>JARZZO010000004.1:58256979-59456979 GCA_030544215.1 Zantedeschia hybrid cultivar
GGAGGCAAGAACTCCCAGAGCGTTGACGAGATCCGTAGGATCAGAGGATGAGGGATCATTCTGGTTCATATCCCCCTCAAGATCAGGATTATGGACCGCATATTCATGCGGAAGAGGATCAGGATATTGATCACGTGGAGGCAAAAGGGGTGTCCGAACATTCCCGTCTAGACGATACGGAATGGGGATAGAACTACGGGAGGCATCAGCATCTCTCCCACTCTCATAGTTGTACTCAGAATTCCGAGGGGCATTAGCATCTCCCTCGTAATTAATCATGGCGTCTGGAGCCACACTCAAGTCCCTACCTGATCGTAGCAACATGATGTTAGATTCCCTTTTCAAAGATTTAATCAAACAAGTTGTACAGAGATTAATCAAACAAGTGGATGCTTAACGTGATTTTAGGATTCCTTGTTGAATTATTTGAATTGGATTAAACCACAATTTCGCTCAGGGAAGGATCCTAGTTTCAGTTCAGTTTCCACCGTTATTCTCTAGGGTTCTCTCTCACAACGCTTTCAGAATCTAGCCGGGACTTCAATTGGTACAACCAGCCCGATGATCAAGGAGGAATACCTTGATTTTGGGGACTTATGGAGGTCTCAACGTCAACTTCTCTAGTCTGATCAAGGGACCAACCCAATCAGAGAGAGTTGCTGACGTCGAGTAATGTGTTCCTAAGAAAAGGAGGGTTTTAGCCTCAATGCGTATGTCCTGCGACCTGGATGGCCTCTAATGCTTAATAAAGTAATGGGTAGCTAGCACTCAACCACAGAAATCTGGAAACTGAAAAATAATTAAGAAACTGTCTGAATTGCGTCGATTATGGTCGACGCTATTCAAAACAGAACTTAATTCTTTCGCAGAGAACAGATGCAAACAGCAGAGAAAGCCTGGAAAATAACTAAAAACTGTCTTAATAGCGTCGATTATGGTCGACGCTATTCAACACAGAACTTAATTATTTCGCAGAAAGAGATGCAAACAGCAGAGAAAGCCTGGAGGCTAAAAGGCGTCTGGGAGTAACGACGCGGTTTTGAAACGCGTCGCTGTTCCTGGACGCTTTTTAGTTCGCAGAAACAGATTTCCAGAAGGATTTTCTGGGTCGAATCCTCCTTAAACAGGGTAAAATGCAGTAAACAATCGACTCATGCAAAGATTTTTTTAGTTTCAGATTTTAAACAGGATGATTTACTATCTAAACAACTAAGAAATCACGCAATCACACATCATTTTTATCACAAAAACAGCTTTTTGAGTTAATCAAGGGGGGGGCAAGATCTTGCCACTGGGGTGTGCACGTGGTGCACGAGGAAAATTAATTAAACTAAACACTCACCAATTGGTGAGGACGTGTCCAGAGACACAAGTGGTGCACCGTGGGTGCCCGATATGATGATAGCAAGAACAAAAGGAAACTAAAAAATGGCGAGACCAGGTCCCACCGTGATCGCCAAAAAAGCTGTAGGTGCTTAGAATGACCGTGTGATTAACATGAAATATCTATGTTGTTTAGGTGTAAACTAACCTATTAAAAATAGCAACTAAAATGCAGTGATCGCCAGAAACTTTTAACTTAAAAGTTTCAAAAGAGAGTATGATCGCCTACCTTTCAAAATGCGGAAGATTGAGTCCTTGGTTCCCCTTCCTCAGCCGGCTGAAGAAAGAGAGCCCTTTCTTTGTTCTTTTGTTCTTGCTGTTGAGTTTGAGGTTGAGGATCGTCCAGAAGTTGTGCTTGATTTCCCCTTTTTGAATCTCTTGTTGTCGTTGTTGAGTACAGCAGAGACAGAGAAAAATAAAGAAAAACTATGATGAGAATTTAAATAGAAGTAGTATCTGAACTAATCATGATGTTAAGCATATTTAAAACAGCAAACTCACTTTTTTTAATGGCTTTGAAACCCCTTAGATCAAGTAGGTTTTTGAAAGATTATGCTGTGGTGTGTGTTTGCATGAAGTGAATATGAGAGAAAATAAAACTAATGAAATGGATGCAGTAATGAAAAACTTATGCCCAGTTGGTTGAAGCTTTTGAAAGGATGAAGATCTTGAAAAGACGCCGACTTCTGGAAATGGCAGCGCTCCGGCGTTACGACGTTGTTGCTTCGATCTTCAAATCGCTATAGCGCTATGGCTCAACTCAACTTAATTCTCTTCTCTCTTTTTTCTTCTCTTTAACATGCAGGGTATTTATAGGCATTTCTTGCGTTCGAGATTAACATTTGAAAACTCCGAAATTTATCCATCTTAACCGACAGATAAATACTGATTAATTCATCTTTATCTATAATTATCTAAAACGCGTCCACCTTGGATGACGCCTTTCAGATTAATTAAGATAAGGATAAATATCCGGGAAAACTTATCTTTATCTTTATTAGTTAAAACGCGTCCACGTATATAGACGTCTTTTAGACTAATTAAGATAAGGATAAACATCCGGAGGAGAAGTAGAAACCATTTAGGAAACCTAAAACGCGTCGACATTCCCAGACGCCTTTTAGTTAATTAATCAATTAATTAAAATTCAAATTTAATCGTTAAAACAGGAATAAACTCTAAATCGCGTCCACACAGGTTGACACGTTTTAGAAAGAATTCTGAATCGTGTCCACACAGGTTGACACGTTTTAGAAAGAATTCTGAATCGCGTCCACACAGGTTGACACGTTTTAGAATTCTGAATCGTGTCCACACAGGTTGACACGTTTTAGAATTTCTGCATCTTTTAACTGAAATTTGAGCTAAAATCAATTTAATTGATTAACTTAAACATGTCTATTAAACCCGACACTTAAAAATATTAATAAAAATTAATCAATGATTAATTATCAGACCATTCTGAGGTATTATTATATGATATGAAATTTACTCGAAATGACGTCAGAATTAGCGTGTCTACACACAGCGCCGGTGGGGGCGTGGGCGGGGTGACGCCTAGTGAGAGAGGGTCACCTGGTGAACCCCGGGGTCAGCTAGTACCGGTGTCGGAGTGGTACATTCGGAGAGTCACTCGTGCTGAGGGAAGGAGTAACCACCTGAGCCTGTTTGGCCGGAGTAGATAGCGTGCTATCCGAGGGGTTACTGTTTGGTCTCAGGGGGTCGGTGTTTCCTACTTGTGCTTGTGTGGACGGTGTTTTCCCACTTACGGCTGTGTGATTGGTGTTTCCCACTTGTGGAGGAGTGGTTGACGTGTTTTGCCGAGACGGGAGTTGTAGGCTCCCTGATAGTATGACTTTAGAATTATGCATGTTACATTCCGAAGGCACTTGGTTCATATCGAGGTTTTAGGAGTAGTGTGTGACAGCTTTACTTGCCCTATTACCTGTATCTTTGTTACTGCACTTGTGGGTGTGTGTGTGGGAGGCAGGGGATCGGATGATCCCTACTGAGCCCAATTTTGGTGTGGCTCATTCCCTGCGTTTTCAGGTGTAGACCTTGTGGCGTGTGGCGGCGCGTGGCGTTCTCCTTGGTGTGCGGACCAACAGCTATCTCAGTTCCCGGGGTATGCCCCGATGTTGTTGTACTTTATTTCTGCCTGTACTTAATTAAATTGTTGGACATGTAACTATTGTTGGACTGTGTACGGACATTGTTACTTTACTTCCTGCGCACTGTACCCCCTTGTAGTCCGTATGAATGTTATACTTAATCTTGTTTAACGCTTACTCCTCCAGATGTGCGAATAAGATCCGGGTATGAACCTACAGTTAATGGGCCGACATCCATTTAGTGACCGGGTCTCCGGTCATAGGATGGCGGGTCGTTACAGACTTCGACCTGGCCATTTGCCCGAGGGTGAGCTACCGAAGTGAATTTGTGGAGTATGCCGAAGCTGGCGCAGTTGTTGCTGAATCGTCGGCTGTCGAACTGCTTTCCATTATCCGAGATGATGGCCCGGGGGATGCCGAACCGGCAGATGATGGGCTTCCATACGAAGTTCCAAGCATTGCTATCGGTTATTGACGCGAGGGGTTCGGCTTCTACCCACTTAGTAAAATAATCTACCGCCACGATGAGGAATTTTCTTTGGCCGGTGGCGACGGGAAAAGGCCCCAGGAGGTCGATTCCCCATTGAGCGAAAGGCCAGGGGTCGGATAAGGGGGTCAATAGGGTGGCTGCCTGGTGGATGAGGGAGCTAAACCTCTGGCACTGGTCACAGCGCCATACGAGGGCTAAAGCGTCCTCTCGGAGCGTCGGCCACCAGTAGCCTTGCCTTAGAAGCTTGTGAGCCAGGGCCCTTCCTCCCGCATGCGCTCCGCATACCCCTTCATGTACTTCTCTCATAGCGTAGTCGACTTCAGTTGGGCCGAGGCACCGCAGCAGCGGTCGGCTGAAGGACTTCTTGTATAACACCCCGTCCAGGAGGAGGAAATGGGATGAGCGTTGCCGAATGCGCTTCGCTTCCCTTGAGTATGGCGGGACTTCTCCTCGGAGGAGAAAAACGACGAGGGGAGTCATCCACGTCTCGGCTTCGGCCTCAGTGACCTGCATGGCTTCAGGCTCGCCGAGGCTTGGTTCGGCGAGTTCCTCCACTAGGATCATTCGGCCTCCTCCCCCGTCTTGAGTCGATGCCAGCCGGGAAAGTGCATCGGCTCGGGCATTCTCGGCTCTCGGGATCCTCACGATTTCATAAGAATCGAATTGAGCGAGCATCTTGCGAGTCACATGGAGATAAGATGCCATGATCGCGTCCCGAGCCTCGTATTCTCCGGAAATATGGTTGGCGATCAACTGAGAATCGCTAAAGGCTTTCAGGTTCCGGGCGCCGAGCTTCTTCGCGGCCCGGAGGTCAGAAATGAGAGCTTCGTACTCGGCGGCGTTGTTAGTTGCTGGAAAGGAGAAACGCAAGGCGTACTCCGTGACGACTCCTTCGGGCGATGCTAGGATCCACCCGGCGCCGCTGCCCGTGGAGCACGCGGAGCCGTCTACAAAGAGTTGCCATTCGTCTGCTGGTGTAGGAGCCGAAGTGGCCTCGGCTTCGGGCACATCGGGTTTCGGCTGAAGTGCCGAGGAAACGCCGGGGGTGAGTTCGGCGATGAAGTCTGCCAACGCCTGAGCTTTTATTGCCACCCGAGGTGCGTAGGAGATGTCGAACTCTCCTAGCTCAATTGCCCATTTCTCTAGTCTGCCGGATACCTCCGGCCGGATAGAACCTGCCTCTGGGGCTGGTCGGTGAGAACTCTTACTGAATGAGCCAGAAAATAAGGCCGGAGCCTCCTCGCGGACGAGACGAGGGCTAGAGCCAACTTCTCCAGGGCAAGATACCAGAGTTTTGCTCCTTGAAGGGCTCGGCTGGTATAGTAAACCGGCTTCTGAACGCCATCTTGCTCTCGGACGAGGACGGCGCTGAGAGCCGTTTCGGAGACTGCGAGGTACAGGCTCAGAGGTTCCCCGGGAACCGGCTTGGACAGAACGGGGACTTTGGAGAGGTAGGCCTTCAGCTGGTCGAAGGCTGCTTGGCACTCATCCGTCCAGTCGAAACAATTGGCCTTCTTCAGCAGCTTGAAGAAGGGGAAACAGTAGTCTGCCGCCCTCGACATGAAGCGGCTTAGGGCTGCGATCCTCCCGTTCAGCTTCTGCACCTCTTGGAGGTTTGCCGGGGGGCGCATTTGGATGATGGCCGAAACCTTCTCGGGATTAGCCTCTACCCCTCAACGAGTGACTATGTAGCCGAGGAACTTCCGGAGGCTACCCCGAAGGCGCATTTGGCCGGATTCAGCTTCATCTAGTACCGTCGTAGGGCGGAGAATGTCTCGGCCAAGTCGGCCAAGTGTTCTGCGGCGACGCGGCTTTTGACCAACATGTCGTCTATGTTGACTTCCATGTTGCGGCCGAGCTGTGGAGCGAACACTTTGTTGACCAGGCGCTGATATGTCGCGCCGGCGTTCTTCAAACCGAAGGGCATCCGGGTATAGCAATATAGGCCCAGATCGGTTGTGAAGCTGGTTTTGCTCTCATCATCCGGATGCATCCGGATCTGGTGATAACCTGAATAGGCGTCGAGGAAGCTTAAGAGCTCGTGGCCGGAGGTTGCGTCCACCACCTGGTCTATCCGAGGCAGTGGGAAGCTATCCATCGGACAGGCCTTGTTGAGGTTGGTGAAATCCACGCACATTCTCCACTTGCCATCCTTCTTTGGCACCATTACCACGTTGGCGATCCAGTCCGGATGATGCACCTCTCAGAGGTGTCCGGCGTCCAGCCCCTTCTGTACTTCGGCTTGGATGGCGGCTCTCCTTTCCTGATTGAAGGTGCGCCGCTTCTGCTTTACCGGGGGCTGATCAGGATCGGTATGGAGTCGGTGCTCAGCTATCTCCGGGTCAACACCGGGCATGTCCGCCGGAGACCAGGCAAAAACGTCGAGGTTCTTTTTCAAAAACTCGGTAAGCTTCTCTGCTTCGGTCTTCTCCAGGCCAGAGCCTATCATTAGGGTTAGTCCTTCGCCTCCCGGAACCGGAATGGCAAGGAGTGCTTCTCCCGGGGATGCCTCGGCTGATGATTCGATTGCTAGGGTTTCGGCTGCAGCCTTCCCTTTGACCGAGATCATGTAGCATCGCCGGGCTGCTTCTTGATTCCCTTTGGCCTCGCCTATTCCATGGCTGGTATGAAACTTCAGCTTCTGATGGAAAGACGAAGGCACGGCTCCGACCCCACCGATTAGCCTTCGGCCGAAGATGGCGTTGTAGGCCGAATCGATTTTTACAACGGCAAAGTCCGTTTCAACGGTTAGTTGCCGGGGGGCGGAGCCTAAGGTTACAGGGAGTCGGATAATGCCCTCTACTCGGCAGGGCGAGCCGTTAAAACCGAAGAGGGGGCCCCGGTGAGGCTTCATATTAGCCTCACTCAATCCCATCTTTTCAAAACAATCATAAAATAAGATGTTTGGGGCGCTTCCATTATCAACAAATACTCTATGTACATCGTAGCTATTTATTACAGCGTTTATGACGAGGGCGTCGTCGTGAGGGACCTGAATATCAGTCAGGTCCTTTGAGCCGAAGGTGATATCTTCTTGGCGAGGCCGCTTCGGCTCGACGTCGATCGTCGTTATAGTGGCAGAGCTGCGCTGCCGTGGCCTCGATCCTTCCCCTGGCCCTTCGGATATCATCATAATAGACCCAGAGCTAGGTCTTTGATGGGGCGCTTCTGCCGGGGCCGAGGTGACCTTCGGCGGAAGAGCGGCTTCTATCGCCGGGTGCTGCTGCGGCCTGGGCGTTTCAGGGACGTCCCGGTTCCGCTGCGGCGGGGGCTGCTCTCGTCGGTACTGCGGCAGTCTTCCCTCTCGGATGAGGCGGTCGATTTCCTCCCGGAGCTGCCGGCACTCATCCGTCGTATGGCCGATCTCCCGGTGATACTCACAGTATTTGCCGGGGTCCCTTCGGCGAGGATCCGTCTTGATGCGGTCTGGTCGCCGGATCATGCCTTTTACCTCCATGAGCATTCGGGAAGGGGGAGCAGGTAAGGGTAGGTACCGCGGTTGCGGGTCCCGTCGCCTTTCCCTATCCCAATCCTCCCGGCGGTATCGCTTTCGGGAGGGCTCTTGGTCTTCTGGCCGAGGTCGGGTTACCTGGGGGGCAGGCGCCGAGGCTGCTTCGGCCGCGCCTTTACCTCTGGACATCATCAGGGCCTCGCGGTTGATGTATTTATGGGCTCGGGCCACGAGGTCCTGGAAGGTAGAGGGATGGCGTTTCCTGATGGAGCCGAGGAGCCCTTCGTCCCGACACCCGCTGATCACGGCCGAGACCGCGATCAAGCTGTCGAGGTTCGGGATTTGGGCGGCCTCGGTCCGGAACTTGGTGAAGTATTCCTGAAGAGTTTCGGTGGGGCCTTGCCGAATGGCTAACAGGCTGGCGGAGGTTTTGCATTGTCGGGTGGCATCATAAAACTGGTCGATGAATAACTGGCCCAACTGGACTAAGGAGTGGATGGAGTTGGGGGCCAGTGTCTCGAACCAGGTGAGGGCGGTTTTCTCAAGGGTGAGGGGGAAAAGTCGGCAGCGGACTGCCTCGGGGGCCCTTCGGACCGTGAGGTATGCGTTGAATCTCTGGAAATGACAGACCGGATCTGTCATTCCGTCGTAGAGAAGGCCCTTCGGCAGCTTGAAATTGGGAGGCACCTCGGTAGCCAGGAGCTCCGCCGTGAACGGGGTCTGCTCCAGGATGTTGCTGGCAAGAGGTGCCCCGTATGGCCGGGACACCATCTGCTGCATTTCCTTGCGCATTGCCGTTAGCCGCCGGTCCAGGTCCGGGGCGGTTGAGGTAGCGACTGATTGTCCTCCAGTCCGGTCCGGACGGAATTCCGACGAAGCATAGCCCTGCTCCGTTAGGCAGGCAGCGCGAGGAGCTCGGGCAGGCAGTGCTGAGGGCTCGCTGCGTGTCGTAGCGGTTTCGGCAGGAAAAACCGGCGCAGGAGTTGGCCGAAACCTCGCATCTTGGACCGGACAGGGTGGAGGGAGTGGTACCTGTTGAGGAAGCTGGCCCAGCAGTCCCATGCGCTGGGCGATGGCGGACACCATCTCCTGCAGAGGTGCTAGGTAGGTGACGGCTGCGGCCAGCGTAGCCACTTGCTGCTGGAGCAATCCCACCCGGTCGTCTCCCGCGGCGTGCGACTCTGGTATGACTGGCAGAGTCGCGCCTGGCGGGGCGGACGGGGCGCCTTCAGAGTGTTGTAACTGCCCGGAGGTTTCCCGCGTCTCTGCTTCGCTTTGTCCGGCTCGCCGGGTGACAGGTCGTTGAGACATGACTTATTTTGTTGGTTTCCCACAGACGGCGCCACGTGATGTAGCCGAAGCTATCACGACCGGATTCCGAGGCTGGAATCCGAAGTTATGGATCCGGAGTTGGGTCGGATCGGTGCAAGAGGCCCGACGGGGATCCGGAAGGCGATGGAGGCAGAGACAAAGCCGAAGGTCCGAGGCCGAAGGTGGCTCGGTCAGATGCTGGCTTGTCTTCGGAAGGCGGAGCCGAGACTCCTTCGGTCGGGGATGCAGCCGGCGCATGGCGTCGAGACCGGTGGGAGGAGTCCGAGGTCGGCGGCCGATACCGACTCGGGGAGGTCGGCGATGATTCGAACCGAACCCCTACAGGAGGGAAAGAAGAAGAAACCGGTCAGCAGGAGTCCCGGGCTTCGGCCCTTAGGAACCCCCTCCGACGGTCAAGTTAGCTTCTGAAGAAGATTCGATTCAGAAGGCAAAGAGTAGCTTTAATGCTTTTTGGACTATAGTCCTTGAGGGTCTCGGAGGCATAGAATTGCATACCTTTGGCAATAAATAGCGGTGTATTTATAGCAGAGGATAGAGGATGGTTAACGGTGACAGCCGATATAGGACTATGTTCGGGCTTACTGGTAAACTGCCATAGTGCCTTCTACCCCTCGGCGAGTGACCATGTAGCCGAAGCTATCACGACCGGATTCCGAGGCTGGAATCCGAAGTTATGGATCCGGAGCTGGGTCGGATCGGTGCAAGAGGCCTGACGGGGATCCGGAAGGCGATGGAGGCAGAGACGAAGCCGAAGGTCCGAGGCCGAAGGTGGCTCGGTCAGATGCTGGCTTGTCTTCGGAAGGCGGAGCCGAGACTCCTTCGGTCGGGGATGCAGCCGGCGCACGGCGTCGAGACCGGTGGGAGGAGTCCGAGGTCGGCGGCCGATACCGACTCGGGGAGGTCGGCGATGATTCGAATCGAACCCCTGCAGGAGGGAAAGAAGAAGAAACCGGTCAGCAGGAGTCCCGGGCTTCGGCCTTTAGGAACCCCCTCCGACGGTCAAGTTAGCTTCTGAAGAAGATTCGATTCAGAAGGCAAAGAGTAGCTTTAATGCTTTTTGGACTATAGTCCTTGAGGGTCTCGGAGGCATAGAATTGCATACCTTTGGCAATAAATAGCGGTGTATTTATAGCAGAGAATAGAGGATGGTTAACGGTGACAGCCGATATAGGACTATGTTCGGGCTTACTGGTAAACCGCCATAGTGCCTAGTCCTCCACCGGAGTAGGCCGGACTCGGCTATCGGGCCGAAGGGGGTTGGGCCGCTGATTGGCCGAAGCCTGCTGGGCCTGGGGCTGCCGGGTTGCTACCGGGCCGTAGGCTGGTGGGCCGCTGACGGGCCGAAGTCTGTTGGGCCGGGAGCAACGGTGCCGCTTACGGGCCGAGGGCTGTTGGGCCGAAGATGGGCCGAAGATGGGCCGAAGGCTCCCTGATGGCCTTGTATTGCTACTGCTGGGCTGAACTGGGTTTGGACTTGTTTTAATGGGTCGAATCGGATTCTGCCTCATCAGAATACAAATAATTTAAAGAAAAAGTGGAAGACGTACCTAATATGAATCTCCAATACATGGGGAGGCCTACACGGCCATTGTTATTTAGTTGGCTTTGCTAACAATTTCCTACTATTTTATAAGCATCCTTAACGTTTGCTTTTATGGTATGTCATTCGAAACTTTTAAGATAAGTTTTAAAAAAATTATAAATATTCCTATTTCTATCTCCTCTTGTATTCTACTTTTTAACTCCATTCTTGGAGTGAATTTGGTGATAATAATGTGTTCAACGGGTGTTATATTGCCATAGTGCCTTGTATTGGGAGATCTTCCTTGTATTTTTCTAAAAATCCAGATTATTTAATTAGAATGAACTTTCACGGTTTTTTCTCTCTCTGCTGACCATACCAGTCTCTTAGGACAGTTATTTAAATATTGAATCATGAATAATATCCTTTTTCTCTTTCCACGGATTTAGATGATCGTTTTCATTCAAACACTATCATCTTGTCAATAAACATCTTCTTTGTAACTCTCTACTCTTATGTCACTACAATGTAGAACTTCCCTTTAATCAAAAGACCACACTCATTATGCTCCTTTCGACTTCAATCAAGAAATTTTAATCATACATGACACATACTGTTACGTTGGCACCATAACTATAAGGGTTGATCTCGTATCATTATGTGGAAGTAATCCAAGTAACATGTCACTTATAATCATACTTTCCCCATCTCAAGAGAAAATTGAAAAGTCTTTTCCAGCAAGCATGAAAAGATCAGTTTGCCACATCCCATCCTTCACGGAAACACAAGACCTCTAAAGCGTGAAATCACAGAAAATGGTCTGCTGTAGCGTTAATTTGTCCCTGTTGGAGCATGAACAACCTCAACTTGCACCCCCTGTTAGAACATGAACAACCTCAACTTGCACTCCCTACCATGGACAAGCCTCCTTCCCATCCCTCCGAACCCACCGGGGATTGAGCTGGGTCAGCTGGTTGGGCGCAGAGGAAAAGCAGATGGAACCCACAGGACTAAGTAATGGTTCCAGCTGTCTAGTGGGGGCACTGCCAGCACTGCACACTTACATATCGACACTTGAACCCCACGCAAGCCACCGGGCCTACCTGTTGCCAGCCGGCGGCGCAAGTTGTATACGACCAATCCAGTGCTGCCGACGTCCAGAGCATCGTTACCCGCTTGGCTGAGAACCCGGAGTCTCTCGTCTCCTTGAGGGACCAGACATCGACAATTTCCAATGAGAAAGAGGTGTATGGACAATACCCATTGAGAAAGGAATCCAGATCCGGTCAGTGCGGAGAGGATGCGGTGAAGTTAGTCGAATTGTTTGGCTGGCGGAAATATGAATTTTGAAAGTCTACACTTCATCTCTTTCTTTGCACTGATCAGACTCGATCTAATCATACATTTGAGAGAATCTCAATTCATAAAAAAAGGTTGTGGTCCCCTTTGTTGTAAAAAGTTTTTTATTCTACCTACAGAAGATTCCAGTCGAAGAATTCCTGCGAGTTGGGAAGCTATAAATCTCACATGGTTTCACTATTTTATCCAGTTTTCTAGAATATCAAAAAGATTCGGACTCATCCGATGGAGTAGTAATGGCTTTATCTTTATAACTGGTGTTTCTCGTTGGTTGGCCATCAGTATTGTTTGTCTTATATGTGCATATATAATATGTACATGTATATTATAGAAATATCTGTGTATTATAAACTACTACCTCGGGCCATGAAACAGCGTTGTGGAAAGATGGGAAATTAAAGGCCACTGGGCTGTGGATGGCATAGAATTGTAAGGGTCGAAATAACCTGCAGCGATATATCCATGAAATAAAAGAAACAAGAGAAACGAGGAAAGAAGAAATTAAATATAGAAGAATATGAAAACTTTTTACGTGAATGGACAAAGGTTTGCATGCATCCACAGCCGCTCCGAGCTTTTTATATTTTGGGAGTTATCTAGTACAAGAGATAATACATCTTCTTTAAATATAAGGAGCTTAGGATAACCCATTCTGAGTAATATTACAGCAATATTTTCAGATTTTCTTCTTGTGGACTCATGCTCGCAAAAGGACAAGAGAAAGCATAGCAAGATAAAAATCAGATTCCTCACTCCTCCAACATAGAATGACCTCTCCAAAGTGACAAGTGATGGGTTTAAGGGTTGTTAGATGTGTAAAAATATTCTTTTGCATGATGCGTGTGGTCCGTGAGATTTCTTTTTCGGTGACAACTCTGGACCTGGAATATTTACCTAAATAAGACTGAAAAATCACATATATAAGCAAAAATGTCACTGTAAAGATTTATCTCCAAAATTAGAAGAAAATTGAGCCTCATGCATGCAACTTGAATCAGCCCACTTGAGAGCCCTTGTACATATATACTTAGCCGACTGACGTATACATTCAAAATAAAAAAGAGAGAGAATATGGAAAAAGAAAGAGAAATAAATAGAATGACAAGTTATCAAATTATCAGTTGCCAGTTAACTATGCCAATTGGAATAATATCATCTCTACCCAACTTCCTTCACCTCTGACTCCATGGCCTTTGATTGGACCGACAATTTTTAGGTCACATTGCATTTTGTTTATATCAATTATTGCATTAAATTTTGGGATTTGATATGACATAAAAGCACAGCTGAAGTTGGAACAGTGTAGAGAAATGGGACCATACCATCCCATTCCCCCAATTGGATTTGATTGGCATTTCATGTGAGAACCTCTTTCCCGCTAAACATGCAACGATGAGTCACCTAAAGTCTAATATAAAAGCACAATTTTATCACACTTTTTCATCTAAATATATTTTTCTATAAATAAACCATAATTTATTGAAAGAATTTGTAAAATCCTCATAAATTCAAAAAATACCAATGAATCGAACACATATTCTTTAAAAAAATAATATACATCTACTTATGATCTTTTTTACCAAGTTTTCAGATTTTTGTTGATTTAACTTCTTGTTGAATTATTTTTTTCCTGAATCCTAATTTGAACACATTAGTCGTGCATGCTAGCCTGTCATCATATAACTTTAGAATGCCAGGATATAACGATACAAGCGTGACAGGGTATGTGACGTAGCACATTTTTTTCTCTAAGGTCCACCTGTCCAAAAGAATAGTGGACAATAAGTCATTCCCTAAAATAAATGCTGCGAGGCATTCACCAAAAAGTAAAAAAGGAGAGAAAGAAAGAAAAAGGTCAGCTCGTCTCCAAATCAATGGCATTCTTTTCCCTTTGGCATAAAGTAGACGAAAGAATTAAACGCACAAAAACAATTTTGAAATTAACTTTTTTTGTACTACTCTTGGGTATTAATCATCTTAACTCACGTACAATATGACAAAAAATTTCAGAAGACACTTTATTTGCTGTCCACAGAAACTATATTACATAGGAATTAATTAATTAGCGTTCGAAAAGACATCATCTTCAGAAGATCTTGCTTCCGAACTAATACATATGCACTTGCTTGTGTAGCATTGCCAAACACAGTGACACAATTCGCCTTGAGCGTGACAGATCACGTAAGGCAAAGGTTAGCTCGAAATTATGATAATTAATCTAGTCTTTGCAGGATTACAACTGTTAAATATTAAAGCCAAATGTTACAAGAGCTCGGCCACATTTGCGTATGCATGTGTCTCTTGGGTGGGGGAAGGGACAGGTACTTGGAATTACGTAGACAATGGAAAGTTATCTAATCAGGTCGGCATTCAGCTATTTAAGAATGTAGTTAACTAGGAGGCAACTGTCGTACGTATCAATATACAAATTACATATTGTTGAACCTAATCATAGTACGTCTCCCAAAGCCAATAGATAAATGCAAGAATCAATTATTTGGTAAGAGATTAATTAACCAGGACCAGACGGAGGGAAACATCCTAGTCAAGCTTTGGTTGGACGGACTTCATGCCGACCTGAGGAGCTTAGATGTGAATGAGAGAGTTTATCGCCTTCCGCAATGCATGGATAAGGTTGAGGCTGCATATATGGATTATGTTAATCTATATGTGTTGTCCGACTAAAGAACACCTTAGAGGTGGGATAATATTTATAAATTGTTTACAGGGATCTAAGTGAAGTGCTAGCAACAAGTAGCATATACGCAACATCCAGAGAAAACTAAGGTGGGAGAGATAAGGAATAAACATACATGGATTTGCTTAATTATTGATTCAGCTATATAAACGCTAGGCCTACAACCATGCACCTAACATGTTCATGTCCTATCAAAATTCTTTAACTTGAAATAGATCAAATTAAACCTAAATATATAGTTCATGTACTGCCAACTTACCGATAACTCTATGGATTGATTTGGTGTTCGGTTTCTACTGAGTATCCATATTGTTTAGATCACCAATAAAGACTACTAAATGATATAATTCTCAACTCACTAATGGCTAGTAAATATAGTGTAGTTTATAACATTGATCATTGATTGATTCAATAATAGCTCACCAACAGCCAGCTAATATGATGACCAACTCGCAAAAAGAAACATTAAGTAATAAAAAATGAATTTCTTGTTTGACATGCATGTATTGAAGTGGTAGCACATGTTTCCTTTAATTGCACGGTGTAATAGGAATGGTCATTTTACTAGTTAGTGAAAGGAAAGGAAAGGCCGAATGTGCTGTTGTGGAAGATGAAGCAACATTAAGTATGTATTCAAGTGGTAGCATAGGTTTCCTATAATTGCAAGGTATAATAGGAAAGGTAATTTTACTAATTCCTGAAAGGTGAGAAAAGCCCGAATGAGATTTTGTGGAAGATGAAGCAACGTTAACCCCTCTCTCTCTCTCTCTCTCTCTCTCTCTCTCTCTCTCTCAAGAGGCTCATAAGGTTTACACTTCTTTTCAGTTGCTTGGCTCGTTGTCTTCTTCTCTGCCTTACTTTGTTTGAGTTTGTATGCCCTTTTATACTCCTCTGTAACTCTGTAACTATTAGAAAGATAGCCGTTTATACTAAAACTCTGCAACTATTAGAAACTTATCTGACCATCAGAGATGTTTTGACCATAATCATATGAGGTTGGAACATTGCAATAATCCTAAAAAGGAAAGTAGTCACTTGAGAGATCATAGTTGGGTCAGGAACATCCATATATACATGAATGTGCTGAAGAATGAGCGTCCATTCTGTTTAGAAGAATGTTATTATACTACTTTTTTTATCATTTTATTTGTCACAGTCAATGAGAGTTATTTGATTATTTGATCAAAGAACTCTCATTAAATATATTAACAAAAATGTGTGCCAAAAATAACTTCAATAAGAACTCATCTAGTCAAAGATGTTCATTTGTAGTGTTTGTCCACATTGTTCTTACTTTAAGGCTAAATAATTATCCATTCAGTATAGTTATCGTCCTTCATAGACTTAATAGCTTTTGTCTATTATCATCTACTATTTCTAGGGAACTTTGTCCGCTACATTTAACGAACTTAGCCTAAAGGCCATCACAAAATGGTGGGTCATCCATTCATTTTATTCACGTCTTTTACTCAACAATTAACACTAAAATGGAGAGTTATCAAGTTTAAATAATCGACCACTCAGTCTATTCTAAATCTATGTAGACTAGATCAAGTTGAGTGGCTCAATTAATTTAATTAATAAGTACACTTTAACTCTTGAAAATATAATATATTTTAAAAAAAAACTATCTAATCCAACTATTTATTTGTAAGTTTTTACAATCCTCCCTCAATCAGTACCAGGCCCCCAAAATGTTATAAATTGTTAAAATAGTCTTACACCGGAAAAGGGACAAAATCAAAAAGGGTTTAATAGAAGGTGTCTACTTCACTTATTGCCTTAAGGTTTTGAATTGGATGGTCCAATAAGTTCAATATGATATACCATAAATCTTAAGACAATGAGTGGAGTAGGCATCTTCTATTAAACACTTTTTGATTTTGTCTTTTTTCTGATGTAAGACTATTATAACACAAATAGTCAAATTAAGAACTATTTGTAATATCAAAAGTTTCAAAGAGTTAAAAATCAAAAAGCAATTAAGAACCTTGCGTGTATAAACATTTGGGTGTCTGTTGAAAAGAATGGATGGCATACATTAAATAAAAATGAGATTAGTTCCATCCTAAGGAATGTTTCTAACGCACCAAACACCCACAAAGAACCCACGAGAGTCCCTGTCCATGGCATTTTCTTAAGGACCCCACAGGATCTTTTATCATGCTCCAACCTACTACATCTATTCAAATTGGAGCTGTACGTGCTGTTAACCCCACACCAAACCTCTCTAACCTTCCTCTTGTACTTTAAAGTTGACAGATTAGTTTTTAACACATCAGCCGCCATTATGCGAACCTGACCCCCAAAGTGGGGAGGAGGAGTTGGTGGGGGAGCAGTGGACGGTGAATCTAGTCTCCCCTACAGCTATTGTCCTCTCTGGCTGCTGTCGACATATTCCCCAAATTAAGTAGGGAATAGTGTCACACCAATGCGAATTTTCTGCATCCAAATGTAATTGTTGATGATCTAGCAAGAGAAAAAAAAATCACATATGACACAGTCCCGAAAGTCAAAGAATATCAATCGAGTTTTATAAGCACATACATATGGTACAATATTATATATGACTTCTATATGTTCGAATTGAATAATTTTTATACTTGCACATTTTTTTACATCACATAGAAGATTTAACAATCTAGATTAAAAATTACTGACATTGCAACTTTAACTCCCACCAACAGTACCCTACTAGTGCTTTCTTCCTTGGTAATCCCTTCCCAGGGGAGTGGGTGTTTTTCCCTTGGAGTGTTTTGTCATGAAAGTTTTCAAACTCTACTAAAATCACATCTCATGCTATTTTCGTCAGTGATTTCTTTCATATGTTTTGGCTACTTCCTTAAGTTGTTTTGGCTAGTTCGTTTATTCACTTGTCTCTTTAACCATCATTTCCTATGCTTTTATCTTCCTCCAACACTATTTCCCTCCTCTTTACATTATTTCTCACTCCCCCGACTATCTTCTTCCAATTTGGAAAAGACTTACGGCACCGTGCGTGCGGGATTTTTTTTTTTTTTTTTTAAATTTTTTAGATTGGCTCTATCATGTCCGACACTTCTTACGCAGATCGATCTTAAATCGGATGACTCAAAAAATTTTAAAAAATAAAAAATCGAGCCTAATGAAAGTAAAAGATTATCATTCATTAGGTTCGATTTTTTATTTTTTGAATCGTTTGACAAGAGATCGGATTAAATGGACATGTAGAACTAATGAGACTTACCATTAAAAAAAAAAAAAAAAAAATTGCATCACACACAGTACAGCAAGTATCTGTAAATTAGAAATCCGCACAAAGTGTGTTTGATTTGAAGCATGACATAGTTTTTTAGCCATATCTTTAGGAGGCGGTTGATGTGGGCTATAGAATACCACCTTACATAAGGAGAACATGTGCTGAAGGTATGGCTGGGGTATAAAGGGTGTTTGCTACGAAAGTCCATTGTAAGTAATGGTATTAAGCGATGAAATGAAATGCTCAAATAAAATGTTTTTAAACTAAATGCTTCGTTACATTTCGTACGTGTTGCTGGCGACACCTAATACAGACTAAAGAAGTGGGCCAATAGTCCCTTAACCAACACTGCCACCCCACTTGGTAGATCACAACTGTTGATTTGAAAACGGAAAAGGTAAAAGAGCTGAACCAGCTGCCCAGTGCAATCGGTTCACATCTTGCCTCTTAATTGAGGTTTCATATTTTATTCTTGATTGGAGCCTACAATTTTTTTTAGGATATTTATCTCCGGTCTGTAGAATTATTTTCTCAGATGATTAAGTGGACTTAATTTTTTTGTCTAATTAGATGAAAATATTAATCAGTTCGAAATTATCTCTAACTTTGGAAGATCTTTTAGGCTTTACCCTGGTCATTTGTAAATATCTATACTAGTTCAAAAAAAAGTGAAAGAGGTGGGTCATCTGTGAATATCTATGAGATGTCTTCAATTATGGTATATCCTAAAGATTGAAAATTAGTTAGTCATTTGTGTACAAAGTTATTTGATAGTTACATTGTTTGTTTTGATATAAATAATTCGGAATCATTTATGCCAGCACAAGGCACCGTGTGCTCTGATTAGATGATTACTATTCGACCTGAAATATGAAAAGTGAATTAAATAAAACAAATAATAAATACAATATTTAAAAATAAGTATCATTAATATTTATTTTACTAGGCATTGTTTGATACCTAGATTGCTTATTCTAACATAAGTAATGTCGGACTCTTTAAGCTTGAGTAATTTCGGACTCTTTATGCCCTCCTATTTGATCCTGAACCTGCAAAGTCTAGTTTAATTGCAAAATACGGGGGACTAGAATGATTTATTCTACCTCATTCTTTCTCTTCCACTTTGATTGTGCAGATTTTCTTAATGCAAGTTGAAACAATTTATTCTGAAACAAAAGGGAAGAAACAATTCGAGTAAAATGTCCAAATTACTTATTCGATCTAAAATAAGTATTAGTGGTACCTCCTTAATTTATCATATTTTAATTTATTTATTTATTTTACCTAATTAAAATAACTTATTCTAAGTAGAGGTACAATACGGTTACCAAAGTAAAGTCGAACAAACTTTGATCCAAGACAAACAAGACCGTACGGTGCATCTGGCTATCAAATTGGGCCCAAAAAACATAATTAGGTGCTAAAGAATAAGTAATTCTAGGGTTATAGACTGCTTATTCGGGAATAAGCAATTCACCTGAATATGTAATATCCACGCAATCTAAGGTGAAACGAACCCGGATTAGTCTCCTTCCTTCCTGCACGATCGCCGGAGGTAGGACTTGGACCTAAGACTTCCTCCGTAAGGGGAGAGCCTTAAACCACTGAATCACGGTGACCTAAATTTGATATTCTCGGACACTTTCTATCAATCAGAAAATACGGGCCCCTTTACCCTGTAGGAATTAACAGCCAAATTGACATGCAAGACCTTAGGTGGCACAATACTTATAGAAATCAGAATGCAACACCAGCCGGCGTTGTCGGCAGCAGCCAGCGGTACGACGCCGGCGCTTTCCAGGATTGTCGCGACCCCGCATCAGCCCCGCCGACATGGCCCCCCCTCGCGTGCCTCACGAACACCCGTTACCCATCGCCATCCGGAACGGCGGGTGTCGCTAACCAGCCGCCATGGCCGGTCCCCCATCGCAGAGCCAACGGAACCCCTCTACGGCCCCACCGCTGCACCTGCCCCTACCCTCCAGCTCTTCAGTGTTTATCCAAATCTGAAAGCGAGCCCTGCGGTTCGTGCACGTGCGTTGGCGTCCCCGTGCATGAAACCCGGATCTTTCCCAGAAGAACAGTAGTAACAGGAGATGATTAATCCACCACCGTCCGCCCCAACCCAGTGGCGAGGAACGCAGCCTCGAGGTCCGGACCCGGCACGAGGGCCGCGGGTTCCAAAAGTTGCAGCTCCTGAAACCAGGCCGAAGGCACCCGGTGGGAGGAAGGAACCCCCAAGTTGGTGCTTTGCTTGCTTATGGAGTAACGCTTACCACATCGAGGACAGTGTAGCAACGTTGAATAGCCTTGTAATACAAGATTTTGTTGGTCTATTTAGACAAGATCACATGAGTTAAGATAAATATTTATCACGTTTATAAATCTATACATATATACATAAAAATGATAAATACTTCATAAATATGACAAAAATATTATTTATCACGTCTGTAAAATATTTGTCACACTCAAAAATTTATACATAGATACTTAAAAATGATAATTATTTTTTAGATATAACAATTACTATTTGTCATGTTCAAAATTATTTATCCGTATTTAATATTCATATAATTCATCTGTAAAAAAATTATCTCAACTTTTATGATTTTATCTAAGTGGATTATTGTCATCTTATATTGGAAGATGATTCAATTTGGTGTGCTGTGCGCTCAAAGCAGCAAGAAGAGTCCATTCTGGCAAACGCTGTGCTGCGCATGCGTGTGTGGTTCACACGCAATCCCCATGTCGGCACGGCGATTTTTCCCCACGCGTCCGGCCGGGTATCCGACGTCGACCCTGGGCACATTATTGATTGATTTTAAAGTGTCATGGCTTTTGGTTTGGTTCAGCGGAAAAGCTTGATTGCGTAAGATGTTGCATAAGATGTACCCTCATGGGTTAAGTAATCTTTGGGATGTTATGGAGGCATTGGCTTTTAATTACTTGCTGGCAGGACAACGGTCGGACCACGACAGTTTTGTGCATCTCTTGAATAGGATCTGAGTTGAGATATTTAGTCTTTTTTTATCTTTTTAACCTTATACTAACTCGTGATAAATTGGCACTCTATCTCACATCGTAATCAAATGTATTTTACTCTCTTATAAGAGCAACTAAACTATAGAAAAACATCAGTTTTACTCTCTTATATACTAAATGTATCCGTCTAATCAAATGTATTTTTTTTTAAATCAAAAATAAAAATTTTCAGATAATTGATAATTTTTTTATTTTTTAATATTTTTAGTTTTATTTTTTTGATGCACATCTGATCGAACGGCTACGATGGACTTTTAAGATTACACGTTAAAAATTAAAGTTTCAAAGATAAGAGCAACTCTAATGAGGGTACTTAAATATTTCAAAAATTTTAATGACAAGTAAAGAATTTTAAAATACACTTGCTGCACCGCGTGCGGTGGTGCGGACATTCCCGCATTGCACGTGGGCAACTGTCCAGCCGTCTGATCTGTACGATCAACTAGAATAGTATTAAAATTATTATTTATTTTTTTACTTTTTAAGTGAGTCCTATCATATTCGACACTTCTTGTACAAGTCAATTTTAGATAGAATGATCTAAAAATCAAACGTAATGAATAGTAAAAAAATATTATTTATTATATTCGATTTTTTATTTTTTAAAATTTTAAATCGCAGATCGAATTATATGAACATGTATAATATGTTGGAGCCTACAATAAAGAATTTTTAAAAAGTAAAAAATAAAAAAATTGACCGCATCCGAAACTGTGCAGCAAATGTTTCTCAAAAAGAATTTAAGGCGGCGTGCTTGCTGAATCCTTTCCCTTCGTTAAATTACTCTGCTCGTCTCAATTATCCACCTAAGTACATTTCCCAGATCGAGCTCTATCTAATCACGTAACCTTATATAGAGAACAATCTAAGGACGGCGTCGATGCAAGAAGCACTATATTATATCTATCGTAAACATTAAAATAATCCACAGCAAACCGGCGCGAGGGTTCCCCATCAACCGAGGCTGCTGAGCTGTGGGCTCAACGATACCCACTTTAAAAGTTTTAAATATAATGTATTTTCCTCTCTCTCTCTCTCCCACTTTCCTGGCAAACAACTGCATGAACAGGGCACAAAAGAAACGGTGGGGGCAAGTAAGGCGAGTAGGGCAAGTAAGCGACTGGCTTCTGTCATCAAATCCCAGCCACAGCCTAGCGTCCTCATCCATCCCTTCCCCCCTCTTTTCTTAAACCCGGCAAGCAAGAACCAGCTGTTACCTCCTCCCACTGTTTTCCCCCTTGTCGTTTCCAACCACATCCTACTTCCCCCCTCTTCCCCACCCCCCATATAAATCCCCCTCTCATCCTCTTACAATAACATCCCTCGCTTGGTTTCCCAATTCGGTAATATTAGCAGTACAAGGAGAAGAAGAGAACAGGGGAGATGGTGAAGAGGGGCAGGGACGAGCAGCAGGCCCATCACGAGAACCCCACCAGGTCGCCGCCGCAAAAGCGCTGCAGGGACCTCGCCGGAGGGGGAGCTGTGGGGAAGGCGAGGGGGGCTGTGGAGATCAAGGGGAGACAAGAGCCGGACGCTAAGAGGGCGCCGCTGCAGGTGGCTCCGGGGGACGTGCAGGAGGCGCGTGCCATGTGGGACGCTGGCTCGGCGGCCGGGGAGCTGCCCAGGTGGTGGCAGCTGTGGGTGGGGAGGGGCGGGGGCATGGTGGTGGACTGCGAGGAGCTGCTGTGGGGATGGTTCCCCTTCGTGGACGAGGACTTCTCCTGTGATGGGGAGAAGGTGGGGTGGTTCTCCATCTGGGGGGACGGCGTGGAGGCGACGCAGCAGGACGCCCCCTACGACGACATATGGCAGCTCAAGCACATAAATGAGGTTCCTGGCCGTTCCAGGTAGAGAGAGAGAGAGAGATGAGAGGGGGGGTGTTGGGGGAGGGGTGTTCTTGGGGCTTGGTCCTCTGTTCTTGTTCTTTGTGTTGGGTCCTGCTTCTGAGAGCTCTCTTCTGTTTGCATTGTACATATAATTTTGAGGGGGATGGTGTGGAGATACTGGAATAGTGATAGCTGAAGATGCAGTCTAATGCTTAATGAGAGGTGGTTCTGTCTTCAGCATTTCCTTGTTTCGCAAGTGGTCTGCTGCTCTATTGTGCGCGCGCCCCCTCTTCCTCCCCTCTCTCTACAAGTTTCTGTTCCATCAAATTTATCGTTTGCAAACAAAAATGGCAAAAACGGAAATGTCAACGAGATAAAATATCAAGCCGGTGGACTTGTATGGATAACAAGAAGGGGTTATTTGAGTTCTCAATATTTTTTAAAAGTAGAACATTAAACAAATATTTTTCAAAGAGTAAAAAAATTTAAGAAATATTTTTTTACAAAATAAAAATACATGTTTACTAATTTCATAGAGAAGTTAGAATTCTCACACAATGAGAAGAAGATATAGAGATAGTACGATGTCAGAATTTTACGTGAAGAGGGAGAATAGAAAATTATAAAAAATAATTTTCAAAGAGTAAAAAAATACTTTTTACAAAATAAAAATACATGTTTACTAATCTCATAGAAAAGTTAGACTTCTCACACGATGATAAGAAGATATGGAGAGAATATAATGTGAGAATCTCACGTGGAGACATCTAACTTAAAATTCTAAAGTGTCAGATGGAAAAGACACCATCATTTTCAATATATTTATTTATTTGTCTCTTTTTTATTGTGAAGCTATTCTAACACGTCTCTTTTATATGCAAGCCGACTAAAACCTTATTATGTGGATTACAAATATGAATCGCGTGACTAAATTTGCAAACATGACATCTGATATCATGTTGATATTGTTAAGTGGCCAACTCAAATATGTGGTGCGTTCTTCACTTGATACCTTAAGATTTTGAGTTGGACAATATGACAACTTCGATATCTTGTAAAAGTTCCTCCTAACCTAGTGGAGAAGGTAAATATATGACAACTTAACTCACTACAACAAAAGTTGGTTGTAGTTACTATTCATACTAACGGTTGTAGGATTCGTGAGGATACATCATTTTCTACTTACGGTCTTCTTATAATTTAATTTATTTTTAATTTGTTACTTAAAAAATTATAACTGTATCGTAACTATCACATCTTAAAGATTTACGCAAAGTTAAATGAGCCGAAAGCCGTAAGTGAAGCGAGTCCCTCTTCTATCCTCCAAACCAAAAATGCCCGCGAAGACCCAAAACCCCCCAAATTCTAAATTCCCTAACCCCCTCTTCTTCTTTCAACCCTAAATCACTCGATTCCCATGTACACGATGCCTCTTCCCTTAATCCCCTATTCCTCTATGGCTTCTTCTCCGCTTCCTTGGCACCATGACCCCCTTGATGCGTTGTGGACCAACACAAACCCCACCATAGCTCCAGGTAATTGTCCTCCCCTTCTCCTCCTACTCCTGTATTCCTCTCTCTAAGAATTTGCTTGTTTTTCTAGTGAAGAGAATTAATTTTAAATTATCTCGATATTTCCTGTTGAATTAAAAAATAAAATACTTCATATAATTAAGCTGCTCTTATCTCGCATTATAGGGATCATCTTTTTGAATCCAAGAGTGTACGTAATTGAAAAAACAGTCACATGATTGATCCAGAGAATATATTAGATGCTAAAGATATCCTCAAACTTGTGGTTTCTCAATTTAGAGAGATTAATTAGAGGATATCAATCCAGCCACGCTCCAACGGTGGCTCATCCCCGTTCAGATTTATATTATCCATGGTTTACGTAACGGACCCCCCCCGTTATCACTCGTGGAAGTACCTTTTTTTGTTTTGTTTTGTTTTTGTCAGATCACTTGGTCAAATCGTCTTTATCATTAAGGGAGAAGATCCTCTTAATACGGACAGGAGTCCATCAGTATTGAGAAAAAGACGATCCATATATTTACTAAATTTTGAGATCACGTGGATAAATTTTTTACAATATTTAGCCTCTCTCCTCCTCTCAATATCACTGGACTCTAGTCCAAATGTGTAGTAAGAGGATCGTTTCTCTTATCATTAAAAACATCATCTGGACAAATTGATAGCTGGACTCTAGTCCAAATGTGTAGTGAGGAGATCTCTTTTCTTATCATTAAAAACATCATCTGGACAAATTGATAGATTCTGTGTCAACAGCCCCGTGACAGAGATTAAGAACACGAACAACTCAAGCATCTAAACTAGTAAGTACTCACGTAGATCATGTTAGAATGGTAAGCGGATACGTTCTTACAGGAGCTGATAATTAGAGAAATTATTTACCTTAACACTCCTGATCATACTGCAATATTACAGTTATTATTTCATTGCCCGCGCTTCACCCCCTTTATGACGGTGCAGAGCTAGGTCATACGTCATTTGATCTGCTGATTATATATAGTCGTTGTATTATAATATTTTAGGATTATTGTAGTAAAATATTTCTCATTATAAAAGTAACAATAATGGGCCTACTACTTAATGTTTTCAGTCAAATGAATTTTCCGAGTGGAAATTTGATTCATTAAATTTCTATACAGAGCATAATCATTAAAACATGAATAAATCATTCAAATAGGAAAAGGGAAAATATTCAGCTGACGATGGATACCATACACAAATAGATCTCCACCCTCCAATAATATCTAATAGGGGAATTCACAAGCTCTTAGCTGAAAGACTGAACCATGTTACATCATTCTTTCACTCTATAAACCTACTAATATATTTGTAAAGCAAATGTTCGAATTGTGATATAATTGGTTAAGATAAATGTAGGATTAGGATCGAGTTACTTAAGACAGCTGCCCGATCACATTCTGGCGCCGTCGTTCAATTGATGTTGGGATGGCCTCCTGCTCTTCTTTGCATGTGAAATCTCATTGCAAATTGAGAATGCATAACTACAAACCTGTATGGTTGAAGAAATTCATATTTATACCCACAATGCTACAATTTGTGTGATCAAAACCATCAAAATCCCAGCTATATATCTTCGTAGATATATATCACTCCGGAAAATATGATTAACAAGGCTTTGAAATTAGGAAATTTATTAGACTCTTCTGTTGACGTTATTTCTCATCTCCTGTTAGCTTTTCATTCACAGCCCTCGCTTTTTCTTCAACATTATTAATTTCCACCCCCTCTCACGAACTATTTATAATGGAACATCAAAATGTTGACAAAAATACCATAATAACATAGTAATGTGATAATATAATAATAATAATATAGTAATTGATGCGGCAGAATCCGATTCGGCCCATTGCAGCAGGCCCAAACCCCATTCAGCCCAACAGTAGCAGTGTTAGGCCCTCCGGCGGCCTTCGGCCCGTTAGCGGCCCAGCAGCCCTCGGCCCATAAGCGGCCCCGTCGCTCCCGGCCCAGCAGGCTTCAGCCCGTCAGCGGCCCACCAGCCTACGGCCCGGGAACAGCACAGCGGCCCAGGGCCCAGCAGGCTTTGGCCCGTCAGCGGCCCAACCCCCTTCGGCCCGGTAGCCGAATCCGGCCCACTCCGGTGGCGGATCAGACGCTATGGCGGTTTGTCAGTAAGCCTCCTTTTAGTCCTATATCGGCTGCCACCGTTAACCATCCGCTACCCTCCGCTATAAGTATCCTGCTACTTGTGGCCAAGGAGGTGGTGGGAAAAACGGATGCCCCCCTAAGCTTCCGAAACCCCTTAAAGGACAACTGTCCGAATAGTGTTCTAGCTATTTCTTCTTGCTTCCTGAATCGAATCTTTTTCAGAAGCTAACTTGACCGTCGGAGGGGGTTCCCCAGGGCTGACGCCCGGGACTCCTGCTGACTGGTTCTTCTTCTTCTTTCCCTCCTGCAGGGGCTCGGTTCGAATCATCGCCGACCTCCCCGAGTCGGTCTCGGCCGCCGACCTCGGACTCCTCTCCCCGGTCTCGACGCCGAACGCCGGCTGCACCGCGCCAGGAGACTCGGTCTCACGCTGAAGTAGCCTTCGGACTCGCCGTCCGAGGGCAATCCCGTCGGTCGCCCCGCGCCAGGAGGCTCGGCCTCGCGCTGAAGGTGCCTTCGGACCCCCTCGTCGGAGAGCGAGCCGTCCCCCCGTCCGATCTCGGACTTTCCGGCTTCTGCTCCGACGCTCGTCTACAGCTCCGCCGACATGAGCTCCTGCTCGCGCCGCGCCTTCGTCCGACCGAAGGAGCAGCGGCTCACTATCCAAGAGCAGCTCCGGCGGCAGTTCGCGCCCCCCGCGGGCAGATCCTCTTCATTCTGAAATAGCCTCGGCTTCGCCCTGTTGTGGATCTCCGTCGGGTCCCCTCGTCACCGTTCGATCCGGACCGGCTCCGGATCCTCCTTGTTTCGGATCCCCGTTTGCAGGATCCGGTCGTGATAGATCCAGTCTACATCACGTGGCGCCGTCTGTGGGAAACCAACAAAACAAGTCATGTCTCAGCGACCTGTGACCCGACGATCCGGGCAGAGCGAAGCGGAAGCGCGGGAGGCTTCGGCACAGATGCCGCTTTCCGAAGGCGCGCCATCTGCCCCGCCGAACCCGCCTCTGCCGACCATCCCGGAGTCCTTCGGCTCGGAAGACCGAGTGGGGGTACTCCAGCAGCAGGTGGCCACGCTGGCCGCTGCCGTCACGTCCCTAGCGCCTCTTCAGGAGATGGTATCTGCCATCGCCCAGCGCATGAGACTGACGGGGCAGCCTCCCCAGCAGGCGCCGCTCCCCCCACTCTACTCAGTACAAGACGCCCGGTTCCGACCGGTGCCTGCGCCAGCCTCTCTCTACGAAGCTGCGGCGGCGCGCAGCGAGCCCTCGGCATTGCCTGCCCGAGCTCCCCGCGTCGATCGCCCGACGGAGTAGGATTATGCTTCGTCGGAGTACCATCCGGCCCGCACCGGAGGGCCATCCGTCGCCACTTCGGCCGCCCCGGACCTGGACCAGCGGCTAACGGCGATGCGCAAGGATATACAGCAGATGGTGTCCCGGCCTCACGGGGCGCCCCTCGCCAGCAGCATCCTGGAGCAGACCCCGTTCACGGCGGAGCTCCTGGCCACTGAGGTGCCCCCCGACTTCAAGCTGCCGAAGGGCCCTCCCTATGATGGGATGACAGATCCGGTCTGTCATTTCCGGAAGTTCAACTCCTACCTCCGGGTCCGGGGGATCTCCGAGGCAGTCCGCTGCCGTCTCTTCCCCCTCACCCTTGAAAAGATCGCCCTCACCTGGTTCGAGACGCTGGCCCCCAACTCCATCCACTCCTTAGCACAGTTGGGCCAGTTGTTCATCGACCAGTTCTATGATGCCACCCGGCAGAGCAAGACCTCCGCTAGTCTGTTGGCTATTCGGCAAGGTCCTGCCGAGACTCTCCAGGACTACTTCACCAGGTTCCGGACCGAGGCCGCCCAGATCCCGAACCTCGACAGCTCAATCGCGGTTTCGGCCGTGATCAGCGGGTGTCGGGACGAGGGGCTCCTCGGTTCCATAGGGAAGCGCCATCCCCCGACCTTCCAGGACCTCGTAGCACGGGCCCACAAATACATCAACCGGGAGGCCCTGATGCTGTCCAGAGGAAGAGGCGCCACCGAAGCCATCTCGGCACCTGCTCCCCAGGTGGTCCGACCTCGGCCGGAGGACCAGGAGTCCTCGCGAAAGCGCTATCGCAGGGAGGAATGGGACAGGGAGAGGCGACGGGACGCGCAGCCGCGGTACCTACCCTTACCTGCTCCCCCTTCCCGAATGCTCATGGAGGTGAAAGGCATGCTCCGACGGCCCGATCGCATCAAGACCGATCCCCGCCGAAGGGATCCCGGCAGGTATTGTGAATACCACCGGGAGATCGGCCACACGACGGATGAGTGTCGGCAGCTCCGGGAAGAGATTGACCGCATCATCCGGGAGGGGAGACTGCCGCAGTACCGCCGGGAGCAGCCACCGCAACAGAACCAGGATGCCCCTGCAGCGCCCAGACAACAGCAGCCCTGAGCAACAGAAGCCGCTCCTCCGCCTAAAGCCACCTCGGCCCCGGTTGAATCATCCCATCAAAGACCCAGTTCTGGGTCTATCATGATGATATCCGGAGGACCGGGGGAAGGGTCCAGGCCGCGGCAGCGTAGCACAGTAGCAGCAGTTGAGGGCGAGCCGAAGAAGCCTCGTCTGGAAGACATCACCTTCGGCGCCGAGGACCTGACGGATGTTCAGGTCCCTCATGACGACGCTCTCGTCGTCAACGCTGTAATAAATAACTATGATGTACATAGGATCTTTGTGGATAATGGAAGCGCCCCAAACATCTTGTTTTACGATTGTTTCGAGAAAATGGGATTGAGTGAGGCTAGTATGAAGCCTCATCGGGGCCCTCTCTTCGGTTTTAACGGCTCGCCTTGCCGAGTAGAAGGTATTGTTCGGCTTCCTGTGACCTTGGGCTCCGCCCCCCGGCAATTGACCGTTGAAACGGACTTTGCCGTTGTAAAGATCGAGTCAGCCTACAACGCCATATTCGGCCGAAGGCTCATCGGCGGGGTCGGAGCCGTGCCCTCATCCTTCCATCAGAAGCTGAAATTTCATACCGACCACGGGATCGGCGAGGCCAAGGGAAACCAAGAAGCAGCCCGGCAATGCTACATGATTTCGGTCAAAGGGAAGAACGCAGCTGAAACCCTAGCGATCGAGTCATCAGCCGAAGCGTCTTCGGGAGAAGCACTCCTCGCCGTCCCTGTTCCAGGAGGCGAAGGACGAGTCCTGATGATAGGCTCCGGCCTGGAGAAAGGTGAAGCAGAGAAGCTTACCGAGTTCTTGAAAAGGAACCTCGACATCTTCGCCTGGTCTCCGGCAGACATGCCCGGGGTGGACCCGGAGGTAGCAGAGCACCGACTCCATACCGATCCCGATCAGCCTCCGGTGAAGCAGAAGCGGCGCACCTTCAACCAGGAAAGGAGAGCCGCCATCCAGGCTGAAGTACAAAAGGGACTGGACGCCGGACATCTCCGAGAGGTGCATCATCCAGACTGGATAGCCAATGTGGTCATGGTGCCAAAGAAAGATGGCAAATGGCGCATGTGCGTGGACTTCACCAACCTCAACAAGGCCTGTCCAATGGACAGCTTTCCACTGCCTCGGATAGACCAGGTGGTGGACGCCACTTCTGGCCACGAGCTCTTAAGCTTCCTCGACGCCTATTCAGGCTACCACCAGATCCGGATGCATCCGGACGACGAGAGCAAGACCAGCTTCACCACCGATTTGGGTCTATACTGCTACACCCGAATGCCCTTCGGTCTGAAGAACGCCGGCGCGACATATCAGCGACTGGTCAACAAGGTATTCGCCGCGCAGCTCGGCCGAAACATGGAGGTCTATATAGACGACATGTTGGTGAAGAGCCGCGTTGCTGCGGAGCACCTGGCCGACCTGGCCGAGACTTTCTCCGCCCTCAGGCGGTACAAGATGAAGCTGAACCCGGCCAAGTGCGCCTTCGGGGTAGCCTCCGGCAAGTTCCTCGGCTACATGGTCACGCACCGAGGGGTGGAGGCTAATCCCGAGAAGGTTTCGGCCATCATAAAGATGCGCCCCCCGGCTAACCTCCGAGAGGTACAGAAGCTGAACGGGAGGATCGCAGCTCTCAGCCGCTTCATGTCCAGGGCGGCCGACTACTGTTTTCCCTTCTTCAAGCTGCTGAAGAAGGCCAACAACTTCGACTGGACGGAAGAGTGTCAGACAGCCTTCAATCAGTTGAAGGCCTACCTCTCCAAAGTCCCCATCCTGTCAAAACCGATTTCCGGGGAGCCTCTGAGCCTATACCTCGCAGTCTCCGAGACGGCCCTCAGCACCGTCCTCGTCCGAGAACAAGAAGGCATTCAGAAGCCCGTTTATTACACCAGCCGAGCCCTTCAGGGAGCGGAACTCCGGTACCAAGCCCTGGAAAAGTTGGCTCTGGCCCTCGTCACTTCTGCAAGAAGGCTTCGGCCGTACTTCCTGGCCCATTCTGTGAAAGTCCTCACCAACCAGCCCTTGAGGCAGGTTCTCTCCCGACCGGAGGTGTCCGGCAGGCTGGCAAAGTGGGCAATTGAGCTAGGAGAGTTCGACATCTCCTACGCCCCTCGAGTAGCAATAAAAGCCCAAGCATTGGCAGACTTCATCGCCGAGCTTACCCCCAGCGCTTGCGCGACGCCGCAGCCAGAACCCGAGGTGGCCGAAGCCGAGGCTCTTCCAGCACCGGCACCACCGGACGAATGGCGACTCTTCGTGGACGGCTCCGCGTGCTCCACGGGCAGTGGCGCCGGATGGATCTTGGCATCACCCGAAGGAGTCGTGACGGAGTACGCCCTGCGTTTCTCCTTTCCTGCAACTAACAACGCCGCCGAGTATGAAGCCCTCATTTCCGGCCTCCAAGCCGCGAAGAAACTCGGCACCCGGAACTTAAAAGCCTTCAGCGATTCCCAGTTAATCGCCGGCCACGTCTCCGGGGAGTATGAGGCTCGGGACGCAGTGATGGCGTCTTATCTCCAGGTAACTCGCAAGATCCTCGCTCAATTCGATTCTTGTGAAATCGTGAGGATCCCGAGAGCCGAGAATACCCGGGCCGATGCCCTTTCCCGGCTGGCGTCAACCCAAGACGGGGGCGGAGGCCGGATGATCCTCGTCGAGGAGCTCGCCGAACCCAGCCTCGGCGAAACCGAAGCCATGCAGATTGCTGAAGCAGAAGCCGAGACATGGATGACTCCCCTCATCGCTTTCCTTCTCCAAGGAGAAGTCCCTCCAGATCCTAGGGAGGCGAAGCGCATCCGGCGGCGCTCATCCCACTTCCTCCTTTTGGACGGGGTGTTGTACAAGAAATCATTTGGCCGACCTTTGCTGCGGTGCCTCGGCCCGGCCGAGGCCGACTACGCCATAAGGGAAATCCACGAAGGGGTGTGCGGGGCGCATGCGGGAGGAAGGGCCCTGGCTCACAAGCTCCTAAGGCAAGGCTACTGGTGGCCCACGCTTCGAGAGGACGCTTTAGCCCTCGTACGGCGCTGCGACCAGTGCCAGAGGTTTAGCTCCCTCATTCATCAGGCAGCCACCCTTCTGACCCCATTATCTGATCCCTGGCCTTTCGCCCAATGGGGAGTCGACATCCTGGGACCTTTTCCCGTCGCCACCGGCCAAAGGAAATTCCTCATCGTGGCAGTCGACTACTTCACCAAATGGGTCGAGGCCGAACCCCTCGCCTCAGTAACCGACAACAATGCTTGGAACTTCGTGTGGAAGTCCATCATTTGCCGGTTCGGCGTCCCTCGAGCCATCATCTCAGACAACGGAAAGCAGTTCGATAGCCGACGGTTCGGTGATAACTGCGCCAGCTTCGGCATACTCCACAAGTTTACTTCGGTAGCGCATCCTCAAGCGAACGGCCAAGCCGAAGTCACTAACCGAAGCCTTTTACAGGGATTGAAAACCCGACTCGGCGAAGCTAAGGGCCGATGGGTGGAAGAACTGCCGAGTGTCCTGTGGGCCTATCGGACGACGAACCGAAACCCCACCGGCGAAACTCCCTTCCGCATGGCCTATGGGGTAGAGGCCGTCATTCCCATAGAGATCGGCCTCCCTTCTCCCAGAGTCATTGCCTATAATACGGAAGCCAATGAGGAAAGTCTGAAAGACCACTTGGACCTCATTGAGGAGGTCCGAGATAAAGCTCGTATCCGATTGGCGGCTTATCAGCAACGAATGGCCAAGTACCATAACACTCGAGTAAAGCTCCGGAGCTTTGAAGTGGGGAGTCTCGTGTTAAGGAATGCCCATGCTTCCAAGCCAGCCGAAGCCTCGGGGAAGCTTGCCCCCAACTGGGAGGGGCCCTACCGGGTCAGGGAGGTAATCAGACGAGGAGCTTACCGGTTGGAAACCCTTTCGGGCCAACCCCTTCCTCGCACATGGAATGTGGAGCGCCTTCGGCGTTATTACATGTAAGTCAACTCTCCCCAGGCTTTTAGCCGGAGGCTATAAATAAAGGAACTCGCTTTCTTTCAGAAAAACTTGTTATGGTTTTCTATAAGTCCGTGTAAACCGTATCGGGAGTGGCTTCGGCTATGCAAACCGTATCGGGAGCGGCATGGTATTCTCTCTAAGTCCGTGTAAACCGTACCGGGAGTGGCTTCGGCCATGCAAACCGTATCGGGAGCGGCATGGTATTCTCTCTAAGTCCGTGTAAACCGTACCAGGAGTGGCTTCGGCCATGTAATCCGGATCAGGACACGGCATGGTTTTCTCTAAGTCCGTGTAAACCGTACCGGGAGTGGCTTCGGCCATGCAAACCGTATCGGGAGCGGCATGGTATTCTCTCTAAGTCCGTGTAAACCGTACCGGGAGTGGCTTCGGCCATGCAAACCGTATCGGGAGCGGCATGGTATTCTCTCTAAGTCCGTGTAAACCGTACCGGGAGTGGCTTCGGCCATGTAATCCGGATCAGGACACGGCATGGTTTTCTCTAAGTCCGTGTAAACCGTACCGGGAGTGGCTTCGGCCATGCAAACCGTATCGGGAGCGGCATGGTATTCTCTCTAAGTCCGTGTAAACCGTATCGGGAGTGGCTTCGGCCATGCAAACCGTACCGGGAGCGGCGTGGTTCTCTTAAAAGTCCGTAAATCCTTCAATCCGACGAATTGCTTCGGCCATGTAATCCGGATCAGGACACGGCATGGTTTTCTCTAAGTCCGTGTAAACCGTACCGGGAGTGGCTTCGGCCATGCAAACCGTATCGGGAGCGGCATGGTATTCTCTCTAAGTCCGTGTAAACCGTACCGGGAGTGGCTTCGGCCATGCAAACCGTATCGGGAGCGGCATGGTATTCTCTCTAAGTCCGTGTAAACCGTACCGGGAGTGGCTTCGGCCATGCAAACCGTATCGGGAGCGGCATGGTTTTCTCTAAGTCCGTGTAAACCGTACCGGGAGTGGCTTCGGCCATGCAAACCGTATCGGGAGCGGCATGGTTTTCTCTAAGTCCGTGTAAATCATTCCGGGAATGGCTCCGGCCACGTATACCGACTCTGGAGGCGCCAAGGCATATCTAAGTTCGCGCGAGCGGAAGCGTGAAGGGCTTCGGCCATCCGACAAGCGTAAGAAGCGGCAAGATGCCCCTAAGGGATCATATGAACCACCATAGTAAAGGCCCCGGCCGAATACTGTGACGACGTTCTATCCGAACCGGCATCGGGTTTCGGCCTTACAAGCTATAGCAAACGACGACGGGATCTCAGGCTCCAGAAGGGCTACATTCGGTCGATCGTACGCAAGCAGCCAGGTAAAGCCAAAAACCTTCCTTCCGTTTTTTAAAGCAAAGGGAGATACAAAGCTCAGCCGTACGCCTGGCCAAGAGCTTACAAAAGTAAAGCAAAAAGAAAACCAAGGGGAACCCTCGTATCAGTCCTCGACAACCCCCTCCTCCTCCACCTCGACGACGTTTCGGTCAGGAGAAGGAGAGGGAGAGTCGACGACCTGCACCGCTTCAGAAGCGGCGCCTTCAGCAAGGGCATCTTCAGCAGCAGCCTCTTCGGCATTTGCCTCTTCAGCATCGGCCTCTTCGGCATCGGCCTCTTCGGTCTCGGCCTCCTCGGCACCGGCCTCCTCGGCATCAGCTGGAGGCGGGGCCCTCTCCGCCACGAGCTCCTCCCACCAGGATAAAAGCTCCCGGGCTTCCTCGCCCTTTGGCATGGCTTCCCCGGTCAGATCGACGCTCGGGCAGGCCCTCTGGGCGACTGCTAGTCCGAGGTCAAAAACCGCGGAAGAAGCCTGCAGCTGGGCTTGGAGGATCTCCTGGGCATAGTCGTTCCCGGCCTTGTAGTTGGCCACGGCCGACTCTGCTGCCTTTCCCAGTTCCCGCTTCAAAGTCGACACCTCCTCGATGAGGCGGCGCTTCTCCGAAGCTCGCCGAGCATCCCTGTCCTGGGTCTGGGCTTTGAAAGACCGGAATTCGGACTCGACCGCCGCAAGATCGCTCTCGGCCTTCTTCTTGGCCTCGGCGGCGGCACGGGCCTCTGCTGCCCTCTTCTCCAGCTGCTTCCGCGCTCGGGCACTCGCAGTCACGAGCTCCTCAACTAGGGGCTCGATGCGAGGAGCCGCCGAAGTGCCTTCCCCCGAACCAACCGGATCCACCTCGGCTTCCAGAAGCTTACGCTGGAGCAGCTCCTGACGATGCATCAGGACACGGCTCGTCATCGAAGCCTGCGGATCGAGGGCAGATGAGGGCCAGTAGAATCAGAAGAAGTAGCTGAAGATGAGCTGAAACACTTTCGGGGTGCTCACCTGAACCGACAGACGGGCACTCATCTCCGTCAGATCGGTGATGGAGTGGGCCTTCAGCTCCTCGAAGATTGAAGGGAGAGTGAGGCTGTTGAGCAGACGAAGGCACGTCTGCGGGTCCTCCATGCTCTCCCCCGATGCGGGGTGCCGCCGCTCGAGCTGCGCCCGCGGTTCGGCATCTCCTCCATCGGCTCCTGCCGATACGGCTGGAGGGGAGTCACCCCTCGGCATCTCAGGGGACGCCAACCTTGCAGCCCTTCGGGCCCCGGCGCTCCTCCTGATTAGCTGAGCTTCCACCTCTCCCTCGGCCTCCTCTACCCGGGGGCGCTTCGACGCTCGGCCGCCTCCCCGAGAGGCAAACTTAGTTTTCTGCTCCCTCTCAAGAGCAGCGGCGACTGCACGACCCTCGGCGGAGGCCGCGGTCCCGAGGCCCCCGCCTCTTATCCTCGGACCCCCGGTACCTCGGACAGGCCTGCTCACCGCCTGCGGGGCCGGCGCCCGGCGCGAAGCGCGCTGATCCGATAGCTGATCAAGGAGGGCATCGAGCTGAGCCATTGCTGCAAAGCAAGAAAGGGATATCAGAAGCCAAAAACAACGATCGAGTAATAGACTCAGAGCCGACTTACCCTCGGCCGAAACTTCGTCAGCCTCCAAAGCCGGAAGAGCTTCGGCCGGAGGAGCGGCAGTCCTTCCCCCGCGGTCCCGCGGAGTCTCCCCGGGAGGTAGGTACGGAAAGACCCGCTCCGGATCACGCTTAGGGTCCGGCCAAACCCCGGCACCTATCAACCGCTCCGCGTCGGAAAGAAGCACCGAGACGTCGTAAGGGGCCTTCGCCTGAACGTGACCCACGATAGTACTCTGAACGGGAGACAGAACAGGAGGTCCCGAGAGTCCTTCGGCCAGCGGCACCCATTCGGTGGGGAAGGGCCACACACCCTTCTCCTTCTCCGGTAGAGAGACGAAGATAAACTTCCTCTTCCAGCCATGGATAGACGAAGGCTTCCCAGAGAAAATCCTCCGGCCAACCCGGGGGACAAAGCAGTACCATTCCGACTTCCCCTGCGTCTGGATCTTGAAGAGATAGCGAAAGACATTGAGGGAGGGGCGGATTTTCACGTGAGCGAAGACACTCAGGAACCCGTACACAGTGCGCCAAGAGTTGGGGAAGAGCTGAGAAGGGGCCAGCCCGTAGAAGCTAAGAAGATTGACGACGAAGGTGGGGAGAGGGAGACGGAATCCCGCCTCAAAGCTATCGACGTAAATAGAAAAAGACCCCGGGCGAACGGTATTTGCCCTAGTGGCGGAATCAGGCCGATGGGGGGTCGTCCAAGAGAGAAGCTGAAAGTAAGAAACTAAGTTCCTCACCTCTACATCCGAAAGGGCACAGCTAGCCCCCGAAGCAACATCCGGGAGGCGGCGTTCCGAGGTGGAAGCCTGGCCCGAGTCCCGAACTTCTTGAAAAGCCTCGGCCCCGGAAGCCTCGGCCTCGGAAGCCTCGGCCTCGGGAGCCTCGGTCTCAGAAGCCTCGGTCCCAGAAGCCTCGGTCCCAGAAGCCTCGGCTCCAGAAACCTCAGTCCCGGAAGTTTCGGACCCGGAGCTTTCGGACTCCCCGGACATCGCGGAAGTAAGAGATCCCGAGGCAAGAGGGTCCGACAGGGAGGGGGGAGTGTACTCCTCGTCCGAAGGGGTAATCTCACTAGAAGAGCTCCGGACCATAAAGCCGCGGAGGGAGGGAAGAAGACTGAGGCTTACTCGCAGAAAGAAGGAGAGGATCTCTCCTGAACCAGGCGTCGCCTCAAGCCTCCAGACTCCACAGGCAATGCACTCTGAGGGACGAAGAGCCTCCCCCGGTAGCCGACGAAGCTCGGATGAAGCCTTCAGGAAACTGGCCTCTCGCAGGAGAAGGAAGAAGAGCTCGGGCAGTTGCGGGGGGAACGTAAGCGCGGCAGCAAGAAGAGGAACAGTGCCCCGCAGAGGGCCTGTATTTATAGAGCCCGGTCGATACGCCTCCCGCCGAAGCCTGCGGCCGAGATCGTCCCGCTCGTCTCGTCGCTCCTTCCGGATGCCCGCCACGTGTGCCGTCCTTCGGCAATGATGGCGGACCGGCTCCGGGACTTGAGGCAAGAGCGATCAGCGGCTGACAGCGCTCCGACCCTTCGGCTAACCACTAGGATGCCTGCCACGCGTCCCGATCCGCAGGCGACAAAGGGAGCGGCGGCAATCCGAGCGGAGCCTCGGGCAGAGAGCCGGGGCGATCCGCGACCCACGGGCGGTCGGGATCCGTTTGTGTTTTCTCCAGAGCGGCTGGATGCGCGACGCGTGTCCCGTGCTTCCTCGCGAGGCGACGCGCCGTCCCGTCCATTTAATGAGGCCTGACGCGGGTCAGAGGTACCGACCCTTCGGCTTCTCAGCCCTCAGCCTTCGCCGACCCTCTGAGCAAGGACAAAGCGACCGCACGGCCCTCGGCCGACCGAGGGCCTCCTCTTCCAGAAGAAGGGGGAATACGACTCCCAGGAAGACGCCTGCTGTGATTTTCTTTCTTTTCTGGCAGTTTCAGGCTATACTCTTGCCATCTCAGAACTGAGGAAGACAAGAGTGGGGGGCTATGTGATGCGGCAGAATCCGATTCGGCCCATTGCAGCAGGCCCAAACCCCATTCAGCCCAACAGTAGCAGTGTTAGGCCCTCCGGCGGCCTTCGGCCCGTTAGCGGCCCAGCAGCCCTCGGCCCATAAGCGGCCCCGTCGCTCCCGGCCCAGCAGGCTTCAGCCCGTCAGCGGCCCACCAGCCTACGGCCCGGGAACAGCACGGCGGCCCAGGGCCCAGCAGGCTTCGGCCCGTCAGCGGCCCAACCCCCTTCGGCCCGGTAGCCGAATCCGGCCCACTCCGGTGGCGGATCAGACGCTATGGCGGTTTGTTAGTAAGCCTCCTTTTAGTCCTATATCGGCTGCCACCGTTAACCATCCGCTACCCTCCGCTATAAGTATCCTGCTACTTGTGGCCAAGGAGGTGGTGGGAAAAACGGATGCCCCCCTAAGCTTCCGAAACCCCTTAAAGGACAACTGTCCGAATAGTGTTCTAGCTATTTCTTCTTGCTTCCTGAATCGAATCTTCTTCAGAAGCTAACTTGACCGTCGGAGGGGGTTCCCCAGGGCTGACGCCCGGGACTCCTGCTGACTGGTTCTTCTTCTTCTTTCCCTCCTGCAGGGGCTCGGTTCGAATCATCGCCGACCTCCCCGAGTCGGTCTCGGCCGCCGACCTCGGACTCCTCTCCCCGGTCTCGACGCCGAACGCCGGCTGCACCGCGCCAGGAGACTCGGTCTCACGCTGAAGTAGCCTTCGGACTCGCCGTCCGAGGGCAATCCCGTCGGTCGCCCCGCGCCAGGAGGCTCGGCCTCGCGCTGAAAGTGCCTTCGGACCCCCTCGTCGGAGAGCGAGCCGTCCCCCCGTCCGATCTCGGACTTTCCGGCTTCTGCTCCGACGCTCGTCTACAGCTCCGCCGACAGGAGCTCCTGCTCGCGCCGCGCCTTCGTCCGACCGAAGGAGCAGCGGCTCACTATCCAAGAGCAGCTCCGGCGGCAGATCGCGCCCCCCGCGGGCGGATCCTCTTCATTCCGAAATAGCCTCGGCTTCGCCCTGTTGTGGATCTCCGTTGGGTCCCCTCGTCACCGTTCGATCCGGACCGGCTCCGGATCCTCCTTGTTTCGGATCCCCGTTTGCGGGATCCGGTCGTGATAGATCCAGTCTACATCAGTAATGGAACAATGAAGTAATATAGTGTTAATGTATAATAATGAAAAACAATATAGTAGCATAGTAATAGATACTATATTGTTTATAAATGTCACAATAGTAACCATTACTATATTACTAGAAAATGAAATAATATAATATGGTCAAACGACGAGTAAAAGATCAAATGATAAAATAGTAAACAACTATTAATGAGAGGAATTAAAAACAATGTTGAAAAAAAAGCTAAAGTAAAATATAACAAACAAAAAGATGATATGAGACGAAAAATAATGTCCGACTCCTGACAAAGAATTTAATTAATTTTTCGGTGAGATCATATAGCTAAACTTAATTCATCCCTAAATTAGCCGTCCACGCAGGTGACCCGGTCCCATGTGAGGTCAAATTGCATGTGAGACCTGGTCGCGTCCATGTGTGCGCTTTGCAGCCACTCGATCTTGAAGTCTAAGGACTCCGAATCTAGGAGGCCGGTGGGCTCCAAATGTTGCAGTTAACCCTAAAAAAGGGTGAAGACATGGCCCTTCCCCACCATGAAGTGTCCCATTCTAGTACTTATGAATAAAATAACGAAGGCTCCACCACTTCCTGCCCAACTCTCCTGGTTTCCTTCTGGCCTGTTTCCCGGCAAAACCTATGTCGGCACAGGGATTTTTCTTTCCCAACTCCGCATGGAAACCGCTTTCGACGGCGGGATCCCCAAGTCTGCAAATTATTGCTTGCTCTCTCGCAAATTCCCTGCCACAAGTTCCAGTCCCCTTCCCCTCGCCAAAACCAGCCACAGATCTAACTGTTTCCTCCTGTTTTATCCCAAGTAAGCCTTCTTCCTTCCACGTATATAAGCCTTTGGTAAGCCCTCCCTCTGTTTCCCATCCTAGTAGTGGAGAGGAGGACGAGAAGGGAGGATGGCGAAGCGGAACAGAGAAGAAGAGAGCTCTTTCTGGGGGTCGCGGCAGGCCAGGTGCGTGAACCCCGCCAAACCGCCGCCGCCCAAGTGCTGCAGGATCTCCTCCGTCGGGGGTGGAGCAATGGGGAAGGGAGAAAGGGAGACCAGTGGCAGAGAGGAACAGGTAGCCGGTGGTTCCCTTTCTGCTCAGGGAGTAGTAGCAGGGGACGCGATGAAGCCACGCGGCTTGTGTGGTGGTGGTGGCTCGGCGGCGGCGGCGGCGGTGGAGTTGCCCAGGTGGTGGCAGCTGTGGTTGGGGAGGGGAGGAGGCACGGTGGTCGACTGCGAGGAGCTGCTGTGGGGGTGGTTCCCCTTCGTGGACGAGGACTTCGCCTGTGGGGGGAAGAAGGTGGAGTGGGCCTCCAGCTGGGGGGATGAGGGGGAGGGGCCGCAGCAGGACGTGTTCTACGACGACATATGGCAGCTCAAGCACATATACCAGATTCCCAGTCATTCCAGGTAGAGAAGGACAGGTTGCCATTTCATTGCAAAATGGTGCGAGGACGCACACAAACATAGCGAGAGAGAGAGAGAGAGGTTAAGACTGTGGAAGCAGAAGGCGTTCTTTTTCCTTTCCTCTTGATCACTGTTTTGTTCTGTACTTGTGTGCTTTGAGAGGATGCTGGGCTGAGAACGGACCCTGGACGAAAGATTTCTGAGAAGATTACTGTTGTTGTGGCAGCTCTTTCACTACACACCCCCTGCCTCATGCTCTTGTCTTGTTTTTTAAGTGGGCGTTTCATGATGGCTTGGCAGAAGAGTGCAAACAAATTCATATGTGCAAGTTACACCTGTAACTTCTCCCTCCATTAGAAAGAAAATAAGATCATGTATTCTACTTTGTGTACATCGTTTGTATTTGCACTTTTTTTAGTCAAAGAAGTGATCATATTATTTTCATCTTGTAAAATATATATACATCCATAAAGACTACAAGAGGGAACCGTTTTATACTTGGACCATACGCACGATATACACGACATTACTTGTACACATTTTTTAGAGTCCGTCTTGGTACACCCTCGTGCGGGACGGCGAAAGGTCAGTGCTCACGCGGGTGTGCACTAAGAGTTTTCTATTTTTTAATATCATAGACAGTACAAACCAATTATTATAGAGATCAATGAAACTGCATAACTCGAAGATAGTATTTTTGTTAGAATAGTCTGAAAAAAAGACAAAATCAAAAAATATTTAGAAGATGATGTCTACTTCACTTATTGTCTTAAGATTTTGAGTTATATGGTCCAATAACTTCAACATGATATCAGAGCTCATAGTTACGAACCGTGCCACGCACTCCGTATTTGTGGTTTACGTGATAGAATCTAAAATCGATCTGCACGTGAAGGGACGTGTTAGCATAGTCTTATATTGAAAAAATGACAAAATTAAAAAGTGTTTAGAAGATGGTGCTTACTCTACTCATTACCTTAAGGTTTTGAGTTGGATGGTCTAATAACTTCAACAATTTTGAGGACGAATAATAGCTATAGAGGAATATTGCTGGCTTCAACCTCATGGCTTCGTAGGTAATTGTTTATCATCTTTTCGCAATTAGCACAATCTTAATTGTGAGGAGCCCGGAAGCATGCATATGGAAACAAAGTACGCTGAGACCACATTGTTTCTTCGAACTCCCATTAACCATGCGGCTTATGATCCTTTGAATCTTCTCTTGCTGAGAAAAATAACTTAGATTTCGATAAAAAATTCTATACGACACTAACCCATGTCGAGCACCCGATAGGGCACACCTACAACGTCTCCAGAGGTAGGTCTCGACGATCCGTGGAGTTTGCCAAAGGGGTAAAAGGTAGATCAACTAGGTCTAAGAAGGAAGATAGCTTTGTGGTTGGGGATAGAAAAGGGGTGAGAACGCTAGATAGTCTTCTAACAAGACTAAGATGAAATGAAGATGACCACAAGCCTAGAAGAGGACACCACCCAGTTAAAAAACGAGTAGGAAGAAAAACTATCATAAGACTGATCGAGTTTTAGAGTGTAAAGAATTACCTAACAAAAATCCCCCGAAAAAGATGGGACCTCCATAAATTAGAGGAGGATTAGGTCCTCTCACAGAAGGGCAGACATTCCAAAACACGTATTTCATTTCTTCTCATTAGTCCACTTGTTATGACCTTTGCCACTTTGAAACCGTGGTCTTTGAAAAATAGAAAACTGTACAAACGCACCAATAGTTTAGAGCGAAGTGATATCCGTGTAAGGGCAAAAGTGGTGATGGTTTCATGAATGCTTGCTTGTAACCATTGTTCAAGGGGCAAAAAGCTTGTCCAATTCAAAGGTAATTGGTATTATTAACTCACTGGTTTGAATATTGGAAGTTGACTTTGATATCATATTGAAATTATTTAATTATTCAACTCAAAATCTTGAAGATATTTGAGTGACGTAAGTATCATCTATTAAATGTATTTTTATTTTTATTTTTATTTTTTTTTCAGTGTGAGATTATTCTAACAGTTATAAGATCACTAGATCTTACTCGAACATCCAGCATGAAATTGTCAACAGGAGAACTTCTGCCCTCCACAATTCTCTACAAATTGACTGCGATGAAACCCCCATCTTGAAGTCAAATTTTATTGTCCAATCTCTTGAGAGTAAGAGTGTCAATTAGGTAGGCCAGTCTGTAGCCCAATCCAACCCAATCTATATTATAATAAATTGAATTGGCCTAAGTTATCTAAATTGAGTTGGATTAAATTTATGTTGACATTAGTCAAATTTGGGTTGGATTAGATTGAAATTACACTGACTTGATTTGACCTATTGACATTTACATTAATTAATACAAAAAAAAATTCTAACAAATTTTCTACAAATAGAGTCAACCCAACTCAGTCTACTCACTACTAAGTTTAAGTTTAATTTAAGTTGAATTCGGATTAAATCCGGATTGAATTTGAATTGAATTAAAATTGAGTTAGACTATTTTAAATTTAAGTTGAATCTAAATTACCACGTAACCCAATCCAACTCGCTCAAGTTACATCCTTAAGGCCATTTTTTCCTTTCATCTTTGGATAGGGAAGAAGCCCGGTGAGCTAGAGACAACATGTCCATTCTGTTCAAGTGGAACATCCTAAAAGGACTTAGGGCCAGTGTTAGGAAATTTGCTTCGGTCAAAGGAGGAACCAAGAGAAATCCAAGAACGGTGACTCTAGCTACCTCGTGGCAAACAACACGAAGACCATGTCCACGCTCTTGCTAGAAAGAGATGTGAGAAGGAAGTAAAAGAAATGGGTGCAGACAAACTGATTGGTGTGAGAGTAGCGGAGGGGTGGGCGTAGGCAGAGAATGGCAGTTTCGTTTCGCCGTCCACGCTGGTTGACCGTGTTCGTGAAGTCAAAGACACTGGTAGATTCCAAAAGTTTGACCCAAGGAAGTTGGACCGAAGGAAGTTATCCTGTTATAGCTCCAGCGAAGGATTACCCATGTTGATTCCCAGTGGTCTCTCAGTTTTACATCCCCTCTATAGGATTGTTTGACTTAAAAAGCAGGATAATATTATAAAAAAAAAAATTAGTTTATGATATTTTTTATTGTTTGTAATGACTTAATATAATGTAAAATAAAATCTTATCAGAACCTTGTTTGCCCACTTGAAAAGACTTATTTCCTTGTTTTAGTTTATAAAAATAGTCATTGTAAATTAAAATAAGAAGATTTAAACACTCTTATTTTATTTTAAGATTAATCAAATTAATACTTTCTGACTTTAAAATCATATAATATCACTTGTGTTTAAAACTCGTGATTTGAAAACTGGTCAATCACAGAATTTTACATTGAAACAAACAACCTTTAAATCCTTAGTCTTAACAAAATAGAATTGAGCATTATATAACTCTTATTATAGTGTACAGTGCCATTCGAAAGGTGTGAATGTATCAGTATCCAGACGACGCTTGCCCAGCACCATTAGATGCAATAGAAAACGTTCAGCGTAACGTGTGGGTGGCTCAGCCGCGCCTCAAGTATTCTTTACTTGAAATAATTTCAGGTCATTAATATTAAATGATTTTATTACTCTCATCCAAATACGGGAAGTGCAAGTACCCGATCAGAGTTGAACTTATGACTTTCTTAAACCACCAATTAATCGAATTAGATCCAATTGCTAATGTACCGTCTGAGTATCACATTTATATCTTAATATATGTTTCATAATCTTCTCAATTTGAGAAGGTCTTAGGTCCAACCCTAATTAAAAAGGGACGAACTCACGCTCTAAATTTTCACAATCTGACATATATTTCATATTTTATAATTTTTTTAAGTTTTTAGATTACTAAATACTTCATTAAATAATTAGTTTAGAGCAACGATATAATCTACTTGCTGTACGCCGTGGGGGTGCAGCCAAAACAGAAAAAAAGTGAAACTTTTTAAGGTCGATCCAGTAATATTTGACAACTTCCTATAATCCTAATTTCTGTTCGAACGGCTCAAAAAGTGCTAGAAAATCAAAAACCCAATTCATTTTACTAAACTTGACCCATTTAACGTTTTTGTCCACTATTCGTTGAAATTTATGTTTCTGTTTTTTTCAACTTTTTTTGATCGAAAAGTAGATCGCATAAACATATCGGATAAGATAGAATCAATAAAAAAAAAATAAAAAAAATTATTTTTTAAGCTTGCACCCATGCAGTGGTTGATATGCCTTTCGGTCCAAATTTCCTGTAACGTAATATTTGCCGTAATGCCATGGATTGCAATACATGCACAATCCATGACACATCAGTCGTCCGACCTTAGTAGATCAGACAGGTACTGTGCAGCTCGTCTAAATTTAGAGTGAGAGACTATTGGGAGTCTTTTTTTTTTTTTGATCTTCTGTTCAGATTTTTAAAATTTTCTTAGGGAGTACGATAAAAAATCGGACCGTACAATCAGGTAGCTCAGGTCGGACCTGATCCGACTATATCATTCTTTAAAAGGACATTCTTCTCTCATAATCTTTAAAACTCTTCCTAATCTCCTTTGACGTGCAATTATGTTTTATGTTTTATGTTTTATAGAAATGTGATGTTTTGCAATATTCTATCAGTATTTTATATTAAATACCATAAAATATCATTTAATTTCTCGTTAAATACCTTAAAATGTTATATTTTATGTTTCATAGAAATGAGATGTTTTGGAAAATCTTATTAGGATATTATATTAAAATAAATGATCTCAAATGAATTATCAAACATTTGATTAAAAATAAAAACTATAAAGATATCTTAAAGTTTGATCTAAGTTTAAAATTTTGCATTCACTCTAATAGAATGTACATGACAAGGTCTAGAAGTTTTATATTTATTAGACTACCGCAATGTTTTCACTATGTTTATTTTTTTGCAAAATATTTTCATATTTTGAATTAGTTTCCCTTTGGAGTCTAAACTGCAACGTCACACTCTCGAATAATACAAAAGCCTGTGCACTTCTATAAAAAAATCACCTTATCAAATAATGCAAATACCGATATGCTTATTACAATACAAAATTATATACTTAGCATTATGATTTCAACAAATTTTATCAAAATATTCCTAAACTATTTATTCCAGTAAAAGCAAGTTTTTTTGGACCAAAGGATCTATAAGTATAGATTCCAGATTAGACTCATAATCGAGTAGTAAACTAATTATGATTGTGTTAAGATATATTGATCAGAATAAGTTATTCCAAAAAGTTTTTTTTAAAGAAAGAAATATATAATCAGTGTATGACCTTTTAACTTTGTATCGGTAATTGAAAAATGATCAGACATAAAAGAAGAGGGTGCAAGTGCATAAATAAAGGAACGGGCGGCGCGCAAGTGCATAAATAAAAGAAGAGTAATACTTCTTGCAACCCCTCAATCATAGGTAAAAGTAACTCAATTCAATAAAATTGGAGTCGACTATAAAGATTCTTTGTTTTCACTCTAAATGATTTTGAACTGTCTCTTTTAAAAGATTTAAAATTTTCAAGTCATATTGTACTACTTTCTTCCAAATTAATATAGATTTACACTTTCTTTTCTTCCGCTCCTTTATCTTAATATGTTCTACTTTTTTAACTAGAGCCTCCCTAGGTCTATGTCTAACATATCCAAACTATCTCAGAAGGGCTATATGGATTTCTTTACCCACCCATGCAGTGGGTAAAAACAAAAAAGAAAATTTTGAATTTTTCTTTTAGGTCGGTCCCGAGGTATCCTCAACCGGGGGATCTAAAAAAAAAAAATCAAAAAGCATTATTGGGCTCGGCTCATTAATGTGCATTTTTCATTGTTCGTTGAGTCGATTTAAATTTTTCGGATTCTTATTTGTCGTCCAATCAGATATTACACTGTACGGCAGGATAAGAGACCTCGGGGTTGATGTAAAAAGAAAATATCTTTTAGCCATTGCAATACCTCAATTATAATTGTAATTGTGGGCCATTGCTGTAAGTATTACTCATAAAAGAATGTTACTGAGCCAACTAACGTGAGGTATAAGAAGCTGCCACTGCATGGACCCCAAATCCAACCCAATTTGCATTAATTTGAGCTGACTAAAATCATCTAAAATAGTTCAGTTTGAACTTAGACTAGTATATATCTAAAGAATAATACTTGCAGCAGCACAAGTGAGCAGCTGTTGGATTGATTGGATCAGATGGTTGTAGTAGACAATTTTTTTTTCATTCTTTTCGAAAAAATCAAGGAGGTCAGACCCGATGTGATAATTTGACAATTAGATATGTTCTATTTGATATAGGATACATTTTGATTATGACTAGAAAAATTTGATATGTATGATATAATTTTGATCATGCCATATATGCTATATGTTAATCGATCCATTCATGTTATTAAAAAATACATTTTATTTGATAAACTTATATCTGATCATATTTTATATCATGTTCTTATTTAGAGATATACGTAGAACTGTTAATCCTACTTACTTAGTTATCATCATTTCTCAACTATTATATTGTTAGCATTTAGTATATTTCATTTCCTATAAGAAAAACATTATTTTAAGACATGTTTTACAACATTTTGACTAGGGATGTCAATGGGCCGGGCTTGGGCTGGCCCAACCACAGCCCGAGCCCGGCCGAGGCCCTGCAGGCCTAAATGTGTCAAACTGTAAACTGGCCCGTCCAGCAACACACAGCCCGTGTCAGGCCCGGGTAAGTGTAACTGAAAACTTCTAACGAACCTGAAAGACAATATCTAATGACAAAAAACCCTTGTCTTTTTCATTTCTGCTTTCTTATTTATTATTTAATACCCAGCAGTTACAATTAGTTAAATTAAATTCAGGTTTTTTACCTAAGTTTTGATTTATTTTAATTTAGGCTGATCTCATCTCAACGTATAACACACCCAGCTCAATATAAAAGTAGTCCCAACATCTTCCTTTTTTATTTACTATCATATTTATCTTGCCTATTATAAAAAATAGTTGTCAAGATCATAACAATAATAACACCTTGTTTGTTACATTTTTTTACTTATTTTACTAAATTAAAATAACTTATTTCAAGTAGACAAAAAATAATATTATAAAAGCAATAAAAATCTTATTCTAATAAAAACAATCGCACATTACTTACACCAGAATAAGCATTAATGCTCCACGCACATACAAGCACTCATGAATAAATGAAAATAACTCCGAAAATGATCTTATGCACCTAAGCTGGGTCCGTTGGTAAAATTCCACTCAAAATGATTAGGGTTGTGAGTGGAAATCCGATTATTCGATTTTTCAATTATTTACCAAAAAAATATCTTTTTTCGATCAAAAATATCCGCCCGATAATTTTATCGGAATCGAAAATGGATATTTCCGATAAGTTATCGGAAATGAAAACATCTATTTTCATATCCATTTTTCTATTTATAATTTTAATTATTATTAAGTTTATTATTAGTAATAAATATTAACCTTTAGATCATTTTAATCTATCAGTTGAGAAGATGGATTTTTGTAAGAAGAGAGGACCTTAATAGTTTTAAATAAATTAATGAAAAAATTAATATTTTTATAATTATAAAAAATAATGTCCGATTCTTATATCGGAAACAAATCAGAAATAGAAAATACACTTTCCGATCTTTATCGGAAACAGAAACATAAAATTTATTTTTCAATTTTATCAAAATCGAAAACGAAAACAGGTTATTGTTATCGGAATCAAAAAATGGAAACACCCGTTTCCATTTCCGTATCCTATCTGTTTACAACCATAAAAATGATCCTCCTCTAAATATGCTTAGTCAAAGTGATTCGAAACTTACCTGAATTGCATGCCTATCGACGAAGATAAGTGATGATTAGATAAAAATCTCTCTTTCCGTAATAAAATGTGAAGTATTCATATACATTTATAACTATGGGTTCATTTGATTGCAGAAAAAAGTTAAAGTTCATCACTTGCGTTCATTTGGTGTCAGGTAAAATTTAAAGTCAACTAAATTTGACTACTTGGGACATGGCAAATCCCGATTTTCATATCCTCAAAATGACTTCCCAAATTGTTTTCCCAATTTGCTTTCAACCATACAGGAGTTTATATGTATTTGAGACTTGTTGCACCCAAGTAGATAGCCGTCTAATGTTAGCAAGTTTTGGTTTTTTTTATTTTTTTATGATTCCATAATTTGTTAAAATAAATTGAGCATTTAAGTTCTTACATCGTTAAACCAAAAATGATCTAAAGAATTAAATAAGTACACGCAGAAGAAAAGTATAACAATATCAGGATATATTTTGAAACCGAGATAACTGCTGGCCCGCACATCAGGAAGAACACCACACGTCAACACTCATCGAGAAGTCGCATCATGTTCACATGCCCGTACAATTCAATCTCTAATCGGACGACTCAAAATAATCTAAAATATAAAAAAATATCACTGTTCATTGATTCAATTTTTTACTGTTTCTAATTTTTTTTAGATTCTCCGATCAAAGATTAGATTGTACAAGTATATCGGACATGATGGGGCCCACCATAAAAAAATTTCAAAATAAATGAAAAATAAATAATTTGTTACACATCTATTCTCCTCTTACCTTAGGCAGTCCCTTCTGGCTACGGCATTTCAGTTAAAAATTGGATAAATAAATTCAACTTATTAATTTAAAATAGAACTATTTTACTAGCAAATAAATGTATGAAAACATTTTAAGAAAGTATTTCTTAATAAATAAATAAAATATTTTTTAAAAAATATTTCATAACTATGAAATGGTATGTTATGTTTTCATTTTTCTTGTAATTGTTTCTTAGAAATTCTTTTTCATTAGAGTACGTTTTACGGAGAGCCAAACAGACCTTATATTAGCAATTCTTTTACAAGTAAATAGATTTATGAAATCATTTTCAGGATAATGTTTTACGAGAAAAAAATAAGTAAAAAAAATTTCTGGAATTTTTTTTTTAAAGTACCAAATAACATTAATATTTTTCTATTCCTTATAAACTGATTTATTTAGAAAACAATTTTCATTGAATACATTTTACGGGAACCAGATGCATCTTAGCATGCTGCGTCGGCGGTCAGTATAATGTCGACCTTGAAAATTATGTACGAATGACTCAGTTATTTATTCTTTATACATGTCTCTTCTTTTTAAATTTTCTTTAATTTGCACTAACTACTTTCATGTAACTTGAGCAGGGCCAAGGGAATTAACCTGGAGCGATTTGGTGTCTTTTAGAACCAACAGTTACAAGGGATATAACCCAATCTCCTAATTCACAACATAAATATTTTTTTATTCCCTCTATTGTGCTTGTTGCCAATTTGAATCGAATTATGTAGGATATTACAAGATTGTTCATCTATATGACTAAGATGCAATTTATATAAACTATCATAAAGTAAATAAGTACCAATTATAATTCAATCTTTGATCATATTAACTAAGAATTTTTAAGACTTGACATGAAATCTTTTTTAATCAAGTCTTGATATTGAAACTAAATTTCTAAAAAATGATGGAACATAGAAAGTGTCTTCCAAATATAGAATATATCCCAAAGTTAAAATAAGCCTAAATATTCTTACAACCTTGACTTATGATCGCGACCTATTTTCCGAAAGAATGGTTTGCTCATCCTCATTCGGAAACCTTTGGAATAGAAATCTCTTCACGGAATTGACAACATACAGAGTGGAACCAGAATTAATCCACCATATGTTCTTAAGAATATTTATTAAATGAAACTCATGACAAATATAAGATGAAAGGTTATCTTTTTTTTCAAATTAAGTCTATCTTTTTAGACAATCTTTTTTCATGTGTCCAAGTTGATGGCTGAAAAAGTACTTTTTGTTTTACCTTTAGACCTCTTCCTCCTTCCCATTTTTTGAACACTACCTTTGCATTTTCTAGAGCTTTTAGTTTCCTTAAGAGAGGTAAAATTTGACTCCTCTCTCCTTTCGATCTCTCTTCTCCTTGAACATATATGGTCATCAATTCATTGACTGACCATTTAACCTGACGTGTATTGTAAAAAATCTTAAATACTTCATACTCATTAGACAGAGAGTTGAAGATGAAGTGAATTAAGAAAGTGCCTAAAATAATAACCTCAATGGCATTGACTCGTGATGCAATGGCACTCATCATCATCATATGCTCACGGATATTTTCGTAACCAATATATTTCATCGAAGATAATTTGGTCATTAAAGCGTTGTCCTTTGCTTTATCATAACTGATAAATTACTCCCCAACTACCTTCAGAAATTCATTGGTTGTGATCCTTTTAAGAATAGATTCCTTGATATTTTGCCCCACATATCCTTACAGGAACAATAAGTATAAACAGTTGGATCTTTTTCATTTCTCAAAATGAGTCTATTGCTCTTGTGTGCTCTGCTTAGTAAGCTCAGTAAACTTTTCTTCACATACAACCAAATCAATATCCATATACTCCAAGGCAAACATAATTCTTTGTTTCCATTAAGTAAAGTTTGTCTAATTTAAATAAGGCACTGGACTAGCAAAAGATGCAAACATAGGAGAAGCAAATGCAACCAATAATGCTAAATACATATAGGACAATATGGTAAAAATATGCTAGTTATGAGGCCTACAAAGTAATTCTAATAATTAAAATAAACTACTTTAACTACAATGGTTGTACTCCCCACTAACAACTTAAATGATAGAACTAACATAAATGTACACTTTGATGTCAAAGAAATTTGTACTTTTGGGTACATAAATTCCTAACGGTCGCCATGGACATAATGTTATTATATCATGCTCATACTATGAAAATAGAGTACTCCTTTGGGAGTGAGACTCTACTTCAAAGACACGAATACAAGGCAATATCAGTTTAATTCTTTATAAGATATATTTTATCGTTCTTCATGCATAAGGCCACTTTGACGATCAAGTTATACGCTTTGAATGCAAAAGTATCCTTAGGCAAAATGATATCTACATAAACTTAATGCTCATATTTAATGCTATTTTCATTCTTAAAAGAGTCAATTTTATCATTCCTCGTGTTTAGTGTCACTTTGGTCATCTACCTAAACAATTAGAAATAAAAAATCCTCTTAAAACCTTATAATAGCATCAATTATCAAATAAAGGCAAGCAAAAGGACATAATTGTAATATTTAGTAATCATGCTAAAATGGAGATCTAAAGTCACAAAAATATCTCTAATAACTACTACAATAATTAACAATTAGTAATCATGCTAAAACTAACTTTAATAGGTACAAAATTAAAGTTTTAGCATGATGTTACACAAGTATCCATTTCAGTTTGCATAAATACCCACCATATTGCATCTGTACCCAAACTGAGTACAAATCATACCTCCTTATCCTTTAATGGTAACCTGTAGAGTTTAAAGGGTCTTATAACTTCATGGGCCATGAATCCAGGAATTGAACGGTCACAACAGAACCCTTTAAAATAGCTTTTAGAAGTAAAGGATACAATAGCATTAAGGATATAAACCAAATACAGATATTATTTGTTTAGGTTTTAATTTCAGATTTGGGTATAAACTTGGTTATACGGTTCAGATCATTAAGTAGAACTTATAATGGGTCCCAATATCCAAACCAAAACCAGGCTTTGTCTTGATAAAATCCGACACCTTTTTGGTTTTCCAAACCCAAACCCAAACCAAATAACCCACGTGAGATCCATATCCAAAACGGCAAGAAAGAAAGGACGGAAGGGTCAATAACCCATCTTCTTCTTCCCATTCCACGATCAAACCCATAACACCCACAGCACCACCAGGGATGTAACTTGGGTCGGTTGGGTTGGGTTGGGTTATGTAATGATTTGGGCTCAAGTTAAATTCAAAATAATCCGATCTAATTTTAGTCCAGTATAAATTCAAACAATATTTAATTCGAATTCAGTTCAAATTTAACTCAAATTCAGTAGTGAGTGGGCTGAGTTGAGTTGAATTGAGCTGGTCTATTTGTAGAAAGTTTGTTAGAAGTATTTTTTTTATATTAATTAATGTAAAAGCCAATAAATCAAACTAGGCTAGTCTAATTTTAATCCAACTCAATCTAAATTTAACTAATGTCAATCTAAATTTAATCCAACCCGATTTAGATAACTTGAGCCAACCTAATTTATTATAATATGAGCTGGACTGAGTTGGGTCACGGGTTGGCCCGCCCAATTGATATTCCTACACGGCACCACCTCCATGGTGAAGATCGTGAGATCCGGGGAATCTGGCCTCCATCGCTCTGGCTGAAATCTGTTGCGCGGATAGTTACTAGTTAAACTGAGAAGTTATAATAAATCTATTTTAAGTACAAATTAACTAATGAACTGTGCATTCAAAGTTAAATATAAATACAAAACTAAACCATTCCTTAAAAGTAACAAAATTTTAAATAAAATCATTCCTTAAAAGTAACAAATTTTTAAACTTGTCTCGTTAAAAACATAACAAAAATAATATGTACAATACAACCAAAGGAAGAATATCTACCGTTAGATTCAAATCCAAGGGTCCTAATTCATATAGTTTTTAAATCAAATGGGTCGGTACCCGTTAAAGAAACGATTTATTTGTATATGTGTCCGTATCCGTTAAGCTAACAAACAGTGCGAATAATCGGATAATCAGCTACCATTGGCATCCCTACCTATGCCCCACTGCACAGGCAACTCCGCCCCTTTCCAACGTCCCTGCCGTCTCTATCGCCCGTCCGACGACCATGAACTAAATGCGGTGAGCCCTCCCCTTCCAGCAGCGCGCGAAAAAGAAGAAAACATCGGAGCCCGAAAAATTGAAACATGGACTCTGATATCACATGTTAGAGATTTACATAATACCTAAGCGAAAGTCATCCTCGCACAAAGAAGAGGAAGAGATGGAGAACCGTGTAACCCTCAAAGTTTCCTTGGTTTCCTCTTTTATCTCCCTATGTAACCTACGAGGAGTTCCTGTCTCTAGCATAGAGAGGACGGACAGGTCACAATATTTAAAAGATTTTCTCCTATAACAGGAAATCCAAAGAATACAATAGGTTAGTCCCAGTAGCTGTAATCACCTTTTCAACTGGGCCCGATAATGTGCATTTAATGTGTAGCCCAATAACCATTATAATAAGTGAAGCACTTTAATATTAGAAATCCGACATGTTGTACTCCCGTAGAGGTCAAGAGGACGCATAACCAATTATGCTTCTGTAAAAAAGAAATTTAAAGGCAGCTCCAAAGACATTTTTCTTCTGAGAAGGTTTATAAAGGATGGAACCTAAGAAATAGCCCAAATAAAAATGTATTGATAAATAAATAGATTAATAAGGTATTATTTGGCATGCAGTAAAATGATGTAAAATACTATCCTCAATATTTACCTCTAATTTTAGTTTTCAATTTGAAGTTGTCGCAGATCAAAATTGAGAGATTATAAAACCAATAATTTTACAATAAGAAAATTACAATATTTTACAACATACCAAACAACACTTGGGACAAATTTCAAGTATCAGCCATTCTTCTCACTGTGAAAACATCTGGGAGACTATACAACCATTCGTACTCTAGAAGGCATCCGATCTGACTTTAGGATTAGATAGTTGTGAAGTGCTTAGCCGCTTTTCTAGTAGCAGGTTGTCTGACTGATAATATCAAACTCATAAAAGTCACCAATGTGAACAACAATGGCATTGGCTACTTAAAGGGAAAAAAAAGAGGATTTTTGTACATGTTTGCCTGAAAATTACCATACTTGTCTGACTCCCATGTATCATTATACATATTCCTGACAACTTCAGAAATATTCAAAATCCCAAGAACACTAACAGAATGTACGAAAAAGATTGAGATATGTTTGCATATATATATATATATATATCCTTAAATTCACCAAAATTTTGTATGTATACTCTTTGCTTCACCAGAATTCATGAAATCCTTTTGATATGTTTTATCGAATTTTGATGAAAATAGATAAGTGTAAATTTTTGAAGATTTTAGAAATATTCGTAATAGTAGTATGTACGAGTTAAGAGTTTGCATAAAGATATGATAGTTTACTGCTCTTGAAATCAAGTAGATAATTTAGTTTCTTTTTTTTCTTAGCACATTTATCAAATGCAAATGTTATTGAGATATATTTTGTTTAGGTCTACCAGAGACTTTTGTTCAACTATTTTCGTGGCAAAAGCATATTTCTATAAAAATATATCATTAATAACGTAACAGAACACCTTATGATTTCATTATCATCTGAACTTGGACTGAGGAAGCCTGGGAAGCCAGTCAGAAGGTTCTCTGAAGAGACCAAGCTTTTATGTTTTGTCTACATCATGTGTATACTCTTTCCTTCGCTTTGTTTTCTTCTTTGAACCTTCTTTATCTCTAAAACCCTGAAAGGGACATGGGAGCCATGTATGTAACGTGAAAAGAGAGGTTGCTTGTGAAGAAAACTAATTAAGTCAAATTCATAACAGAACAGACAAGCAAATTGTAAAATTAGATTCTAATTGTTCATCGAAGGAAATATGAAATAGAAATTAGATAGGACATGAAATGGATTGGGTATGATATTTTCTTTTTAAATGTCTAATTGGGTACAGTGATTGAATGAAGATTTTTGCATTCCCTTTCTAACAATTTTTAAAGTTGTTGAAATCCAACTTTTGTAGATTTTAGTGATTGGATGAAAACAACGATAGTCCGACGGAATTGTTCTCCAAAATTAGCTAGTTTCTTCCATTGTTCTTAGACAAACTCTAAGACGAAGTTGGAGCATTCCAAATCCTTGTTAACTTCTCCCTCTACGGCCAGAGAAAAAGGGCTATATATATACTATGAAAAGTACACATCATGCCTACATGGTCATTATTTGTGTGCATGGTTTCAACAATCTTTTTCTTCTTACAGGTGAAGATACAAGGGAAAGTGTTTGAGGATGAGCGATAGATAGATTTTATCTTTGGCACACATTCTTAGAATTTCATTCTCGTTTTTCGATCCAAGGGGGTCTTTTCTCTTAAATAACTTTTAAAGAGAGTGTCTTTCAAATATGAGGCGCTTTTTTCAAAAAGATTAATTAAGAAATTTAAGTAGTTAAGTTCATTCTTTGTTTTTAAGTGAAAGTGATTTTATGAGAATGGATTTTTTGCATATATATCCCTCGAAAATGCCTTTATTTATATATATCCCCAACTCTCTCCTTTATCAAGAATACTTCTGAAATCTTATATATATATATATATATATCCTTCAATTCAATAAAATTTTGCATATGTACTCCCAACACCTCCGACATTATCCTGATCTATGAAATCTTTTTGACATATTTGGTTGAAATTTAAGAGGTATAAATGCACCATTTTAGAATTTTTGAGAATATTCTTAATAATAGGAGAGAATTAAGAGTATATATATAAATATATTATTTTTCAGAAGTATATATATGCAAAAAACCTAAATTAGGTTAATACGATTTATCAGGGAAAGACCACAAGCCGAGATTGCAAGGGAAAGACTATGGACCTTATAAAACTGAGGATGCGTGTGCCCCCTTCATATCCTCAGCCTTTTTGTGGTCTGCTCATCGAGCACGTCTGCTGTACGTGCACAGTGAGATATCCATGGACAAAAGATCCTTGAGAGGCTGTACGTTTCCTTGTCGGGCTCTTGTGACGACAAGAGCAGCTGCACAATCTGACGGGGACAAATGAGGCAGCCTTCCGTGAAACCAAAGCATCCTTGTTCGTCTTCATTCTTCAGTGATGCTCTCCGATGGATGGGCAGCTTAGAGGTGGGGCTCGGCCGTCATGTGCGCATGAGTAGGTAGTTCTCATTTTCTTTTGGATTGTATGGTACAGTGATCAAGTATTTACAGTAGTATCTCTTAGGTGGAAGAGTATCAAATGTCGAAAAAGATCGATCTTTGCGTCCGGACCGTTTAATGCTCTTAGACACATGAAATCGAATTGGACGAGAATATATAAATCATTTACTTTTAAAATGACGTTCATAGTGTCTGTCGGCTCAGTATCCTGTGTCCACAGGATGTTATGACGTCCAGACGATCTCTTCCCTCAAATCTCACAAGAAAATTTTTACATCAAATACAATTATTCTATCTAATTAGGCGATTATTTTTTATCATCTCATTCTCGTTATGAAAGTGAGAAATCTTTCGATTCATGTCTTGTGTACGAGAATGTAAGCATCTAGTGGGAGTAGAAGATATAACCTCCCAAGTGAAGAGACCAAAGGTTACCATCTAAACTACAGGCGGGTGGTGAGCACAAGAGGAACTGATTGGCCTGCTCACATAGTCAGAGATGTAAATAATATTTGAAAATTTGCTTATCAGTCTATTTTCGAAGTTTAAAGATGATAACTCTCGTTTCTCATCATTTATTAATGAAAGTAAGACACATTTGTTCCCCAAAAGCAACATAAGAAGAAGTTTATGTTCACAAATATTATTCTCCAATAATTTATCTTTATATGTCCATTTTCCATAAATTTCATTAGCTTTAAAGGATAAGAGTGCGTGAAAGTAAGTCTTATTTAAATTGGTTGGGAGCCTAAAAAATTATCTTATTATTCAGTCAAGATGTACCACAAAATTACTTTTCTAAGTGCATGGAATTACTTCTTTGGAGTTTGGCTCGAGTCTAGATTGTTGTCTAATTAGGCAAAAATGCTAGTGCTGTTCGGAATTTTCTTTTTATTAAGAAGAAATATTGGACCTTGTCCAAAATTGTATCATGATCTCCTATATATCTGGGGAAGGATATAACACGCCCTTGGGAGGCGCATCCACTTAGATGTGCCCTAGGGGCATTGCCGCCCGATCAAGATTGGACGGCAGTCATTAAATCAAAAAAAGGCTCGGATGCACTGGCGGGCGAGTGCCAATCGTCTAGTGATCGGATGGCTCGGGCAATTCACCCGCCCCGCCCAATGCGCCTGAGCCAGCTGCCTTTTTTTTTGTTCTATTGTTTTAAAGGCTGCCGTCGGATTGGACGGCAGCACCCTGGAGCGCATCTAAATGGATTTATATATATGACCAATGAAACTACCATACCAAAAAAAAAAGTTTATAAAAGGGGCGTGGAACACATCACATGTTTCCTGATGCCATAGGCATTTTTTTTCTTTTTTTTGAGAGAGACTATATAGGATCAATGGCACTACCATATCAAAAAAAAATAATTTTATAAAAGTGGCGTGGAACACATCACATGTTTCCTGATGCCATAGGCATTTTTTTTATTTTTTTTAGAGAGAGACCTAGCTCAGCCATCACCATCGCTGCCCATATCATCGTTTCAGCCCAATTCTCCCTGTGGGCCACACCTCCTGCGGCCTACCTTGATCGATACGGAGTGGTGGCAATTGAAACATGGTTATCCACTTCCTGACGCAATACTGATGTTTGGAAATCGAAGTTACAGGCATCCATAGAAAAGTTATTCGTTTTGATGTAGGCCTTTATTGAAAATAGAAACAAAAATACAGGTTTTCCTTTACATAAATTTCCTAAAAAACCTAGTTTATAAAACCATGCCTTTTCCATTAGGCCTGTCTGTGTTGCAGCTAGCCTATAAGGACACTTGTAGATGAAGTTGAATTTTTTCATTGAATCAAGCTCCAATGGACACTTCGCAGTTGCACTGTCGAGCCTAAGTATCCTTATGGATTGGTTGTTCCTGTTAGAATAGTCTTGCATTAGAAAAAAGACAAAATAAAAAAGTGTTTAATAGATGGTGCCTACTCCACTCATTGTCTTAGGCTCACTTTGTTTGTGGAATAGGACTAGAATAACCGATATAAAAGTCTTATTCTGATTTGGTTGAGGGTATGCCTAATTCCTCCAATTCTCTCAACTCCTCAAACCTACCTGGAATATCTAATTCTCCCAATTCTCTCAATTTTACCTTTTATTTCACTCCTTATTCCACTTATTCCTACCAAATCACTTGGAATAGCGCAGCATAATTCTCCTTATTCTTGGTGGAATACCAATAACTTACCAAATCAAAATACCTCTTATTCTGATTTAAGAAATCTCCATAACTTTATTCTGGTTTAAGTTATTCTGCAAACAAAGTGAGCCTTAAGATTTTGAGTTGGATGGCCCAATAATTTCAACATGGTATCAAAGCGGGCCTTTCCTAATAGGTTGTTATATTCCACCTGATCCCTTCATAGCGTCAATTATGCTGTAACCATTCAGATTCGACGCCAAGAGGAGTGTTGAAGTTTAGTCCTATATCGGATTCTCTATGGACGTCTTCCCTCTATATATGTTGAGGATTCTCTCAATTCAATGCCTAGGTTTTGAATTCAAGTTCGGGCCTCTTTAATATGGTATGAGAGCCCATAGTTACGAACCGGGCCACGCACCCCGTATTTGTGGTCCACGTGACAAAGCCTAAAATCGGCCTGCACGTGAGGAAGTGTGTTAGAATAGTCCTGTATTGAAAAAAAGACAAAATCAAAGAGTATTTTAATAGATGTACCTACTCTACTCATTACCTTAAAGTTTTGAGTTGGATGGCCCAATAATTTCAACAATTCCCACATTCAAGGAAAAGAAAGCAAGGGAAAGACAAAACTTGTTTGATGGTCCATTTCTAAATTCAAGTTAATTAAATTTTCGAACCACGGGCAAAACAAGAAATATCATTTTGTCTCTATTTTAGATTTTGACAATGTTTATTAAAATCAAATACACGTTTTTTTTGAGCTCATCTCTCACCCATGGATAGGCCTAGTAAGTTAGTAACAAATAGGTTACACATCCTTTTCACCATCCATTGTTATCAAAGACGAGATGCACCTCCAAGTATGGGCTGACAAATGGGTCATTGTTCTGAAAAAAAAATCATTTGACCTCCTCGAGGGCATTTTCAAAGGATTAAGAGCTAATGATTAGAACTTTCAAATCACACAATCCTTTCCAAATGCAATTGAGAGGTCTTGACTTCCTTGCAGGGAGAGATTTTGAAAACGTTCTTTCATAGTTCATCTTCGGATGCAATTTGAAATAGTAGCATGGATTTCGAAAAACAAATGGTTCTTAAAAGTTTGGAAAGACCAAAGAAGTGATTAAGCGCTTTTTTTTTTTTTGGAGAATCAAGGATGCTAAGGTATAATTTCTTGCCAATAACCTATAATATAATCAAAGATCTATTGAACACTCAAATAAGCTTTTAAATTCAATTTTCGCCAACATATATAGAAATGTATGTTTTTTCAAACTATCTTCCCAAGTTAGATTATGAGCATAATTCATCATTCCATCGCATTTTAAATTACTGTCTAAATTATCCACTTGATACATAGTTTCGACCAAAGTCCATAGAATGACAGAAATGTGTTTTTGTCTATTTTGATCAACCATTATGACTTGTTGGAGATTTTTGAAAGCTGGCTTTTGCAGGTTTTGTGATGCTGCATGTCAAATAAGACTCGTTGTTATTGTGTTTCTAAATGATGTCTAAGAAATATAGGCGATATTCGTTCTCCAATCTAGGGCCCCACATTCCAAAAGCTATATTTTTTTCCTCATTTAATGATTTCATTCAAAATAATTCTTCTTGAATTTACATAATTCTTGATTACTTTCGATAGGCATAACTAGACAACAGAAGACAATTTTTCAACACCTATAAGGTACATAATTTCAAAAATATTTTTTAAGAAAGTATGGTTTTAAAGAAAATCTTAATAAAAAGATTTTTAGATGTGTTGGACTAGATTTGCATCTCTCCTATCCTACTGGCCTATTTTATGTTTCTTCTTCTTTTATTAACGGAGATAAATACTTATTGTGCCCCAATGAGAAAAGAGACATGGAAAGATCTAGAAAAATAATCCTAGTCTACTGTTCTAGAAATTTAATCATGCTGCTTGTTCAAACTAAAAGAACAGAACCAACTGACTTTTCTGGTCTGAGCCATCAATGGATCGATAGCCTCCAAGAAATCAAGGAAATTGGTCAAAATTGGCTAATTTAATAGCGATTAGTGGACATGGATTTGATCCTATATTAAATACTATATTTCATTTTATAATATGTGATCTGAATCTATTTAATTTTGAACTCAAAACTACCACTTAAACATAAAATGTACATTTAGTACTAAGTTTTTGTAATAAAAGATGAAAATAAATAAATTTTACATAAAATAACCCGATATGAACATTAGATTTAAATAGTCAGGTGTAGAACGAAGTCCTCTCCAACTTTATTGCCAATCTGATTTTTAAACATTATTTCAGCCAATTGATTTCATTATAGTAACAATAAATGTGGTTTTTTATCACAGAATGAAATTTCTTTAGATGTCAATTTTGTTAGAACCTCGATGTCCTCTCACAGACAAAAAGTTTGCCTTAGGAGTATCAAGTTTTTTTTTTAAAAGTTTGCCTTAGGGGTATCAAGTTTTAAAAAAAAAAAAACTACCAGGTGCTAAATTGAAGTATGTGTAAGGACTTTTTTACAAATATCAAATGCATAAATATAACAAAAATCTTGGTAAGCTAGGAGGCCACGGCCCGCTCTAGCTCGGCCTTTGGGTCGGTCCCTATCCTAGAATGTTTAATTTTTGTTAACCTAAAGTTTACCACAAAGTAAAAACTATAAAAGTTTCATGTGAGAGACATTTAAAGAACCATCAAATGCATTATGTTATCATGACTGAGGACTTTTTTTTGGAGTTAAGATTGTTTTTCCATAAATTTATAGGAGGATAATTACGGAAATATTTAAGAAGAAAAATATATCAGGTGTACCCACGTAAGCCGGGTAAGAAAATTCTGACAGCTCCCTGTCATGCCGGTATTGTTATTATCAAATTAGACGTTTATCTAAAAATAATTAAATAAAAATCAACAAAAATAGATACAAGTAGATAAACATGAATTAGATACGATTACTTAAAATTTAGATTTTGGACTAATTATATTGAAAGTATATTTATCTTCTCGAGACTTGTATATCTTTTGAATATTCTGGGATATTTAATGTATATACACCCTTATAAACTCTCATACTTATGTGAATGCACTTAACTCCAACATATTGTTTAAAATACATCTGGCATCTTGGAAAATATTGTAATTATATCATTCTGTCACAGTGCTATGGACTTCAGCCGAATATGCAAGGCAGATTTTATACATTTTGATAAAACTAAGATATCTGCACAAATTTTATTGAATTTAAGAGCATATACGCGAAATCTTTTACGCGGTCTTCAGCAGTTTTACGCTAGGCATAACTGATAACTCCAAACTTGGTGAGGATGTCAGGAGTATTTAGAACAATACGTGGGAGTTAGAAATATAAGAGCAGATATAATTTCCTGTGGGTGTATATACATACAAAAATCGAATTTCGTAGTATCCTCCTCCTGTGCGTATTGCCCGGATGCAACACGCTGCGTACGATGGAATTCTTGGTTCGGAGCCGTTAGAGGCGTGGGACGGCCGATCCCTCCCTCCCCAGCTGTTGGTCATGCGACACGCCACCTGCCAACGGCTGCCCGCTCGCCGGATCTGTACTAGCTGTTGAGTCTAGAAAGACTTTTCCGTACATGTGTTCCCGCCAATAAAGAGCCCGAAGCGAGCACCCTCTGGTCACATCGCGCCACGATAAGGCCCAGCGGGAAAGCCGAGGCGGACGGCGCCGAGCCACCCAAAAGGGCGCTCCTCGTTTTTGGCTCCGAGCGCTGCAGCGAGATCGGCGGCTAAGCCTTTAGCCGGCTCGTTTAGACACGCTTGGGGGGGGGGGGGTGGTGTGTGGCCCGGTGCGCGAATCGCGAGTCACAGACATGGCGTGGGCGTCGTCACGAGGGCCACGTGGTTGGGGCTGTTGGCCGGTCGTGTAGGGGTGGGTTAGGTGCACGATTGCAACAACGTGACTACTCGCGGAAGAGCTTAAAATTTCATTTGAACATGGAATTAAAAAAATGACCTAATAATTATAGTACTCTATGGGCCTATGGCAGATAAAATAATACTTTAGAAAAATATTTTGACCGACTAATGTTCTGGATCTCAGTTTTCAATGGATCCTTCTCTACCAAATTCCATTAAAGACTTTGAAGACGAAAATCAGGTAAAGTGTTGATTGTTTTGAATGGCACCAAATTCAGTTGAACATTTTTGTGGGTGAACCTTATTGGAAGACTAATAGATTTTTTTTATGATTCAGATAATAATTTGTATTAATTATCTACTTTAAACTTATCATATGTTGATTACTTAACCTGATCTGTTTAAATTAATCGTGGCAACCAAAAAGTGCAGTGGTCCACATAAACAGACACAGAGGAAGTCATAAAAAGAAGTAGAGTACAACTGGAGCCGTACCCAATTTGAAAGCAAACAGAATCCCATTCCCAACCTGTCACATAATAGTATAATACCTACTCATTTTACCTTATAATGTTTGAGCAATTTAAATCGAGCAACATCGAGTAGTTCAATGTTCAGATTAATTTATCCGGGCCACCCCAGAGCCAGATTCCGGAGCCGGTCGAAAACGGAGCATTTATCGATTTTGGATGGGCCCGCACAAGATCTAGTTGTCGGGTCCGTTCGAGATCAGCTGAAGTGTGGTTTGGCCGGCATTCGTGTGCACGTGGTGGAACCACCAGGCAGACAAGACAGATCTTTTGCTTGAGAAGGAAGGGATCGCCACGGACTAACATCCAGGTCGCATCAATCATGTAAGCACATTGAAATCCAGAGTGTGTTAGCGGTAGGGTTCGCCGAATAGAAGAATAGGATCGACTCGAATCTCTCCATATCCAGTACGAACAGGTCGACTCATATAAAAATAAATTTACATACATCTTATTTAAATATGAACATCAATGTTAAGATATAATAACAATTCTTCATTTTAACATGTCTCATTATATTGCAACACAATAATATAGATAACATATATGAACTACACATAGTTTATTAGTTTGAACATGAACATGTAAACATGTTAACATCTAAAATATGATTTATTTACAGCAACTAAATATATATTTTTAAGTATGAATTATATGAAGTAAGCATATAGAACAACTAACATGCTTCTAACTTCATATGAACTTTTTATGTATGACTTTAAATATAAATTTTCAACATATATCATAACATAAAAAGATATACATTAACTTTTAAAACTTAACATCATCTTTCATCTTTAATTATCATGAGTGATCACATATATCACATCTTTCACTTTAACATATGATAAGAAACCACACAATGACATTCGACACTTTTTCTTCTTCTTTACTTAGTAGTTATGGCAAACCTATTATATCTTCGGTTGTGCAGTCGGAGGATGCTCTCAGATTCTACCGGAATAACATATAAACACACTTTTCAGATTTAATCTGTTGTCTCGAATATTTTACTTATCTTCTTAGACATTAACCGAGTGGATAAAAGAATCTAGAGGTGGCTTCTATAGAATCAAGAGATAACTCTTGCTGCATGGTATTTTGATTCTGAGAGAATTAAGAGATGGCCTCCATAACGTAACACTTTAGTTTACATGGCACATAGGAACCACATCACCAGCGTGATACATCTATTTAGCATGTGAACATCTTTAATTTATTATATGCGTGCATGACTTAATTTGTCTAATGCAAAACATATATAGATATGTAACAAATACTCATGGCATACAGTTAATCATGAAATTAACAAGAAAATAACTTAACTAATTATCTTTCTGAATCGCATCAACCATCTATGATGCGTTTCAACAAGCTATGCATAATTTCAAGAATTAAATTTAAAACATATTCATTTTGAAAAATATTGCATATACATGAATTGATATAAGTCGAAAATATATTGTGACAAAGGTATCATGATCTCAACTTAGACATAAATATTTACGAAAATTAGCTCAAATTTAACTAGCATGTTAACATAGATAATTCTCAAACTAATATCACATGAAAATATGTTTTATTCTTAAAAGAAATATCATGATTCTCACGTAACCTAGAATCATGGAACATAATGATCTACATACGTGGTTATTCTTATTAGAGATACAATCTCATTATGCACATGAATTACATATGAATATTAGCATGCTTCATCTTGCAAGAGTTATGGCTGACGGGATTCAGATTGCGTCAACGTGCCATGATGCGTTTCAACTCTTTTTTTTTTTTTTTTTTGCAGAAATTAAAAGCGAAGAAAAGAAGGGAAGGGGAAGTGGAATTCCATGCATCAAAAACTCGACTCATAAAAATATCCAAGTGTCCATGCACCACATGCATATGGTAGATAGCAAAGTAGATTGGAAAGAGGGTTTTGTATATATAAAATACTATATTTTGATCGTTTATCATCACTTACCTCTCACACTTAGTACAACCATGTGAAGAAGATCGGCTCTGACAAGGCGAGACTCTCCTCCACATAGCAACACACCAAGGCCACGCTCACCACGCACGAAATGCCGCTTACTCGCGAAGAACACAAAGAATGGGCCATGTCTCGCTCTCATGGCCTCTCTCTAGCTCTCTCTAGGTACGGATGGCTCAGAGACAAATAGAGGGCTGAGGACGTACTTAGGGATTTGAATATGCCTCAAACATGAGTCCCAAGCATACTACAATCGCACACAGAGAAGGAAACACCAGCCTCGGGTCGGACCCAGAAATAGGTAAATCTCGTTAGCTTGACCTGACATGACAGTTAAATTGTGTCAGCCTAAGATGACGCGTTTCAAAAGCTTTAAGAAAATTCTCAGTAAATCACGTATTATTCGATAAATTCGAAAACTAACTCCACTAATAGGCCTATCAAGATCTTAATGGGTCCATAATGAGTCTACCAAGATGCCAAGTGTTACATTAGAAAGTTTTGTAATTGTGAGACTACTTTTCAAATGATATTCTAGAACTAAAAACCAACGTCTTACACGAAAGGCAAGATAATCAGGGCTGCCAAAATATCTCTCAAATCAAGAAATATTCAAATTTGAAAAAGACTTGAATAATAATAATAATTGCAACTTATCTGTGTTATTTGGATATATGTACTGTATTTATGCAGACTTGGTATTCGATGAGAATGATTTTGATGGAGTAAAATCTTATCCACCACGATCAGAAGTCCTCCGCTGAGGATCAGAGGGTGTGAGATAACACACTGCAAAAGAGAACACCGTCAGGGGGGGCTCCGACAATGAACCGAGGGATCCCCCTCTGATGTTTAAGTCAGAACCCTGAGAAAGGAAGAAGTAAATTTAGGTTGTTTGGATTCTGAAGATTATATCCTGAGAGGTTAGGCAGGGATTCTTATATAATAGTGCCAAACCTTGACAAGGTATGATTCCGATCGGGTAAAATAGTTTCCGGTGAGATCTCTTTGTCGAGTCCACAGTCGGAGAGGTTCTTGTTAAGAAAGAGTTTGTACCATAACGGATTCTTTGGGATTATCTAGGCAGTATCCCAGTCGTGATCGGATTCTTCCGTTATGATCGAAGTTTCCTTGTCGTATGAGATTCCCAGAATCCTCCTGCCTTCATATGGTGTAGATCAATATCGCTGTGGAAACCTGCTTATAATTGGAGACCCTTTGGGAGTTCTAATCCATATCGACCTTCGCAGGTGAGAATACAGGTGGAGAGACCTCCCTCAGATGGATTTGGGCTGGAAGTCAATGGTAACTGGCCATTCAAAGACTTTTAGACCATCGCAGTCTTTTCCTTGGATATTCTGGCTTGTGGCATTGGGCCGGTCCATTTCCTTTTGGGTTGGACAAAATTCTTTTCTTTTAGACTTACTCTCAAATAAATTAAACTGGAACAAATAATTTCAATATAAATTTCGAATTTGCTTGTTTTCTAGTGGAGGTATTATTGAGACCTATTCTTATTTATTCTATTATTTATTTTATATAATTCGATCCTCTTATTTTAAGTAAGACAATAATCCTTCAATCAAGGCAAAAGATGTCTAATGCAAACATAAACAGTCCCAAATTGCCAAGCAATCAAATAGAATTAAAAAGAGTAGGTATCAATACTTTGTCAAATGGATCACCTGGCTATAATAATTAACCAGTCAAACACTCAAAACAATGTCAAACAAACAATGCCCTCTCCACTCTCCCGCATGATGCATGCCACTCCAATACTTCGTTCAAATGTTTTACTAGAACGGACAACTCGCCGACGTGGTGGGCGTGCCATTATTATAATTATCTTGTCATAGCCTGGTCCAGAAAGCCAACGGGTCGAACAAGGGGCCTGCCGCGCCGTCGCTATCCGACCAAACCGTGGTTATCCTATCCGGGGCCGGCCGAGCAGACGGGGGGGGATTACGTAGCAATTGCCGTGAGGCGTGCGCTGTTGTGTTGGCTTATGCGACAACCTTCGGCCCCACACCGCGACACCGACCGGCGGTTCCCATCGATCACATGTCAGCTACGAGTTTTCTGGTCTCCGGCCATTCGCAGTCGGCCCGGTCTCATCCCCAAATCCGGATTGCTGGATGGTGTGGCTTCCACCTTCGACAAGTTTGGGCCAAGTGAACGTCACCACTTCGGACCGGGGGATGGGTTTGGCTTGAATCCTTGTCGTGGGTTGAACCGGAGCCAGGTTTGGCTTATCCGTGGTGATTGACTTGGGGGGCTTGCGTAAGGTGGGCAATATAATGATGTTGTGGGGATAAGTACTCCAGGGGATTATTCAACGGGAATGGGGATGGTGACCATGGCGCCTAGCTGCATGTGGCGTAGCTGCACAAGAAAGTTCCATCCGGAGTGGTTAAGAATCAAATCAGGTTTGCATTCAGCAGGAGAGGATTAAGATGTCTTGAACCTGAATTATCTGAATTTTTAGCGTCACTTTAATTCGAGAATAGGAGAAGAATAAAGACGAATAAAGAGAAAATAAACTTAATTTTACTTTGACAAGCAGAATAACTTATACCGTGCATAATAGTATATTCGGAGAATAAGAAGAATAAGCCATCTCATCTTAGACCCAAGAATTTCTTGTTCTTCTTATCCTATCAACATAGGGTCCTACAAAATTATCAAATCGAAACATCTCTTATTCTAGTATATACTATTTCGTCAGTAGATCCCACGTACTAACTTATTATGTAAACAAAGTGAGAGACTCTAAAAAGTTATTTATTGACCAAAGGTTAAGAAAAACTCTACCTTGTCATTGTCTGCTACCACCACAGGAAGGTTTAACTAGGGAGGTTTAAAGATCAAATAATCTTTTTATAATGAGTAAAACGGGATCGGAATCTCTTGGATCCGAAGTTTTGGACCTCTTGGTTCCTTTCATTCATTGGATAAAGGCCAAAGAGGGTTCCATGTGCTGCTCATCAAGGGTTTTTCTCTCATTACTTGCATAATTAATCCAATAGTCAATAGATGTTCAACAGACCAGAGGGGTTGGGTTTAGAGAATCGTTAGTCTAGGGGATCTTAGTTTAGAAAAAAAGAAAAAAGGCTTATTCTGGGGACATGCAAGGGCTAACGTACGGTGAGAGTTACAAAATTGTGCATAGTGGTCTTAGCTAGGTGAGAGTTGAACACCTTTAAATTGTTGTTCAATTATCTAAAGTTGTATGAAAAGAATTTAATGATATGTTTGAGGAACCATGTAGTTGAAAGTCACTTTTGATGTTTACTTTTAATAAAAAAAATATTTAATGAAAATTGTTAAGTATAATTTTAAATAATTATAAAAGATATGTCTTCCCTAACAATTTTATTTTTTGTCTAAAAAACTTCGATTTAATTTTTTAATTAAGAGTCAAAAACTAATCAAAATATAACATGAATGACGTTCAGGACTTGGTTTTTCTCCTCTTAAAATAACTAGGTGGAAGCTCAAAGATACTTTAAATCGAAAACTACATCAAACATATTCTAAAGTGTTAACAATTAACAAGTAGCTTGGACTTTTGGCGTGAGAGATCCATAATCCGGTGGATCTTATCTCCTATGATGTAATCAAAGTCAATTATGTAGTTCTAGACATCTCCTCGAGTGAATTGTTCTTACCACAAGGCAACTAAGCATGTTTACTGCGGGTAATTTCTCCGTGGACTTTGTTCACATTTTTAGGCAAAATCTCTCTCTCTCTCTCTCTCTCTCTCTCTTTTTGATCTAAAAAAAAGATCGCTTATACAAAACGTATACACAAATGAATCCTCTATACATATGAACCATAATGCACAAAACTACCCTCTAAATTTCACTTACCAACATGCCAATATGTTATTGAAACGTATTTCACATCAATGTCGCAACATTTACAAAAGAGGAACATGATATTATACGAACACATATCCAGGTCCAATTACAAAATTAACTAGAAGAGGCTCCTCTTTCTCTTCTCTCTCCATCTCTCGCACTAAAATACCTTCTCATGAGCTATTGTACCCGAAATCAAACCCATATAATATTAAGTCATTGTGGCAAGATAAGTTACAAATGTGAGGACACATTAAAACAATATTGAAACATTGGATTAATTAGTGAGGTACATATTGCATCCGGAATGCAATACCATATAAATGTTTTCCCCGTAATCATCATTGTTGTTGCGAGTATTTGTGTTGCAATTAATGGCAACGTCCGTATTGTTTTGCTAGTTTCACTGATACGCATCAATCAAGACCATGCCCTTGAACTTAATTGACCATATGAAAAATGGTTCAATTTCGAAATTGATGCCTTATATGCATAACTTAAAGTGGGGAAAATGTGTGACATGCTGCAATAGCTGTGATACTGGTTTTATCCGAATGTTAAACCATGTTTAACATCTTCGTTTAAGAAATACGTTTCATGGTTCTAGTTGTCATGCGACATGGTGATAGAAAAGCTACATTTTAGACTCGTTGATTTCCTTTATAATTAATATTAAATATGTTCTCATGAAAATAACCTTTGTGCTTTTAAGGTTTTCCTAATGTTAGGTTTGCTGTTGACTCCTTCCAATGTGTAATTGTTATCTAGACGTGTCTTAAGGCCTTAGAAGATGGTGTGATTATAGGAAGGACCATCGGATCAAAACACGACCATCTGATTGATTAGATGTCTCTCCTACACAGGAGTGCACACGGGCAAAAATTTCACCTAATGTTGTGTGTGCACCTCATGCTACCAACTCAAGAATTGAGGCGTACCAAAGGCACCCAATTTTGTGCCTTTCAGCAAAAGCATTTTTCCCCAAATCTGAATTTTTTTTTTTTACTCTTGAAAATACTCTTATGTGCCCACCCACAAAGGAGAAAATCACGACTTTAATTAATTATATTTTGTTGACGATGAACAAACATTATCTTGATAATTTATTTTCATTTATGTTTCACCTGAATAAGATGCCATGAAAAAAGCCTATGCATCAAAGAGACAGTATAAGAAACTTAAACAAACTAAATGTTAGAATGCATTTAACCAAAGGAATATACTAAAGTAGTAATCTGACTAGCTAGTTGTAAGGATGCCTTCTTTTAAAGGTTGCGTTACACTAACGATGATATTGTTGTAGTAGGACTTATGGGAAGAATTTTTGTTTTACTCCTTTGTGGCCCCTAGATAAACCAGCGAATGTCATATTTGACTTGCAATGCACATATATCGCACGCTTTTCATGGAACATGTTCTTGCTTATCTACAGTCTGAGAAGCAACATGAAATTGACCTAAAATAACCAGTTGAATATTACCACTTTCCATGTCATAAAAGGGGGATGTGATAGATTCGATCGATATAAGTGTCATAACTCAGTAAGAATGTAGACAAGTATTTTTTAAAAAGAAAAAAGAAAAGCTTGGATTCTAGATTGCTATCTATTTAACAACGTGACACAATTTTAATTAGAATGAAACCCTTTATTCCCCTCCCTTTCCAAAAAGTAGGCTAGGAAGGAAGATCTGGCAGTCCTAATCTGATTTGCCGGGGAAGTTGATTTAAACTTCATGTTCTTCTAGGAATCTTATTTAACCCAATGGTTGCCTACATAGAGGTGTAAAATCTAACGAAAGCCTTCCATCTCAAATCTTTTATTTAATCTGAAAGGTTAAAAATGTCATCCCATCAAGCAAGGTATCTGTGGAACCTTCGTCAATAAATATTTAAAATTTAATAAAAACTCTGCAAATAGGGTCGTATTTGGTGTAACTTTTAATTGGAAGTGCTTTTGTACTTCCAATTAGTTATTTTTTGTAAAAGTAATTTAAAATTTTGACACTATTTATTTAATAATTTATTTGTATTTTGACTTTCAACTAAAAGTTACTAAGTAAAATTTTAAAGATTAGAGAAAAAATAAAATTGTTACTTAAGAGTTAATTTTTGTAACAAACAAAAGTTAGTTTGACTTCCGCTTCTTACATAGAACGAGTTGAAGAAGGAGAGAAGTTATAACTAATTTTGGTTTGTTATAAAAGTCAACTTTCTCATAACAATTTCACTTTTTCTCCAATCTTAAAAACTCTCCTCTTATAATTTTTAGTTAGATGTCAAAACACAAAGAAAATACCGCATAAATGACTTCTAAGATCTAATGAATTCTATAAAAAATAACTAAATGAAAATACAAAAGTACTTTCAAATGGAAGATGCGCTAAATACGGCCTATATGTGAGATGTGAAAATAAAAAATAACTTTAAAATAAAAGAATTTTCAAATTCACTTTTAATTTATTAGGTTTACACCCCGTAATCACCTCTCACCGTAATTTGCATTAACCCTTTCATAAAGAGGACGTTTTCAAATTTAGGGTTTCTTTGCCGCCTTCATTGCTCATTACCATGTCATACCAGCCCCCACTAGTCCACAAGATTCCCTGACCTTCCCATCTGGGAACCTAACACAAGGAACAATCTGATCGAACCAGACCATTTTCTTATTACGGCCTCAAGATGGTGAACAAACTAATCCCCTTCTGTCTTTAACAAGCCTAACAAACAAAGCAAGTTATAGCTAGCTGTGAATACTAAATCCAACTCTTACTTCAATATGTTCTAATCCCTTAGGTCGGTTTGTTTACGGGATAAGAGTCGAACATAACGCGTTATTCCACTTAATCGGTTTGAGAACTCGGACGCATTATTCTTTGTTATTCTGAGCATGAACGTGTTATTCCTTAAATAAATAGAATAAATCATTTCATACAAAAGGCAAAAATTATTTATTTTGGTGAACTATTTATTCCATCTAAAATGAATTTTTCTTATTCTAATAATAAAAGATCCGAAAATAAAAAATTTGGAATACTTCGTCTTCAAAACAAACCAGCCCACGTTCTAGAGTCATAAAATACACTTCTATCCTTACCATCGTCATAATTATTTTTACATCCTTAAAATTTCAATCTTAACCTCCCTAATTTTGAGGACAACCTTGAGCGGATAATGTCAATTTCTCATGAAAGAATATATCTTTTCCGTCCAAAGAGGAAAAAAATGTAAAAACTTTATTTTGCAAATCTCGGAGCACTTGCATCATTTTGCAGGCGAACCATAGACCTGAGAGACCGTGATTTCAGGGGTATACATAAATAATAGTCCAAAATTGTTCTATTACATCTGCCCTAAAGATCTTTCTAGGATCTCATATGAAAGAGATTGAGAACACCGGCGATATTTTTGGCAATCTCCCTGAATCCGCCACGCATCCCCCACCAATGGCCATCCTTCCTCCACGGCTCCGCCACCTCCCCCACTCAAAAATTAAAGATTAAATTAAATAATAACCACTTTTGAATTTTGAATAAAAAATTGCCGCAGGTCAACAGAAGAAGCAAGTAAGGCTGCTCCGACCTCTCCCACCGCCAAGCCGAGCGGCGCGAGCCAGCCGCCAACAATAGAGCCAAGGTACGGGACACCGCCAACTAGCAGCCGCTGACGTGGCCGCCCTCTGCGGACTCCAAACCCCGGACTCCAGAGCCGTTCAATAAACCGTGAAACCAGACGAAAGCAAAAGAAGGCGTCGTCGTGGATGACCTGCAAAAAAGAGAAAAGAAAGAAATGGCCTAGCGCCCGTGATCCCCGAAACGGGTGGACGCCCTCCTAACCCCACGAGCCCACCCCCCTTAAATATTATTATTTTAATAAATTGCTTTTTCTAGAAGGGCCCACTGGAAACCCTCCGCCTATATAACCCCGGATTCCCCCTTTGTCGACCCAAAACATCCTCAGTATTTCACACACAGCTCTTTCACACGCCACTCCGCCACTTTCCCCTTTTGCTGCCGTGGGCTTTACTTTCCCAACATCTCTTCTCTTCTTCCCCATGGAAGACGGTCTCAGCAGCAGCGCCAAGCGTCGCCGGGACGAGGCGGAGGAGGCCCCCGAGGCCAAGAGGTTCCGGGCCGCTGACCTCATCCTCCTGGATGGTCTGGAGGATGCCGAGGACCCCGCCGACGGCGACCTCGCCTCCGTCATGCGGAGCTTCGAGGAGGAGATTGCCTCGTTTTCTCCGCCCCCGGCAGATCAGCAGCGGGTGGAGGACGGAGGCGTCTCTATGGAAGGAAGCTGTGAGTCCGACCTGGGCTACCTGCTTGAGGCCTCTGACGACGAGCTCGGCCTGCCGCCTACAGTCCCTTCGTCGTCCGACGAGGGAGATGGCACGGAGGGAGACCTCACGGAGGTGGGGAACCAGGGGGCCGACGGCGAGTTCGGGCAGATCTGGAGCTTGGAGGACGAGATCCAGAGGGGGTACGACGCGCTGGAGTTTGGACTGTTCGGGCAGGACGGCAGGGACGATGGGGCGGTCTTCGACGGCGGGCTGTTCGATTACGCCGAGGCCGCCGCCTTGGCCGAATTCGCCGAGTTTTCCTGGCAGCCCGAGTCGCTGCCGGCCCTCTGACGGGGGCCCGCGGCGGCGTTCGGGCTTCTGCGGGCGGTTTCTGCGCTCTTCTGGGTTTTTTGGGTACTAACGTTTTTTTCCCTTTCGCAAGGGAGTTCTTTGTAAATTTCTAAATCTTGGAAAAGGAAGATACTGAAAATGGTAGAAGTAAAATTAGCCCGATATTTTTGCCCTTTTGACTGCACATTTTCTAAATTCTGGTTTATCTTTTCTTTTTTTCTCTCTTTAGCCTGGCAGCAGGAGAGAGAAAATGGACGGTGATATACGAATGTGACACGCATGGTAATGTGCAATGGACGGTTGCTATTACTCCGAGCTGGCAGTGGCCGCACTGCTGCTCTGTTTACAGGCGCCGGGCGGCGTCTTGGGATGTATTTAAAAAAAAAATAAAAGTCTTAATTTTTATATTAAGAAAATAAAGAAATGCAAAAATTCATGAACATGCAAAGAAAAAGGACGCTATAGATGGATTTTACCGGATGGAGCGGAATGGGAGTAGACAAAAGAAGAGACGAGAACTTTCCTCTGCACCCATGACATGAACCTCGTATTTGGTTCTATTTATTCACACGGGAAAGGAGTGAATTAGTCATTTTTTATAAAATATATAGTATGAAATTCAGATTTACTCTTTTCTATATAAGTCGAGGTTCCAATGATTCAAAAGAAAGAGATTTAAAAAGTCTTATCTCAAAAAATATTTACTGCAATGTTTTCAAGGATGACAAGTTATAATCGCAACTGTATTAGAGGTGTATTGCTTGTTTGTCGTCCGATTGCAAGGTTGGACAGTGATTGCAACTGTAAATTAAAGACACTTCTAGGCTTGACATGGGAAGGTGCGTAATAAAAGATTTTGAATAATGTGTCGTGCTGATCTGTAATAAGTAAATGCAATCTACTTAAATTTTTGCCGCAATCTTATTTTAGTGGCACCGGTCCGGTGGGCTGGAGGGTCTCTTTCTAATAATAGCTAATGGCCTGTTTTGGTTAAAATATCAAATTTGATATAATATTAATTTTTATATCCATATTTTTATGATATTGAGTATTAATATCAAAATTGATAAGGTGTTAGATGTTTGGTTGAAGTTATAACAAATATCAAAAGTGTTATAACAAATATTTTTAAAAAGGTTGACGTCCATTTTATGTAATTAATTATTTTAAAATACATAAGAACCAACAATTGAGACAAAGTTAAGTTTTCTCCAACCACACCAAAATATCACAATATTAAGTACTCTGAAAACTCAAGAACGGAGAGTAAAACAAAACAAAAAAGAAAGAAAAACCATGGAAGGAAAACATATATAGCAGTAGAGACCATCACATCACATAGTTGGATTAACCCTTCTCAGTGGTTCTTCTTCTTAGTTCTCACTAGATCTCTGCGTCAAAGAGCTTGCGCTCCACCTTGGCCTTGGGCACCGTCACCATGAGCACCCCGTTCTTGAGCTCCGTCGTTGTCTTCTCCTTCTCGCAGTTCTCCGACAGCAGCAGCCGCATGTGGTAGGAGTTGCGGCTCCGCCGCCAACACTCGTCCTCCTCCCCTTCCTTCTTGCCCTCCTTCTTGTGCTTCCTGCGGATTACCAGCACGTCGTCCTCCACCGCCACCTTCAACTCCTCCCTCGACGGTCTCGGCATGTCGAACCGCATCTGCACCACGCCCACCTCCTCCTGGGTGTGTCATGGTGTGCGCACCACCCCGCCGCCCCCCGCAGCCGCCCCGCGCCCCACCCGCGAGGCCCCCGGGAACGCGATCGCCTCTTCGAAAAGCCGGTCCATCGTGTTCAGCATCTGCTGCATCGTCCTCATCGGCGCCAGCGGGTCCACCAGCCCAAAGGGAGAGATCTCGAGGGCGGGCTGGCGGGGCCGGCGCTCCACGGCGGTGCCCTTTCTGGGCTGCCGCTCTACCTGCACGTCGATGGAGGCGTCCTTGCCCTCGCCCTACGCCGCCTGGGTGCTGGTGACGGTTGCGGCCCGCAGGGCCGGTGCTCTCCTTGTGGCGATGCGTGCGCGCATCACGGAGGAGATGGCGATGGCAGCACGGAGGAGAAGGAGGGCGTTCGGACGAGTTTGGGAGAGGTATCCGGATGCTCTCTGTCAAAATTAATACAGGATAAAATTGGTATTAAATTTGATAGAGTTGAAGACTTAAGTGTGAAGAAATTTTAAAATTAATATTACCTAATTAAACACTAAAAAAATTCTCTATCAGCATTAGTATTAAAATTAATATTAATACAACTTCTTAATACTGAAACCAAACAGGCCGTAAACTGTTATTTATTTAACGATGTGTTTCTCCGTACCGGACATGACAAACTTCCCTTTCTCTTTTTTTTTTTCTTTTTTTTTTTTTTAACACCTGTAGTTAGATTGCCGATTTCTCGTATTTTCCACGCCTCTTCTTTTGAAAAGTTTGATTCCTACTTCGGTCACCTTAAAGCGTATTTGTTAGTAAGTGGGCCCCGCTCCAGAGTGTAATGCGGAGTCATGTCGAGCCTTTGTCTGCTAACAAAGGGGGCGTTTAAATTATATCTAAAAAGAGTCGTCAGGTGGAGGTGGGAATCTTCGGTGATATGGAAGTGCTTTTAAATAGATCAAGTTCAGCTATTTAGGTAAACAGTCCGAGTGGGTAAAGAAAATATGTGACATGAACAGATTTTTCAATGAAGTTGATCATAATATGAATGTAAAAGTTCAGATTAGAAGAGAATCGGTGGATGTGTCTTTCGGTTGTTCGAGATTTTCGAACCACGAAAATTCATTCTGATCAACTTTAAAAAAAAAAAAAAAATCATGTATGCAAAGGATTTTACACTGTACCAAATGCATTTTTAGAGGCAACCTTATAAGATATTTTAGAGAAAATCTCTCTCTCTTTATATATATATATATATCAAATTTGTCATAATTAGATTGTCTTGTGTAAAAATTATAACTTAATTTTTAGCAAATGTTAATCTAATTTTAAGTGAATATTAACCCTGAACCATCCATTAAATCTATTAAATATGTACGAGTAAAGATGATTCCTCCTAAGGTTGCAAAACATTAGAAATTAGAAAAACAAAATGACATCATATATGAGGAAAAGTAAGTAAAAGAATAATAATTATAAAGAAAGTACGAGTTTAAAGAAGAAACTAGCGGAGGATTAAAATTCATAAGCAACTAGCAATAGTCGAAGATGGGAGAAGAGAGGTGATGATACCCCACATCGCGAGGTATATATATATATATATATATAAATTATGCATCTCTTTGGGATAGAAGCTCTTCTTTTACCCATCTCCCTACTTTTGGTAGCTGTACTGTAAGAGGGAGGTGGGTGGGTTGTCCACACAACACAATGAATGACTTATAATTGAATCAAGGTGGGCCTCCGCTTGGAAGGGTAAACCATTACGGACCATCCGAGTTTCTCTCCTGTTTCCACGCCTTTTCCATTGAAGAAGTTGGATTCCTTCTTCCATCCACCCTAAGATTAGATTTCACATCTTCCCCACCCAAGAAGTTCCAATCTCTGGCTACTTAAAAGACATATTGAGAGGAGTGGGGGGGCAGGTTTCTATCGTTTTCAAACGTGCCCTACACGTCTTGGCATTCTAACTATCCAATTCGAAACATGAGAAGGGAGAGAGACTTGAACAATAGTTCTCCTTTTGATCCCTTTCCAACAGGGCGTGGAATCTTGCAATCCATGGCTTTGTCCTGGTCTCCATTCTTCGTCTGTGAAGGATTTCTTTGGTTGTTCAAAAGTGGAGTTAGAAGTACATGAGTTATATTTGATTCAGTTATTTTATTTTCCTTCTAATAGTTTGTTCTTTGAAGATTTTAAGAATCTTAAAATTTACTTTTAATGGAAATAAAAAAGAGCTGAAGTGACTTTGCAATAGACTCAAATAATATCACTACGTCAAAAAAAAAGGGAAAATCGGTCATAGGAAAAAAAAAAAAAACTCAAGTCAGTACAATATTTGAAAGCTTTGTGAAAAAGTTGTGGAAGAAATACTAATCTTTTAACATATAAAATTAATTTAAAGTGTAATATAAGTTTTGAGAACATTTTATATAAAAAGGATTACTCATTTTCAAAAAAAGTATCATTTTTTAAAAAATACGTGACTAAATGATGATTAAATCACATTTTTTTAAAATCTATAAAGATTTTTAAATATTTTTTCAATGAACCATATTAGATTCAAGAAAAAACATGTTCAGACGAAAAAGTGTGATTAAATCAGGATTTCATCAGAAAATTACAAATTTATGTTATATTGGATTTGAAAAGGAGACAAATAATTTTCCTCCCAAAGAAGTTCGAAAATTCTCTCCATGAAAGTAGTTTCAAGGAATCAAAAATTACAGCTGACCTCTTGAAGATAAGAATTTTCTCCATATAAGTCAACTGTAAAGTCTAAAGAATAAAAAACATAAATTATCTTTTAAGCTTACCTCTTATTTAAGTGAGCCACTTAAATGCAACCAAAGACATGCTAAGGACCTTGAGATCTCTTAATCCTCTTACCTTGATCCCGCACATATCGGAACCTCTGAGAAAAACGAGGATCTCTCTTTTGTTTGTTTATTGCTTTCAGGTCATTCAGTAACTATGCCTGAGCATCAAAAAAGGGGAGCAGTGTTAGCGGGAGATCTTACTTCTTTTATCCCCCTTAAAGGAAGGACACAGGTTGAGGGATTTCTTTGTAAAATTACTAAACAATAGTTAATGATAGAAACCTATTCCATACATCCACGTCAGCTTGGTAAAAAAAAAAGGAAGCATTTTCCAAAAAGGGGTCGCAGATCTTGATCCCCTGAGAGGAGGAGAGGGTGTTGAGCTGGATCTCCATCTTGATGGTTAACGTGCTCTAGACCTAGAGACTTCATATTTAATGGTTGGGCAGTTCAAGGTTGAGATAAATCTAGTTCTAAACCAATTGGGTAATACGATTGATTAGGCCTCTTGACCTTCTTTTGGAAGTTCATGAATTTAAGTCAGTTGGGAGTCCTAACTCTTTCGAACGTTCGTCGATTAAAGTGTGCCATGAGCTTATGTCCTCACGTCCGTGGAATTACTTTTTTGAAATATCAGTTTGGATCTAGAATTATTGCATAATTAAGTGAAATTATTAATTTGGGTAGAATTATCTCACTCTAATGGAAAGAAAATATTAGACTTTGTCAAGATTCCAACCCTAATCACCTGTATATATGTGTAGGCATCCCACCAGCTAACTCATCGTCCCCACCCCCCTCCAAAAAAAATAAAAAGATGAAACTATTCCCCAACAAAAAGGAGCTAAGAACCTGGTATTCCTTAGATTCCCATGAATTAACGTTTTGGTTTCACGGCTTAGCCAATTTGCTGAAGAGAAGAACTTGCTGCATTGCTAAGCGATTCTACATTGTCTAGGATGCTTTTGATTAAATTTTCTTTAAATAATTTTAGGTGAATTTCATTATATCTTACCTACTGATAGAATCTGTTCATTTGAAGTTTGTTTTTGATTTTTTTTTATCTTTTTGAGTCATTCCATCAGAAATCAAATTCTACGGACATGTAAATGGAATTGGAGCCCACCTAAAAATTTTAAATTTTTTTTAATGAAAAACATCATTAAGCAATGTAAAACTGCTTAGCGGTGCAACAAGTTATTCTCTTCTTAGAATGCACGACAAGAAAAATGCATGATCCCTAATAGGGCTTACTTTGTTCCATTGTCTTACATACCCTAATGACTTGTGTAAAACCTTCTCATCCGTCTTGATCGTCTTTCCCGATAGAGACTAATTTCATGGGTGATGCTGGTCTTGCGGTACTCCGACATTAATGTCAATGAAATATACCAAGACCATCATGATAAAAAAAAAAAAAATCACTACAAGAATATAGTAGAGTGGTTGAGAGATGAGGAGTATTTTATTAGAAAGTGACTTAAAGAAGAACAATTAAGTAACATTTCCCCAAACTCCATTAGTCTTTGCCTGATCAGCAAGCTAATTATACTGTTAGAAGTCATTTGGTAGACTTCTCCCGTAGTGAGCTATGAGATATGCTACTTAGTAAACTGCAGAAAACTGATGATCCCAAGCCCAAATTTAGAAAATAAAAAAGTGAAACTCCAATAAATAGTAAAAATATCTTTAATAGGTCGAAGCCAATAAATTGAAGTTTATTTTTTGATTTTTTAAAATTTTTTAAATTTTTAGATTGAAGATCAAATTATATGAACATGTAACACATAGAAGGCTGACTATAAAAAAATATTCAAAATATTTTTTTCTTTTTTTGTATCGCACTCATGTGGTGTAACAAGTGTTACTCAACAGTGAGTGGTCATTGAAAGATGTTGTCAGAGAGGATGAAGCTTTACCGGGGAGAGAAGCTTCCACCTAATGAAGCCCAAGGCTTGTGGCCCGTTTACCCTCTAGGAGGGGGTGCTTCTTCTCAAAGAAACCCCCTACTCCCTCCCTCTTTACAAGGGTCCGTCTCCAATTTAAGAGGCCAATCTCTTTCTGGAAGTTTTTGTCATATAAATCTTTTGATTTCTTGATTTTATTCTCTATCCTCTAACAAAGTTTAGTTTCCTTCAAGTTTGGCTGTTTGTTTGATTTTCTTTCATCTTCAACCTAGTCTGCATACAAAATCTTCCTAACCCCAACTCTGCTTGCATACTCTGGCTCTTCTTACCTCTCTTACAAATTCATCTGCCATTTCTCTCCCTACGACGTCTCTTTTCTGTTTAGTCTATCATTTATGTGTCAAGAAAAAAAAAAAAAAAAAAAGAGTCTGCCATCACTATTTAGTAACTTATGTAAACTATGCTATTTTACAGAGCAGAAGATTCCCTCCTTAATCGTTGTTTCTAACAAGTTCATTTAAAGAGTATTAGAAGACTTTGATCTCTATACTTCTAGTTCTTATCCACCTTTTGTTTGTGAGCTAAGGTCTTGTGTGAGATGTACCACAGAGGCATAGTTTTTGCATGGTTTCTACATGGTGGGCGTGGTTGTGCATGTTTGGTGCATTGTAAGGAATGGTCTTTGTACTGTACCTAAGAGTGGTTGGATAAATGATATTTCTGTTGGCCAAAAAAAAAGAATCTTTTACTTTTCAATTTTTATAATCTTTTAATATTTTTTATAAACTTCTCCAATCTTTATATTTCTTATTAACCCTTATAATTATGTAAAACGTCTTTAAAAGACCTTTCAACTCTCTCTAAAAAATCCATTTGAGAGAGATTTTTTAAGGAAGATTTAAAAAATTATAGAGGATTTTAAATAAAAATGAAGATTACATCGTGTTATAAAGAATATTAGAAGATTAAAAAGGATTACAAGTAAAAATCCAAAAATAAAATAAGAGATTTGCGGTGGCCTTCCAGAATCCTCAAACCCCTGTATCAAGCTGCATCAAATCATACGACTCCAAGGGCTCAAAATCAGATTTCTATCGGACCAATCAACAATCTAGTCTCATCAACGTCAATTGGCTGTTCATCTTTCCTTCTCCTTAGTTACCAAGGTACATACATAATCTATGACTTGCTCAACGGCTGCTGTCCTCTTCCTGGTCCAACCTATAGTTTGGCTCAATATATAGCAAAAGCTTACGTCATGTGAAGACTTGGAAAGTAGTGCCGAGAGGACGGTGGTCAAGTCCCTTGTTCTTACCTAATCCAACTTAGCAGATCGTAAACTTCCACCCTCCTGCCCTGTTTGAAGACTTGGACATCACAAATAGCACAAGTCGCTCTCAATTTGCTTCTCATTTCTTGCATCTAAACTAACCAACTTTCACATTGCATTTAAACTGCTCATATATATATATATATATATATATATATATATGGAACTTGATAAGTTGGGCTGGAATCGTGTAATTTGGACGAGTAATACTTGCTGTAAATATTTTAAAAAAAGTTTAAGTTGGGTCGCACATGGCCTACATGTCAATATAATGATCTTTGACCTTATGATTTAAAAAAAAATTAAAAATTAAAAATTATTATTAGGCTCGGCCTATTTAGAACATTTTTTATTGTTTACTAGGGTTTGATTTTTTACTTTTTATAATTTTTTAGGTCGTCGAATCAGAGATCAAATTGTAAGACATGTAAGGCATGTGGAGCCACCTAAAAGATTTAAAAAATATATTTTTATATTTTTTACAATGCCTCACATTGCAGCAACATGATCACATTGCAGCAGGTATTACTCAATTTGGACAGGCCTAAGTTAGAAACAAATCAAGTCAAATTCAGCCTTATCCATGTGCATCCCAAATTAATATGGCCGAATTTGACCCAGATAAAGTAATGAATTTCAGTGGACTGGATTTAGTTGGTTCGCATAATTTTGTAAAATATATTAATTGTGGATCGTGTCAGTCGATAAGGGGATTTTTCGTCTCTCTTTATCATTCTTGTTGATAACTTATTAGAGGTGGTCCTTCTTGTAGGAGTTAATGTGAATTTCATGGGTGGTCCTTTTTCTTGCATGAGTTAATGTGAATTTCATGGGTTAGATAGAATACAGGTCAACCAAAAATTCAACACAAGCTTGCTCAATTTTTTTTTTAAATCTGTTTAAATTTGGTGTGACGCATTTTAAATAATTTGAACTAGCCCAAGTTGAGGCACCTTGGTTTGAGATGGGATAGGCCGCGTGGCAAAAATAAGTTTGGTTGTTGATTCGATTTAGATTTTGAATGAGAAGTTAAAATTTTCGTCAAACAAGAAATAAGTCTGGATACTAATTCGATTTAAACTGACTGAGACAGTTAAAACTTTAATCAACTAGTAATAAAACTCTTACTTTTATTCGATAATATGGCGTATTCAGTAGAAATTGATAAATGATTTTGGGTTTTTTAGTTTTTATATTCAGTAGAAAATGATAAATGTTATTTATTTTTTTAGTCCCTCTAATCTACCTAATTAAGAAAACTCTTTGTAACCTTTATATTTAATGCAAACCCGCTGTAATTTTATTTGTAAATCCAATTTCCACATATTTTTATCAAAATATGCCAATATATTTAGGGACCTTTTTCAAAAAAATTCAGGTGTTTTTCAAATAAAAGTGAAATTACAAGTGATTATCACTAAACACAGAGGCCACAAAGAGTTTTTCTTACATTAATTAAGTAGCTTTAGAGGAATAGTTTTGTATTATACATGAATAAAATGACTGAAATCAAAAGTTAAAACATGTACTTGTTCCTATCTTTCAACTTGATATGTTGTACAAGAGTTTTGTTTAAAAATTCACATACATGAATACTCGTGTAATGCGCATATCTAACTATGAGTTGTGACCAAGTCCCACGCCCTAGCTAGGTTCATAGCTGGCTTTGGTCATAGACTAATGAAGCTCCCATTGATAACCTGGTCTCCCCCAGACCCGGGAGTTCTGAAACTGAATTTTGATGGTGCCATTTTCAATCATTCTGGGGCCCTAGCTGTTATATTCAGGGACCATTTGGGTGAGATCTTCTCTTACTTCACTAAAGAAGTAACCTCCTGTGATCCTTACTTTGTTGAAGCCTTGAAGATGGCAGTCAGCAATCCAAATATCTCCATTATTGAAGGCGACGCACAGGTTCTAATTGACGCTGTGGTCAAGAATTTAGACCCCCCTTAGATTGCTTCCAATATCATTAGCGACTGCCGTGCCCTCTTTAAGCAGCTTAACTGCTCTCTTGTTTTTATTCCCAGAACTGGAAACTCGTTGGCAAATGATCTTGCTAGATATATCTGCTGCTAAGAGTAGATCCTTTGATGTTTACTTTCATGCTTCCTCTGCACCCTCTACTTATGTAATGCCCTCAAACTTGGCTCCTGATCATTGCCCTTAATAGAATAGTCTCTTTGAAGTTAAAAAAAAAAAAAAAAAAAAAAGCTAGAGGACGTTTGCATTTAAACTACGATTTGAAAGTGGAAGTAGCCTTTCTCTCTCTTAGATCTTTAACCTCATCAATGATGCTATTCTTCAATTAAAGATTGGTTGTTGATCCCTTTGTGACTTAGGGGTTATATGATAGGGGGTGTCAGCCCGTAGTCCAGTCCAATCCAGTCTATATTAAAGAAAATTGGATTGACCCAAATTATATAAATTGGGTTGGATTCAATTTGGGTTAACATTAGTTAAATCTGGACCTAGTTGAGTTGAAACTAGATTGACCTAATTTAATTTATTGACTTTTACAATAATTCATACAAAAAGTAAAATACTTCTAACGAATCATTTATAAACGGGGTCAATCCAATTTAACCCAACCCACTCACTATTGAATTGGAACTGAATTTGAGTTAAATTTAGATTAAATATGCGTGCTAGATTAAAATTGACCTAAATTATTTTGAATTTGAATTAGACTTAAATTATCACATAATCCAACTCAGTCCGTCCAATTTACATCCCAAATTCTATCTAGTCTCTCTTCTTCTTTAACGCACAAATCGCATCTCTTTCGCAGGGCTCCGGTGGGCCATCTATGATGGGAATAGCATCCCTCAACAAAATGGAGTCGTCGAGAAAAAAAGTTCTGGATTTTCTTATTTATCTTGCTAAAGTATCTACATTCGTTTGTCATATATAATGCAAAAATGACCTTGAAGTGTCCAATGAAACCACGTTCTACAAGGGTTCCAACATTTAATATTGTTCCAAATCCAAAAATATTAACATCTTGTGCATGTTTCGCAGTGTTTACAGGAACGGTGTCATTGACTTAATTTGGACTGTACAAAAGAGTTATCTCTTATTCTTCAGATTCGATGCACCTTTCGACCTATAATTCGTCCAAAATCCTCACGTTGATGGCATTGAACTGGCTTTTTTTAAATTGGTATTGCTAACTTGTCAATGTTTCCTCTACTTCTTCTCCTTGAATTAAAATAATCTTCTTGTTCTAATCACCGACGGCAACGTTAATAGGTGATTAGTAGAGATTTCTGCTAACATTTTAGTCATCTAACTACATTAAATTACTGGGAATCTTTTCTTTTTTTATGAAATAAAACTGAAACAGAAAAGAGAGGTTGTCAATCCAGTTGGACACATCTGACGGTTCAAATTTGGCCAGGCCACCTCACAATACAACCCATGGCAAGTCCAAATTGGGCTCAATCCAGTTCATCGAAGCAACTAAACCTAACCCAACTTGTAGAGTAACATTTGCTGCACTGAGGGTCAGTGTAGCGGATAAAAAAAATAATTTTAATTTTTTTTTAGACAGACTCCATGGTGTTCTACACGTCAATACAGGTCGATCTCCAATCAGACAATTTAAAAAAATTTAAAAAATAAAAAATCAAATCTCAATAAACAGTAAAAAAATGTCTTTAATGGGCTGAATCTAATAACAATATTTAATTCTTAGATTTTTTTATGGTTGTCTAATAAGAGATGGTACGAGTGTGTAAGGCACCTCAGAGCCCACGTAAATAAAATTCCAAAGCTCCAGCCGACTGAAGATTTATATGAACTTTTATCCCATCTATCATCATATGCTAATCACCGAAAAATCCTAGCTCTTGCACTAAACCCTTTCAACTACATACCTTGTTCTAACTAAATTAAGCAAGTGAACAGGTAGAAGTGAATTCTAGCTCACTCAGTTCAATATAGAATAGTTGAAAGGAAGATAAGTTGAATTTAAGTAAAAGTAATTTAGGGTAAATTCAAATTCATTTGAATTTAGAATAAAGTTTAGTAAATTTGGTCTGGTCTTGTTATCCTCTAAACCCAATATGACCCATTCTATTGAGACCATTACATGCAACTGATAATGCCATCGGATCAGATAGGAATTCTTGTCCTATAGAAGGCTCCTTATGAAGACTGACCAACACAAGCGCGGTAAACGGAAGGAAGACTTGCGGGAAGAAAACGAATGAAAAGAGTTTCTGGGGACGTTTTGTCTGTACACGGATTAGGGTCTACATTTCTTCCCACCTTTACTTTATGGAATAAAAAAAACTTCTAATTTTAATATAAATTCATCGTCTTGTTTCTAATAAATAATCTTTTAAAGAATCTCATATATGTAGAAAATTGATCTTTGTAAAATGTATTTATGCAAAATATCTCCAATATAATCATTGTATAAATAATAACTTCCTACTATCAAGCTTACCATCACACAAGTAACTTATAAATTTTTTGCTTATTTTTTTAAAAAAGGAATTATATTCTTTTTTGTATATTATATATACACATATTTGCTAAAATCTTATATGTAATTTAAATTTACCTGTATAACGAGCCAAAGAGGAAGAGTCTCAGTGCAACAATAAAGTTGCACATTATTAACCCTTCCTTGACTCTACAGCGCTGAAAGTCTTGTGAGTAATACCTGTTGTCCCTTGTTGTCACGGGGGCATTGCCGTGGGTAAACAAAAAAGAAAAAAAAAAATTTAAGGCCGGGTCTCACATGTCTTACATAGCTGTACAACCCTCTCTCCGATCTGACAATTTAAAAAATTCTAACGAATAAAAAATCGAACTCCAATGAATAGTAAAAAAAATATCTTTATGGGCTAGCATAATAACAACTTTGGATTTTTTTTAAAAATTTTAAACTAGAATTTTGGAGAAGCATTTTAGAGTCTAAAGGTTTCAGATTAAATAGTACTAAGACAGAATACATGTATTGTAAGTTTAGTGAAGGACGGATAGGCGAAAAGAAAAGAGTTAACTTAGATGGTATGGCAATACCTAAAGCTCCCATTTTAAATATCTTGGTTCGATCCTCCAAGAAGACGGATAGTACGATGAAGATGTTAGCCATAGGATTAAAGTAGGATGGATGAAGTGGAGGTTTACCACGGGAGTCTTGTGTGACCACAAGATCTTCACGAAACTGAAAGGAAAATTCTATTTCTCCCATTCGTTGTCCCCTTGTTTGGCCCTTCCTCTAAGGGGTTGTTGTGTAACAAGTGCGTAATGTCCACTAGAGCGTCCACAGATTTTATAATCAACTTGATGAATTAATTTAAGTATATAGGACTTTCCTATAAGAACAGGTTGTTCAAAAGGATCTTCGATTCTTCCGTCAAATATAAAGGTTGTGAATACTTCAAGTGGGTGCCAGAATTACTCGTATTCATGGTCTTGATGAAGTAATGGTAGGAGAATTAGTAGAATTTGAAGAAGGTACTATAGGTATTGTTTTGAATTTAGAATTAATAATGTTAACACTGTGTTAATGGGCGATGGTTTGATGATACAAGAGTGAAGTTCTATAAAAGCAACAGGAAAAATTGCTTAGATACCGATAAGTGAGGCTTATTTGGGTCGTGTTATAAATGCTCTAACAAAACCTATTGATGGAAGAGGAGAAATTTCAACTTTTGAATCTCGCTTAATTGAAACTCGTGAATGCATAGGATTCTATTGAAATGAAAAGGAGTCCTGATGATTCATTGGGTGGGATGGCAGAACGAACCAGGAACCAATTAATTAAATTTGCCATGGGTTGACCCTACAAATGAAGCAGAAAAGAGTCAATATTCGCCCACGAAACATTGATTTTTTGGATTAATAAATTAAAAAAATTTAAAAATAGTTGAAAAAGAATTCCTTATGTTATAATGTATTAGATTTAAATAAAAAAAAGTTTACATAAATATAAACTAGTATTATTTAAGTTCTAGTATTATCGAGAGGAGCGGTACCCGATAGTCCTAGAGGGAACAGTCCCACCTCGGGGGTTCGGAGGGGTGAGGCCCCCAAGCACACCATGGCGAGATAGGGTAATAAGAAACAGATCTCGGGTTTCAGGGGGGGAACCCCCTGAGCTTGACTCAGCAAGTAGCTAATTCTTACGGGTGGTTGTCTTTGCTTTGGCTTTATTTGCAAAGACAACACCTCACACCCAACTCGCCACGAGGAATTCATTGATGAATGGGATAATCGGCCAATCACGTTATCCTTATCTTTTCATTCTTTCTTATACTAAGGGATTTCACTTGAAAAAGAAAATTAATAGATTCGAGTTCATACCCGTGAGTTCCGGTACACGAGATCTTATAGTACTGATCAACGAGACCGTATCAATTATTTCGGATTAAGACTTCGCTGAATTGAATTGAATTTTTAGATCATTGAATCGAAGATCTAACCTTTTTGTTTACTCGCTGGAATGGAATGCCCCGATTGCAGCACGAGTAGGTATTGCAGCAGGTATTAAGGAAGTCTTGTGCTACGGCCAACGGGGCTTAGTTCAGTTAATACCTCATGACTCTCTACTTGAAGAGGTCACTAATTCAACTTTCACTAGGTCCATTGACTTCACACGTGAAAGTATGACTCATCCGATTTCTTCGGACTGAAGGTCGAAGCAGATGTCCAAAGTTTAAAGTAGAAATTAACACGCGTGTGCAAATCTCTATGGACGGTTCAAAGACCACTGTACCGGTGCATTGCACAGTGACCATCAAGCTGATCTCTTTGGAAAGTGAAAAATGAGTGAAGAGTCTTCTCAACTTTCTAGAAACTTGAATGGTAGCTACTTACCTTCATGGTTCTCATTTCTTGACTCGTTTTCAAACCAGGCCCTAGCTTCCCCAGACATCATATGCTTGTTATACACAATATTTGTTCCATTCTCCCCTTCACATATATAGTTGGTGAAGTCCATAAAATATGGGGATTAATTTCTTGGAGTCTCAAGTTCCCACACTTCCTTGAAGAAAATATGGAAAGGTACAATTGGCTAGTGAGAATTGAAACAACCCAATCAGGAAGAATACAAGTTGTTTTTGAAGAATGTTGGAAAACGGATGATCCACTCTTCACTCAATTATGTATACGTATCAACAGGCTTGTGAGCACACATAACATTACATATCATTCTAGGGAGTGATACGGTGTCCTACACATGAACATGGATATACCCATACCCTGTTGCCTTCGACCGTGTTAATTAATTATTAGCAAAACTTGATTTGCATCATAAACTTCCCACAATCATACTTCGAGTTCTTCCCGGAAGTCGAAAAATTCTTATAGAATGCAATATAATATAATCTGTCCAAAAATTTACATTTTAAACAAATTTATCATGTCAACATATTTTTATAAATAAATGACTATTTATTTAATGAATATTTAATTTTTTTAAAATTGAAAAAGTGGTCACCTAATGGCGTTTTAAACCATGTATTTTTTTAATATATATAACATATTTTCAAAATTTACGTTACATTTTTAAATTAAGTTTTATATATTAAAACTAATACTCCTTTAACAATTATTTTCTCAAAATTGTCGAATTTTTATCAACTTGAAGTTATTTTTGGATCTAATTTTTTTCCTAAATCTGAATTGGGAGGACATTTGTTCGAAATAGGGGGGACTTTAGCCAATGTGACAAACTAATGGTGGGATGATTCTTCTGCTCTCTTTTTAGGATTCTTACAAAATCCAAAATGGGAAGAGTAATGCAAATACGGTAACGTCGGCTATCATTTTTACAATTTTAAATGTTTTAGTGTATCTAAAGGCTAGAAAATATGTATCCTCATTTATTTATATTATTTATCTTTATAATTTCTTTAAAAAATAATATCTTAAAAGCCTCTTCCATTATCTCAACAATGCATACTAAAAACTTGAAATTGTGTATCATCATTTATTTATATTAGTAATCTTTATAATTTCTTTCAGGGATTAAGATCTTAAAATATCTTCCATTATCTCAAACGAGCACAATTGGATAGCAGGATGTCGAGAGCCAGGTAACAGATGCACTGAACAATGAGCCAGCAGACTTGTCTTTCCCTTTCAAGCCAAATGGATATCATCACCTGGGAAAAGGAATTAAGAACACTTTCCGGGTCTCTCTGGAGTGGTATCTGTCTCCCAGGTGTTTGGAAACTTGAATGGTAGTTATATCCATGGTTCTTGTGAGCAAGGCAATAAAACTATATAAGTTTTTTAAGATATAATTAATTACACTTTTTATGTTCATGTACTTTTATGAATTAATCATGATTTGTTTTCAAAATCTTTAAATCTTCATAAATTTAAGTCACATTAATTTAATTTTGTACTTTTTGAAAAGATCACATGCTTCTAATTAAAATAAAATAACCCGTGTTATAGCATATGCATTTAAAATTTATATCATGATTTGTTATAAAAATCTTTAAATCTTCATAAATTTAAGTCATGTTAATTTAATTGTGTACTTTTCAAAAAGATAATATGCTTCTAAAGTAAAATAACTCGTGTTATAGCATATGCATTTAAAATTTATATCACACTAAAGCTAATTCTTTTATGTAATAAAATTATTATTTCGCAACTTTTTATGAAGTTTTCGAATTTTGGCGGATCCAGAGTTTTTCAATATCCAAACTATATCCAAGCTTCCTCAGGCATCATACTCTTGTCATACAACATTTTGCTTTCTATTCCTCCCTTCAATGCAGTTGTTGTTTAAATAATTGTGAACTAAGACCCTCTTGGACAACTAGATTGGATGGATTAGCTAACGCACAACACAAAAGGGTTAGCCTGGCCTAACCTTAGTTCTATTATTTTATATTATATCAAAATAAATATATTTCCTTGATTCTAAGTTACCCTATTAAATTAATCCCATTACATAAAAACAAGTTAGCTCTAACTTCCAATCAAAGTGGGCCTCAGGGAACTGACTTTTAAGCTCCAAGTTATCCCACCTTCTCTTGAGGAGCAACCGTCTATGTTCATCGCAGGTGCTGCAGCTCGTAATTGCTGCAGTGGAGTTGATACTTTCTTTTGCTTCTGTAAAAGTGAATGAAGTGAAACTTCATGTCGTCCGCACGATACCACCACATGAACACGGCTTTACTCAGAAAGGTCATCTTTCCGTAACCCAAATAAGGAGCTTGTTATTCACCAATTACTGTTACATCTCATCCAAGCACGTAAACCATATTAAATGATGAAATGTACTTGCACTGTCAAACTTCTTAATGCATTTCATGTTGTATATTAATGCAAAAAATATCTGATCATTTGGTGAGACCGCTAGCTCTTATTAAAAGTGTTCCATGTTGAAACCATTTGCATATACGTAGAAGTCGTGTGATTGTGAGGAAAAGTCTCGGTTCATGACAGCTACTCTCCCAAGAGAAGTATAGCTAGCTAGCTACTTCTCTTTTCTTCCCTGATGAGCCCATGGGATGTCGCATTTGATGCCAAATGGGTTCATCAACGACAGTAGTAAAAGCTAATTTGATCAAAACTGAATCTAAAAGTGCATGTCCTGGTTTTTTATCAAGAACACGCACATGTATTTCTTCTCTCGCGCGAAGAAAAAAAGAGTGAAAAAGAGAGGGAAAGAGGAGTCTCAGAACAACGTTTCAATTCAAGAACCAGCTATAAGCTGCTCTACATAAACTTATCGTCCACTATCCGCAATCAGGTTTGTAAGAACTATTGGGGTATTGACATGTATAGTTACACGGTGAATATAATGATGATCTATATATACGTTAATCTACCTACCAAGAAAAAAAGACTCTATATGCTAATTTCTGAAGCTGTAAAAAATCACTTAACCTCAATCCGTCAAACGCCATTAATCCAAACCTTCATCTATGCTGTTTGATTGAACCAAAGATAGTGCACAAGTTAAGATGCCCTTTCTGATTCAGCATGGGTCATGTGAAGAGGTGAAGCGTAGGATAAGTGTCTTCAGCGTCTCCCTCCATCGCCATAGCTTCAGTATGTTGCTTCTGATCTGCTAGGCCATGGGGAGGGGACGGCAAGGAGATGTTAAGGTCGAGATTCAGAGCGGGCCACAAGCGAGTGCTGTCTTCAGGACCGCTGGCTTCGTCGGAGACCCTGTCGTTATCCACAGTGCGCTCCAGAGGCGGTGCACAGCTGCTGCACGTGTGGATCCCCCCTGGGCTGGGAAAGGCTGCGCTTCCAGAGTTCTGTGGCCAGTGCTTCATGCAGTTTGCACTCTTGTTGCTCGGCCGGTGGTTGTTTGGGTCTATTCCCATGTGTGTGAGCTTCCTCCGCAGATGAGAGTTCCAGTAGTTCTTGATCTCATTGTCTGTTCGCCCTGGAAGACGCCCAGCTATGAGCGACCACCTGCACAAACACACCAGGCCATTACACAACAGGAACCCATTTGTATATGACACCCAATTGCTTGTGTAGCTCGATCCCTTTATCTGTTCATCCCTAAAGCCTGCCGTACACATGCACACCCATGCATGCACGCAGAGCTCTGCCACTTCTCCGGTGGCTTTTCTGATACCGTGCCATGTAAATTTCTGCGATGGTGTCTAGCTGTGTATGTGAAACCATTGGAGGATGTTGTAGCGAAGTAGAGGTGTCCCTTACCGGTTGCCTAGGAGTGCGTGGAGTTTAATGATGAGGTCTTCTTCATCCTCCGTGAAGCTCCCTCTTTTGAGATCAGGCCTCAGGTAGTTGATCCACCTCAGCCTGCAGCTCTTACCACACCGGAGAAGCCCTGGGCACAAGTACACATGCATTCAGGAGAGTTATCATCAGAAGAAAAAAAGGAAAAAAAAACTATATATATATATAGAGAGAGAGATGGAACCTGCAGCCTCAGGGAGGGACCTCCAGCGGCCTTCGCCATGAGTACGGATATAGTTGATGAGCCTTTCATCCTCCTGCTTGGACCAGGCACCTTTGTTGGTGTCTTGCTTGTCGCAGCAAGGCTTCCTCATGTGGGAAACCTCAGCAGAGCGAGCAGGGGAGACGGTGGAAGCGGAGCGGTGGTGGTGGGTTGGATGTTGGTGAGGAAGTACCATTGCTGGAAGTATAAATTGGAGCAGGAAGAAGCCCAGAAAGGCAGGGATGGGAGCTTATCGGTTTGACTCAAGACCGACGGTTCTGGGCATGCGAGAAGAAGTAGAGGTAGAAGAAGGACTTGTGTCATGACCTGTTAGTTGTCCGACTCGTCACCCCAACCCCCAGCGTGGTACGGTTTCCGCTGTCCACCCGCCTACCCATCTCTCTAGACCTAAATATCTGCTAACTTTTGAGATCATGCGACTGACTTTCTTGCAATGTTTGTCCTCTCCCTTCCTCCTCTCAGTACTATTTGACTCAGGTCTAAATGTGTACCGAATTTTTTTTTTTTTTTCTTTTTTACTAAAGTTACCTATACGAGTAACCCTGCAAGCCACTTAATTGTTATGAAATGTGCAGCCACGGACCGGATTTCAGTACCGAGAGGGGTTTTTCAAAAACTCTCTCGCTTAAAGTAAGGATTTTAATTTTTAATTTTTTTTAACTTTTGATATTATAAATCAGTCCTCTTAAATTGACTATTTACAAATAAATTTTTACGATCTCAACTTTTTTAAAGAAATTCTTTTGAGGGACCTTTTAGTAACACTCTCAAAGACTTTTTTATAATATTAAAAGGCATTGCACCAATTCACGAGACACTGTGAAGACTTATAAATAAATAGCCGTCTTAGAGGGGCTCTTTTGTAGATACACTATAATTGCATAGGTTAAAATTTAAATATATCTTCTTGAAAACGTCCCTTGCTCCCCTCCCTGTGAGGGATGTAAATGAATTCAAAAATTCATTTATCAATTTGTTTTTCAAAGTTTAAAAGTCATAAAAAGATATAATTTAAAAAATAAGGATAAAGATACTATCTATATCTAAATGATTTAAGATAAAGATAAGAATACATCTTTTTTAAGACGGTTAATCGAGTGTCTGTCCATTTTCTTCCACTCAACTTAATTATTGATCATATCTTTTAAAACTCTTATTTCTAAGTGAAATCTCTAATCATGTACGTATATATATATTATCATCTACATCATTCTTTTAATCCCTTCTCTCTCTTATTCACTAGTTTGCAAAATTTATTTTTACAAATGTCACATGATTTATAAGTAAATTTACATGAATTACTTAGAAAGAATTTGTCCATATGTATGTCTTGAAGGCAAGATTCCTTCATTCGCTCTAGAAGTGACATACGATTAAGTTTATGTTTACACATAGCATTATCTAGTTTATGTTTACACATATTATTATCTGATAATTTAATCTTTATGTCTATTTCTGACAATTTTAAAAGATAAAGATAAAATGGGACAAGTATAGAGCTACTATTCAACTCTATATGTATCTTTTTACATCTTTACTTTCTGCACTGACTAAATATAGTCTGTAACTATATTGAGAAGAGCCCACTCAATTACTATATATACATTCTATTTCATATCTATTAACTATGTCTAATATAACCTGACTGTTCGTGAGGATAGAAAAACGAAATGGAATGAAACGACGTATGTGTATTGATAGATAAATCCTAGTAGGTGATCAGTATAATAGGATAATATGCTACTAACGCTAGGGTCGATCGTAAATTCGCAACGAAACTAAGTTTCGCTCGGTAGCGCGTTCACAGCAGCTGCATGCGTTCTGCCTTTCGTGTGCTTCCAACGCAGACAAATCTCGCCGGGCTTGACAAATCTGAAAAATAAAGAACGGGTGATCTTTTTTGTCTAATTTTTATTTGTTTGATTTTATAAAACAATAGATGATCATTTTTGTTTAATTTTTTATTTTTTATTTATTTATAAATATAGATGACTCCTTTAAAATTACCTTCACTTTTGAGTTTTTTTTAATATACTCCTTTGTTGCAATCACTCGATCAAAGGTGAACGAACAACTACTGCGCTTAGGTTTCAGCAAGTATATATTACTCCTTTGCCCCTACCTGTGGGCGTGGTCTCGTGCAACCAGACCATACTAATCCTCAATGCAGGAATGCACCACACCTTTTACCACTCACTTTACCGGGTTCATTGAATTATTTGATCTCTTGATGAGATGGTTTTCATTAAAGTTTCTTTTAGCACAACTTTTGTGAAACTAATGCAATCAATGAGAGGATCTAAGTGATCAAACGGCTTCAAATGAAAACACCTTTGAAGAACAAACGGCTAAAGCCATTTGTCAGATCCCTCTCCCGTGGCCTAGATTATTAGAGGAGGATACAATTATATGGCCTACTACAGTAGATGAAGAATTCTCAATGAAAACTGCCTATAGAATATTGAAAGCCCAGGCAGGCACCCCTTCCTCCTCTACTCATGATCAAATTTGGAGCCTTCTATGGGATAAACACATGCAAAGCACTATCCTTCCTAAGATTCTAGTCTTCATATGGAAATGTATTGTGGATGCCATCCCTGTCAATGCTAAAATTGCTAGAAGATTACCATTTGTGGATGCTTCTTGTACCATCTGCCATAAGGTTCTAGAAACGGTCCACCATATGTTCTTTGAATGTGATGCTGCCAGAGCTTGCTGGAAGGGTGCTCCCATCAATTTTTCGTCATTTGAAGACAAGAATTGTCTTGAAGATAAAATCAAGGAATGGAGACAACCTCCTTTTGCAAAAGGTCCTACAGATTTACTATTCATCACATTGTGTATCTCCTTAATATGGCAGATCTGGAAAACTAGATGCAAATGTGTGATGGAGCACATCCGAATTAATCCCATTATGGTGATTAACAGAGCTTTGACTGAGGTCGTCTTCTGGCAGGCAAATCCAGACACCGTTGGGGAGCAAGTCCCTCATTCTGAATCTATTGTTAAACAATGGAGCCCTCCTAACTTGGGTACTATCAAAGTTAATTTTGATGGAGCTACTGCTGATGAATTTGGTGCCATTGGTATTGTGGCCAGAGATCACAGGGGTAAGTTAATCTATGCCCATTCCAGGCAAGTGGTTTTCTTTAACCCCTTTGAGGTCGAAGCTTTTGGTCTCTTCGAAGCACTCAATATTGCACAAAAATTCAACTCTGCAATTGTTGAAGGTGATGCCCAGCTTATTATCAAAGTTTTGAATGAAGCGAAGGCACCCCCTTGGCAAGCGAAGATACACATTGACAATTGCAGAAGACGTCTAACAGATACAGATATTTCTGTCCATTTTGCTCCTAGAGCAGCTAATCAGGTTGCCCATGCTTTGGCAAAATTTAGATTGTATTCCAACTATGATGGTGATGGGAATGATCAGCTGATTCTGGTAAAAAAATAATATGAAAGTCTTTTCTGGTAAAAAAAATAATAATAATAAAAGATATAGCATAATAACATTTCTCTCCTTAGTGTGTTGGGCAAGAAACTTCCAACTTGACATCCAAACATCACGTCAGGGATGCCGTGTCACAAGGGGTGTTACTTTTTTTTTTGACAAAGAGAAGATTCATTCATATCAAAGAGATGAGGAAACAGAGGATAAGTCTGCAAATAAAGCAGAGGTGATACAGGGTGGAATATTGGACAGGTTCCAACTATTCCCAGATAAGGAACGAACAGCAAGTCTAGCAATAGCATGGGCCACACCATTACAAGAGCGAGGAACAAATCTAAGATTTACCAAATTACTAACTAGGAGCAATTGGCAGTTATGAATGATCGTCTTGACTTTCCAAGGTGGAGCTCTAAGCTTTAAACACGCATGGATAATAATCTCAGCATCACCTTCAATCAAAATATGAGAGTTGAGATTAGCTTGGTTTGCAAACTTCAAAGCTTCCCAAAGAGCCAATGCCTCAACTATAGTAGGGTCCATAGAGTAAGAAATCTTTGAGGAGCAAGCAATGGGGTAACCCTGCCAATTTCTGATAACCAGGCCAGTAGCAGCACAATTATTGGATACAACACCATCAAAATTAATCTTATAGGAACCGAAGCTCGGCAATTCCCAAGGGGTGTTACTTGATGAGACAGTTAGATCATTTCAATAGAGACGAAATTGTCTAGACTATGCTGTGCTCAGACACAACAAAAGAAAAATGTACGAGTCATTTATATTTAAAGTGATGGATGTACTCCTCCAGCCTCATCACTTCACTTCAAGGATAAATGGTTAATTCAACTTCCTTTTAATGTGTTTGGGACGCACCACGGTCCAGACAATAAGAAGATACCGTGATCCACCCATGACTCAGATCTATGTATAGTGCATGCCTATTTCCATCTCTTTTGCACTGAGACCATCTTAATTTAACGAGGGCCTTTTAACTCAACTATATATGTATGGCACATCCATAAGACCAAAAATCAATATATATATATGATAACGTATTCTTAACATATTTTTTGATACATTTTAAAAATCTCAAAATACCTTCTTCTCTGCTGCAACGGGTTAGCTAATAATCGTGGAATAGTAGTATCCTTCTCTCTCTCTTTCATGTATCTCAAATCTAGTGGTGTTATTTTTCAGTGTCTAAAAATTGGAGCCCTACGAACCAGCATCACAATCTTAATAATCTTCAAAGAAAAAAGTTCTCATATGCTGAAATGAATGCAACTCATTGTGATTAGATATTTTTTAAAAAAATTGTACATGGAGAAGAATATGACACTAATTAACTTGCACTACTATTGACAAAATTATAGAGTTGATAGTTGGTAAGGCAACCGAAGGGCAAATGGTCATGATGAACTTGTGCAAACTCCAAGTACCCATTTAGTTAGAGGGAGAATCTTCTTTGTGCAGTTTTTAGACTGGACTTGGTCAGTACAGAGAGGAGAGGCCCCTCAAGTGGAGCTTTTCTAATATTTCCGATGAGGATCATTTTTAAAAACTCCCTCCTTTCCTTTTTACACTGACCTAGTCCAGTTAAAAAGTGCATTTTGAGGATCCAGATTCAGCTAATGTAAACAAATACAAGTATATTAATTTTGTATCTTTATTCGTATATGATTTTATGGAATATGAATATATATTTTACTTTCGTATTAAATATGGATATAAGTATGATTTTTCTAAAATATTCGTGTGTATAATTCTAATCTATCCGTATTCAAGTATAATTATTTGTATTCATGTAATTCTTATAAAATAAGAAAAATCATATGTTCAACATCATTATTTTTTATTTTTGAAAATTAGATCACACATTAAACCTTTTATCTTTTATGGTCATTTTCTCATTTATATGAACCTTTTACTATATCTGATTCAAATTAATATATATATATATACTATCCGTATTCGTTTCATTTAGGTCCGAAGTTTGAGAGGGATCACTTGTTAGTTGTTGCCTCGCCTTCACCTCTTTACCCCCATGCCTCCCCAGACGGTATGTTAACTCTTTAAGAAAATGTTTACTTCACCGTAGTAAGCCGAGCTAGAATGAGGATTAATGTCCCCTTTTTATCATCTGGAAGGCTCACATAGCTCCTGTCTTTCCATTAAATGCGTCCCGATGTTATTTGTGTGTCAATGTACAGGAAGAACAGAACACTGGATTTAAAAAATAAAAAAAAAATTACATGTAAAATTATTTTTCAAAAACATTCTAAAATATTAAAAAATATCTTGAAATGTTCGAGAGCATACTAATTTTCAAGAGCATCTTGAAACACTTTAAACTGCTCTCAAATGCATCCGATAATCTCAAGAGTATGATGCTCTTGAAAGATTCCAAAGCATCAAGATCTCTAAAGCATTCTGAAGCGTGTGAGAGCATCCGAACGTTTCATGGATCTCTAGATATCACAATCTGTTGGATAAATTTTTTGATTATTTTTTAATTTGACGTCTTTTATGTGTGTTAATATACAGAGAACATGGAGACATATTTAAAGAAAGGACAGATAATAGAGAGACTCGTTCCCAACTCAATTTACTATGATTCAGTAAACATTACGTGTATGGTTAATGGGCACACCTATCAATATCAAAGCAAACTATGGGGACTTTATCCCACCATTCCCAACCACCCGGTGTACATGTATCTGCCCACGTACAGACAAATCTCTTCTTAAGTTGACAAAGCGCTTTGTTCGAACAACTTGCTTTACGCTTTTGTTGGTCCCAACGCTGGGGCATGGACTCCGGAGAACTTGCCTCATTGATGTTCTTAGGCCATGCATGGTGGAATGGTAGGGAGGCATAGCTCTCAGTTAACTCAAGAGCTTGGTAGCTTGTAAGATCTGTCCAACTTCTTTAATACTTTTCAGCCTATTTTGCTTGGCCGAAAAATTTGCATATTCGATCTTTTTTCGTAAATAATTTTCGAATGTTTGGTGTGTTTGCAAATAGTTCGTTTACGATGAATTTATTATATGCGACTTTGGATACTTTCTGACGAATAATAAATTTTTCTATCTGAATTCGATTTCGATGGATAATAACTGAATTCATATAATAATTCGAATATTTGATTATTTTAACTTTGTCGTGTAACTTAATGACTTGTAAATTTCATTTTTTGTATAGTCTATGAATACCATAGATTTAAATTAATAAATATTCATATTATAAATGTCTAGATATATTTTTAATAACTTGAATGCTTTATTTAATATGCCTTAGATAATAACAAATGACTTAAACAATTCATCTAAATAAGTAAAATCACTAAAAATAAAAAATACAACAAACTTCATTATTATCGTTCAACACATCTTAAGCATACTTCAAATATCAAATTATTTTTTATTTAAACATATAAACATCATTAAAATTAGAATAACTTATCAAAATACATAATTGGTCAGATAATAATCAAAGTGGATTTTTTTTTTCCGTTTCAGCGTCAAATATTAATCAGATAATTAAACAGATATTTAAATATGTCTATCTGATGTTCAAATCAGATAATATCCAACTAATCGGATATCATGGATACCAAGATCCGTTGACAGCCCTAGTGTTCTCCCATGGATACCAAAATAGGAAAAAGAGGGAGTCAATGAATTAAGTTTTCAGTTGACTAAGGTTTTACATATTATCAAATAAGTGGTTGAGATATATCTCTTAATAAAAACTTTTCATGGGGCCCATTTTAATGAAAACAAACGTACCTTTAGTAAAGACCATTTTTCATTTTTAGGCAACCCACACATGAGTGTACGACTTTTTACTCTATTTGCCCTAGCTAGCAACGCAATTTTTGTAGGTATCTTATCGTGAACTAATTATTTTAGGAAGAAGATATAATGACATCGTAGTCTAACACAACTTTTGACACAACTTAAGTGGTACACACACATCGGAGAAAATGTAATGATCCTACATATTTAACAGTTGCACCTTTCAATATATGTCTGGCACTTAAGTTGTGACAAAAATTGTATTAAAAAACGATGTCACTGTATCATTTTTCAAACTTTATCATATGGTGGAATGACGTAACTATGTGAACCACATGCAATTAAGATAAGTCCATAGGTAAGGTTTAAAAGCATGAAAATAAACTCAGAAAGCTGATAAAGCAATTAAGGAAATATGAAGTAACTAATAACAAACAGCCTCTTCTTAACATGATTAAGGTTGCCTCACTGTAGTCATCTTTCTAATTAGTCTGCAATGATGTGCTTCATTGTGATTATGACATGGTTCATGATTCGTAGTCCCACATTCAGCATTCATCGATCTTTTCCACAAATCGCTTCTGTACACGTACATGCAAAGCATAACTCAGACAGAACTAAGATCATCGACAGCCAATGAGCCAAAACTACACTGGCTATCATATCAAACACTGTACACGGGTCCATATCTTCTCCATATCACAAAATCTCTACCACCAGTAATATGTACATACATGGATTCTTTTGTGAGTGTACTGGCCCCTAACCTGAAATTTTGAAGGAAAATAAAGATAATATTATAAGATTATTAGATAAAGGATGGCGGGGAGCTTTTATAATGCAAATATTAGAATTATATTATGAAATCGATGTCTTACAAAATTGCTTAACCTCTGACTTGTAAGACGCAGGCCGTTCGAAGGGCAATGCGGAGTCTTTGTGGAGAGCCATGGGTGTGCAATTTATGTAAGCCCTTCCTTAAGGAGAAAAAGAAGAATTAAAAGAAGCAGTTATTTGCTTTCCAGTGAAGGGATATGAATATTTAAACAACACAGTGTTCCTACTATTTATTGTTGCTACAAGAAAGCTCTGGATAGACAACACATGCAAGATCAGCTCTCACATTGAAGATGAACAACCATTTATCACGAAATCACATTTTCAATCAAACGTCAACTAGAATTCTCAAACCTAGAGATAATGTAGCATTCGCATGGTAATTTAGTTTGAATGAAGAATTTTGATAAATAATTAAGTCTCATTGTAGCAGTTTTGTAATTTTCTATTAGCTCCTTGCATACTCACCTTTTTGGCTTTTGAAATTAAAAAAATAAAAAAAAATACTAGAGCCATGAAGAGTTTTTCAGGTGCTTTCCAACATTGCAAATTATACCTCTGACTGTTTTGCTTCATTTTAAGATTACAATGTGGATTAATTCCAATGAACTGGAAGGTTGTTGCACTAAAAACCATGACTATCGGGCATCTTTTTGCAGCTGAATAAAAAGGACGATGTTACGTACCAACAAAACTGTCGCATCTCTCGATATAAGTTTGTAAAATTATTTCAAATAACAAACGCTATAAGGATAACATCATTCATCGCGACCCTGCAGACACGACAAGTATAGATCCGCCCTCATTAACGACTGTAATAAACGTTGATCAGGTCTAAACACAAACTTGGATGATGCTAGTCTTCCAGCCAAGGAGACTCATTTCTTTTATACCAAAATTATTTATACTGGAATTATTTATGTCAAAAATAAAAGACGTTTCACTTTGATAATAGTGTGAGATCTAGTGATGTAATAGTAGAATAAATAATTGTTGGGTTTAGAATGGAATTGCTTATTCTCTTTATCTAGAGAATAAACAATTTTGACACAATATAACCTATTCCGTCTATCAAATTAGAATTAATCTTATTCTAAGAATAAGACCTCTTAATCTTCTCCTATTTTTCTATCAAAATGGCGCTCAGGGAAAGACTTTTTTGCTCCTAATCTCTCAACCATCTAGTTGAATTTATTGCAGTGAATTTTTTTGTTATGATCACCAAAGTACATTTAATTGACGGTGGTACTTGAACGAAAGGACTATCTTTAAGGAGTACATTAAGGGTGTAAAATAGCATCACCCATCAAGAAAATTGAATTTGTTACAGTGAACTTCTTGTTATGATGATTAAAGTGCATGACTGTGATAATGGAGGGAGTGAATACAGAAGGTACACTAAGATTGTATGGATAGTTAGCATCACTCAGCTGATAATGTGCCTGGATGCATGACATGATTGCATGCTAAAAAAGTCTCATGAAGTGCGAAGATTTACAAAATACTACCAGGCATGCAACGAGGACGATCAAGAATAAAAAGAAAACAGAAGGGGAAAAAAAAAGGTGTCACTTTAAAAGGATGATTCAGAGTGATGAAAATTCTTCTTCTTGAATTAACCTGGAGCTGTATATAACCCTAAGTTTGGATACTGGTTGTTCTTCTCTTGATTTTTCGTTCAGACTTTCTAAGGTAAAAAAAAAAAAATTGCAAATCAAACACCTCTTTTCTATATCAGTTCTAAAGCGGTGACTATTTACCACACACATTTCCTCAATCAAGTAAACATATACATATATATATATATGCATGTGTGTGTGTGGTAAATAGTTTTGAACTGATATATGAATATGACTGCGTCCAACTTTGTCTTAAGCTACACATGAAGTTGCAGAAAGATCTTAACGCCTCCAAATCTGACAAGCAATTGATGGTCCGACAAATTTAACCTTGAGATACATAAAATATGAAACCACCTAAACCAAGAATAGAGTGCGACATAAGAAGCTTGGTAGGCCCCGTTTGGCTCATGAGGTCAGCTGAAGGGGAAGAGCGTAGGACAAAGGAGCATCATCAGGATATATAAGTATATATACCCCTTCTTCATCTCCACAGCTTCAAGATCATGTTGCCTATATATGATCTGCATACCTCAGAGGAGAAGATGGCAGGGAGATGTTAAGGGTGATGTTCAAATCGGGTAGCGAGCGAACGTCGTCTGCGAGGCGGCTGGCTTCGTCGGAGACCCTGTCATGGTCTGCCATGTGATCCGGACGCGGTGCGCAGTGACTGCACATATGAGTGTTCTTTGTACCGTAACATACTGCGTTCCGTGTGCTCTGAGGGCAATGTTTAGGAAGCGCCATGAACTTGTTGCTGGAACGATGGTTGTTTGGGTCTAACCCCATGTCCACGAGCTTCCTCCTCAGGTGAGAATTCCAGTAGTTCTTGATCTCGTTGTCCGTTCGCCCGGGTAGACGCCCAGCAATAAGCGACCACCTGCAGAGACCCTACAACCCGTCACGCCGCGGAGTGTTTCGTTCAAGGTGCACGAGGTGCAGATGGACAGCATGCACGGGCCTTACGTAAAGCCACTGAGCTGTGCATCTCTCATTTGGAACTTGGAAGCCTCCGTGTACGTTTCGAGGATGCCATGACATATATATGACAGTGGAGGTGCACCTACCGGTTTCCCAGGAGTGCATGCAGCTTGATGATCAAGTCTTCTTCATCCTCTGTGAATTTTCCTCTCTTGAGGTCAGGCCTCAAGTAGTTGATCCACCTCAGCCTGCAGCTCTTGCCACATCGTACCAGCCCTAACCAGATATAGTTTCAGAATTTCAGTTAGTTCCCAGTTTTCATCAAAGGACAACTACACCCCAGAGAGAGAGAGAGAGAGAGAGAGAGAGAGAGAGAGAGAGAGAGAGAGAGAACCTGCTTCCTGGGGGAGGGTCCTCCAGCGACCTTCGCCATGGGTGCGGATGTAGTTGATGAGCTTTTCGTCCTCCTGCTTAGACCAGGCTCCTTTGTTTGTCCCTTGCTTCTCGCAGCAAGGCTTCCTCATGTCAGAAACGACAGACAGAGAGAGCAGGAGTGGGGGAAGTTGCAGGCACGGGAGGGCGTTTCCTGAGGTGGATGGGGAGAGGAGGAACCGCTAAATGGTTGCAGTACAAATGGGGGCGGGTTAGAAGACGGGATGTTAGGCTCATGGGTTTGACTCAAGACTGGCGGTTTGGGGTCATGCACGCGAGCAGAAGGACGCGCTGCCCAATGTTCCTCTTCACTTGTCCTAAGATTTTGTTTGATTGGAGAATAAGAGAAGAATAAGGAGAGAATAAATTTAATTTAACTTTGACAAGCGGAATGATTTATACCGGTGCATAATAATTTATTCAGAGAATAAGAAGAATAAGTAATTCGACCATAAACCTAAGAATTACTTATCCTTCTTATTCCGTGTCCCACAAAACTATCAAAATTAAGCGCTCATTATTCTAGTATACGCTATTTCAGATAAGTAATTCAGGATAACCTATTCTGCAAACAAATTGAAGCAAGATAGAAGAGTCAATAATTCTAATATAATGGGGAAAGGTCTACAGTTGTGAATTAAGTCAGACAACTCAATAATCCTAGTATAATGTCAAGGTCTACAGTTGTGAATTAAGTCATGCATTACATATGATATTATATTATATTATATTATACATTTAAAAATAATAGTGTACTCCTCTCCAGTCTTATGTTTAATATTTTGAATTATATAAAATAAATTTTATTTTAAGATTTTGAATTAAATAGTTTAATAACTTTACTTCTCTTTCTCCCTCCCTCGATCATATGTCTACATTCTAATAACTTTAGAGAAATACTTGTTGCACTGCGCAAAATTAGTAAGTTGGAATGAGTTCTTTATTCTTTTTTGCTATATGAAAAGTCCACATGACCCATGCCTCTCTATTAAATGTGTCCCAACCCATTAACGCATATAGGGAGAGTTAAATTAAAAAATAAAAAAAATTACTTGTTACACTACTTCTCGAGAGTATCTTGAAACTTCTGAAAAACATCCTCATGTTCTCGAGAGCATGATGCTCAATATTGAAATATTGTCCAGAACAGCATACTCTCAGGAGGATCCTAAAGCTCTCCTAAGAGCAGTTTGATGAGTTTATTTTTTTATTTTTTTAATTCTGCCCTCTTAATATATGTTGATGTTAAAATATATTTAATTGCGAGAGAGAGGTATAAGGTCACGTGAACTTTTCATATGACAAAAAAGAATAAAAAAACTAGTTCCAGCTTGTCAATTTTTGCCTGCCTCTGCAACAAACATTTCTCATAACTTTAATACTCTCTCACTCTCATATGTCTTCTTTTCCAAATGAGTTGAAAACTCCAAGCTCCAGTCAGAGAAGGCAGAAACTAGTGGGTCGCACGTCACGTCGTTGACTGATAGCTTTCATCTCTATCCCAGTCTCCACCACCCTCCTCCCTGACGTAAAACTGCATGCACACACACATCCCCTATCCAAAACAAAGGTCCCCCCTCCGTAACCAATCCGAGTACAGAATTTGTCAAAAGCAGAGTGTTTAGTGTTGTATGGCCACGACAGCTAGCTAGACTTTTGAAGAGGGAGGGAGTCAACTTGCGTCATGCTTACCCCTAAAGGTGGGAGGCATCAGAAAAAATCTGATTACCCATAGGTTTGGCAGCAAGCATGCAAGTGTAATTGTAACTTTGGATGGATCAAGTCTAACTTATGCAAGCTAACTCGAGTTAGGGTTGAGTTGGATAAGACTAGAAGAGCCTTTCAGCTCGACTTTAGATGAGTTGGGTTGTGTCAAACTTTGGTCAATTTGACTTAACTTGAGTCCGACGTTAATATATATAAATAATAATTTAATAATATATTTTATTTAACTGATAATTTTAAATAAAAATTTAAAACGTGAACAAAAATATTCTCAAGTAGTAGTTGCAAGTAATTATGTTTGTAACTTCTTGTTTAGTTTCTACGTACGTTAATGTAGATGGATAAATTTATTTATCTATTTGTAGATAGAATTTTGGTAGTAAGAAAGAAAAGTTAAAATATGGATTATAAGGATATATCCCAACACAATTTGACGAAGGTAGGGTTTATGAGTTGGGTTATGTTTTCTCCGGGCTCGATTTTGATGATAATAAAATATCAATGTCACCAAGTCGGGATTCAAAATAAAATTGATCCTAGGAAAAAAAATCTCAAATTGGCAAAAAATCTGATAATTTCGTAAAGAAATCGTGATAGATACGTTAATTTTTAACATATAAAATATAATTTTAAAATATAAGATAAAAATTTAAGAATATACACTATAGAAATGAGTGAGTTCCTTTTATATAAGTATACTTTTCTTGAAAAATGTGTGATTAAATAGTTACTTTTTGAATTTATGAAGATTTTAAATATTCTTTCAATAAATTGGGAATTGTTCCTAAAAATGGGTCAAGATGCAAAAGTGTGATTAAATTGTGATTTTTTTTAAAAATCACATATTTATGTTACACTGCAAAACACCCTATGATAACTATGCCTCGGAGTGTGATAGGTTGTAAAGATCTTAAACAAGTCTAACTATCTCATGTAAAAAGATTCCAACAAACAAGTACCATAGATCAAAGGTGAATCCTCGTGTAAAAAGACATGCATACAAAATGGTTGACGGACGCATTGTAAATAGAAACTAATTTTGAAGACAAGGCAAAAATGGTCGACCGATTCAAGGATTTCGGTCGATCAAACTGTAAATAGAATGATGTATTTTTGGAGAGACAAACAGTCGATCAACCCTATAAAAATAGTCCACCAAACTAGAGCAAATGGACGACTATTTTTGGGCATGATATATGTTTTATAACTTAAAAATAGTCGACCGATTTGGTTAAAATAGTAGACCGAAATTACTTTTCACATGTTCCCTTAGACCAAACTTGAAGAGTTTTCTACCTTCCAAAAGAGTCATTCCTTCTCCTCCATCAAGCTCAAGTGAGAGTACTCATCTAGAAGAGTAGGCCAAGGAAGAGAGAGGAAGTTGGCTTAAACGCCAATGCTTCATCAACACTCTCACTAGAAGATTGGGCTGCATCGAATCATTGTCTACTCTTCTCTCCTCCCTCCTCTCTCTTTCTTGTTTTCATTCAAAGATTGTATCTTTGTGTCTGATCTAGAGAGATTGTGATTGTTCTTGTATGCTTGAGGCTTGAGCGATTTGACTCTTTTGGGTGTTTTGACACCAAATGTGTACTTGGTGCTAGCTTGTGTAGTGTGTGTAACTGTGTAGATCTCTACGAAGTATAGGAGAGTGAATGTAAGTCTTCATAAAATTGAACCATTTTAAATCTTTTGTCTCTTTGTAGGATTGACTCATTTGTTCTCCAACCCCCTTCTTTACTTATCTTATTTCATTTCTATCTATTTCAAAAGAAATTTTAAAATTCTTAATTCTCTCCTACCTTTTTGAGTTTTAAAACCTCGACTTTTGAAAACCCAATTCACCTCCTCTTGAGTTTTACCATATATCGGGACAACAATTAATATGGGTTTTACTATATCTCTATTTCACTCTCTTTCTCTTAATTTTATTGAGTTTCTGTAGCAGATATAAAGCAATATCCCCACTTGACCATAGTTAAACCGACTTAGATTAATTGAAGTCCTTAGCACCGTCCTAAGGCACTCCCTAGAAGTCTAGGTGTCTCTTATGAACCATCCATCATAAAATAATTAATTAAGTTTGTCTAATACTTAAAAAAATTAGCCAATCAATTATACACATTAAGGTTAATTGATTACATGCATAGCAGTTAATCGATTAAATTCATAATAGTTAATCAGTTACATCTATAATAATTAATTGATTAGCTTTATCTTTATAAATCGATTACAAACACTCCTATTAATCAATCACATGTGTGAAGTTTATTGATTTCATGTGTTCTATTAATCGATGACCTATAAGTTTATTAGTCGATTATAGATTAATTAATTTGTAATATCTCTCAAATATAACTAAATTGTATCTCCAAATATCGAGATACCTTTTCAAATATTGACTCAATTCTTGTAAAGAACTTTGTAGTTAAGTCTGCTTAGCCGAAAGTAGTAACGAAATAGGTAGCCTTCTAAGAAGTCCCCGTATTTAGAATCAATTATCTCAAAAACGACAAAATCGTAAGGCTCTTGGACCAAAGCGGAACAATATCTTGATAGTTGGAGTACATGACATTACATAATAGTATCAGAGTCACAACACTAAATGGATTAAGTACCACATGGGACAAAGTACTACATTATTGGAGTTACTTCTTGAACCCGAATAGGATAAAGTGCTATATAGTGGAAGCCACCTTTGGAGCTTATAAGGGTCGCCTCTAGAATCTTACTGGTTTGGTGGACTAGTTGTAAGTTAAGCAACGCAGTGACAAAGACATCACCTATATAAAAAAGGTAGAATATAATACCTCTCAAATAAAGTTAAACTATATCTTCAAACATCAAGATGTATTTTCAAGTATTGACTCAATTCTTGTAATGAACTCCGTAATTAAGCGTGCGTAACTGAAAATAGTAACGAGATAGGTGACCTCTTAAAAAGTCCTTGTCTTTGGAACCAATTACCTTACGAAAGGAACAAAATCGTGATCCCTACACTTTTCAATTAATCAATTATCCAGTCTTTATCTAATCGATTACACATTTAGTCTTCTAATTGATTATCTAGTGTTCTTATAATCGATTATCTATTATTCTTATAATTGATTATTGGCTTTCGGTTAATTGATTACAAGATTTCTGTTAATTGATTACCTGCTTGTATTTAATCGATTTTGTAACTTATTTTAACTTAGATTATAAAACTTATTTATCTTCAAGTACTAGCTTAACTTAACTTGATTACTTGGTTTATTTTAAATCGATTATTAGTTAACTTTAAGTCGATTATAAAACTTATTGTAAAGCTCATATTAAATTTTAATTTTAGAGTTTATTTAACTTTAATAATAATAATTTCTATCAATAAATTTACCTTTCTTTTGTCCTATTTAATCGATCATCTAGGGCTTAGTCAATTTATGAGCCATCTACTTCTAAGAACTTACTACACTTCCAATGAATTATCTATCCATCTTAACTAAATAAACATAATTTAATCAACTTAATTAGACTAATATGACTTTCTAAAATCTACAGTGTTATACTATTAGTAGAAAATATCTTTGATTCCATATATTATATGCAATCATGGTTTGTATTATCTCTTTATGTGAATTATATGTGGAACTTGTCTAATTCTTTATGTTATATATATAATCATCTATATTTCAAATTTTATTATATGTTTAGCATGTGGTAAATATTGATGCCTACTAAGTAGTTATACTCATAAACCTACTAATATTTTTCAAACACGTTAACTGAGGAGTAGCTTAGAGGCAAATTTTACTCAGGATTTGAAGAGAAGATTTGCATAGAGATGTGTTGTATATAGAGTTCTAGTTAGTAATTTTAGTGGGCTTGATGTAGTAGAATATATGAGAAAGTTGGGCATTTGTTGTTTCTTTAAGGCTCACTTTGTTTGCAAAATAGGACCGGAATAACCGGTATAAAGGCCATATTCTAATTTGATTGCGGAGATGCCTAATTTCCCTAATTCTTCCAACTCTTCAAACTCTTGTTCCATATAAATATTCAAAGACTCGTGCCCTTTCCATCTTGAAGCATAGAAATAATATGAATAGAAAAAACAAAAGGAGATTTTAATATTTATAAATCTAAAATATTCTTTTGTGATATTGATATCCCTATAAAAGAGTCTTACCTCCAATACCAACATGTTATGTTTAATAACTATCCGATCGAAGGATCATAAATCTCAGACGAATAAATAATTATTTTCTAAACTATTTGTTCTTGTTATTCTGAGAACAAAATACTCTAATTTTAAGATGAAAAAGAATTCGAATCTAAATTCAACTAACAATTACTCGACAAATAATGTATAGTGATTATTGAATCAGTACTATTAGACTTCGATCCAAATATATACTGAGAGATCTCTTCTCATAACCTATATGCCAGATAAGCTCTTAATGATTCATGAGATCATATGAAGAGGAGGGTGGGGAAACAAAGTGTCATCAGGATCGCTTTTCGTCTCCACAGCTTCAGGATGTTGCTTATGATGCGTAACGTCATGAGGAGATGGTGGCAGGGAGATGTTAATCTTAACGTTCAAATCAGGCAACTCATGGATGTTGTCTTTGACGCAGCTGGCTTCGTCAGGGACCCTGTCATCCCCTGCGACGTGATCCGGATCAAGGTTCGCCGACTCGACGAGTCAGGCTGATGCGGATTTCTCATGATCCAGTACGAGTCGGGTTGACTTGTGCCAACTCGTGTCAACTCGTACGAGCCGCATGGTCATATCGTGCAGATTCGGTCGAGTCGCACCGACTCGGGTTCGTCTTAATACGATACGAGTCATCCGAGTCGGCACGAGTCAAATCGGTACGGCAAATCCTGATCCAGATGCGGTATGCACAGCACAATAACTACACATATGCATGGACTTCCATTATGCCGTCAAGAGTGCCGCAGGTTGATCAGGGCTGCCACCATATTGTCTGCTGGAAGTGAAGGAGGGCGCTTAGATAAAGAGTTGAGATCTTTTACGTTTTCGGTTTGGATTGAACTCAATTAGTAAAGAGAAAGGAGAGGAGGTCAAAATTTTGACATCACAAAGGCATGGGCGGAGTGGCTTCTGTCACTTTTTGACTCTCTTCCCCCTCTCTTTACTGGCTGAGTCCAGTTCAATTCTAGACGTAGAGGACCTCAATTCTTAGATAAAGGATACTACTAATTTATTTAACGCCAAAAATATTACAATATGAAGTCGTCGACTCTTTCCGCATGCGCTACTAGGCAGCACACACACACTACTGTGGAGACTCTCGCACCCCCCCCCCCCCCCCATCCTAAACTTCCTCGGTAGATGGGAGAACTCACTACACGGTACACACTACTGTTAATCCTCACCTGCACTTAATAAGGGATCCAAATTTGTGTTTAACTGGCTCATTAGTTGCTTAACTTGCCACCTCACTTCTATCTTCCCCACCACCACCCCCAAGTGCATGGTTGGAAATTTCATCGTAATAGGGAGATACAAAATCATAGAGGAAGGGGGAAACGAAGTTGGCGATAGAGGTGTTAATGGATTGGACTGGGCCAAGCCCAACTGTCAACCACTTAAAGCCCACATTATAGAAGGTTGACCCTGCCGGCCTGGCCCGCATCTTTCCACTTTACTCTTCATCCACCACCTTATGGGCATCAACCTTCCCTACCCTGCCTCTGCCACCAACAGGATTGAGGTCCCCTCAGGCACCCGACTGAGGGAACTCCCGCAGTCTCCCGTATGCACCTCGATCGGGTGACTGAGGGGACCCCGACCTACCACCAACATTTATGTACCTCTTCCACTTCAAATGACTCTATGTAGTTCCTCTCCTCCGTCACCTCCGAGGCTGTCGCCACCGCCGGCCAAAGTCCTCAACTCTCCTCCTCCTCCTCTGCTATGGTGTCCAGCATGAAACAGCTCAAGCAATTCAATGTCGGGGAGGACTGCCCATCGTTCTATGAGCTATTCGACTTATGCTAGGCCTTCGTTGGGGGCTCTATCAGCAATGCTGTCAAGCTCAACCTGGGGATGCAGACATTGCCATCAACTAGATGGGGGGGCTCCAACACACCAAGAAGGGCGACGCCTCAAGCTTCCACTGTGTCAACAACATCGTCACTTCTCAAGTACCACCAGATTGTCCTCCTCTCTCTTCCTGATACATTGTGTGAGGCAGGCCACAAGTTGGTGTTAGTTTTAGGTGGCCTACAAGCCAATATGACTATGTAAATCTCGTTCATTTATTAATATAATGACATAATATTCATTATATGTAAATCGCATTAATTATCATTTCATGAAGTCCGTGAATATGTACTATAGTGATCATATTATGATGAGATCATTAATGAGACTGATCACTTAAACACACATATTCTTAATCTTTCCTAGTCAGAGGATATACGAGAAGGACATCGGATATCCGGTTATACTAGTACAGATTACTCCTGCTCATATGATGAGGGTGACTGATCTCATACGTCACTTGTGTGGAGACACTAAGGCGAATATGTAGGTGCTCATTGGAGAATGAGTTCACTGAACTGATAAGACTGAATCGCTGGATGGTATTGTACCTCACTGTCAACCAGCTTGATTCTATTGTCGCAGTTACGTTGATGATCCTCAGACCTGAGACACCAAAGACACCTTGTCGGTGGACTTCTGTGCTTTGACCTTGGTTTACGAATCTCTAACCTTGAGATTCTAAAACGTCAAGGATTGGGTACAGGGGAATACCGTCGAAGGGAATTGTGTGTCAATAAGGAATCATTCGCTCTCGGTACTTAGAGAGAGAATGCTCTAGGAAGGATACGCGGAAGTCCCTGGTCAGGGCAGACGATAATATCGGGAAAGGAGTTTTTCGATATTTATCAGTGGCATCCAATCCAAGTGAGTCGAGCGGTTAGGGTTTGACAGCACGCCATATCCTGAGTTAACTCGAGAGCATTGTACGAATGAAGGATTATATCCACGCGGTAACTGTCGGCGGAAAGGTTCCAAGAGTGAGTTACTAACCCCGATACCTTCCGGGTTCACGCGGTGTTGCTTGGCATCCAACGTGATCGGAGGCCCGGTTGAATTCGATGTGCAACATCAATTTGATTGATTAATTAATTAATAAAGAGTTATTAATTAATTAATAAAGCCAGTAAATAGTTACTAGGCTTATTGGGCTATTAACCGGACTGGTAATTGGGCCTAGAGGGTCGCACGCAAATGATTCTCAAGGCGATGGATAAATAAGTGGGTTTTATACAAACCGGGAGTTTTCTGAAAAACCGCGCGGTTAGTATAAAATATAGAGAATGGGCTGAGCAGGCCAAGCTACTACTAATCCTAGCTGCCCCTCCTCTGTTTCTCTCTCTTTGGCGTCCCAGACATATCCGGATCTGCTTCGCCGCTTCTCCGACTCCCGTTCGACGAGAAATCGTCCGCCCGTTGCGGCGATCGTTATGGCGATCGTGGAGATTTCGTGGGTTGCGAAGAACGAGGAACGTGAGAATATCCGTCGCGAGGAGGATCGCGTGGACTCCGCTAGAGGCCGTACGCTTGCGCGGCTTGCAGTGTCGCACCGACAGAACCGAATGGTTGCGGATTTGAATCTGCACACGGTAAGAACCGATTATCTGATAATCCAGTTTTTAGATTTTTCGAAACCGGAACGGATCTCCGTTTTTATTTTATTTCCGCTGCGAGGGAAATCCGGAGAAACCAAAGAACCCAACAGTGGTATCAGAGCCAGGTTCCACTGTTTCTCTTCCCGTTTCGATCTCCGATTTAATATTTTCATGAGTTGTTCCATGCTTTAAAATTCGATTAATTTGTGGATCTGTGCTCATACGACGAACTCAATAAATTAGATGAATTTTAATCTTGCAAAATCGGATTTTTGGAATTTTTCCGCAGTTCTTCATGTGTTGAAGAATTGTGTTCTTACCGACGTTATTTTGAGGATCATAGTGGCCATGAATGATGATTTGATCATCCTAGATGACCTTAGGTTCATGGCTGATCACTATGGGCTCGAGGCCAATGCCGGTGAGGCCCCTGCAGGTGGCCGGAGGGAGCCCCTCCCTCTTTATCCTACATTTTTCAAAAGAGAAACCAGAAAAATCAGTTTTTTTGGGGGGAGGTTTTGTAACGACCCACCACCCTATAATCGGGGATCCGATTACTAAATGGGTGCCGAATCATTAATTTGGAACTAAACCAGGATCTAAGTAAGTCTGAGAAATAAACAATAAACTAAGCTAAACATTCACATCGCATTGAATTGAAAGGAAAGTGCAGGAATTAAAAGTTATTACAATGCGACTCGACGCAACAAATAATTACATACTCCAACTGAAAAGAAATAATTAAACGTACAGGCCAAAGAAATAAAATAGCAACTACATCGGGGCATATCCCGGAACAACTGCTGATGACGCGCAACCCCCAGCAGCACTCTCCTCGCTAAGTCTGCCTAGAACCCTCACCTGAAAACCGCAGGGATGAGTCTCAACGAAAAGACTCAGTAGGGATCCTTCGATCCCCACTGCCCACTCACACACCCACAAGTGCAAAACACAGCTGAAGGTACAGTAACAAGTACAGCAGTAATTACTACTCCTAAATCTCGATATGAATCACATGCATTCAAAGTATATAACATGCATATCTCTAAAACTAGCCTACCAGGGAGCCCACAACCAACGTCTAGGTAAAACACGCCAACCACACAAACGAAGGTAAGAAAAACACCGACCCGCTGAGACCAAACAGTAACCCCTTGGATAGTACGCTAGCTACTCCGGCCCAACTGGCTCAGGTGGTTACTCCTTCCCCCAGCACGAGTGACACTTCACAGGTACCACACCCACACCGGTACTAGCTAACCCCGGGGTTCACAAGGTGACCCTCTCTCACTAGGCGTCACCCCGCCACACCCACACCAGAGCTGTGCTCCACCCACACCAGCACAGGGTGATAAAGCACTACAACTGTCACTCTAGGTCCACAGTAGCACAAAACACAGCACAGTAAGAAGTCCACGGTCGCACGAAACACAACACGGTGCGATCCGGTTACAAGGAATCCATCATCATCAAGTATAATTTAAAGCATGCATTTAACCAACTAACCAACTGTCTAACAGTGTAAACATATTTTAATGGCATGGATTAGTGTGATTCTGTCTTGAATCGCGTCGCCCAAGGCCGACGCCATTCAAGCCTCCTAAACTGGTTCATAGTGTTTGGATTTCTCGGGTTTCTATGAATCACTCACGCAGCGGAAAATAGAATATTAAACAGCGATCCGTTCCCGTTTCGAAAAACTAAAAACTACGATTATCAGATAATCGATTCTCACTGTGTGCGTATTCGAATCCGCAACCGTTCGGTTCCGTCGGTGCGACACCGCAAGCCGCGCAAGTGCCCGGCCTCTAGCGAAGTCCACGCAATCCTCCTCGCGACGGATATCCTCACGTTCCTCGTTCTTCGCAGCCCACGAAACCTCCGCCGGTCGCCGCAATGATCGCCGCAACGCGCAGACAATTTCCCGTCGAACGGGATTCGGAGAAGCGGTGGAGCAGATCTAGATCTGTCTGGACGCCAGAGAGAGACAGAAACTGAGGAGGGGCGGCTAGGGTTAGCAGCAGCTTGGCCTGCTCAGCCCGTTCGCTATGTTTTATACTAACCGCGTGGTTTTTCATAAAAACCCCCGGTTTATATAAAACCCACTTATTTATCCATCGCCTTGAGAAACATGTGCGTGTGACCCTCTAGGCCCAAGTACCAGTCCAGTTAATGGCCCAACAAGCCCAGTGACTCCTCACTGGCTTTATTAATTAATTAATAATCCTTTATTAATCAATTAATCAATCGAATTGATGTCGCACATCGAATTCGACCGGGCCTCCGATCACGTTGGGTGCCAAGCAACACCGTGTGAACCCGGAAGGTATTTGGGGTTAAGTAACCCACTCTTGGAACCTTTCCGCCGACAGTTACCGCGTGGATATAATCCTTCATTCGTACAATGCTCTCGAGTCAACTCAGGGTATGGCGAGCTGTCAAACCCTAATCGGTCGACTCACTTGGATTGGATGCTGCTGATGAATATCGGAAAACTCATTTCCCGATATTATCGTCCGCCCTGGCCAGGGAGTTTCGCGCATCCTTCCTAGAGCATTCTCTCTCTAAGTACTGAGAGCGAATGATTCCTTATTGACACACAATTCCCTTCGACGGTATTCCGCTGCACCCAATCCTTGGCGTATTAGAATCCTGTGGCTAGAGATTCGTAGACCAAGGTCAAAGTACAGAAGTCCACCGCCAAGGTGTCTTTGGTGTCTCAGGTCCGAGGACCATCCACGCAACTGCGACAATAAAATCAAGCTGGTTGACAGTGAAGTACAATACCATCCAGCGATTCAGTCAAATCTGTTCAGTGAACTCATTCTCCAATGAGCACCTACAGATTCGCCTTAGTGTCTCCACACAAGTGACTTATGAGATCAGTCACCCTTATCATATGAGCAGGAGTAATCTGTACTAGTCTAACCGGATATCCGATGTCCTTCTCGGATATCCTCTGACTATGAACAATTAAGAATATGTGTGTTTAAGTGATCAGTCTCATTAGTATGATCTCATCATAATCTGATCACTATAGCACATATTCACGGACTTCATTATGAAACGAGAATTAATACGATTTACACATAATGAATACTATGCCATTTTATTAATAAATGAACGAGATTTACATAGTCAGATTGGCTTGTAGGCCACCTAAAACTAACACATAGAAAACTCACCCTCAGAACCTGGCGTAAAACGCGTCACCACAGGTAGTCGCCTTTTGAAAGGCATCGCTGTCCCTCGTCGCCTGTTAGAGACCGAAGACAGGGACAGGCCATGGGGTGATTTCCACTAAAATGCGTCATTCACGCAAGTCGCCTTTTAAAAAGGCGTCACTGTCCCTGGACGCTCAACAGTCCAGAGACAGAGTCTGTAAATGGGGCTAAATCACGTCATGGGTGGGCACCGCCTTTCTAAAAGGAGTCGCTTCACCTCGACGCCATTTAGTCCCGACAGACAGGTTCTACCCCTCGTTTCCCCCGATCCACGAGATGGGATTTCTCCCCCAAAACGCACTAAAAATGGCACAAAATATAAAGGGGAAGGAGGAGAACCTAACTATCCTTTAGAACACCTAATTTCTCATACATGTACTTAGCGTTTTCACCCCAAAAATGCCCCTAAAACATGCTTCAAACGTGGGAAAACTTGGTTTCAAACGAAATGCACTGGGAATCGTCACCCAACTGGTTACTTGAACTCCTCCAAGCTCCAAGCCGCCCACCCGTCTCGCCCCACGCCGCCGCCAGTACCGTCGAGGTCGTCGTTACTCCACCAGGACGTCGGCCGCCATCCGGAGAGAAAACGTCGCGGAGGAGGTGGTGGTGGTAGTGGTGGGAGTTAGGAGGTCGATGGAGTGGAGGGAGAGATGAAATGGTGGGAGGAAAAGAAGGAGGGGAAGAAAGAATCGCCGGAGCCGCCGGGGAAGAGAGGAGAGAGAAGAGGGAGGAGAAAATAAGGGAAAGGAAGGAGGTTCGCGAGGTTAACCAGAAACTGGCTAAAACGCGTCGAGCTGCACGGACGCCTATCAGTTGACATGACGGGCCGTACTGACAGAGTCTGAAACGCGTCGCCTACCCAAGACGTCGTTCAGACAACAAGATCGGCACCGTACACTGACAACCTAGGGTCGCAGTCTGAATGGCGTCGTACATCGCGGACGCCGTTCAGACAACACGACAGGGCCGTACTCTCACGGCCCAAAGCCCTCCTACGTGGCACATCGGCAACCAAACTAAATGGCGTCCACCCATCAAGACGTCGTTCAAAAGGCGTCGTGCATCGTAGACATCATTTAGATGGCACTCCCTAGTCCCATCAGGGCCCAAACCAGGGAATCCGACCCAGAGACTGACCCGATAACCGGATCCGAAACCTCAGTCCTTACAGGTTTAGAGGGCTTGGGAGGCTCCTTCGAGGGCTTCTTCGGCGACTTGCCGGTGCCGGGTTGCCCACCAGTGCTGACGGCATAGCCGGCCAAGGCCGGCGGTGCCGAGGGGGGGCAAGGGCCGGCCGGCGGCGGCCTGCAACCCGTTTAGGGTTTTTTCTGCAGTTCGGGGGGGGGGGGGGGGGTGTTGGGTGAAGGTAGGAGAAGCTGCTGGGCCACCCAGTCTCGACCCGGTTGGACCCAACCGGGTCGGGATTGGGCGGACCGGGGTGGCCCGGGTCTGAGCCCCTGGCTGAGCCAGGGCTTGAGCCTGGTCGAGCCAGGGGCTCGAACCAGTTTGCCCAGGTGGCTGGGCCTATTATGTTCTCTTAGCCCCTTGTTGTTGTTGCCCCTTAATTGTTTTAAAACCCTTAACCCCCATTTGTTAGTTTTAGGTGGCCTACAAGCCAATCTGACTATGTAAATCTCGTTCATTTATTAATATAATGGCATAATATTCATTATGTGTAAATCGCATTAATTATCGTTTTATAATGAAGTCCATGAATATGTGCTATAGTGATCAAATTATGATGAGATCATTAAGGAGACTGATCACTTAAACACACATATTCTTAATCGTTCCTAGTCGGAAGATATCCGAGAAGGACATCGGATATCCGGTTAGACTAACACAGATTACTCCTGCTCATATGATGAGGGTGACTAATCTCATAAGTCACTTGTGTGGAGACACTAAGGCGAATCTGTAGGTGCTCATTAGAGAATGAGTTCACTGAACTAATCCGACTGAATCGCTGGATGGTATTGTACCTCACTATCAACCAGCTTGATTTTATTGTCGCAGTTGCGTGGATGGTCCTCGGACCTGAGACACCAAAGACACCTTGTCGGTGTACTTCTGTGCTTTGACCTTGATTTACGAATCTCTAACCACGGGATTCTAAACAGCCAAGGATTGGGTACAGTGGAATACCGTCGAAGGGAATTGTGTGTCAATAAGGAATCATTCGCTCTCGGTACTTAGAGAGAGAATGCCCTAGGAAGGATGCGCGGAAGTCCCTGGCCAGGGCAGACGATAATATCGGGAAAGGAGTTTTCCGATATTCATCAGCGGCATCCAATTCAAGTGAGCCGACTGGTTAGGGTTTGACAGCACGCCATACCCTGAGTTGACTCGAGAGCATTGTACGAATGAAGGATTATATCCACGCGGTAACTGTTGGCGGAAAGGTTCCAAGAGTGGGTTGCTTAACCCCGATACCTTCCGGGTTCAAGCGGTGTTGCTTGGCACCCAATGTGATCGGAGGCCCGGTCGAATTCGATGTGCGACATCAATTCGATTGATTAATTAATTAATAAATAGTTATTAATTGATTAATAAAGCGAGTGAGGAGTCACTGGGCTTATTAGACTATTAACCGGACTGGTAATTGGGACTAGAGGGTCACACGCAAATTATTCTCAAAGCGATGGATAAATAAGTGGGTTTTATATAAATCATGGGTTTTTATGAAAAATTGCGCGGTTAGTATAAAACATAGAGAACGGGCTGAGCAGGCCAAGCTGCTGCTAATCCTAGCCGCCCCTCCTCTGTTTCTCTCTCTCTCTGGCGTCCCAGACAGATCCAGATCTGCTCCGCCGCTTCTTCGACCCCCGTTCGACCGGAAATCGTCCGCGCGTTGCAGCGATCGTTGCGGCGACCGACGGAGGTTTCGTGGGCTGCGAAGAACAAGGAATGTGAGGATATCCGTCGCGAGGAGGATCGCGTAGACTTCGCTAAAGGCAGGGTGTTTGCGCAGCTTGCGGTGTCGCACCGACGGAACCGAACGGTTGCGGATTCGAATCTGCACACGATAAGACCTTGATAATATGATTATCGATTTTATTTATTCGAAACGAGAAAAAGGGATCCCTATTTTTATTTTATTTTCTGCTGTGTGAGCGATCCGGAGAAACCCGAGAACCCAACACTGGTATCAGAGCCAGGTTCCACTGTTTCTCGTCCCGTTTTGGTCTCCGAATTAATTTTTCCATGAATTAATCCATGCATGAGTTCCGTTAATTGCAAGATCTATGTTCATATGATGAACATAAAATAATTTAATTATTTTAATTCTATGATTTTCAGATTTATTTGATATTTTTTTCGTGTTCTTCATGTGATGAAGAACGATTTAAATTATCAATCAATTTTAATTGGCATTAATGATTATAAATCATTTATATTAACAATTGTTGAATTGATAATTAATTTCAATTAACTAATTGAATGATTTAATAAGGAGTTATTAATTATTGATTTAAGAATTAAATTAATAATTAATGTTAATCCAATAGTCTAAGAGTTAGATTACTAGTTAAATAATTAATTTGTGTTAATTACTAATTTAAGAGCTAAATTAGTCATTAACATTAATTAATTAATTAGTCTAAGAGTTAGATTAATTGTTAATAATTAATTATAGTTGATTATTAATTTAAGTGTTAAATTATTAATTAACTTTAATGGACTAGTCTAAAAGTTAGATTAGTTATTAATAGTCTAATTATTATATTATTAATGGGGTTTAATCTAAATGTTAGATTATTAGAATAGTTCTAATTTGCATGGAATAATCTGGAATTATTTATTTGGAGTGTGTGCACATGTGATGGGTGTTTTGATGCTTTTAAATTAAATTTGATTGCATGATAAGTTAATTAAAAGTATTTTCGAAAATCAAATACCAATTTTGATTGAATCCCAGTCTTTTGAAAGCCAAAGTTATCTATTTTTGAAAACTCTTTTATTTTAGCCATGTGATACGCTGAATCATGTGTGAGATGTTTAAAACACACTGTGGTCATAGATATGCACTTATTTAATTATTCATGTAATGAATGATGTGTTTGTATGGATCGTGGATGAATGATGGACGTTTATTAAATTGTTAATAAATAGAGATCTGCGTATCTCTCCCTCTCTCATTCTCCGATGTATTTCTACCTCCCTCTCTCTTGTACTCGCCATAAGGCTCTCTTCTAATTACATGTAATTCTAGAATTATTATAATCTGATCGAGGCAACTGAGGAAAGAGCGAGAACGATCCATAGATGCAACCAGGAAGGCGATATGATGGAGATCTCTTGCCTATGTGTTTGCAGGTTTATCTAATGTAAATATTATGTTAGATTGTGTGTGTGTTTGACTGTTGGCTCCAGTCAAACCCACTGTGCTATCTATGACCACACTAATGACATGTATAAGATGCATTGTTTATGTTTGATTATGAATCAAAGCAGGTATAGTATTTAGTAAATATATACGATATATTTATATACTATCACCTAGGAGAGACCAAGATAAAAGTTATCTAAATACCCTCAGATAAACTCTAAGCCGTAACGTGAGTAGTTAAGAACTTACCGTGTGGTCCACCATCATTATAGTCATAGGATTCAAATCACTTTAGATAGGTTTGTTGTGCTATCCACAAGGCCTGTTTAATTTGGAAGAGAAACTATCTCTACCATGTAGCTTTGTTGTGCTATCCACAAGGGCTCCATGCAAATCTATACTCGTCGCGTAACGATGGTTAGCTTAGACCAGAATTAGTGGTTTGTTATGCTATCCACAAGGCCATTAAATCTCTGGGGACCGAAGCTATGATCAGATATTGCAAGGAGTTGCAAGTCTCATGAGTTGGGTGCTCTTTGATTGTATTACAATTTGTTGTGCTATTCCCAAGGCTGTACTGTAAGTCATTGAGATTCTGATCCCCACTAGGAGACTGTCGGCGTCTCCCGTTCTATATAACTGAGGGTTATATAGTCCGTCGAAAATTAGTGGGAGTTAAAACTTGAACAAAAGACCATGTCTTGTTTTATCTTTAATAATTGAACATCTGCTAAATAGATTTTACTTATCTCCTGTAGGGAATTATGCCGTCGAATAACCCACTCCGTGGCATACTTGATGCCTTTTTGACTTACCTAATCTACTCGGATTGGTTCAGAAACCTGAAGAATGTCTTCAGATCTGAGCACATTGACTTTGTCCCTGGAGCTGATCCTCCTGCTGAATCGACATTGGATGCCCCTGAAGCAGAGATGATAGCTAACGATAAAAGATCGAAGGACAAAGACGAAAGAGTAGTAAAGGGTGACTGCTTCTACTGTAAGCATAATGGTCACTGGAAGAGGAACTGCAAGTAGTTCCTTCACGATAAAACTCATGGAAAGGTGAAGTTGTCTGAAGCTTCAGATATCTATATGATAGATATCAACTTGTCAGTTGGAGACTCCACATCTTGTGTATTAGATACCGGATGTGCTTCTCATATCTGTCATGATGCGCAAATGCTGACAAGTAACCGCAAGCTAAGACAAGGCGAGGTGGAATTGAGGCTAGGAAACGGCGCAAAAGTTGCGGCGATTGCTGTTGGGACAGCAAACCTCAGGCTTCCATCGGGAGACACCTTACTATTGGAAGATTGTTATTATGTTCCTAACATAATAAAGAACATCATATCAATATCTTGTTTGGACAAGATAGGATATAGGTTGACAATTGAGAATAGAAGTTGTTCGATTTATTATGGTAATAAATCAATAGCTTCGACATCTTTAGTCAACGGTCTATATCAATTAGATGTTTCTCATTACAATCTTCAGATTGATAATGCTCTTAAGAAGAGCAAGAATTGCGTGAACCAAGCCTACATGTGGCATTGTAGACTTAGGCACATTGGCGAAAGTAGGTTGCAAAAATTGCACAAGTATGGTTACTTAACTGCATTCGATTACGAATCTTTTACGACATGTGAATCCTATCTTATGGGAAAGATGGCAAAGTCTCCATTTACTAGACATGGAGAACGTGCCAAGGACATTCTGGAACTAATACATTCAGATGTATGTGGTCCAATGTCCACCCAAGCAAAAGGTGGCTTTTCATACTTCATCACGTTCACCGATGACTTCTCAAGATTCGGCTATGTGTACTTAATGAAGTACAAGTCGGAAGCATTTGAGAAGTTTAAAGAGTTCAAGAATAAGGTGGAGAAGCAGTTAGGAAAGAGTATTAAAGCTCTTCGATCAGATCGAGGAGGAGAATACTTGAGTACTAATTTCACACAATTCTTAAAGGATAATGGTATCCTTTCTCAGCTGACCCCTCCATATACACCACAGATGAATGGTGTATCAGAAAGGAGGAACCGCACCTTGTTGGACATGGTGCGATCCATGATGGGCTTTTCGGGATTACCAGTGTCCCTCTGGGGGTATGCTCTAGAGTCAGCAGCATACCTTCTGAACAGAGTACCCAGCAAGTCTGTGGCCTCTACTCCATATGAGATATGGAAAGGCAGGAAACCAGAATTTAAACATGTTAAAGTCTGGGGTTGTCCTGCTCATGTAAAGAGGCATGATCCAGACAAGCTAGAATCACGAACTGATAAATGTAGGTTTGTGGGATATCCAAAGGAAACCTTTGGATACTATTTTTACCATCCTGATGAACAAAAGGTGTTTGTCGCCAGGAAAGCTGTCTTTCTGGAAGAGGAATACCTTCTCTAGGAGGACAGTGGGAGTAAAATAGTACTGGAAGAGGTTCCAAATCCCCAAACAGCTACATTATCATCAGATGAGATATCAGTTCCTGAACCTGTTTAGGTACACACAGATGAGCCTCGTAGATCTGGTAGAGTACCTAGACCACCCGAACGATATGTGGGACATATCGCAGCAGGTGAGTCTATGGTACAATATAATGAGGATGATGATCTTAAAACCTACCAGGAGGCCATAGAAGGCCCAGAAGCCGGGAAATGGCGAGAAGCCATGAACTCAGAAATCCAGTCCATGTACACCAACCAAGTTTGGAACTTGGAGGACTTGCCCGAGGGTATTGTACCCATCGGATGCAAGTGGATCTTTAAAAGAAAGATCGGTGCTGATGGACGGATCGACACTTATAAGGCAAGGTTGGTGGCTAAGGGATATCGTCAAAGGCAAGGAATTGACTATGACGAGACTTTCTCACCAGTTGCCATGATAAAGTTGATCAGAGTTCTGCTCGCCATTGCTGCACATTTTGATTATGAAATCTGGCAGATGGATGTGAAGACTGCCTTCCTCAATGGTAATCTTGAGGAGGAGGTGTATATGATACAACCAGAAGGTTTCACATCCAAAGAATCTCCAGATAAAGTGTGCAAGCTTCAGAGGTCCATTTATGGACTGAAGCAAGCTTCCCAGAGCTGGAACATAAGATTTGACGAGGCTGTCAAGTCTTATGACTTCATTAAGAATGAAGATGAGCCTTGTGTGTACAAGAAGACCAGTGGGAGTGCAGTCACTTTTCTAGTTCTTTACGTAGATGACATACTACTCATTGGGAATGATGTAGCTATGATGTCATCAGTAAAGGTCTGGCTGTCGAAAAACTTCTCCATGAAGGATTTGGGAGAAGCATCCTACGTATTGAGAATACAGATCTATAGAGATAGATCAAAGAGGATGCTTAGAATGACCCAATCCTTGTACATAGATACCATAGTCAAAAGGTTTGGCATGGAAAATTCAAAGAGAGGTTTCATACCGATGAGACATTGAATCCATCTCTCAAAGGAGCAGTCTCCTAAGACTCCTAATGAGAGGGCATTCATGGATAGAATACCCTATGCCTCTGCCATAAGATCTATCATGTATGCCATTTTATGTACACGGCCTGATGTTACATTTGCTCTAAGTGTTACGAGCAGATTTCAGGCTGATCCAGGCGAAGAGCACTGGAAGGCAGTGAAATGCATCCTTAAGTACTTGAGAAGAACTAAGGATATGTTTCTTGTCTATGGAGGAGGTGACCTGAAACTGCGAGGCTTTACTGACTCGAGTTTCCAGTCAGATCCAGATGATAGCAAGTCAACATCTGGATTCGTGTTTACATTGAACGGAGGGGCAGTGTGCTGAAAGAGTTCCAAGCAAGTAACCACTGCAGATTCGACGACTGAAGCTGAGTACATCGCTGCAGCTGAAGCCGCCAAGGAAGCAGTGTGGTTGAAGAAATTCATCACCGACCTCGACGTAGTTCCCAACATCTCTGAGCCTGTTCCACTGTTGTGCGACAACAATGGAGCGATTGCGCAAGCGAAAGAGCCACGGTCTCATCAGAAATCGAAGCATATTCTGAGGCGCTTTCACCTTATCAGAGAGATCATATACAGAGGAGATGTAGTAGTGGAAAGAGTTCCATCTGTCGACAATGTAGCAGATCCACTGACAAAGCCGTTGGCTCAAATTGTGTTTGAGCGTCACCTAGAGTCTATGGGCTTATTGTATAAAGGTGATTGGCTTTAGTCCAAGTGGGAGATTGTTAGTTTTAGGTGGCCTACAAGCCAATCTGACTATGTAAATCTCGTTCATTTATTAGTATAATAACATAATATTCATTATGTGTAAATCGCATTAATTATCGTTTCATAATGAAGTCCGTGAATATGTACTATAGTGATCATATTATGTTGAGATCATACTAATGAGACTGATCACTTAAACACACATATTCTTAATCGTTCATAGTCAGAGGATATCCGAGAAGGACATTGGATATCCGATTAAACTAGTACATATTACTCATGCTCATATGATGAGGGTGACTGGTCTCATAAGTCACTTGTGTGGAGACACTAAGGCGAATCTGTAGGTGCTCATTGGAGAATGAGTTCACTGAACTGATCCGACTGAATCGCTGGATGGTATTGTACCTCACTGTCAACCAGCTTGATTCTATTGTCGCAGTTGCGTGGATGGTCCTCGGACCTGAGACACCAATGACACCTTGGCGGTGGACTTCTGTACTTTGACCTTGGTCTACGAATCTCTAGCCACGGGATTCTAATACGCCAAGGATTGGGTGCAGCGGAATACCGTCGAAGGGAATTGTGTGTCAATAAGGAATCATTCGCTCTCGGTACTTAGAGAGAGAATGCTCTATGAAGGATGCGAGAAAGTCCCAGGCCAGGGCGGACGATAATATCGGGAAAGGAGTTTTCCGATATTCATCAGCGGCATCCAATCCAAGTGAGTCGACCGGTTAGGGTTTGACAGCTCGCCATACCCTGAGTTGACTCGAGAGCATTGTACGAATGAAGGATTATATCCACGCGGTAACTGTCGGCGGAAAGGTTCCAAGAGTGGGTTACTTAACCCCAAATACCTTCCGGGTTCACGCGGTGTTGCTTGGCACCCAACGTGATCGGAGGCCCGGTCGAATTCGATGTGCGACATCAATTCGATTGATTAATTGATTAATAAAGGGTTATTAATTAATTAATAAAGCCAGTGAGGAGTCACTGGGCTTGTTGGGCCATTAACTGGACTGGTACTTGGGCCTAGAGGGTCACACGCACATGATTCTCAAGGCGATGGATAAATAAGTGGGTTTTATATAAACCGGGGGTTTTTGTGAAAAACCGCGCGATTAGTATAAAACATAGCGAACGGGCTGAGCAGGCCAAGCTGCTGCTAACCCTAGCCGCCCCTCCTCAGTTTCTGTCTTCCTCTGGAGTCCAGGCAGATCCAGATCTGCTCCGCCGCTTCTCCGAATCTCGTTCGACGGGAAATCGTCCGCGCACTGCGGCGATCATTGCGGCGACCAGCGGAGGCTTCGCGGGCTGCGAAGAACGACGAACTCGAGGATATCCGTCGCGGGGAGGATCGCGTGGACTTCGCTAGAGGCCGGGCGCTTGCGCGGCTTGCGGTGTCACACCGACGGAACCGAACGGCTGCGGATTCGAATCCGCACACGGTGAGAACTTAGATAATCCGATTATCGTATTTTAATCTCCGAAATGGGAACGGATCGCTGTAAATAATTTTGATTTTCCGCTGCGTGTGCGATCCGGAGAAACCGAGAAAACCCAACAGTGGTATCAGAGCCAGGTTCCACTGTTTCTCGTCCCGTTTCGGTCTCCGAATTAATTTTTCCTTGAGTTTATTCCATGCATAAATGTTCGATTAATTGTCAGATATGTGTTCATGCGATGGGCACAGTTAATTAGATTATTTTTCTGCAATTTTTCGAAATTTTTTTGGGGTTTATGGTGTTCTTCGTTTGACGAAGAACGGCGGCCGTTTGGGCTTTGGATATGCATTCCCAAGTGTTGGAGACGCATGGGAAATACCCTGAATGATCCAAGGGGTTGCTGGGCACCATCGGGTAGTAAGGCCATCGTCGGAGAGCTGCTAGAAGTGGCCGGTTTTTTTTTTCCTGCACTTTCTCACCCTTGAAAAATCAGATTTTTAAGGGTCCTTTAGGGGCTTAAACCGCCGCTTAAAGGGAGCCTTGCCGGCGCTGGCCGGGCCGGACGGCGCCGGGGCACCGGCCGCCGCAGGGCGGCGCCGCCGGGGGGGGAACCCCCTAGGGTTTCTGCAACTCAGCCCTGCTGGCCGTCGGGTTGAAGAAGGGCGGTTCAGGGCTTGGGCCGGGCTGCTCGAACCGGCTGAGCCGGCCGGTCGGGTCCCGGTTGGACCGGGCTTGTGGCAGGCATGAGCCAGGTGCGCCTGGCTCGGGCCCAGGCGCACCTGGTTCGGACCCAGGCCCTACAGGGCTCGAGCCAGGGATGCTTATGGGTTGAGCCCTTTAAATTTTCTTTAGTTAAACCTATTTAACCCCCCTTAAAATCCCATATTAACCCCAATGAGCCCATAAATAAAATTTGAACTAAATTTTAAATTTTAAAATTGTTTTGAAATTTAATTGTTCAAATTTATTTAATTGGGCTTTTAAATAATGATTATTGAATCATTATGGATTAACTATTAGTTGTTAATGATTAATGTTAATTGTTAGTTTAATAGTTAAACTAATGATTAATCTTAATAATACTAATTTAATAGTTAAATTAGTAATTAACAATTATTAATCTAATAGTTAGTTTATTAATTGTTATTTCAACTAATTGTTAATTAATATTTGAGTTAGTTATTAATTTAATTGTTAAATTAATAATTAACTTAAATGATTAATTTAAGTGTTAAATTAGTTGTATTTAATGATTAACTGTTAGTTATTAATTTAAGGGTTAAATTAATGATTAACTTTAATCTTCTAATCTAATTGTTAGATTATAGTTATTAATTAATTCGTGTTAATTATTAATTTAAGTATTAAATTGCTAATTAACATTAATTAACTGATCTAAATGTTAGATTAGTAGTTAATAATTAATTGGTTGATTATTAATTTAAGTGTTAAATTTTTAATTAACTTTGGTGGATTAATCTATGAGTTAGATTGATCTTTAAATAGTCTAATTGTTAGATTATTAATGGGGCTTAATCTAAGTGTTAGATTATTAGAATTGTTCAAATTTGCATGGAATAATCGGGAATTATTAATTCGGAGTGTGTGCGCATGTGATGTGTGTTTATTGCTTTTAAATTAGATTTAATTGTATGATTAACTTAATAAAATGAGTTTTCAAAATTCAAACACCAATTTTGATTGGATCCCAGCTTTTTGAAAGCCAAAATTATTTATTTTGAAAACTCATTTGTTTTAGCCATGTGATGCGCTGAATCATGTGTGGAATGTTTAAAACACACCGTGGTCATGGAGATGCACTTAATTTATTATTCATGTGATGAATGGTTTGTGTGGATCATGGATGTGTGATGTTTATTAATTGTTAATAAATAGAGGTCTGCGCACCTCTCTCTCTCATACTCCGATGTATTTCTACCTCCCTCTCTCTCTTATACTCGCCATAAGGCCTTCTTCAATTTACTTATTAATTCTAGAATTAATGTAATATGATCGAGGCAACCGAGGAAGGAGCGAGGACGATCCACAACTGCAACCAGGAAGGCGAAAAGATGGAGATCTCTTGCCTGTGTTTGCAGGTTATCTAATATAATTGTTATGTTAGATTGTGTGTGCGTTTGACTGTTGGCTCCAGTCAAACCCACTGTGCTATTCATGACCACACTAAAGACATGTATGTGATGCATTGTTTTTTTTTATTATTATGAATCAAAACAGGTTATAGTATTTAGTAAATATATACGATATATTTATATACTATCACCTAGGAGAGACCAAGATAAAAGTTATCTAAATACCCTCAAATAAACTCTAAGCCGTAACGCGAGTAGTTAAGAACTTACCGCGTGGTCCACCATCGTTATAGTCATAGAATTCAAATCACTTTAGGCAGGTTTGTTGTGCTATCCACAAGGCCTGCTTAATTGGGAGGAGAAACTGTGGCTATGGAATTAGATGCCTATAGATCGGGGTAGAGGAACAATGTAGCTTTGTTGTGCTATCCACAAGGGCTGCATGCAAATCTATGCTCGTTGCGTAATGATGGTTAGCTTAGACCAGGATTAATGGTTTGTTGTGCTATCCACAAGGCCATTAAATATCTGGGGACCGAAGCCATGATCAGATATTGCAAGGAGTTGCAAGTCCCATGAGTTGGGTGCTCTTTGATTGTATTACAGTTTGTTGTGCTATCCACAAGGCTGTAGTACAAGTCATTGAGATTCTGATCCCCACTAGGAGACTGTCGGCGTCTCCCGTTCTGTATAACTGAGGGTTATACAATCTGACGAAAATTAGTGAGAGTTAAACTTGAACTAAAGACTATGTCTTGTTTTAAATTTTAATAATTGAACATCTGCTAAATAGATTTTACTTATCTCCTGTAGGAAATTATGTCGTCGAATAACTCACTCCGTGGCATACTTGATGCCGTTTTGACTTACCTAATCTACTCAGATTGGTTCAGAAGCCTGAAGAATGTCTTCAGATCTGAACGCAATAACTTTGTCCCTGGAGCTGATCCTCTTGCTAAATCGGCATTAGATGCCCCTGAAGCAGAGATGATAGCTAACGATAAAAGATCGAAGGACAAAGGCGAAAGAGTAGTGAAGGGTGACTGCTTCTACTATAAGCAGTATGGTCACTGGAAGAGGAACTGCAAGGAGTTCCTTCACGATAAAGCTCATGGAAGAGTGAAGCTGTCTGACGCTTCATGTAAGGACTGAGGTTTCGGGTTCTGTATTCGGGTCGGGATCGGGTCGGATCCCCTGGTTTGGACCCCGTGGGGTCTTGTGATTTCTGGCTAAATGGCGTCAGCGCTCGTCGACGCCTTTCAAAAGGCGTCAGGGTGTGTGGACGCCATTTAGGTTGCTGGTTGTTGTGCCACGTGGACAGTTTTCGGGCCACGAGAGTACGGCCCCTGTCAGATTTGTCTGAACGGCGTCCAGGTCGGTCGACGCGTTTCAGACTGCGACATCTGCGATGTCAGGGCATGGCGCCAGAGCGTTGTCAGTACGGCCTGTCACATCGTCTGAACGGCGTCCACGGTGGGCGACGCGTTTCAGAGCGGTGTCTGTACGGCTGTCCTGTCAGACTGATAGGCGTCTGCCTCGATCGACGCGTTTTAGCTTGTTTCGGATAGACCCCGCGAGCCTCCCCTTCTTTCCCTCATTCTCACCCTCACACTCTCTCTCTCCTCACCCCCTCCGCCTCTCCGGCGATCTTCCTCCCTTCCCTCCTCTTCTTCCTCTTCCATCACTCCATAGCCTCCCCACCTCTCACCTCTACCTCCACCACCTCCTTCGCGGCGTTCCCTTCTCCGGACGGCGGCCGACGTCCCGGCGGAGTGGCGGCGTCCTCGAGGGTACCGGCGGCGGTCTGCGGTGCGGCGGGTCGGCGGCGAGGAGCTTGGAGGAGTTCAAGAACCGGTAGGGGGACGAACCTTGCATGTGATGTTCGTGTGATTCTCGGCGTGACGTGATGTATTTGGGGCTAGATTGAGCATGTTTAGGGGGTTTCTTGTGGGAATGGCGGTGTTTATGATCGTGTTTTCGTAAGCATGATTGTGTGGTTGAACTTCTCTCCTTCCCCCTCTGATTTTGGGGTTTTCGGGGTGCTTGGGGGTTCAAGGGAGAAACCCTCGGTTCGAACCAGGAAACCTGGTTTCTGGCGCTAAACGGCGTCGTCCCTGGTCGACGCTTTTCAAAGGGCGTCTGGGCAGCACGACGCCTTTTAGAGGCAGAAATCCCCCTGTTCGAGGCTTCTTTGAATTGAGTTCCTGGTGCTAAAAGACGTCATGGGTGGACGACGCCTTTTAGAAGGACGTCGGGCCACCATGACGCCATTTAGACAGGGAATCGCTCCGCTTGAGGGCCTGAAATTCTGGGTTTCTATTGTGAATGGCGTCGGTGTATGCAGACGCGTTTCAAATGGCGTCTTTCTGTACAGACGCGTTTCAAGCGATAATCTGACGTTTAACTGAACCTAACTGAGGGACTTGAATGGCGTCGACTTAGGTCGACGCGATTCAAGACAGAAGTGTTATGTTGCTGGTTTTAGTATGTGTTTCACTGTGGAAGGTTCTGAGGCAGGTTTTACGTTGTATACTGAGACTGAGGACTTCTGCATGGATGGGATTTCATCATCTTTGTGTGTGTGCCTTAACTGTACGCTGAGACTGGGGTTTATTGTGCGAATGGAATCATGTTATATATGCGTTTGTGTTCATATGACTGTGGTTTACGCTGTCACCATGGGCCGATGGGAGAAGGGCCATGGTGTCTGTGAGCTGTACTGGTGGGAGAAGGGGTACATGTGTGTTTCACCTTTAGCTGAAGGGAAGCAGGATCGCCTTGAGCCGACGGGCCGGAGTAGCCGGTGTGCTAATCCGAGGGATCGCTGTTTGTCCTCAACGGGTCGGGGTTTCCTTTGTTTGTCGTGACAGCTTCCGGCGTGTTTCTTGCGGTGGAGCTGGTGGTGTTACTGGTGGGAGTTGGTTTACCCTTTAGCCATTGGGCCTGATGTGACCTTTGATCAAGGTTACGAGTGGTACCCTTAGCCCTTGGCCTGACGCAGCCCGTGAGAGTTGGGTTTGTGGGTAGTTCCTATAGCTTCGGCTTGACGGGGGTTCGCCGGTCCCCAGGGCCCTCCTGGAAGCGCTGAGGCCTAGCGTGGAGGCAATCCGGTGGTAGGACAGTAGTCTAGACTGCTTGTGTGCACACGTAGCTGGCAGTGGCGGTACACTGAGTCCAGCTAGTCCTAGTTTGGCTCACTGCCTCACCCTACAGTGCCCCGGAACGCTGTAGGGGTGGACAGGCGTGAGCAGTGGTGGTAGTGTTGGGAGGCGACGTTTCACTTCGGTCGACTGTGTGGTTTAGTCGCCTTGTGGACTTCGGTCGTGAGACGTGACTCTGTGTTGGGTTCTTCGGGTGACTCAGCGTTGTTCCTACTACACTGTCTGTCGTACGTTTCGTACCGGGGTTGCCTGTTGTGTTTACTGCTTTACTTGACTGTTCTATATATTACTGTTGCTTCACTTGTGGGTGTGTGAGTGGGAGGCAGGGGATCGGATGATCCCTACTGAGCCCAGTTCTGGTGTGGCTCACTCCCTGCGGTTTCAGGTGTGGACTTCGAGGCGCAGCGGTAGCGTAGTGTCTTCTTGGTGTACGGACCAGCAGCTGTCTCAGTTCCGGGGTATGCCCCGATGTTGTTGTACTTTCCTTCTGCCTGTACTTATTTAATTATCGTTAGACATGTAATTATTGTTGGACTGTATACGGACATTGTTATTTTCTTCCCTGCGTACTTGCTTACCTTTGTAGTCCGTGTGATTGTTATATTTAGCCATGTTTAGCACTTACTCCTCCAGATGTGTTGTGTGAGATCCAGATCCAGATCCAGATCTGCTCCGCCGCTTCTCCGAATCTCGTTCGACGGGAAATCGTCCGCGCACTGCGGCGATCATTGCGGCGACCAGCGGAGGCTTCGCGGGCTGCGAAGAACGACGAACTCGAGGATATCCGTCGCGGGGAGGATCGCGTGGACTTCGCTAGAGGCCGGGCGCTTGCGCGGCTTGCGGTGTCACACCGACGGAACCGAACGGCTGCGGATTCGAATCCGCACACGGTAAGAACTTAGATAATCCGATTATCGTATTTTAATCTCCGAAACGGGAACGGATCGCTGTAAATAATTTTGATTTTCCGTTGCGTGAGCGATCTGGAGAAACTGAGAAAACCCAACAGTGAAATGTATCCTTAAGTACTTGAGAAGAACTAAGGATATGTTTCTTGTCTATGGAGGAGGTGACCTGAAACTGCGAGGCTTTACTGACTCAAGTTTCCAGTCAGATCCAGATGATAGTAAGTCTACATCTAGATTCGTGTTTACTTTGAAGGGAGGCGTAGTGTGCTGGAAGAGTTCCAAGCAAGTAACCACTGCAGATTCGACGACTGAAGCTGAGTACATCGCTGCAGCTGAAGCCGCCAAGGAAGTAGTGTGGTTGAAGAAATTCATCACCGACTTTGGCGTAGTTCCCAGCATCTCTGAGCCTGTTCCGCTGTTGTACGACAACAATGGAGCGATTGCGCAAGCGAAAGAGCCGCGGTCTCATCAAAAAATCGAAGCATATTCTGAGGCGCTTTCATCTTATCAAAGAGATCATATCCAGAGGAGATGTAGTAGTGGAAAGAGTTCCATCCGTCGACAATATAGCAGATCCACTGACAAAGCCGTTGGCTCAAATTGTGTTTGAGCGTCACCTAGAGTCTATAGGGTTATTGTATAAAGGTGATTGACTTTAGTCCAAGTGGGAGATTGTTAGTTTTAGGTGGCCTACAAGCCAATCTGACTATGTAAATCTCGTTCATTTATTAGTATAATAACATAATATTCATTATGTGTAAATCGCATTAATTATCGTTTCATAATGAAGTCCGTGAATATGTACTATAGTGATCATATTATGTTGAGATCATACTAATGAGACTGATCACTTAAACACACATATTCTTAATCGTTCATAGTCAGAGGATATCCGAGAAGGACATTGGATATCCGATTAAACTAGTACATATTACTCATGCTCATATGATGAGGGTGACATATCTCATAAGTCACTTGTGTAGAAACACTAAGGCGAATCTGTAGGTGCTCATTAGAGAATGAGTTCACTGAACTAATCCGACTGAATCGCTGGATGGTATTGTACCTCATTGTCAACCAGCTTGATTTTATTGTCGCAGTTGCGTGGATGGTCCTCAGACTTGAGACACCAAAGACACCTTGTCGATGGACTTCTGTACTTTGACCTTGGTTTACGAATCTCTAGCCACACGATTCTAAAACGCCAAGGATTGGGTACAGTGGAATACCGTCGAAGGGAATTGTGTGTCAATAAGGAATCATTCGCTCTCGGTACTTAGAGAGAGAATGCTCTAGGAAGGATGCGCGGAAGTCCCTGGTCAAGGCAGACGATAATATCGGAAAAGGAGTTTTTCGATATTTATTAGTGGCATCCAATCCAAGTGAGTCGACCGGTTAGGGTTTGACAGCACGCCATACCCTGAGTTAACTCGAGAGCATTGTACGAATGAAGGATTATATCCACGCGGTAACTGTCGGCGGACAGGTTCCAAAAGTGGGTTACTTAACCCCGATACCTTCCAGGTTCACGTGGTGTTGCTTGGCACCCAACGTGATCGGAGGCCCGGTCGAATTCGATGTGCGACATTGTTGGGATCCCGGCGGGACGCGAAGAACGCAGCGGAAACGACGAACAAAATTTTATCCCGCCCGATGCCCGCTGATCCGATTCAGAACGAAAAACTAAAATCGAAAACAACGAGAAGTAATATGATTACCGTGCACAGATTCGAATCCGCTTCCGTCTCGGTTCCGTCGAGGCGATGCCGCGAGCCGCACAAGCGTCCGGCCTCCAGCGGTATCCACGCGATCCTCCGCGGTGGTTCGTCCTCGATCCCTCATCCGTTTCAGCAAGCTCGCTGAAGATTCGTCGCCGCAACGATTGCTGAAATCCCGCCGACGGGAATTCCCGACTGTCGAGAATCACACGTGGCGGAGACGGAAACTGTTCTAGCGCCTCGAACGGGGCGCCCAGAGGAGGAGAGAGAAAAGGAGGGGTGACGGCCAGCAAAGAAAATCCTGGAGCTTGGCCCAGGGTTTCTCAACAGCGCGTATATATATTAAGTCGGCGTGACTTTTCACCAAAGTCCCCGAGTTAATATAAATCCCACTTATGTACCACCGACTGAGAATCTTATTGCGTGTAACCCTCTAGGCCCATTTACCAGTCCGGTTTTCAGCCCATTAAGTCCAATAACTAGTTATTGACTTATTGTAATTAATTAATATCTAGATATTAACTAATTACTTAACCGAATTATCATCGCATGTAAATTCGGTCGGACTTCCGATCAAGTTGGGTGCCAAGCAACACCGCATGATCCCGGAAGGTAATGGGGTTCAACAACCCACTCATGGAACCTGTCGGTCCACAGTTACCACGTGGCTATAATCCTTCGTTCGCACAATGCTCTCGAGTTAACCTAGGGTATGGTCAACTGTCAAACCCTAGATGGTCAACTCACTTGAATCAGACTCCGATGTACAATATCCGAAAACCACTTTTCTAATATTGTTTCTGCTCTGGCCAGAGACTCATGCGGATCTATTCTAGAGCATTCTCTCTCCAATTACCTGAGAGTGAACGATCCTTTATTGAACACACAATCACCTTCGAAGGTCTTCCGCTGGACCCGATCCTTGACTATTTGAGATCCCGTGGATAGGGATTCGTAGGTCAAGGTCAAAGTCCAGAAGTCCACCGACAAGGTGTCTTTGGTGTGTCAAGTCCAAGGATCAACCACGCCACTGTGACGATGAATCAAGCCGATTGACAGTCAGGTAAATTACCATTCGGCGATTCATGTCAGATCAGTTCAGTGAACTCATTCTCCAATGAGCACCTACAGGTTTACCATTGTGTCTCCACACTAGTAACTAACTAGATCAGTCACCCTCATCATATGAGCTGGAATAACCTGTACTAGTCTAACCGGATGTTTGATGTCCTTCTCAAACATCCTACGACTAGGAACAATTGAGAATACGTGTTTATAAGTCATCAGTCTCATTATTATGATCTCATCATAATTCGATGACTATTGCGCATATTCATAGACTTCATTATGCGCAAATATAAATATGCCAATCAACAAAATGAATTTAGTGCCATTTATTAGTGAACCAGATTGAAATAGGTGCCTTATGATTGGCTTAGAGGACACCTATATCCATCAGACATCAATTCGATTGATTAATTAATTAATAAAGAGTTATTAATTGATTAATAAAGCAAGTAAGGAGTTACTAGGCTTATTGGGCTATGAACCGGACTGGTAATTGGGCCTAGAGGGTCACACGCAAATGATTCTCAAGGCGATGGATAAATAAGTGGGTTTTATATAAACCGAGGATTTTTATGAAAAACCGCGCGGTTAGTATAAAATGTAGCGAACGGGCTGAGCAGGCCAAGCTGCTGCTAACCCTAGCCGCCCCTCCTCTGTTTCTCTCTTTCTCTGGCGTCCCAGATAGATCCGGATCTGCTCCGCCGCTTCTCCGACTCCCGTTCGACGGAAAATCGTCCGCGCGTTGCGGCGACCGTGGAGGTTTCGTGGGCTGCGAAGAACGAGGAACGTGAGGATACCATCGCGAGGAGGATCGCGTGGACTCCGCTAGAGGCCGGACGCTTGCGCGGCTTGCGGTGTCGCACCGACGGAACAGAACGGTTGCGGATTCGAATCCGCACACGGTAAGAACCGATTATCCGATAATCCAGTTTTTAGATTTTTCGAAACGGGAACGGATCTCCGTTTTTATTTTATTTCCGCTGCGAGGGAGATCTGGAGAAACCCGAGAACCCAACAGGTGGTGTGTGGCACCATGGAGCGTCCCTGCAGCTCCCCAGATGGTGGTCGTCAGAAAGACATGTATAACTTTTATCTTATTAAATAGGTTGGGTTTTCGATGTGTTCGGACATTATGACGGCATTGGTGAGGTCAGATGAGTGCAGCAACTTGGAAATGGCCTAAGGGTCGTCGAAGGTTGCAGCAGCACTAGCTTAAGCAAGGACCCAGCGACCTGATTGCAATCGTCACTGACAAAGAGGGGGCAACGCAGTAGTAGGTGAAGATCCACAAGCTCAGGTCCGAGCATCACCACATTCAAAGTGACCTTGATGTGGCCATTGCTGAGGGAGGCATACACACTAATGTCGAGGAGCTCCAGGGCTCCAAGGCCTCTCTCAAGCCCCATTTAGCGAAGCCATTTCAGTGATGGGCATCATCATAGCTAGAGAGGAAGATAGGAGGAGAGTAAGGAGGGAGAGCACTATGGAGGACATGAAGGGAGGATATGCTTAGCCATATGGGATCGTTGGTGTTTTGTGGGCTCATGACTGTGATCTTTATAATGCCCCCTCCTTCTAGTCCGGTTCGATCATGCCGACTTATTGCGACCCGTCAGTTCGAGAGTGTCATAGTGGGAATAAACCACACATCTTTCATCGACGGTGGAGAGTATAAGCATAAGACAAGATAATAAACACAATCAACATAGCCACAAACAAACCAAATAACTAAACTAATATAAAATGAATAAGCAACTAGTACATCATCTAGGATCTCTATAAGTACGATAAATGAAAAGTACATATCATAGACTGAAATGAATCTAACTTATACATCTCTTGCTAACCTATCGAACTGAAAATAACAAATAAACACCTGCTACAGCTAACTTCGATAACCAAAGTTCAAGTCTCATGCTCCTTTGACTCAATCTCAGTTTCACGATCCTCTAAAAAATATTAATGAGTAAGAATGAGTCACATAAAACTCGACAAGTTCAGAATCTATAAAGACATCGATTTTACATACAATATACATAAAAGAACATTTCATACATCTATTTAATCATGAACATCAAGGCTAGCAAATAATATTACTTCTTCAATCTTAGCATGTTTCATTAACATTGTAGTATGATAACATGAATAATATGCATTAACTACACATAGTTTATTAACTTAAATATGAACAAGACAGTATGTTAACTTCTGAAATATGACTTAATAATAGTAACTAAATATGTACATTTATTATGGATTATCATGAAATATGCACATAGAACAATTACCATGACTATTGCATTACATGGGTTTGTTATGCATGAATTTAAACATGAATTTTCAGCATATATCATGATGTAAAAATATATATTAACCTCTGAAATTTAACCTCATCTTTCATCTTTCATCTTTAACCATCATAAGTAATCACACATATCATATCTTTCACTTTAACATAAGATAAGCAACCATACAATGACATCATATACTTCTTCTTCTTCTTTATCTAGTGGTTATGACAAACTGACTAGATCTTTAGCTGCGCAGTCGGGAGACGTTCTCAGATCCCACTAAAATAACATGTAAACATACCGTTAGGATTTAACTTGTTGCTTCGGATATCTTACTTAACCCTTAGTTATTAACTGAGTGAATGAGGAAATCTAGAGGAGATCCCTATGGAATCAAGAGATGGCTCCCACTGCGTGACATTTTGGTCCCGAGAGAATCAAGAGATAGCCCCTACAGTGTAGCACTTTAGTCCACGTGGCACTTAGGACGCAAACCGGCTTGGTTCATCCACTTAGTATCTTAACATCTTAAATAAGTCATTTGTATGCATGAACTATTATGTTTAATGCAGGATATGATATAATGCATAGCAAGTATGCAAGGTATGAAATGAAACACGTGAGTAATAGGAATTACTCTCAATTATTATTTGTTTGAATCGCGCTTTGGATAGTGGACGCGATTCAAATCACGTCGACCATACCCGATATGATTCAGGCAACCATGTAAAATTTTAAGAATTTAGTTTAAAACGTAGTTATTTCGAAAAATAAGGAATACTCGTGAACAATCATAGTTCTAATCATGTTGCTATAGATGCATTATGATTCATACATTTTCATAAATTCATTACATAAATAATTAAGAACTAGCTAATGTCATAATATTAGATGTCTTAGCATAATTCCTCTACAATAATATCATTATCATGACACGATTTAAACATGAAATAACTATTTTATGGAAGCATAGCTAATCATCATAGAGTCATAAGTTTGTATTACATGAATCTTAGCATGGTTTAACATGAAATTAATCATGATGATAGCTAGTTTTTAATGTGAATCACGTCATGCATGGCCGATGTGATTCATAAATAGCGTCGGTATGCATAGACGCGTTTCACTTCCATGAACTAGTCCTCCAAAAACCTAAAAATAATGAAGAAAATGGAAAAAGAAAGGATTCATGCATCATAAATTCTCTTCAAAAATTATACCCACGTAGTCATACATCACCTACACGTACTAAATAGCAAACTAAGTTGAAAATAGAGTTTTTTATATACAAAATACTATATTTTGATATTTCGTCATCATTTGACTCTCTAACCACGAAGAAAACTCAAAGAAGACCGCCTCCGGCAAGGCGGCAAGCTTCCACCACGCTCACCGGGTCATCTTCGATCATGCTGCGGGGATCGACCTCGCATCCTCCTCCTTGCACGCTACGAAGAAACACCTCGCCGCGTCCATTCTCTCTCCGAATATCTCTCTTAGGCTCTCTAATAGTTTGGAGATTAAGAGAGGGGCTCGGGCCATATTATGGGTGTTTAAATAGACGTGTAATGAGTCCCAAGGGGACTCCTACCGCACTTGGAGAATAAAGAGCCGGCCACGGGTCGAACTCAGAAAACCTTAAATCGCGCCGGTTCGACCAGATGCGATTCAACTCAGCTGAATCACGTCTGCTCAGGACGATACATTTCAGACAACTCAGCAAAAATCTATAACAATTACAAAATAATCAATAATTTAAAGTTAATCCCACTAATAGAGTTACCAGGGCACTAATGGACATATAATAAGTCTACTAAACTGCTAGGTCTTACAATCTCAACCAAATCTTTGTGCAAAAACCCACGGCCCTCCTTGGTAGGCCTAACGTCGGCCCATGGGCCAAAAAAGTTGACCCGAGTTTTGGCCCATATATGTCCCGACCCTAAAGTTTGCGGCCAGCCTACCCATTGATAGTCCTTAGTTAGCGATTAGGCATGTTGCATCTTGACTAGCTAATACCTTCCACTGTATGGATCCCTTTTGCATAACGTCCATCGCTGCCCCACTCCCCCCGTTGCAATGACACAAACCCTGTCCCAAATCTAAGTCTCAGCTCTCCCCATCACCCGTGCTCAACCAATACTTGGGCATCTATCATCTTTGAGATTTAAAAGATCTCATTTCCAACAGTGAACTGAGTTCTGTAACACCAAACATGAGTTCATCTATTTACCATTATTCTTGTTTCTTTGGTGTTGTGTTAATCTACTCTCTTATCTTAAAAAAAAAAGGAACTTGAAATAACATGATTTACGTAAATTAAGAAAGATTTGATGGATGCATAGCCCTAAGTGAAGGAATGCTTAAATCACATAAGCCGAGGTGAAATAATGCTTAATTAGATCATAGCCCTATGGGGCAGCTAGCCTGCTGCATGTATGTGGCAACATAGGACTTTGTATGCTTTCCAATGAAATCACGAATAACATGTATCTTATTATGTAACGTCGTTAATTAGTTCCGTAAAATATTGTAGAAGTCCCATAAAAAGTCATTTTTCTTGTGTTTGGATAATCATAACTTATTATACAAATTTTCTATACATTTGAAGTATCCTAAAATGCTTTATTCTAAACTTGGCTCACTCATGTTATACACTCTTTAGCCGATCTAGGTTTTCAATCTAAAACCACGATACACCAAACTTAGAGATCCTGGGATCAGTGATTTTAAAATCCAAATTTTTATTTTTGTTAGTTTTAAATTTTTTGATTTTAAAACCAACATTTACTACTACCAACACATGTAACATTGCATCATTGAGGCATCTAATTGCTAGGTTAAGTCTACGACATTTAATGTGGTCATTTTTACATCAAAATGAGAACTAAGATGATGAAAGGGATTTTTTTACCATCCTGACCAATAATTTGATGGGAACAAGGGCGGGGTCTTTTATCATCCTTTAGCTTTTCTTCGGAAGGTCATGTTGTTTAGCTTCGATGTACTGTAGGACTAGTTTTCATTGTCTATGAATTGTGCGGAATTCTCTCCAAAATAAAAGGAAATATTGAACTCTGCTAAAATTGAACTATAATCCTTTGTTGATATGTGTTTATATTCGGCCAACTGAACCACTCTTTCCAAACAAGTAATGAACTTCACATATAGCATTTGATCTTGGCACCCTATAAAAATATTTATTTTTCCTTTTCCTTCTTCTCTTAAAAAGCCTTTTTGAGCATCCTTTGTGCATGCAGAACTCCTCCAATCTCTACATAAAAATGGACTAGTGTGATCATGTGACTCATTTATGTCAAAGTCAAGGAGCAGGGGAGGTCACTACAAAGCTTGCCATTAGGAGTGTAAATTGGGCGGGCTGGGTTGGGTTATGTGATAATTTGAGTTTAACTTAAATTTAAAATAATCTTACTCAATATTAATCTAACTTAAATTCAACTCACATTTAATCCAAATTCAGCCCTAATTCAATAGTAAGTGAGTTAGGTTGGGTTGATTCTGTTTATAAATGATTTGTTAGAAATATTTTATCATTTGTATGAATTATTATAAAAGTCAATAGAACAAATTAGGTCAAACCGTTTTCAACTAAATCCAACTTAAATTTAACTAATGTCAATCTAAATTGAGTCCAACCTAATTTATATAACTTAAGCCAACTTATTTTTTTTTAATATAAACTTGGTTAAACTGGACTACAAACTGACCCGTCCAATTGACACCCCTACTTACAGTAGTTTCCTTAGTGGCTGGTGCTTTACTAGTAGAGGTAATGTCTCCTCATACTTGGCAACTCACATCATCATAGTAAGAAGACGGAGGAAAGTGCTGCGGTTTTCATTGCGCAGATGCGAACCGTCCTCAATAGGCCCGCGCATAGGGAAAAGCTAGTTTTCTTGTCCTCGACCATTTTGGGAATCGGTTGAGTCAGTTTCAATTGTTCGATCTTAACATTGGATAACTGAACACTGAACAATTTTTAAAAATATATGTCGGATTTAAAGACTATTCGAATTCAACATTCATATCGTCTAATCTTTTGATCGGATGCTTGTAAAAAAGGAAAAAAAATATAACATTGAAAAAACAATGAGAAACAGAGGGAACTTTCCACAATATTGAACAAGCTAAAATTACTCGAATAGAGTCTAAACAAGACATTACTAATAAGCATGCAATTTTTAAAATTCAACATAAAAGAGTGGTTAGAATGAAATTATTCTAAGGCTTACAGGATTAAATCCGAAATATAGGGTGGAAATTAAAAACTTCAAAATAGTTATCAGCTAGCTGGCTTGAATAACCTAGTCAGATCTTCCGTCACAGGATTAAGATGCTTCTATAAAGCATTTTATAATATTCTACATCATAAAAATATAATATCTTATAGTGTTTGGTCAAATCAGAGATCCTCGGTCAAACTCGAAGAAACCAACCGGCCAATTAAAGTCAATATTTTAACCCAACGGGCGACCCAAAAAAAAAACGAAACGAATGCGCAGTCGTGTCGTGTTATATTTCTGCGATCTGCGACCGCGGCGGGGGTAGGTTCGCCCGACTGCCGTGTATGAAGCATCTTCTGGCTCCCTCTTTCCACAGCGGCCACCGTCACCCCTGTCTCGCAGCAGACGCCCCGCCGCCGCCATCGCTGCTCCAGCGCCAATCCAGGTGCCTCCGAGTGCGCCGAACCTTCTTCTCCTTCTTCCCCTCCCGCTTGCCGCCGCCGCCTCCGCTGCTCGGCGTTGTTCTGGCCGGTTCTTGACGAGTGGGCTTGTAGGTGGAGGAGGCGGGCGGGCTCGAAGAGGTCGTCGATGGCGTCTCCTCCGGTGCTCTCGCTGGCTCTGCCCTCCGAGACAGGCCGCGTCCTCAGCATCCAGTCCCACACCGTCCAGGTGCTCGCCGTTATCCGTGCATTCCTTCTGGTCCTTGTAATCCGTGGCTGTTCTGGTTTTCTGCTATGGCCTGTGCGAGGGGTCTCAGATTTAGTCCCCTACTGGAGTGAAACTGGTCGTGTGGACTTGGGGGTTGTTTGTTCCAGCGTAAAATTATGTAATTCACCGGTTTCAAAATCACACCGGCGAAATCTTATAATTTTAGAACAAGAGAATATTTGTTTGGTTACTTGTAAAACACAATAAGAGAATGTTTAAATTTTCCTGTTTTAATTTACAGTGGGCCTTCCTTGAAAATCAAAACAAGTAAAGATAGGTTTTTGTTTTACCCTGTTTTACATCATATCAAACATCGGAAATCACCGTAAAATAAAGCATTTTTTTTACATTACATGTTTTATGTGGAAACAGACAACCTCTTAATAATAGGGAGAATAGTTCTGTTAAGTGACTGGTCATTTTGGGATGGAACCGGCTCCTTTCAACTGGTGTCTGAGCTTGTTTTTCCCACACATCCAAGGAACATAAACGTCCGGAAGAAGTGACCTAGGAGGCCTAAAGGGCGCCTAAACATCGCGGGGTGCCCAAAGGGGGCAGTGCCTCAGAAGTGTGCGGGGGAGAATTTTGACATGGTCTATATGAGGGGTCCTAGATTTAGTCCCATAATGGGGGTTAAACTGATAGTGAGGTTTCAATAATAGGGAGAATAAGCCTCCTAAATTGACTAGTCATTTGGGATGGAACTGGCTCCCTATCACTTGGTGTTTGACCCCGTTTTTCCTATGTGTTCGAGGAAACATGCATAAACATCTAGAAGGAGTGACTTGGGAGGCCTGAAGGGTGCCTAAACATGCTAGAGTGGGCAACAGTGTGTCCCAGGTTTGGTCGAGTGAAACTGGTGGTGAGGACTTAATAATAAAGAAATAGGTCTTCTAAGTGGTTAGTCATTTTGAGATAATCAGCTCCCTATGATTTCCCAAACCAATTCCTAACCCCACAGGGTTTTTTCTTTTCTAGTCAATAGCTTCCGCCTATTAAATGATGTTCCTTTCTTGATTTGGTTCGCCAGCTGCGCTCTATTCTTCTTTAGTCTATGTAGTTTAATCCAAAGATTGTTGAGTAATGAGATTCAGATCATCAGAGATATGGTGGGGAATTGTAGTTTTGACTGGGGAGTAGATGGGAGGGGGATTTGTGTTGTCCACCTGCTTGGCTATCTAAGATTTGTTGAGGTGTTCAGTGAGGGTCAGTTTCTCCCATCTGTTGAAGTCTTATACTTGGTTTCACATTTTTAGATCATGAAGATTGGAACTTTTGTCTGTGCCTCTTGGGTTTTAGTTTGTGGATTGCATAGTGATGGAGTGCTGTGGCGACATGGGAGGTTTCTCTTTTTTGAGGATGCATATCATGATACACAAAAGGTTAGCATTTGAAGGGAGTCATTTTGCGAACCATTGATAGCATCAGAATTTGAGGGCTGTAGAAGTTGTACTCAAATAGTTTACGTTGTAATGAAGAATTGAAGATTTTGCAGGCCACAAGAATGATGGAGGTTGTGGACCTATGATTGTTTGTATATCTAGAGTTGCAACATGCCTTCACTGTCTCTATCACTGGATTGGTGTATGATATAAAAGGGGGCCTTCTACTCTCACTTTTCCTCGAGGGAGTAACTTGTAAGAAAGTGCTCATAAGTTGTTGATTGTTATTCCTATGTGACATATAGAGATTTAAGCTCCCATAATGGCATAACAATGGGGACACTAGAGTTCAATGTAGAGTTGATATGTGCACACTGTCAATAGAATGAGCCGATCGAGTTTGGACAATTATCAATCTTTGTTTCCCCACTTTATTATATGTTCACTTTTCTTAGTTCGGACATGTCAGTCATATTTTGTTGGAGTCATATATGAATAGAAAATTATCATTTTATTTTTGTTATGTATTATTGTTTAGTTATAGTTAGGATATTTTATTTTTATTAGGGTTGTCATATGAGGACAAGAGCATCTTTTTATTTTTATTAGGGTTGTCATATGAGGACAAGAGCATATTTTTATTTTTATTTGCCTCCCTATAAAAGGTGCCTCCCATGTAACTTTTGGATTATTAAATAATAGGGAATAGAAGATGAATTCTCTTTTGGAGAGAAACCCTAGCCACCTCGAGAGGAGGAACCCGTGAGGGCTGGGTGAGGGGCCCAATATATCGCCACCATCCGTACGAAACCCCTCTCTCCTTATTTTTCCGCCACTCTTGTTTCTTATTCTTCTTCCCCCTACATTGTCTTTTCCTGTTGTTTTCTTCTTCTTGTTATAATATTTATCTCGTCAAGGACCCACCAGCAGATCTCCCTGATGTGCACTCGCACACCACCACCCCACCTTCTATTCTTCCTCCTCTCATTACTTTGCTTCCACCCGTGACCCTCCACAAAGGTCCACCATCAGACCTCAAGTCTCACTTTTTTCATTATTTTTTCCTCACCTCCTCATTGTGACTGGACCTTGTGATCGGATCTGCCGACGTGAAGGGACTGCCTGATCCTAGAATCATCCGCAAGAGCTGGTCACCCCGTTCGTGAACCACAGTGTGCTAGACGCATTGCTTTCCCCCTTTCTCGCAAGCCTGCATCCTGTCATGTTGTCCCGCATATCATAACCTTAATATATCATGACTTTGGAGCATTACTCTTGTTTAACAATATGACAAGGAACACAGCGGACAACAGTTGCTCCCATGTGTTCCACAAGTTGTGTTTTGGTTCTTGAGATGTCACATAAAATAAGGAAGATGACTATTAGATTACTTATTTTGTGATCAGCTTGTTTTGTTTTAGGGTCCACTATGCCCTCTTCTGTTAGATGAAACTGTAGAACATCATATGTCTGGATATCCCAGTATTCTGTTTTCAGATATGTTGCTTCTTGGCTAATGATTTCACAATGAAACATTATTCTCATGCTCCAATGTGGTTCATGGTGTAATTCAGTTAGGTAAAATTCTGTACCACACATTTTACAGAAGCAGTAAGTTCTGGCATCTCCCAAAATGTTATCCCACCCAGACGGACCTGTGCATCTTTTATTGTCATTCTTGTCTTGGTGGTAGTGGGGGCCTCAAGAGCAGCAGGATTTTGGTCCTCATCCTTTGGCGTCTCCTCATCTTCCAAGGTCAACCACCCTTTCTTCTCCTTGTTCCTGCTCTCGTGGCTGGTCATCTTCTGGGGCAGCTAGCTCGGCTGTCTTGTGCTCCTGTACTGGGTGGAAAGTGGTCACGTACCAAAAAAGAAGATAGGGCCTGGGATGAGGGCAGGCCTCTTCATGAATGCCTTGCTGGCCACCTTGACCCCTGGGAAGCCCGTTAGAAAAGCATATCCATTTGCAGGCTACCGTGTTTTTTGAAAATGATGGGTTACCATGGTTTTACATGGGTCTGCACAGCACCTTTCATTTATATTTGGTCATACAGTTGATGTCATGTTTATTTTTGACAACTCAAAATAGAGAAAGACTTGCTGCACCGCCAGGCCCACCTGTACTGCCTGGACGTGCAGCCAAATATTTTTTTAACATGAAAACACTGCCAGGTGGTGTACAACCACCTGGTGGTGCAGCAAGTTTTACTCAAAATAATATTAAGATTGTAACTCTTCATGTTGATACCTTTTCCTATGCTGAAAGTCCACCACGTGCTTGCTGCCTCCAGATTCTAGTCTATTATCCATTTACATGTTACACGTCAGATGGGCATCTTATCAAGTTGTGTTAGAAGTGCAACTCTTATTATATGGTTTTCTGCACAAAATGGAAATTGTTTTATCCTTCGAGGATACACTCTGCTAAAAATAAAATTTCCTTTGCATAGATGCACATGCGCATTTTAATAGACCTCAGTTTTAACTGCTTCTGGATGTGTTTATAATTGTACATTTTCATGCTTTAGGTTCTTATATGTGTTGATTATTGGGTTAACTTATAACCAGTTCTTTCTAGTGCATGTTTAGCAAGTTAGACGTATTGAGTTAAACATAGTGATACCATTCTGTTTTCTTGTGTTATCTTCTTCTGTTCTTTCATAAGATGTCATATTTTTTTATTTTACCATAGGGATATGTTGGCAACAAATCAGCTGTTTTTCCTCTTCAATTACTCGGCTATGATGTGGATCCAATCAACTCAGTGCAATTCTCTAACCACACAGGCAAGCTGCTTTACATAACTTCCTCCCGACGGCCTCACAGATCAGAGGCCTGATATCTGGTGCGATTTTCTCTGTTGCTCTGTGTATGTGCATGACTGCATTACACATAGCTCTTATGTAATGATATGTTATGCAGGCTACTTTCTAATTGAACAAGGATTGTGCAGGATACCCAACATTTAAGGGCCAGATTCTAAATGGTCAACAATTGTGGGAACTAATTGAAGGCCTTGGAGAAAATAATCTACTATATTATACTCATTTATTAACAGGTATGCTCAATACCAACTTCTGTGGTTGGATGTTAAGCTATTCAATTTCTATGATCATAATTCCTTTTTTCCCCTACCCCTACATCCATCAACTTGTGGCTGGTCCCTAAAGAATGACAACTTTGTTCTTGGTTGTCTCTCTCCATGCTTTTATTGGTTGAAGTCTACAAAAGATCCATTTACTGGCTCTTTCTAGAGCTTTAGCTCATATGTTATGAAACCACTCTGTTCTGGACATGGTCAAACTTATGGTGAACAACACTGAAAAAAATTAAGAACGAAAAAAGGGGCAAGCAAAATGTAGAAAACAGGCAAGGTGGAAAATGATGTACAAGTTATGTGTATTGAATAACAAAATAAAGTTATCAAACTGGAAAAAGCTAGAACTAGCCAAAAATATATATAGACAAATAAAAGTACTGGACATCAGTTCTAACATTCACATTACCACATAACCTAACCAAAGAGCTAAACAAAGTTAAACTCGTCTACATAGGTCTACTGTTTACATACATGCAGATATTGTGTCCATATGTACATGTAACACATGATCATATTGGATACTTGAAATTACCCCTTCCTCTTACAAGCTTTAAACAAATGATTTTCAACCACCCTGTGTAGCTGATGGTTCTTCAGTAGAGAAAAAGACCTGAGACTGTCACCTGTGCATGTGGGGTGGGTGGTGGTGAGGGGGAGGCTACCCCTTATACATATTTTGCATCTGATCTTTTGGGATAGTTGTTTTTTTATCTGCTTTAGGATGCTGCTACATATTGTGAGGAAGGCCATCTCTCTCATAGCTTTTTATCCCCTAATGAGGGTCGAGGGGAAATTCCCCTCGCACCTAAGGATGCTACACCAACAAGCTTGGTTGTGCAAGGCATGGTCTGGCTAGGAACAGGCTGGAATTGCTTTGGCTTCAATGAGGAGAAAATGACAAGGAGTGGATGGTTTCTGGCCAAAACTGTCCTTGGAACCATAGTTGTTAAGGCGGTAACGCTGCACAAGGTGCCCCAAGTGCCCAAGCACTAAGGTGCTTGCCTAAGTGGTGCTTTGGCGTCACCTTCATAATCAAGAGGTAGGGGGAAGAGGGAAAGGGAGAGAATTGAGAGATAATCATGGACATGAGATAAAATACTCGAAGAGAAGGGAGAAGAAAGGACAAGCATATAGAAAATCTAGGAAGGGTGAGAGGATGCTAATGGCCATGAGGGGTCCCAAGTTTGTGGACATGGTAAGTGGGTCTTGTTGCCTCATTGCGGCCATCATAGTAAGAGGAGAACATATAGGAGTGCCTCATTGTTGATGTCAAGCATTGTTTGCCGAGGAGGGATGATGCCAAAGATGGTGAGGAGGATGAAGTAATGAAGAAGATGAGAAGATGAAGTAATGAAGAAGACGAGATGAAGAGGTATCAAAATATAGGGACCAATAATTAAGATTTGGTCCTAATGGACCCAATTTGATTGGCATATGAACCAGCTTAGGCATTGCCTATGCATGCTACACACTCCTAACTGTGCCTAAGTGACGCCTAGGCATGTTTTTTTTTTAAGGCCCAATAAGACGTTTAACTACCTTGGCCTTGAAAATAAGCCTTGTTGCCTAAACGGTGACTAGGCATCGCCTAGGTGTTAGCCTTGACAACTATGCTTGGAACTGGAACTGGAATCAGAACGCAGTCTGGTTCCAAAATCTCGTTTTTGGTTCCTTGGTGCATGGGTAAAGCTTCAGATACTTCTGTCCCAGACAAAGTGCCCAAAGCAAGACTGCCATATAATCTAGACACTGTTTTGAGCAGGAGAAAAGAAATCTTGGAGAGATTTAGAAGAGATCTCAGAGAGATCAAGAGATATTTCTAGTGCTTCACCTTTCTTTGTATACCATCCTCCTCTTCCTCCTCATCATCATTGTTCTTGTGGTTGTTGTTCTCTTCCTTATCACCAACACCATCTGTTTAGGCTCATAGACTATTTTTAGAGTGAAAATATATATTTATTACTCTTGTATTTTAATTTTCACATATAACATTAAAGAATATCAAAGATATGAGAGAAAATCACAAAATTCTGTTTTTGTGCACACATCTAAATGGTCTTCTGTATACATAATGGCGTCTGCACCATAGTTGTCAATTCTGTACTGGCCCGTTTGGGATGGGACATCCTTGTGCCCTAAACAATTCCATGTCTCTGGAATTTTTCCTCTACATATTCCAACCATGGTGTGGTAGATTTTCTGGGAACAGCCAATTGGTTCGGTTTTTAGCTAGACCAATCTGATCCCGATCTGGCCTTGCCGCCTTGCCGATCCAAAGCTGGGTCAGTTGGATCGCCCGATCTGAGGGTGGATTGGCCGATCCCAACTAGCCGTTGGGGCCCAATGGCTAGTCAAACTAGCTGTTGGAGAGGGCCTCCAATTATGAATGGTAGTATCGGCCGATAACGATATATATTGGTCGATACGTATCGGTATTCGTGGGTACTGATACCGATGGGGGGGTGTTACCCCGATACCAATCTTTACAGTTAAAAAAAATAAAAAAAATATTTGTTATTGGCTGGTATCAAACTAAAATGGCCGGTACTGGGCAGATACGCCCGATACCGATACGTATCGGTATTGGTACCCATTTGTACTCATACCGAAATTGGTACTACATCCTTGCCTCCAATGGCTAGTTGTGGTTTGGGGATGGCTTGGGGCTATAAATACACCATATTTGGCCATTCTCACCCCCATCCCAACCCATTCTCACCCCTCTCTCTCTCTCTCAGCATTTTCTTTCTTTCACTAACTCTCTCTTTCACTCATTTGTTCCAAAGAAGGCATCCTAATGACTTCATTGTGGCACAAAGGCCCATTAGATGTGATCATCATCATGGCATTATGCTATATTGAGGCATTAGGATGTCTTCAATGATATCCCATGTTGAGGAAGGAAGGATCAATAATTGGGCATGGACCGGTACGACTCCGTGATCAAGGGGGGACTCTCTAGTCTCCCCCTACATCTCTTACTTTCCATTCCTCCAAGGTTCTGCCTAAAATGATATTAAGGTTTTGGCATGGACACTTGAGTTATCTTGATAGTTTCTTGAATTAAACATTGAGGAATGATTCATTCAACTATGTACCACTTGTTTTATGTTGTGCACACTTTTTTGTTTCTTCTTCTTCGGCATGATCATGTTATACATCAATCTTCACTTGACTAATATAATTTATGACATCTCATTTTGACTTGGGCATTTTTGCAGGTTATATTGGTTCTGTCTCATTTCTCAATACTATATTGCAGGTTGTGACTAAACTTCGTTCAATCAACCCTAGCCTTATATATGGTAAGTACGTCTGTAGCATTTATTATAATTTAGTGTATATTTTAGAATAAACTGGAATGCACTTTTCTTCACAATTGTCCCATGTTTACTGACCATGGTTTGTTCATTAAAAGGAAATTGTGTGGTGGAGTGTTATATTCTCCCTTATTCTATTTTTGACTTTTCTCCAGTGAACTCATACGTTAATAAGGTATAGGAAGATTTTTGTTCCCTGCATCTTCCTCTTTTGTACACTTCTTTTGTTTGTAATACATGTGGTACCATCCACTTAAAAAAAGGAAAACATTAATAAGATGAAATGGTACATTCAGTATGGTTTTCTTGTTTTGTAATAAAGATGTAAAGTATTCATAATTATGTCAAAAGGGAACACTTATTTTGTCTTCATTCTGCCTGAAAAGAATTTTAAAATTGGATAAGCAATCATGTTGTCACAGAACATTTTGATCTTTGGGCAATCCGACATTTTTGTGATTTGTATCTAAACATATTAAATTCATTGGAAATTGATGTGTTTCATATAGAAATGTGGTAAAGAGAGATCTATTACTCTTGAAAAGAGCAAGAAGAAGCGTCATCCAAGTACCATGTAATGCCTTGTTTTGTTCTGTGTAAACTGGATATAGAAAGATATGGTCCTTCTCTGCCCTGGCATTCCTCATAGAAACATAAGTGGCGTTATTGGAAATTTATGAACTTTAAAGTTATGGAGAATGCCATTATCATTGTTTTAATCAATTTTTATATACACATTATTTCTTCACCTAGGCCTTCGGGCTTCTTTGTTTTTTTAGGAATTTAGTACTATACAATGGGATATGTCCTACTTCTCTTTTTCTGATATATGATTCTTGAAACACTTGAAATTTTTCGGATGCACTGACTTTTGGTTTCCTTAATAAAAAGGTCAGATTCAACCACTGATTTTATTCGAATAAGATCATGTTCATATGGTGGTGCCTTTCTTTTTGGGACTTTGGGTTGCCTTTTCTAGATCGTATCCCATATATTTCAGCTTTGAATCTATTAATGCTCTTAACCTGTTACGGTGGACCAAAGCAAGTGATTGATTCGCTTGTACAGATGGGTCTAAATTTGGAATTACAGACATGTGCTTTGTCTATTAGAGCTATTGGAATAACTATGTGTTTAGTTGTTTATAGTGAATAATACATTTACCATTGTGTATGCTTAATCACTTAGTCCATTAAAGTTCAACCATGTATACAGTAAAGCATGTCTTGTGAACAATATCATCTTGTTGACAAAAAAATTCCTCTGTAGTTTGTGATCCAGTTATGGGTGATGAAGGAAAGCTTTATGTCCCTCCAGAGCTAGTGTCAGTGTACCGTGAGAAGGTGCGTCTTCCCTCTTGGTCTAAGAGCATGTTGACATTAATGTTTGTGGTCGTCATCTTGTGGTAGAGATATTGTGCATTTGAGCAACCTGTTCTTTGAAAAGGAATGTTGAACTTGAAAGGCCAACCCAAGGTCCTCAGTAGCTTTGTCAGCCAATGTTCAAGTTGACATTGATTCCCCAATTCCTGTGCCAAAACACTGATGACGACTAGCTGATGGGCTACAGACAGCTGCTTTAAAAGATGCCAGAGTCCTAGTTAAGGTCAGTTGGACTGTAGTATTTACCAATAATAGATGTGAACATACTTAGTGAAGCAGGCCAAGGGCCACAAGGAATAACCAGAGAAAGGACAAAGTTGAAGGGGAAGAAGCACAGAAAATACACCAAGAATGCTCTGTTCAACTGGAGCACTAAAAAATTCTGTATTACAATGGTGCTTCTTTACATAGGGGAGCAGAAAAGATGAAAATTACAAAGAATAGGAATATCAACAGATTGCAGAACCTTGAATAGGGAAAAATTCTAAGTAATTTCTATAACTACGACAACTTCTAATTCTAACTCTAACTTTCCGAACAAGTCAATTAGCTAGTTTCCTAAAATAGTAAAGAAAAATATTCAAATGGCTAGATGGAAGGGAAATGACTGAATTTTGCCTCGGGACATATCCATAATGGCAATAGCGGTCATGTGCATATATCTCATCGTGTTCTTTCTGGATCGGGGTCATAAGAGTCGTTTCGATATCTATGCGCAATTTTATGGCCGTTTTAGTGGAGGGTATGCAAATTCCTCCCCAAAACACGACCCCACCTTACTTTGCACCGATCCTACTGTTCCAGCCACTCGATGGCTGTCCGGGCTGCATCACTTAGACTACTAAATGTAAACATACTGTAGTCTGCATGTGTGCTTTTTAAAAATGCTAGTAAACATGGATAAAAGTTAACTTTTTTTTCAAACTTTTCAGACCTTACAATCTCAGAATATTCTGTATTTGTTTTGACTCTTACAATATTCTGTATTACTGTCTGCAATCTTCAAATTTATTTTAAATCACCACAATCCTTGAAACCCTTAAAAATCCCCTTCTGTTAGCATCCGTAAAAAAAGGAATATACTAGGTATATTCACAGAATATTCCTAGCATATTCTGTAGAAAAACGGTGTATGGAAAGAATATTCTGTTAATATTCCCTTTTTGATGATTGCTAACTTGGGGGGTTTAGAAGGTGACCAGAAAGAGGGTCACAATTCATTGATAAAAGCAAAGAAGGTACAAGCAAAAAGTGTTAAAAAAGGAGTTACCAAGACAAAAAGGTCAGGAAACTATCAAGGATTCAAGATGATAGAATCCACCACCCAAGGACCCCAAACCCAATTACAGCAAGAATTTTTGCCACTTAAATATTTTATTCATGATGATTGAAGTTTTGAACTCTGCAGTTTGACCCCAGAGAAAGCGAAGAACCAATCTGCATAAGGAGTGTGCATGTCTAGATAATAACAGAAGGATCCTGAAAAGAGTCTCTGAAGATTCTATTACTTCTCTCCCTCCAGATTGCCCATACTGTTGTTGGTAAGCACAGTTCCAAATATGTTTCTCTGTAGGTGTTGGGTAAATCCTCCCAAGACAGTAAAAGGTGTAAAATATCTGTGTAGCTTGTCCAAGAAACCTCCAAACATTTGAAAAGCAGCCTCCAGACAATGTCCATAACTGCACAATTGAGGACTATGTGATCAACGTTTTCCTCAAAGAGACCACAGAGAATACAGTTAGCCCTAATGTCATTCCTGAGCTTCTTCAGCGTTCAAACTTCAAAGATTGTAAGGCGTTTAAAAATAAATATGAAGATTGAGGGGACTAATACAGAATACCGAAAGATTGTAAGAACTGAAAAGTTAAAATACCCTAAAAGTTAAACGATGCAAATGAGTAGTGGAAAATATATGTTAAATCAAAACATTTACCAACATGTTATACAAGGTATTTGCTTTCCTTTAGAAAATTCTTGTATACAAATTACAAAAAATGTTTGACAACAAGGTCCGCATATTATAGGAAAGCCCACGTAAATCATAGCTACAAATTAATGGCTAATAATAAAAGAAAACTCAGTGGACCTTGAACTGGACAATTTAACTGATTCTTATTTTTGGCTTCTTCTCAGTAAATACAAAAAATTAGACCCATCTCTGTTCATTTTATTAGATTTGCTGCAAGGAACTGTTCATTTGTGATGAATCTGGTGTCTCTTTTATTAAATGAGTGATAATGTATTTTTATTGTCTTTTTGGACTTTCCCTGATCTAAGGTCCCTCCCCCACCAGTGTAATTCTTACTTGGTAAATGGTCTCATGGACATATTTGGTCTGCTGTGGCTTGCAGAATTGACCAATCCTGATGCAGATTGGTTGATTTGGATCTGGACTGGTGCCAACTGATCCAATTTTTAGGGGGTCAGCTGTGGTTCAGTCAAGACCAGCCAAAGCCAAAATTTCTCTATTACTGGAAAAAGCCTTCTCCCTGACTCAACTGATCTGGGCGAATTCTGGATGAGCCAATCTGTGATTCTGTATCGGGTTTGGGACAGCAGCTGACTCAGCTGCCTGGTCTAAATTTTAAGTTCATTGGTTGATATGAATTGCAAAATCAGATAGACTTCCTTAGTACATTTGGCCAAATCAGACAAGCCGGGGGTCCATGCTGATCCTGGACCTGCCAAATAAAAATTCCAAACATGACAGAAAAAAGTAAAATTATAAACTTGTACGATGGCACTTCTTCTGTGAGAAAGGTGTCTTTTTCTGTTAGGAAGGTGAGTGGCAACAATTTAAGTCCAAATTCATGCTGCAAGCATGCGGGTGGAGTTTTGGTCGATGCATTGGGTGAAACTACTGAGGAATTGTCAGTAATAATCTATACCAATTTTAGTTAGCTTTAACACCAAAACATCAATTATAGCTAAAATGCTAAATGTCTTCCTCTTGATACAAATATTCAGAGTTGGCACATGTTAGCAAAGGTGATTTATATCAAATCAATATACCAAGACATGAATTGGGTTTTGATCTTTGCTATATACATACAGTTAAAATTGAGCAAAAAAAAATGTCTTGCTGTCCCTCTGGTTTTTAGTTGGAAGGGAAAATTGAATAGATGAAGGATGGGGGATTGGATTCTCTTTAATGCATTTGAGAAGGCAAAAATGACTTAATTAGAACTACGGGAAAGTGAATTCAAAATAATCTTTTCATTATTCATGAGCTTGCCATGTAAAGAGTGAAAATGGTGGTTGGGAAAAACATGATATTTACTTGGATGTAACTGGTATAGATGCTGTGTCCATCTCCATCTATCCGTCTACATACATAGGTACGTGTTTGTATATCCATTGCCGCCATTGGCATCATAAGTGCATCGCTACTCCAAAACCACATGATTCAATCTCTAGTTCCCAAACCGCACCATTAAACCTTTTCAATAGTTTTTAAACTAGCTTTAGATAATAAATCATTCAAGTTTGATACCAAATATTATGGATTATTATATAGTATCTTGTATTACACTTCTAAATTCTTTATTTTTTATGCAACTGATGATGAAAGTGTGCCAAAATTCTTAGATATCAAATCATGTGATTTTTGAGTACATGGTGATGCACTTATGGTGAGATGGCAATGGATCCGTACTGTCTGTCTACTTGTTGAGATATGAATTAATATTTGGCTTATTGTTGTTAATTGTGATATCATTGTCCTCCTTTTTGTTCTTGCATGAACTCATTTGTTTCCGACTCTAATAGTTCTAGTGTGATGAATGTTTTACTTTTAAGGTTTCTTTTTCTATTGCTTTGTCATACTTTTTTCTATTTAACCTCATCTTAATCATTGTGAACATCTTTCCTTGATGGAAATAAGGGGACATTTTAGCAATTGATGTATACAAAGACAAGACTGAGTGATCATTGTTTTAGCAACTGATGCATACAGATATGGTGCCGCTTATGTAAAGAAACCTCATGTTCCGTGTTCACACCATATGAGAACTATATTGTTAGTGTTTATGTTGACATTCCTTGATGAGTTTATGGTTTTAGGTTGTTCCAGTTGCTTCAATGTTGACACCTAACCAATTTGAAGCAGAACAGCTGACAGGATTTAGGTATTATTTTCTTTGTCAGTTTGTTGTTGTGTCTGTTTCTTTTCTGTCGATTTTGTTTCATTGTCAATATCTTGTCGATCATTAACACAATCCATGCCAATATAGGTATACTGTGTTCTCATAAAGGTACCTGCTGATTGCATCCCTTTTGTTCTTCATTGTGTATGTAAAGTTGTAAACTATATGTGGTCTTTGCTCTGAAGCATTTGTAATCCCCTTGTAGTGACTTGAAACCATAACTTCTCTGATGTCCTTTTTCACTAGAACAAGATACAGAATATCTTGAAAGGCTATGCATCTAGGATATTTATGCTGTCCAAGATTCGGAGGACAGGATAATCAACCCAAATATTCTTATATGTGGATATTACCACACATGAATTGGGGGAGCAATCTTGTAGTCATTTCACACAACTTTCTGGTTTAACCTGCTTGTTTTTTCTTGGGAGGGGGTTTTAGTTTTTAATCCCTGTAAATACTCATTTTCAAATAGACCCTTGTGCGTTATGTATTTAGTGTTGACTCCAAAATACTTTTTCTTCCTTAGAAATAAGTCCTAGTTAACAGTCATTTTGTAGATAAAAATAGGCGATAAGGACTTAAAGATTATTAAACTCAAGTTTAATGGAGCTAGGACTAAATATGCAAGACACGAGGACTTTTCTAGATTTGATAGTTTAAATATCAAAATTTATGTTAAATTTCCTATTTATCACTAAAGTTGTATCCTTCTCCATTTCATTAACCAGTGTCTTTCCTGAACAATTTGTTCACATGTAGGATTACTTCAGAAAAAGATGGCTTGAAAGCATGCAATGTCCTTCATGCCGCAGGACCTTCAAAGGTTTGTCTGTTAGCAAGCACAGATGAGTCAAAAGCAATTTTATGTCTTGTTTTTTTTCCATCTATTTTATAAATCTTGCTAATTGGCCAGGACTAAGCGTATGTCTCAAAAAGTTATTTCCTACCTTGATATGAATACTATTGACATAAACAGTATTCAAGATTCATAGTTTTCGACAAGTATAGAAATGGTTAATCTTAATAAAAGGAGCAACACCCCCAGGAAGGAAAGACTAACTCAAGAGCTATGTGACTTTAAACAAACTGGTCCTCCTAGAACCATTTCAAACATTATGACATCTTATGTCTCATACAGCGGCAATAGGTAAAGGAGCGTAATTAGCTTCTGTTTTAGATGCTTTCTTGCACTGTCGGATTTAAAAGACATGGGCTAATTGGAGACCCAGAGTGAGTCTGTTGTTTGAAGAGAGGAATAAGATGCAGTTTATCACAGTTGAAGGACTACACATGGTTCTATTTGGCTCGAAGATAGTTTGCATGATGTCTGATCATAGGGTGTCAGACAACGAGTCCATTGAGTCTTTGTTCAGCCCATTTGGGATTCGTTTAACATCTTTTTCCATTTTTGATGTATTTTGTGTGATTTTCGTACAAATTTTGAGTCTAAAGGTATTTTAGTTTAAGGATAGTTAGGGTTGGGTTAGTCTCTATATATAGTGATGTAAACCCTATTTTTCAATTAATGGCGAACTTTTACTGCAAATTTGGGATATTTTCTGCTAGCTTCTCTAAGATGGAGATTAAAAAACCATGAGACAGGGTCAGGTGTGACGCTCAGTATTGCCGCCAGTATCCTTCGCCTTGCACTGCTATCTTGTCGCTCGTTCCGCATCAGTTTACCTTTTCCTTTGTAAAGAAGTCTATCCTTGACTTTATCCTTATCCTTGCATAGTTATATCCTTATCTTGGAAAATTATTGAAGTAAAGTGCACACAGATTAAATTATCACATAAAATGTGATTGTACATTATGTTTTGTTGTCATAAGAGCACAGAAGCATTAAAAATATCACACAAAATACGATTGTACATTAGCTTTTGTTGTCATAGCTTTCAAACAGGGGACCTCAAGAAAGAACATCCTTATCCTTATTGAAGTTGGAAATCTTCAACTCAAAGTTTGGCCAGTTTTGGGCTTGTATCATATTAGTGGCAAGGGAGAGCTCAAGTGTTGGGAGCCTAGTTGCTTATTGGTGGCAATAGGGTTCCCCTTATGGTAGGCTCAACATTGAGAAGGCTGAGTGACCTGTTACATCTGGGCTTTCTCTTCAGCAGGTGTGGGAATGATATTTTATAAAAATATAAAAAGAGTTTTATATTTTTAATATGAATATTCCATTTGATTCGCAACTCATGAATGATGAGTTAAGTGTTGAATCAAGCATGTAGATTCGTATTTGGATCCCTCTTCATCGACCTCGGTCGATGTTAATTACACCAATGAAGTTATGGGACACCTTTAATTAACCCCTTATACATAATACTGAAATTAACTATACAATAAATAAACTTTGTGCGAAATTGAAAACTGGTATAATATACAGATAATGCACTTAATGAGAGAAATGAACTGAACTTTCATTAATATGGAATGTTACATATTACAAAAATACCCAGATGACCAAAGGGGCATTACAATATGATAAAACTCCGATTATAATAATCGGATTATTACATCATGGTTGCATATGTAATTGATATAACTAATGTGATAGATCTGTGCTTACGATCACATATTTTATATTCGGATCATCGATCATGCAAGGATAGTCTAGATCTACGTAATCAAACGGTAAACTTACATCTATGATCACGATCAGTGTGATCGGATCATCAGACTTGTATTAACGGTCGTACCGATGCGATCGGACCTTAAAAATTTGAGTGCATGGTTGAGATCACTAAGATTAGAACAACAATTTTAAGCATGCAGTCAAGATCACTAAGATCAGATCGTTGGATTTAAGCTTACGATCGGGTTGACTGAGATAGGACTGTTGGTCAAGATCATTAAGATCAAACCGTTGGATTGAAGTCCACGGTTGAGATTGCTAAGATCAGACTATTGTATTGGAGCTTATGGTCAAGATCACTAAGATCAGGCCGTTGGATTGAAACTTATGGTCGAGATTAGAAAGATCAAATCGTTGGATTGAAGTCTACAGTTAAGATCAATGAGATCAGACTATTTGATTGTAATTTACGGTTGAGATAAAAAAGATCAGACTGTTGGATTGGAGTTTACGGTTGAGATCAAAAAGTTCAGACCATCGGATGGAAGTTTACGGTTGAGATCAAAAAAGATCAGACGTCGTATGTAGGATTCGGTCATTATCACAAAGATTCAACTGTTCAATTTGAGTTTCGATCGATATCGCCAAGATCCGACCATTAGATTATGAGATCAGGTCGACATCGCAAAGATCCGACTGTTAGATTATGAGATTTGGTCAAGATCATAGAGATCCGACCATTAGATCTGAACTTCGATCGAGATCGTGACGATCTGACCGCTGGATTCTAAGATCGGGTCAAGATATGTAAGATCTGACCATTAGATCTTAGCTTTGGTCGAGATGGTAATGATCCGACCGTTGGATGATAAGATTGAGTCAAGATACTGGAAGATCTGACCGTTGGATCTTAAGTTCGGTTGATATCGGGACAATCCAACCATTGAATTTGAATTTTGGTCAATATTAAGACGATCTGACTATTGGATTTGAAATCCGGTGGATATCGGGATAATCCGATCGGATTTGAAGTTTGGTCAATATCAGGATCATCCGACCATTGAATCTAAAGTTCACTCGATATCGGAACAATCCAACCGTTAAATCAAAAGTGCGGTCGATATTGAGACGATCCGACTGTTGGATCTAAAGTTCGGTCAATATCGGGGTGATCTGATAGTTGGATCTGAAATATGATCAACATTGGAACGATCCGACCTTTAGATTTGATGTTCGGTCGATATCAGGATGATCCGACCATTAGATCTGAAGTTCAATTGATATTGGGACGATCCGTCCGTTAGATTTGAATTCAATATTGGGATGATCCGACCGTTGGATCTGAAAGGCGATCAATATCGGGACGATCCGACCATTAGATCTGAAGTTCGGTCGATATTGACATGATCTGAACGTTAGATTTGAGATTCGACCGACATCGTTTAGATCTGACCGTTAAATTTGAAGTTCGATCGATATCAGGACGATCCGACAGTTAGATCTGAAGTTCGGTCGATATTGGAACGATCCGACCGTTGGATTTGAAGTTCGGTCAATATCGGCACGATTCAACCGTTAGATCTAAAGTTCAGCCAATATCGTAACAATCCGACCGTTAAATCAAAAGTGCGGTCGATATTGAGACGATCTAACTGTTGGATCTAAAGTTCGGTCGATATCGGTACGCTCTGACTGTTAGATCTAAAGTTTGGTCAATATCAGGACGATCTGACCGTTGGATTTGAATTTTGATCGATATTGAGACGATCCAACCGTTGGATTTGAAATCCAGTTGATATCGGGACAATTCGACCATTGAATTTGAAATCCGATCAATATCAGATTGATCTGACTGTCAGATCTGAAGTTTGGTCGATATCTGGACGATTTGACCGTTAGATCTGAAGTTTGACCGATATCAAGAAGATCCGACCGTCAGATTTGAATTTCGGTCAATATTGGGATGATTCGACTGTTGAATTTAAAATCTGATCAATATCGGAACGTTCCTACCCTTAGATTTGAAATTCGGTCAATACGGTGACAATCTGACCATTAGATCTGAAATTCAGTCAATACGGTGACGATCTAACCGTTAGATCTGAAATTCGGTCAACCTCGAGACGATCCGACTATTAGATTTGAATTTCGGTCAATATTGGGATGATCCGATCGTTAGATTTGAAATCTTGTCGATATCAGAACGATCCCAACATTAGATTTGAGATTCGACCAATATCGTTCAAATCCGATCGTTAAATTTGAAGTTCAGTCGATATCGGGACAATCTGACTGTTAGATCTGAAGTTTGGTCGATATCGGAACGATCCGACCGTTGGATTTGAAGTTCGGTTGATATCGGTACGATCCGACCGTTAGATCTGAAGTTCGGTCGATATCGAGACGATGCGACCGTTATATCTGAAGTTCGGTCGATACGGAACGATCTGATCGTTGGATTTGAAGTTCGGTTGATATCGAGACGTTTCGATTGCTAGATTTGAATTTTGGTTGATATTGGGACGATCCGATCGCTAGATTTGATATTAGATCAGAGACATATGATATGGTCACCTGATCGATGTAGTTAGATTCGGGTTATAGTAAATGCTACTATGATCGACCTAGTTAGTCATTTGATCAATGGGTCAGGTTGTGAGTGGACTTAATCAATGTGATTAAGTTATTTAGTCAGTGAATTTGATGTTTTATGAATATGGTTAATTATATGTGCTTAAGACATAAGACATATGATTTAATAACATATGACTTAATAACATGTGTTAATTACATGTTAATCGATTTTATGTCACCTTAACATAAACATGACATGATTTAATAACATGTGTCATATGTTTATGTCACATAAATAAGTTACATGTTAATGGACTTTATGTCACATTAATATAAACGTAACATATGATTTAATAACATATGTCTTAATCACACTTATCTTAATAACATATGTTAATGGACTTTATGCTACATAACATAAACATGACATATGATTTAACTACATATGTCCTAATCATGTGTCTCAATGACATATGTTAGTGGAGACTACATGTTTTAATAACATATGTCAATTAATTAACATGTTAATGGATTTTGTGTCACATTAACATAACTAATGGCCGTGATTAAATCATGACCATTAATTATTAAGACATATTCATAAATTTAGGACATGTCTACATAAGTGTCGGACAATGTCCTAGCACTTGGACAAAAAAGAGGAGTGGAGTCTAAGCCTACCACTCTTTATACAAGGAGTCTTCAAGACCTTGACCCTTGTCTCCGTCCTCCTCAAATGAGTCCCTTAGGGGGATATTTATAGTCTCGCTAAAAAGCGGTTAGAAGCCTAGGGGGCCACCCTCACCGAATGGAAGTTATGGCCCCTTTCCGTGCACAAAATTTAAATGGGGGTCATCCCTTACCGGGTGGGAGTTAATCATGCATGGGAATTATCCCACATTTAAGAACCCTTGACCAAGTCGTAACCTCCACCTTCATCGGGTGGAAGTTGGTCTTCTTGTGCACACAAGTGCACACCTCCACTAGGCTGCAAGTTACCATGAAGAATTATCCTTACCGGGCTGTAATTTACCATAGAGAATTACCCTCACCGGGTGGAAGTTACCACAAGGGGGAAGCACCCGGTGAGGGTAAAGAATCTTACGTAAAGTAGGATTTTTTTCTCTCGCTCTTTTAAAATAATAAAATCTGTCCTTTTTTTTTTTTTTTTCTTGGTTCCTAACTATCCTAGGATAGTGGGAGGAGGAGAGGGCATAGGCCCCATCCTACCCTCATTGGGTGGGATTTCTTCACCCGGTGAGGGTAGGCAGTCCACCCGCAAGTGGACTCACGCCGCCCTCATCGGGTGGGCTTTTCCCACCTAGTGAGGGTGGGAAGTCCACCTTCGGGTGCGGTGGGAAGAATACCCACCCTCACCGGGTGGGTTTTTCCTACCCGGTGAGGGTGGGAAGTCCACCTGCAGGTGGACTCCTCTCCCATCATCATCTTCTTCCTTTTTTTTTAAAAAAAAAGCAAAATCTGCTGCTGCCTTTTTTTTTTCTTTTTTGGTTCAACAGCTCAACAGCTGATGATTGGGCTGAAAAACAAGGAATGGGAAACCACTTTTCTGGTGGTCAGAACACCTAGAGGATTTATTGGGATTCTTATGGGAAGAGGCATCCTTGCTTTTAATTCATCCAAAGCGGTCATCACCAGAAGGCTTGATGCTCTTGAATCCCATGCTATCTATACTAGGAGGGGCATTGCAGGGTCGATTAAGGGTGCAGGGTTCCCCTACTGGTACTCAGGCCACCTCCAGGAGGGCTTAAGCTAACGATGTAGTGCAAGGGTTGACGGGGTAGGAGTTTGGGAGATGGATCTGTACGTGGTCCTTTGTGGAGGCTTGTATCCCTTCTTTTGATTCCTTGGAGACTAGGCTTACATGGCTCAACATGTGTCTCTCAGGTGGAAGGGGGAGTTGACAAGGAGCTAGCTTAGTCTCTTTTAGACATAGTGTAACGATCTAATACAACCTTCGTAAGCTATTGTCCATTTTGGACCAAGTTCACATGGTTTTGTCCCCAAATATGCCTTACAAGCTATGCATTCAAGCTGTCCATATATGGCCTACTAACTTTTATCATTTTTCGATATGGTATTTGATTTGGTTCATCTTTGTCCTAGGCTCCAGACAGCGCCAGTTACACACTCTGGTATTCTATACCTCCCTCCCATGAGTAGGCCTCTCCTATGAGTAGCTCTTTCTTGCCATCTAGCTCATGACTGGGCTAACATGCTTACCAACTATTGTTTAGTTCATCGCTGAACTAGTCCGTATTGTATTTCACAAGTCTGATTATGATACCGCAAGGTGATGACCTAATTCAACCCTTGTAAAGTATTATCCATCTTGGGCCCCCTTAAGCCTGGATGGTTTTGTCTCCAAAAGCTGCCTCATAAGATAGGATTTGAGTCCCCCAATAACTTTTCCCATTATCCAATATGAGACCAATTTGCTTCATTCTTGCTTCAGCCCATAGACATGGTAGTGGCTCCACATCATGGCAGCTCCACATACTGGCGTTATGCACCACCGTCTAATAGATTGCCTCTCCTTTGGGTAGCCCTTAACAGTGAACTCTTTCGGTATAGATGCTAGACATGCCAAGTGAGCTGTGGCTGGAGACCTCTTGTCTGTGGAAGCTGAGGCTTGGGTCAGCTGCATAGAGAACATTTTGGTGGTTGCGGGGGTAGAATGCCGGAGGAGACATCTTCCTTGTTCACATTCAAGCACGGCGAGTATGGTGGGAAACGATGTTGGGTGGTTAGTATTTCCAAGGTAGGTGATTGAGGAAGGATGATGAGAGGCCGAAGGTGCGTAGCAAGTGGATATAGAGGGATTCAAAGTTTGAAACCGGAGGTGTTTTGACCACTGGGGCTGCTGGCCAGTGTCTGGTGTTAGGTGGATCAGTTATTGGGCTTGGTTGCAGTGGCAGATTGCCTTGTACTTCTCCGTGTGGTGGGCCATCTTCACTAATTGCTTGTTTCATCGGTATCAAAATTTTAAAGTATTTCAAGTACTTACCTTAGCCCCTTTTTCTTCTTAATATGTTGCTAATGTAGGCTGTACATGGTTCATGGTTTTTCATTGGTTCATGTTGCATGTCAATCCTCATCTAGTTATATAGCAGCTTGTCCTTCTTTCTCAAGTATATAAGCACAGTTCTAATATTTGCTCATTCAGGTTGTAATTACCAGCTTGAACATCAATGGGGATCTTCTTCTTCTTGGCAGTCATCAGAAGCTAAAGGTATGCAGAGGCTTTTAGTAGATATCCACCAATTGCTGAAAAAGGAAGAAAAGGGTCCTATATGTCCAGAGAAATATTAGCCAGCGGATGCTGGACATCACTAATTTAGATTTCTCAACAACTGAAGTCTATGCAATTTCAATTGAATCAGGCTCAATGTGACTCTTGTAAAATGAGCCTTTACTTTCTAGATCATTTGCATTGATTCTATTCTGGCCATTGTTAACATCGTTGTCTGAATTTTGGTTATCTGAAAGATGTTTTGGTGACACCAAGGAGTTGTTTTCAGTTTACCAGGCCATTCTATGACACTGGCTTTGTGCCAGCTATAATGCAATTCTCCTGGAAGCTGTTTTGGACCAATCACAGATTATTCTGTTAAAGAGCCTCTTGCCAGAAGCTATTTTCAAAGTCTGTACTTATTATATGTATCTATTATATAGCCACCTGAATATTATTTTCATAACTTTTCCTGTCATAATGGGAACTGAAAACTAACTCCTCATATAAAAGGCACTTCCACCTTGTTTGGTATAAAATGGCACTGCTTCTAAATGGGTCAGTCGATATGGGACTGAACTTTCTCCTACCATCTTGTACTTTATCTAGGCTAAGTATCAATGTTGTCTAGAGATGTGTTCATCATGCACACAATTGTTGATGGACGTGCTCACATCCTTGGAAATCAAGTGTCAACAATGAAACAATCGTACTTGGCTCTATCTCGCTCGAGAAATGTCTTCCATAATTTTTTGACGAGTGTATATATTAGCTTTTGACAAATGCCTTTTAGCTTCTTGGTTGATTTATTTTCCCCTTTCAATTTGGCCCCTTGTTGGGTCTTCTCCTGGCCCAATAACCAGATCCATGAGGGCCTGCTATGACAGTCCATTAAGAGTTGAATTATGATCTACTACAATCCACAAGCTGGACTATTTTTCGTCCCAACAATGGTCCACCTAAGGCCCTCTATTCTTTACCCATTAGGCCTAATAGGGTTTACGGAATCCTTCACATTTTGAACTGTTTTAATTTACACCTTGAATTTTGAACTATTTTGAAATAAACATTCCTGGTTTTCAACATGTGCGTTCTTGACTTCTTATGTATACGTGTTGACTTCGTTTAAACAGGCTTATCTGTTTGGATTCCAATGCCACACGAGAATCTGTAAAAAGTATTAATTCAGTCCCCTTTTAGGCTGTCATTTTACATACATATGCCCGATCTTGTGAAACCTTGTCCTATGTCGGTCTCTCTCAGATCTTGCTGGGGTCTCTCTGAGATCTGTCCAAAATCTCTTCTCTTTTGCTTTCCTGAGATTATATCAATATTTACATTTCCAGGTGCGCTGGTGCAGCATGAGTTTTTTGGAAGGTGGCTGAGGCCACAAAGTGGTACAGTATGAATTAAAATAATTTATGAGATTCAAAGAAAGTAAATGGACTTATATTGCCTAAATTAATGAGGCAAGATGGGAAGTATGAGCTAGAACTTGGTATTAATACCAATCCAGCTATATTTTTATGAGACTATAGGCCTTATGATTCCAATTCCGTCCATCAGTTAAGATTTTTACTATGATTCCAATTCCATACATGATACATCAGTTAATATTTGTGCACATGTGATGTATATTATATACTAACTGGTTTGCCACATTTAAAGATGGCCATGTTGATGTCTGCCGAACAGATTAATATTTCTCAACAAGCTTTTGTATATTCCAGGGCCAACCTCCTGAGCAATTTAAAATTATGATACCCAAGATTCCTGCATATTTCACGGTATGTATTTACATCCCGAACAGCATGTAGTTTGCTGCTTAACTATTCAAGCAAGAATTGGAAAATCTTGTTTCTTTAATGATGCACAGGTGCTGTCTCTATGCATGAAGCGTGCATTCTACAAAGAATCTTATATATGTTGTCTTTTTTTAATCCTCTATAGAATTATATACAAATATCTTACATGAATGAATGATTTGGATGAAAGATATATGTTAAAGATGCAATCCTTTGTGCAAGTGTTATACAATTTTCAATGGTATACAATTTCAATGCACAAATTTCAATAGTATACAGTTTCAGAGGCATATATGTACTCGGTGATACATATGCCGCTGTCAAGCGGAAGAGGGAAAGGATGAGCTAATTTTGCCCATGTCCATGTGCTTAATGGCTTTTCTTTAGTACTTATGGAGAACTAATTTTGCACTTGTACATATACTGCTTGTTTAGAAGGATGACGATGTGTTTGTTGTAGTATATGAGCTGGTGCATTGTAATGGAGCTGTAAATTATACTTAAACATGTAGTCATTCATAAGTTTGTTACATTTTCATTATTCTTGTTCAATTCAACATAGTAATTATGGTATAGTACATTGTCAAAAAGAAAATAAGTTATCGTTTCCTTTGTGTCATTAATATTTTAGTACTTCTGTCCATTGTGTTTGAAAATATAACGCTTGTCTGGTAAATTTGCTAGGCTCACACTAGGGAGGATATGAAGCTTTTCATAATTGTTCAACCTTGAATTAGTTTGTAGAGTTTGTTAGTTCATTTTTAAGATGTTATTTTTGGTAATACTTTGTATTGTAGTATATAATATTTTGTTTGTTATATCAGTATTCGTGTATATGTGGTATTATATCTTGTCAATAAGGTTTCTACATGATCAGTTGGATATGGTTAGAGTTATCTAAGGACAAGAATATAACTTGCATAGTGTTTATCAATTTAGGGAAGCCTTATGAATCTGGCACCATGGACAGTCATTTGGTAGACCTGATAAAGAAAGCTCTTGGTGGTCTAAAAGATTTAAAAGGAAGTAGGGACAAGGATACTGCATTGATGGTTTATAAGATGCAATGAAGAATAAGGACAAGAATAAGGATCATATGGGATGAGACATTGCATATTTTGATTTTTAAGGCTGTAGAAAATTGATTTACTATGCAGAATTATTGTAACTGTGTTGACTACTTTCTCCTGGAGAAGGATTGATACATACTAGGTCAATGAGGTAAGGACGATGATTACTGATCCAATAGCGTGACTGTTCAAATCTTTTAGATCATCAACCTATCATCTATCTTCTGCCATTCCATGATCCGATCATATGATCCAAATCATCACATAGGTCGGTTGGCAAGGTTTTTTTTCCTGGGAGGGGGCATGGTTCGAACCTGGGTTGGTCAATGACTTGGGGTTTCTTTCCATTTGATGAAGTGCCCTGCCATTGCGGCAGGGATCTAAAGAAAATAAGATCATTGTACTGGTTCCATCCATCTTCTAAAAAAAGAAAAATAACTTCCTTTGATCTATGATATGTTAGCAAATGACTCTTTTGAGTCACATATCAGTATTGAAATTGCGTGGAGGGATTGCCCACAATCACATTGAGGTGGCAGGGGGGATGTCATGTCATGGTTGGCTGATCCTTACATGTGCTGTAGGTTGATCACTTGCTTGACCAATGAAAACATAGAGCCTTTCCATTTACTCTCTTAATTTTAACATTGATGTGCAAGTCATTATTTCACTTCATCTTTTGTATTTCAGGAATGCCAGTTAAGGTGAATAAGTGTCTTTCATAGTCAGACATATGCCGGTCCATAACTATCAAACATTTCGCTATCATTTTTGGTTAAATTTCTTCTGTTATCTTAATTGTTGTTTTGACACCAGTTCATTTCTCATCTTTATATGGCTTGTAGGGAACTGGGGACCTAATGACTGCACTTCTACTAGGATGGAGCAATGTGAGGCTTTTGTATTGCTGATGTGAACTTGGCTAGATGTTACATATACTAATTTTATATTTCTTTATCTTTTTAGAAATATCCAGATGATCTTGGCAGAGCGTCAGAGCTTGCAGTATCAAGTTTGCAGGTACTTTCTGTTTGGTTTCTGATACTACCAGTTTATTGTAAGTAGTGTCCCATATTGATGTGTATTAGTCACAATAAGATTGTAGGCAAGGATACTTGTGATAGTATTTTTATCCTTCCGTGAATTTGGAATTTGCAACTTAAGTTTCAGCTTGGATTTTTTGCATCTTAGTTATAATGGAGTCCTCTTTATAATATATTGCCCACTTTTGGAATATTTTCATGACACTTATCTGCAATGCGCTTGTCTGTCATTCCAAGTGTATTCCTCTTAGCTGGTGCCTTTGTTTAACCCTCTCACCATATCTTGGGGTTATCAGCTGATTTCTGGGAAAAGGTGTTTAAATAGTTTACATTCAAATTCTGTTTATTTCTTTCTTATCTTGGGTAGGAATCCCTCCTATCCCACCGATTGTACTCCCTCTCTTTATTCTTAATAAAACCGGTGGAAAAATCCACGTTATTCTTGGAAAAAAATAAAAAGAAGTCTTGGCGTCTGATCTATTATTTCTTTCTTGAGACAGTACTGTTGTCCTGTGATTTTTAATGCCACATCAAACCACACAAAGGAAAAAAAATGGATCTTTCAATATCACCGCCTCCAATCTGATATGTGATAAGTTTTCCTTTGCTTATTCACATTAATTTTCCATAATTTTCCCCATCATAAGTTAGGTTTTAATACTCCAAAAAGAGGATGGAACAGAAATCAAGTTATCTGATGCTAATGTGGCACTCTTGGTTGCCTAAGATTTTTTTTGCCTGTTAAAGGTTCCTTCAAATTTCTTTGCTTCATGACCGAGCTTGGAAAATTCAGATGCTTCAAATGCAAATGACAGGGGTGCAGATGTACTATCACAGTTCCATAGATTATCTCTTGATCGACAGTTTTGTTAGGGATTTGATGGATGGGGAAATTTCTCAGCTAGGGGATATCTTTCCCCTTTTATGGGGCCAGACCTTTGACATGAACAATATGGGTCTTGGTCGTGGAGAAGGAAGCCAATGGGAAATTGACTGTCAGGTCTGCCTATAGTAATCCTGGAAGCCCTCTGAAGGTAAGATCCTTCTATAGAGATTCATGGAAGGTTGCCAACCTGTGACCAGCCGGTGCAGTTCATGGAGGACATGAGGGCAAGTTATTGCCTATGCAGGGATGAGGAGGAATCCCGGGACTCTTCAGTGGGTGTTCTTTTGCCCAAGAAGTGTGGCTCCTGTTGGACAAGCCTTATTGTATTAATCGGCTTAAGGTTCGCCGTTTTGCTAATCCGTATGGGATCCTACCTTCCTAGATATGGTAGGATATTGATCTGACATGGTCTAACTTGCAAGAGTGGCATGAGTCAAGCCAATGAGTTAGTCAAAAGTAATGAGTTTAAGTCACATTTTAGAGAAATTTACCATATTAATTGATATAAAAGTGTAATTTTACCTATCAAATGGCAAAAACTCAATTTAAAGCAACCTATTATGCATGTATGAGTCGGCACGGTCCAATGTGGTGTGTGCCAGCAGATCGGACTTCCCAGATACAAGTTGATTTGTATGAGTCGGCAAGATCCAGTACGATACGGCAGAGCATGAATCGGTTACCAGACAGAGTGGACAGGTTGCTTTGTGTTGGAACTGGCAGTGGCTTCTTAAAGGTGACCATATTTTATGATGATTAATCCTACACATGATCATTTGGTCTGTATGGAATGAAATAAATGGGAGAATTTTAAGAGGGAGGCCAAGACTCCGGATAGGCAAAATTCTTATGTAATCTGGATGAACATAACAGTTCCTGTTTGCCTTTTTTTTGTTTTTGTTTGTGGGGGGTTGGGGGGATAGCTTAGGTCACACTGGCTTGGCGTGGGCATAAATTTTTTTTGTCTGGTTAATTACATATATAACCCTGTTAGAAAGCTAATTGCACTTTTGACCACCTTATTTTCACCCTCTTATTAATAACCTCATTGCATGTAAATAGTTGCAAAAATGCCCCTGAGGTTAGTTTCCATTTCATGCTGTAAGAATATATCTAGAACATGTCGTTAACACTTGTCATTAGGATGAAGAAGTGTCTTTAATACTCTAGGGAGAGACCCCGGGGGGGGGGGGGGGGGGGGTCTCCTTCTTTGGTGCCGGCAGTTCAATCGAGGGAGAGAGAGAGAGAGAGAGCATATTATTGTCCTTTTTCATGTATAGTTAGGATTTAATATAGTTAGTTACCTTTTTGTTGAACCTAGTTATGGGATGTTACGCTAGGGGCATGTTTGTAGCTATTCACATGCAGTGGGGTTATTAATAATAGGGTAAAAATAAGGTCAAAAGTGTAATTAAGTTTCTAACAGGGTTATATATGTAATTAGCGCTTTTTATATGGTGGGATGTTTGAGAGCGGTCCATGCTTGTATATTCCCTTTTTTTATTTAATAATAGATCTGTGGTGCTAGTCACTTTCAGAAAAAAAGATGACAGGCACAGAGCCTTTGAGTGAATGATGCTGAATGCAACCAGAAACATATCTGTTTGTTTTGATGCATTTGTGGAAAGAAGCTAGAGTCCAAATTCTGGGACCTGCTTGAATTCTTTCTGCCAGGCATGGTGGTCAAGAAGTTCAGAGGGATTGAGAACAAACTGCAGAGATGGCCATTTGGTATCTCAGACTTTCGGTACCAGGACTATAGTGCAAGGCATTATATGCTTTTGATGGGCATCATGCACCTAAATTGTTGTTCCAAATGCCTGACACTCGTGGAAGCTGATATTCTAAATCTCGTTTCCTGTCTGCCTTGAACGGAAACTGTGGCATTCGGATCCCAAAATGTTAGACGGTTGGGTTTCAAGTTCTACTGGCATGCTTTTCTTTCCTTGTAACAAAAAGATGGTCACCAAGCTGCTTGAATTATAGGTAGGGGTATCTAGAGGCAAGAAATTTCAATATAAGGTGCTCTATACAATGAAGAAATAAGAGAAAAAGACATAGATGTCCAACTCAACCAACTCAATCAAGCTTTAATCCCACATTAATTGGGGTCGGCTATATGGATTCTCTGTCTCCACTCTAAACAATTTTGGGCTATCTCTTCTGAAAGGTTTAAAGCCTCCAAATCATATTGTACTACGCTGTTCTAAGTTAATCTATGTCTATCCCTTCCTTTCTTTCCTTCCTCTATCCTAATATGCTTCACTTTTCTAACTATAGCCTCCCTAGGTCTACACTTAACATGTCAAAACCATCTCAATTTTCCTTCTTCCAATTTGTCCTCAATTGATACCACTCCCACCATTTCTCTAATATACTCATTACGAATTTTATCACCTCAACATTTTCATATCGGTAACACTCATCTTAGAGACATGTTGTCCCTTTATTGCCCAGTATTCGCTACCATACAACATTACATGTCTTATCATCGTACGGTACAATTTTCCTTTCAGCTTCGTTGGGATCTTACGGTCACACATAACTCCCGTGGCAAGTCTCTACTTCACCCATCCTACTTTAATCCTATAGTTAACATCCTACTCGCACCCTCCATGTTTTTGGAGGATCGAACCAAGAGATTTGAAATGGGTGTTTTGGAGTATTGTCATTCCATCTAAGTTAACTCCCTCCTTCTCGTCCCCTCCTTTTCGTCCATCCGACCTTCACTAAACCTACAATGTGTGTATTTTGTCTTAGTTCTACTTAACTTGAAACCTTTAAACTCTAAGGTACTCCTCCAAAGCTTTAGTTTCTATTAACTCCCTCTTGCGTTTCATCTATCAACACAATATTATCCGCAAACATCATACTGTTCTCTTGTATTTTTTTTGTTAAATCATCTATAATTAATGCGAAAAGGTGAGGACTTACTGCTAATCCTTGATGTACTTCAACTGAAATAGGAAAATCTCTTGTTTTCCCTCCAACCGTACGGACACTATTAGTTGCTCCTTCATACATGTTTGTTAAAACTTGTATGTACTTAGTAGATATACTCTTGCGTTCCAACACTCTCCACGAGACATCTCTTGAAACTCTATCATAGGTCTTCTTCAAATCGATGAACACCATATGTAGATCTTTCTTTATATCTTTACATTTCTCCATCAAGTTTTTAATGAGGAAGATAGTTTCCATAATTGATCGACCCAGCATAAAGTCGAATTGGTTGGCCTAGATAGTTGTGTCACATTGTAAACGATGTTCCACAATTCTCTTCGACAGCTTCATAGTATGACTTATGAGCTTAATTCCTCTATAGTTTTGAGTAATTTTAGATGTCTCCTTTGTTTTAAAAAATAAGTACAATAGTGCTTTTCCTCCATTTATTTGACATTTTCTTAGAGATTAGGATCTTGTTAAATAGTCGGGTTAACCATTCCACTTTTACATCTTCTAAACATTTCCACACTTGAATAGGAATTCTATTAAGGCCATGAGCTTTATCTACTTTCATCTTCTTCAATGTTTTCTTGACTTCCGATAATCTAATCCTCCTAGTATAGTTCACATTACGCTCTGTTGTACATTCTATGCCCACTATGTTTCCCATGTGATTATCATTAAATGGAAAAATCAAGCTATGAGCCAGACTTTAATTGGCTACAATATCACGCTATGTTATTAAAGGTGATCGCCTTGCTTGCCTAGGCGATGACATAGGCTGAGGCAAGCCAAAACGCCTGGTGTTGCCTCATGTTCGCCTCACTCACGTAGGCACTTGCCTATGATGTCTATGGGATAGGCTTGTTTCTTTTTTAATCACGTAGTACTACTTGTTCATTCTTAAATATTTCAAAGTGGTTAATGTCTCTTTTAACAATGTCCAATATCCTTTCTCTTTTGCATTGTCTTTCTTATTCTTGATGATTCCTTAGACCATCCACTGGTTATACGAGAAGTGGATGGTCTTAGGACATCAAATGTTGTACATGATCAATGCTTCCCAGAGTCTTGCATATAATTATTTTAGATGTTTTCTTTATTTTTCTTGTATTATCATTTTCTTTCTTCATAGTGATTTATGAGAAAATACACCGCCACCTTAAATGCCTAGGCGATCGCCTAGGCATTTGAGGTTGAGGCGAAACCTTGGTCGCCTCTTGCCTCTGACTACATAGATATCAAGCAACCTCCTCTGCTGCAAAAATGAGTATCAGTCAGAATGATTCTTGCTTTGGATGCTTGTTGCATATCGCATCCTCAAACTCCTGCATCTTGACTCATTAATTGTTACAAGATGTTGTACATGTAGATTCAAAATACTGGCAATCCAAAACAATCAACGTGCGTTTTTGTACATAATGTCCACGTGCACAAGTCACTTAAGAACTTTTGCATTAAGGCAGTAGGAATTTCGAGGTTTCCAAGCATCAGCATCATGTCATAAAATCTCTTTCCCTTTTAGACTACATTTCTCCCATCCAAAGGGATATTAGTACTTGCCCTTTAGGAGGTCTCTTTTAGCTTCTGATTTGTTTCTTGCTTATCATTTGACTCTCGCCGTATTTGTTGATGCGGTTACTTATCTATAAGCTGTGATTATAGGGTTAACAGAAATGAACAGAACCTTGTGCTTTATTTACGAGGAAAGTGCTTCCTTAGAAGCATCTTCTACACTAAAAAATGTGCGATACTTGTTATGCAGGCCCTGCTGCAAAGAACCGTGGCTGACTATGAAAAAGTTGGTTTTGATCCAACGTCTAGCAGCTTGGAAATTCGGCTAATCCAGAGCCAGGATGACATCCGCAACCCACAGGTCAAGTATAAGGTGGAAAAATATAGCTGCTGATCCGATTCAACGTTTTTGTAAGGATAGGATGCCTTCTCCAGCCTCTAACCCAAGCCACTGCATCCAAACCACCATTTTATACTTCTTTCCTTGCACCTCTATTTAGTATGTATATGTCCGAAGGCACATTTTTTATGCAATTTGCTATTTCTGAAGTTCAAAGCATAAAAAAGGAAAGTAGAATCAATAAATTGTGGCCTCACAAATATGAACTGCCTATTATCAGCAAATATGTTTCGTAGAGGACATTGCAAGGCTTTAGCATTGTAAAATTGGGCACTTTTCTAGATTTGGCTAAGCAGATTCACTCGAAAGATCAATACAAAAATGGCATTTGTTTCCAACGACTTTGGTAATTACATCACCAATAGAGGGAAACAAGGACTTACTATGGATGTGAAATTGGAGATTTGCATTAATGTGCCCGGGATGGCATTGAGAAAGAATAATTGCCGTTTATGGAAATGAAATGTCTTTATGGTACAAAGTTTGCTTTCACTTGTTTTCTCTTAGAACCTCTCTTTCAGCACCTTTTTTTAGAGCAGTTCATCTTAAACACGGGCAGGAATCTGCCCAAGAGAAATGAGCGTTTAATAGTATATGTACGTCTTCACCTGAATTAGGGATGTCTAACAGGTGAGAAATGATGCAGATAGTGGCCTACTTGTTTCCCTATCCGCAAATTAGCTATTTTATTACTCTTAGGAAAAATGTATCCTAGGTTACTTTTTAACATCTGGATATAAGTGGTTATCAGTATATAATAACACATATAATGATGTATACTCATAGATAGTAATGGACAATGGTTGCTTTTGAAAATAGGTTTAATCATTTTATGAACGTGGTTTAAAAATTATATCCATTTTTGTATCCATTAATTAATCAAAGATAAAAAACTGTCTGCTAACCTTCAGTTAAGTTAACGAATAGTGCGGATGATTGGATTATCAGTTACCATTGACATCCCTAATCTGAGTGACAGATTGCATATGAAAATGCTTCTCATTCCCTGATTCTGGCCAAGATCAGCTTTACCGAACATCATTCAGAAAAGCATATCACAAGATCACTATCACTAGGGCCATGTTTGGCATAGTTTCTATTTGGAAGTACTTTTGCATTTGCACTTAGTTATTTTTTATGGAAGTCATTAGATCTTGGAAGCCATTATGTGGTATTTTCTTTGTGTTTTGGCTTTCCAACCAAAAATTACAAGGGAGGAACTTCCAAGATTTGGGAAAAGTGAGGTTGTTACGAAAGAATTGACTTTTGGAACAAACTAAAATTAGTTATATCCTTTCTCCTTTAACTCATTTTATGTAAGAAGTAGAAGTCAAGAGTAACTTTCACGTGAAAGTTTTGTCAAACATGCCCAAAGCCATGTTTTATAACGGAGATAAGATAGTGCAAGACGCCTTTTTTAGGCCGGTAGTATAGTTGGCCAAGTATGTACTTTCAAGTTGGGAAGGCTCTAATTCTAACAATGACAATACTTTCTCCCTAAGTGGAGATATTTCTGACAAGTGATGACTGTAGTTGATGGACCGGGGAAGGGCCCAAGTAATGGAGGGAAGACACCTCAGGCAACCGTAAAACAAGGGGATTAGTCGTATAAATCATTATTTTGAGTATGACCTAGGGGTTGTTTGATATGCCCTAGAATACTGTAAACAGCTGTTAGAATGATGTTTTCCTTATATTTGTATTGCTTTAAATTATTTTATGTTATTTTTTTTGTGATTGGAATGTAGCAAATTGCTACACTTCAAAACTGGTTAACTCTTAAGATCTTCTTTTTAATTGATTTTAACTTTCGATTCCAAACCACCATAAATCATAACTGGTGGTTTCGAAACCAGTGATTTAAGTCAGATATTTTATTCTTATTTATTTAAAATCGATGACTTTTAAGTTAAGATTTTACAATATTTTAAGACACACTAAACGAGCCTCTAGAGAGTTGGTATGAAGTCAAACATGAATAGTCAAAGGTTCCAATTTCGGTTCCAAAAACTGTCTATTTTTTTTTCCATAGTTTTTTTGTCATAAAATAAAGTTGTCTTATTTGGAAAATCATATTTGGAGAATGAAGTCAACTTATGATAGAAATTTGATTTTGAGTCAATTTTAGAAAAATATTACGAGTTTCTTCGTCTTTAAACTGAGGAAGTTTGATTTTTAGTCCATTTTTTCCTTTTAGTAAACTTTTAATTTCAAGCATGTCTATGTAGGAGCAAGCAAATGATCTAGCTTGAATCACTGAGAGGTAACATTTATGAACTTATTTACTAGTGAGAATTTGAGATTCTCTTGATTATTTCTTGAGACTGCTGCCCACTTGCTATTTAATCCGAACATGTCAGATTGCCATCTTAACGCAAACTCTTAACATTTGGATCATGCGGCAAAATTAACCTTCAAAAAGATTATAATTTAAGCTTCCAAAAATTCAAATTTCCTCTTCTGTCGTTCACCTACTCTTCAACTTTTTCCTCTTTCAGCTATTGTTCTTTACGTTCGTTTTGCATCAGTTACAGTCTTGACATTTTGAAGCTTAAAAATATTATTATTAAACTAATATTTTAACTGAATGGGAGACTTGATATCTACTTTGGGACGCGAGTAGTATGCAAATAATTTATTTTAATATGCTTTCAATAAAAGATTTGAATCTTCGAAAATTCCTAAATTCCATTTTTAATAATGCTGAGAAAATGATGCTGATGCTGATGTTGCAACTTAATCTATCCATCTTACAAAAGTGCGCACGCGAAAAGCTTCCATATTGTAACTTAATTTTATGCTTGAGGTATGTGCTTTGTGATTTCTTACTACTAAAATGCTCACTATTCTCTGCCGGGAATTATGATCATTCTTACATGTTTGCTTTTTCAGATATACAATGGAAATTTATAAATAGGAAAAGTGCACCGAAGTCCTACTCCTACAGCTTAGACTTCAGCACTCGACTCTTCTCTGGACCTCCTACGATTGAATCCTAAGCGAACTTTAACTAGACTCGCACAGTTTGAAAATTGAAAAATTTAAGACGAATTAAGGTCGTGTTTGGTGCAGCTTCCATCTGAAAGCATTTTTGTAATTTTATTTAATATTTTTTTATGGAAGTCAATGGACCTTGGAAGTCATTTATATTGTATTTTACTTGTATTTTGGTTTTCAACCAAAAGTTACAAATGGGGAATTTCTAAAATTAGAAAGAAAGTGAAGTTATTATAAAAGAGTTGACTTTTGTAATAAATTAAAATTAGTTATAACTTCTCCTCAACTCATTCTGTATAAAAAATGGAAGCCAAAAGTAACTTTCAAGTAGAAATTTTGCAAAACACGTCCTAAAAGTTCATGACATAACTAGTTCTATACCATAATATTGTACTTTTTGGCACACTTCTTAATAAATATTCAATCTTCGATTAGTTGGGCTCTTGTTAATTACGGTAGTTGCAAAATAAGCACATATAAAAAAAGTACCAATCGTCTCTTTGACAAAAATGATCTAGTCAAATAATAATCAACTTTCACTATGAAATGATAAAAGATATGACATGGATAACATTTTTAGTGACAAATATGTTTTTTGGTTAAAAATATTTCCAAAGCCGTCAAGTGAAGAGGGTATATAATTCAACATTTAAATCAATATTTTTTCTTTCTTGAAGATTTTTCATATTATTGTGATAGTTTTACCCTCTCCTGGTGATCATTTCTAACTTAAAAGCCTCACCATATGTAATAATATTTTTTCGATGCTTCCTATCTCCTTTTTTTTTTTTTTTTCCCTAATATGTAGTCTAGTGGAAATTGGGGAGGGGAAATTCTACTGGGGAAGGGAATCCGATGGAGTGAGCATAAGAGAAAGGGAAAACTGGCAACCTCCCATAGGCTCAAAACCGAGCCCCATTACGTTGCTGCATACGGCTATATAGGTCATGTCACAAGGAATACTTGGACATAAATCCTCATGAATTTGTAGGACAGACCTCTCCCCTATATGTAATTATACAGGGCTTGATTTGAATTATAAACTTTTGAAGTTTTTTTTGCATATATATATCCTCAAATACGTTATATTTGCATGTGGCCCAACTCTCACGTATTAGCATCAATATCTCTGTAATATTTAGAAAGTTACACATATCTCTCAATCTAAAAATTTTACATAAGTATCCTTAATTCACTATTATTTTGCATATATATATATATATATCAATTTATTAAAATCTTGCATTATGTACCCCTAACACCTTCGATGATGTTATGATTTATGTAATAATTTTAACATATTTCGTTAAAATTCACCTAAATTTGATGATAGAGGTATAAATGTAATATCTTAAAGATTTTAAGAATATTGATAATAATGTGAGAGTTTAGGATATACATGCAAATACAGTATATTTGAGGAATATATATGCAGAAAAATCCTAAACCTTTTTAACCGTACGACACTGAGGAAAAATTGTTTTTCCTAGGTTATATGTTGTATATAATACTCAAAGGTCACAATCTTCAGTAGCTGACACGGTGACAGAAGCGTGCCGTAGGCCGCACCTTCTGCCCATCTCCGTATACATCTTATCGGTAGCGTGCACTGCTATATAAACGATCCTTCGGATAAAGAAACCGCGCTCGCCTACAAATGATGCTTTCTTTATCTAAAGGAGGGAAAAGAGTTTTTCCAGAAAACCCTTCAAAATGAATTTTTTATTTTATTTTTTTTGAAACTGTCCACTCTGTACCGACCCAGTACAATATACAAATCTGCATGTCCTTGCATAGGAATGTAAATTGGGTGGGCGGAGCTGAATTATGTGATATTTTGAGTTTAACGCAAATGCAAATTAGTCCAGTCTAATTTTAGTCCAGTTCAAATTTCATCTAAATTTAATTTAAATTCAGTCTAAATTTAATAACGAGTGAGTTGGATTGGACTGGTCGTGTTTATAAATAGTTTGTTAAAAATATTTTACTTTTTAGATGAATTATTGTCAAAGTCAATAAATTAAATTGGACCAGTCTATTTTCAGTCCAACTCAAGTCAAACTTCACTAATGTTAACCCAAATTTAATCTAACTCAATTTATATAATTTAGACTAGTCTAATTTTATTTAAAATAGACTGAATTAGACTGGATCCTGCCCAATTGACACCCCTATATCCGTGCAGCAAGCTTTGGATGAAAAAAAAACCCCTCCGAAAGAAAATCAAATTGCGAAGTGAACACGCGCGCCCGTGTGGGCGCGTGTCAAGGTGGAACATCCATCATGAAAAATTATTACCCCTCAGTGGCACTACGTTTTTTCCCAATTAACAACACGAGAAAAATGCACACGCCCAAGATAATCACGTGCACACGCCTATCCATGCACGGGACGTACACTTTTGCACGCTCATGCACGTGTGAGAGAGATGATAAACCCTCCACTTTTTTTCTCCATTTTTTAAAGTACACACACATATATATATATATATATATATATATATATATATATATATATATATATATATATATATATATATATATATATATATATATATATATATATATATATATATATATATATATATATATCTGTATGTCACTTCCAAATCAACTACATTAGAAATGCGTCTTGATTCTTATGCGCTTGGAGATCTTTATTTACAATATGTCCTACAAGTTTGTTCTTTTGATTTCCTTGTAAGCAGGCCCACCCAATATACGGCTGTCCGAAATGGGTGCAGGACCTGGTAGCTGCCTGATCCGATCTAACCTGATATTAGCTGGGATATATCCGTTGACCCATTAGCATATCAGTTAACGATTCTTTGAAACAGGAACTATCGTCTTTTATGTAGACTTTGAACACAAAAGCCAATATTGTATGTGTTCAATAATTTGATTTGAAAAAAAAAGTGTCCAGTACTTTTTCGCCGATCTTCTATTGGTTTGGGAACACATAAGACTCGGAGATGACCTGTTAAGCCTCTAACGGATACTCCTTAGTGGTCTTTCTAATGGGTCCAGGTCTTCACATTGGGAGGTCCGGTCCCATTGATGCCCTTATGCCGACACCATGTCTCGCACCCAAACCCAAAGCCTACCTATCTATTCCGGCCCTCGGAGTCGGGCCCTGGATTCGAGTAGCCTAATCACCTTTTCCATCGTCAAATAGTGTAGAGATTTCTGTATATATATCTCTAAAATATACCACATTTATATTTATATCTCTAACTCTCATATATTATTTTTAACATATTTAAAATTCTAGAAATGTTCCGATTATGACCCTCCATCAAGATATTGGAAATTCTAATGAAATATGCTAAAAAGATTCCGTAAGTCTTGATAATATCAAGAGTACATATGTAAATTTTTAATAAATTTAAGAAACGTCTATGCCAAATATCAGTAAACGTAGAGGTATATATGCACAATGTATAGGGTTGATTTAACGACATTTTGAAGAAGAGATATAATCATAACATTTTTGAGATTTTAAAGAAATTGATAATAATATGTGAGAGTTGAAGAGTATCTATGCAAAAACCCAATAATGTATAATAGCAGTGTATTCGCAAGAGTGCTTTTTTTAGTTGTAGTGATTGATACGTCCGAACTCTAGTATCTTGTTGGATGATCGTTACCCAACAGATAGCAAATCTGGTGATATAAATCCACAATGACCACCTGTGTACTCTTCGTAGGCTTCTTCACTATTCATGCATTAGCATATAATTAACCAATAGTCCTACCCTGCAGTGGAAAACATTCATCTCCCAGTGTGAATTGGATCCACTAGCTTAGTATGTAATGGAAAGGAGTACTTGCCAGCGTACGAGGAGTACAGCCTCCGTTTCACAAAAGGAAGATTAATACTTGCTCCGTGCCACGCAAGATCAGTAGGTAAATAATTTTTTTTTTCCTAAATCCGTCCCGAGGTGTCTTAGTTATCCGTGCAATGTCCGATCGGACCTCATAAAAATATAAAAAATTGAAAATCAAACTCCAATGAATAGTAAAAAATTTGTACTTTTTACTATTCATTAGATTCAATTTTTATTTTTCAATTTTTTTTAAATCATCCGATCGAACATTGCACTGTACGGACGATTAAAGCACTTTGGGGTAGACCTAATTTTTTTTTCTTTTATTTACTTGCTGCAATGACCCAGGCAGAATCATTTGCAGCCAATATTACTTCAAAATGAAATACTTAGTGCACACTCTCGCGAGTACGTGTGCGCGCACGCAGCGCTCTTTCACAAGTTGCTATCTTTTACTTTGTTTTATATTATAGTGAATGAGCTAATCACAATGACAGGTTGAGGTCTTATAGTAGAATCACATCAACATTTACTTGTATAATGCCCACTTCTATGACAATTGTAACATTTAACTTGAGATTTTTCATACATCGGCCTTCCATAAGAATCACTATGTTCTCTATCATGGTCTCTTGTAGAATTTGTAGAAGTGATTCCCTTCTCTTCATAGGAGGTACCTCGTCTTTTTCTTCCACCGTTGCCAAGACCACCACGACTACGATCACGTCATATTTGATTCTTGCTTTCACCTTTTCGTTCTTTGAGAGAAAGTTTGGTGGCAAGTGTTTGCTTTAAGACCTCCTTCTTCTTCTTGAGAAGTCTTTGTTCATGGACATCTAAAGACCCAATGAATTGCTCGACAGACATGGTATCTAAATCTTTGGATTATTCAATGGTCACTACCACATGGTCAAATTTAGAATCAAGTGATCATAGTAACTTCTCTATCACACGAACATCTGATGTGATCTCGCCATTTCTTCGTAGTTGATTCATAACTATCTTCACCTTTATGTAGTAATCCAAAATAGTCTTAGACTCTTTCATTTGTAAAATTTCAAATTCACTTCTTAAAGTTTAAAGACATACATTTTTTATCAACTCTTCTCCTTTGCAAAACTTCTTGAGTAACTTCTATGTCGTCCTTGAAAAAGTCACTTTAGCAATATTTTCAAAAGTAACTTCATCTATCTCTTGGTAGATGAGAAAAAAGACATTTTTACCCTTCTTTCTTGAATGCTTCAAAGAATTTTTTTCATTTTGAGGTGAGATAGCTTCATCTTCCAGCTCATCATAGTCTTGGGTGACGATATCTCATACATCTTAAGATCTAAGAAGCACCTTCATTTAGATGCTCCAATTCTCATCGTTGATCTTAGGGAGTTGAGAAATTTGGAATGTCATATTCTCACTAGCCACATGTATATATAGATTTTACATAGACTTTCTAGATGGATAACTATCTTAAAATGACTTTTTGGATTCCCACTAACTAAGGCTCTAAGGTAGAATATGAAAATCTTCCTATTACATAGATAAGAGTTATGTTTGTGTGGTCACAAGAAATTCTTCGCCTTCCATTAATGAACATTATATGATTCTCCACCTCACTTGCACTCTTAATTCAAATGAGAATTACAAGAATTACAAAAGATATTCAAAAGACACTATAATCTCTAAATAATAAATGATCTATTATTTTCTCTCTAACTTCAACATAATAAATTCTTTGTACAATTATAAGGAGATCCTAACATAAATTAAATTTATTTCACAACAAGGTTGAAGTCTTGTCCAAACTATATAATATGGGGTGCTCGATCCCTCCCCCCTTTATCATGCCCGGCGGTCCTCTTGGTCTTGTGCTCACCACAAGCCATCTCTTGCTCAGTCTCCAGGGGGGCTGCGACTCCTATTCCTTAGTTGAGGAGGTCAGTCTTCTACCTTCCCTCGTTCGGAGGTAATATTAGATGATGGATAAGTGTAGACTTGTGTTTCTTATTATGTATCAAGATTGATGCTTTCAGTTTCTTCTTTAAGTTGTTGATGGATCACACTGTTGTTGGTATTCCAGTTTCTTTCTTTGAGAACCTGCCTTCTTGCCTTTGGAGGGGGGGATGCCGTGCTTAGGTGATTAAGACAGTTTGATTAGTGATGCCCGGAGTACAGCAAATCGAACAGCTGCTATGTATTAAAATCAAGTAAAGCTCTATCCATAGTGAAGTTCATGAACCTTTACTTGAGCTAGAAACGTGTTGCAAAAAGGAAGAAGAAACTCTGTTGGAAACATATTGTGCATGGCCACTAGAATTCATAATTTCTTCCTCTTAAGTTTACATTATATACCGTGTGCATAGCTCTATGGAAGGTAATATAACTAATTAATTTGCCATCCAGTATTGCAACAAGGCAGTATATTTTTGTTTTATGCGTGCTGCACTGCGTCCATATAATTCTCCAACCGTGTTTTACATGGTTTGAGTTGTCAGCTGATCTCCTAAAAGTATGATTTTTTATTTTATGATCATCCAACTTTTTAAATTTTTTTTTTTTGCACTTACTGCACCCTCGTCTAATCTTCAAGATGGAAATGGCAGCATTGTAGATATTGCTATGTACGTCCAAAGTAGAGCATTGCAGCACTCATTTCTCTTTGTTTCCATTAACTTGTGAAAGCAACAAAGTTTCACTAAAATATATGTAGGTAATTACAACATGGGCCTTTTCTTTTTATATGAGCAGCGGAGCAAACTTACTCTTTAAAGGGTCATTGTTGCCATGTTTACGGAACAACGACGGATTTATGTCTAAAGATTCTTGTTGCTCCTGGAATGGGGATTGATCGTTCTAAATTGTGCGTCGTTAAATACTCATGAAAACGTTCAATCTAAATTTATCCGGCTCACTCAAATCAAATTTTGAAAATTAATAGCGGTGAGTCTAAGTCGAACCACAGGGAGTTAAATTTTTAACTTTGAAAATTTTAGATTTTAAAAATTTAGATATCTTTTTTTTATAAAAAAAACAATGTAAAAAAAAACTAGTGAAATCAACTAACTTTAACTAATTAAACAAGAGTATTAATACAAATGACAAAACTAAAAGGTGCAAAGAAAAGAGTACTCAATCAAGGCCCCTGCATGAGCATAATAATGGAGCCCAATCGAACTTAGCCACATACTTCCTTGTTACTATTCATCAAAAGATTTTTTTCATTTTATTTTATTTTTCTAACATTTTTTAAATAAAATTCTGAAAGTTAGAGGTGAATAGTAACGTACTGTTCACGCAACTATCTAAACAATCAAATTAACGTTAATATGTAAATATTTAATGATAAGAAATAAAAACACTTAAACTATTAGTACTCAATTAACTAATTATTAGATCAAATCTAATAAACAACAACATGATTGAAATATAAAAAAAAATTTCTAACAACAATTCCTGTAACTTGCTGAAACGCCTGGTTGCTGGCATGGCATGCATGGGCTATGCAGGGCAGGAGGAGGTGCTTGCAGGGATGCTGGAGCTTGCTGGCTGTTGCTGCGTGGAGGTGCTGGAAGAGGTTGGATGCAGCTGCTGGCCGTGGAGGTTCAGGCTTTGCAACAGGCTTCAGGCGCACGTGGAGGATGCAGCTTGCATGCATGCGCCGCTAGGTTGCTGGTGGAACTTAGAGGAGGCCGTCCGTGGAGGTGCAGGCTGCTGCTGGTGTTGGTGTTGGCCGGGTGGGAGAGAGAAAGAAGCTGGGTGCTGCAGGGTCTTGATAACTGCTGCGTGGAGAAGCTGAAGGAGGTTGTGAAGCTGCTGGCTTCACCACGTGCAGGAGGAGAGAGTCGGGATGCTCACAGCAGTCGCGTGGAGTTTGCTGGAGGAGCTGTTTGGATGCTTGAGGAGAGATCGAGAGAGAGAACAGAGACGGAGGAGGAAGAGAAAGAAAGAAACCGACAAAAGAAATAACCGGAGAGAGGGAGAGAAAAACCGAGAAGGGAGAGAGCTGAGATGCTGCGGGAACGAGAGAGAGAAAAACAGAGGGAGAGAAAGAGAGAAACCAGCTGGAGAGAGAAAGAAATAACCGGAGAGAGGGAGAGGAAATAGAAGAGAGAGGGGAAGAACCGGCTGGGGGAAGAAAGGTTGGAAGAGAAGAGGGAGGAAAAATTGGAGAAAGAGAAGAGAGGGTTGTGGGAGGTTTTATAGAGAGGAAGAGAGAGTCGGAATTGGGGAAGAAAAGAGATTAAAGGAGAGGAAAAGGAAACCGGAGAAGGAGGAAGATTCGGAATTGGAGAGAGAATTTCTAAAAAGAGAGAGGGGGTTTTAAAAAATAAAAAAAGGAAGGGATGTGGTTGAAAAATTGGAGAGAAGGAAGGAAATAAAGAATTTTGGGAAACTCCAGAGAAAGAAGGAATCAAATTGCATTTTTACTCGTACTTTAGTTGAAATCCGAACACTAGACTTCTCCCAAATTTTCGGAAACTCCACTGGCTGCACTGCATCATCGACATGTCCTGTTCACATAAAATAAATATAAATTAGCGTATTATCATAAAAATATCATTATATTTATTTATTTCGTTTCGGTTTTGTCGAAAAACCGCAAATGCGCTATACTCCTTTAATCACATAAAATGACGATGTTTTTAAGTCAGAATTTGACGAAATTGGTGCCGTTGGACTTGGTACACAATTATCTATCATTTCATATTATTTTGCAGATAAAAACATGAATATGATGCATATGATTGCCCTTAAATGATCAATTTAACACTTTATCACATCCCCCAACTTACTCATTGCTAGTCCCTTAGCAATGCAAATAAGGACAAGTTAGGACCAACAATGAATTATCATGCTTCATTTGTAGTATCTTTCACAATCAATTTAAGTGGTAGCCGGTTGGTTAAGCTAAAGTTTTTCATATCCCACAATATTTTGATTCACGACAGGTGATCGTGCATGAGAATTGGCACGCTTAGAACTCGTTTCCGACTTTTCTGGTATATTCTTACTTTTACTACCCTTTAGATAAGACTACCTGGGGAGGAGAAGAGAATAAAAGATTTCCCGATAAGTCAGTGAGGACCGTTTTTCAGTTCCCGTCCCAACTCAGCACTTTTCACGACTTGGTCATATTTTTGGTACGATAGACTTTTTAGCGTGGCGTTTTCTCTATTTTATTGTACTTTTACTTTTGAGAGTGCGTACTTTTTGCCACTCTCTTTGAATTGCCTGAGGGGAGGTGCGTACTTTTTGCCACCTACCTTCCTTTAGCTCTTTTACCGCCTTCTATTGCCTTTAGTGTTTACAGCTGTCCATTTTAAATGACCGCCTCTTTTAAGGTGCTAAGTAGGACAGTCCCCTATTACGGATCCTACACATTCTTTTCGTTCAACCCAAAAGAAAAATTAGAATAAGTAGTCTTATCTTTGAGGTTAATTCCATCAATTCTATACTCTTAAGATCTTTCCTTTATTCTAAGTTGCCGTGTGTGTGTGAAAATCATCCTGCCGTGGATTTTTATGAAGTGAGATATTTAAACTTTGAAAGTTCTTTAACCAATGTGACAACCAAAAAACTGATTTGTTTAAGATTTACTTAATGAAATATGATTTTTCATGCAATTTTCATAGGATGTGAAAAGAAGTTTTTGAAAGAAATTTTTAAAAATTTGACCATTTTTCAGTGAAAGATATCAGTTTTCTTCAAAAGATTTTCCAATAAATGTATATCAAATTGATTGTCCCACCCCCCAACTTGATTGACATTGTCCTCAATGGCATAAAAGATATGAAAAACATGTCAGCCAGAAGAGAATTGTGAAGGAGAGAAACAACCTGTGATGACGAAGATGCGACATACCCAAGGCGACTGCTGCTCAGGGACCTAAAAATGAAAAGAAATACAAAAACTGAAGTAAAAGATTGGGTTGCCTCCCAACAAGCGCTAAGTTTATCATCTTCAGCCAGACGGAATGTGCACACTATCCAATGCCTACTAGCACAAATTTCAGTGTATGTGTTTTGAAGTTTGTTGGTTGGAGTGCACTCAGCATTGCATGTAGCTGATGATTCAGTGTGTTATCATTGAGGTTCCAGAGAAAATAATTTTTCAACATAGTCAATGGGATATTGGTTCTACTTGATTCATAGGTCATGTCAACCATGTACCCCGCTTCTTTTCCTTGACTGAACTGAAGCATTTGATCTCCTAGAAAAATATCAGAAATTCCCAAAATGATGGGGATGATCCAATGTTGAAGATGAGGAAATCAACAAATATGTGACTCCTATCCACCTGCATAAGAGTATCTTGGATCATGACATGTGGTTGCTTAATGAAATGATCAATTGTCTGCAAAGCAACCGACGTGCGCTTTAATTTGTGGATTTCAAATTTCTCAAAGATAGAGACTGAGAACATGTTCAGTTTGGCCTCAAATTTCAATAAAATCCAGTAAAAATTGATGTTATCGATATTGTAAGAATTGAGTTGGGCAACACAATGAGTTTCTTTGAGAAAATGGTTGTTGGCGTGCACTTGACCCAATAATTCCATCACCTCCTTGAGTCGGGCAAGCTTTTGGAGGCTATTGGGCTTAGATTCTCTAACACTCGGGAAACGGATCATAGGTAGGTGAATATCTGGACTCTCACTAGAATCCTTCTCGTCTCCTTCATCTCCCCCCAATTGACCCTCAATAGGCTCTTCTTGATGGTTAGCTAAGTCTATGGCTTCAGTTTTCGCTTGATGCAATTCCTCAAGATTATCCACTTTCTGATCCATTAGGAAGAAGAAATATTCAAAATCCGGACTATCATGTGTATTTAATTCCTCTGTGGGAAATAGAAAGTGTTCAAAGTCCAGATCAATATCAAGCAAATCACTCATTTCTCCTTCTTCTTTTTCCTTCAAGCTCTCCCCAAGAGAGATAGGTGTGATCGTGACTTCACTTTGCTGGTCAGTCTGAGGATTTTCCATCTTCTCTCTATCCACCGGGTATATATCTTCTAGAATATCCACTTTCTCTATTGGGAAGAAAAAATATTCGAGGTTCGGACTAGCATGCATATTGACTTCCACTGTAGGGAATATGAAGTGTTCAAAATCCGGATTAACCTCTAAAAGATCACTCACTTCCCCTTCTCCTTTTCTATCACTTAAGCTTTCCTCAGGACAGACAGGTATGATCATGGATGCATCTTGTTGACCAGTCTCAGGATTTTTCATAGATTGATTCATGCTAGCATTCCCTATTCTCACCTGATGCGACTCCGTAAGATTCTCTCCGTTTTCAAGATCAGGCATGTAGGTGCTTAGAATGACCGTGTGATTAACATGAAATATCTATGTTGTTTAGTGTAAACTAACCTATTAAAAACAGCAACTAAAGTGCAGTGATCGCCAGAAACTTTTAACTTAAAAAGTTTCAAAAGAGAATATGATCGCCTACCTTTCAAACGCGGAAGATTGAGTCCTTGGTTCCCCTTCCTCAGCCGGCTGAAGAAAGAGAGCCCTTTCTTTGTTCTTTTGTTCTTGCTGTTGAGTTTGAGGTTGAGGATCGTCCAGAAGTTATGCTTGATTTCCCCTTTTTGATCTCTTGTTGTTGTTGTTGAGTGCAACAGAGACAAAAACAGAAAATGAAGAACTATGATGAGAATTTAAGTAGAAGTAGTATCTGAACTAATCATGATTTTAAGCATATTTAAAACAGCAAACTCACTTTTTTAATGGCTTTGAAACCCCTTAGATCAAGTAGGTTTTTGAAAGATTATGCTGTGGTGTGTGTTTGCATGAAGTGAATATGAAGAATAAAACTAATGAAATGAATGCAGTAATGAAAAACTTATGCCCAATCGGTTGAAGCTTTGAAAGGATGAAGATCTTGAAAGGGACGCCGACTTCTGGAAATGGCAGCGCTCCGGCGTTACGACGTTGTTACTTCGATCTTCAACTCGCTATAACGCTATGGCTCAACTCAATTTAATTATGTTCTCTCTTCTTTTAACTCTTCAACATGCAGGGTATTTATAGGTATTTCTTGCGTTCGCGATCAACATAGAAAACTCCGAATTTATCCATCTTAACCGACAGATAATTACTGATTAATTCATCTTTATCTGTAATTATCTAAAACGCGTCCACCTTGGCTGACGCCTTTCAGATTAATTAAGATAAGGATAAAAATCCGGGAAAACTTATCTTTATCTTTATTAGGTAAAACACGTCCACTTGTGTAGACGTCTTTTAGACTAATTAAGATAAGGATAAACATCCGGAGGGGAAGTTAAAACCATTTAGGAAACTTAAAACGCGTCGACATTCCCAGACGCCTTTTAGTTAATAAATAAATTAATTAAAATTCAAATTTAATCGTTAAAACAAGAATAAACTCTAAATGGCGTCCACGTGGGTCGACGTCTTTTAGAATTCTTCATATTTTAACTCAAATTTGAGCTAAAATCAATTCAATTGATTAACTTAAACACATCTGTTAAACCCGACACTTAAAAAGATTAATAAAAAATAATTAATGATTAAATATCAGACCATTATGAGGCATTATTGTATGATATGAAATTTACTCGAAATGACGTCAAAATTAGCGTGTCTACAGCTGCCTCACCTTGGCATCTTCTTTGCAAGGGAGTGAAATAGAATGGAATGTACTGAAAAGGTGATGCCAAGGTGTGATGAGACACGCTCTTAACATCACATGACTAGAATTTTTCTCGAAATCATCAATGAAGATAGCTCAAGGAAATCAATGGAATCAATCCTGTCTGGATGAAGTAGACAAGGAAATAAAATAAAGTCGATCAACCTCCTCGGAGTGGGAAGTACCCCAGGTCGTAGACACTGTAGGTTTCATCATGGGGAGCGTTTGCCAGCCAATATGGACGTGCTGCAGCCATGATGGATCTTAAAAGAAAACAAGAAATATTGGATAAAGAATCCAATCAAGGATAGAATTCCAAGGATATCTTTAAGCGAACCTCAAAGATAATCAAGATACTCAATTCGGAATGGAATATTTCATATCATGTTTGAAATTATTTGATTAATGGTCTGAAACTTAATCAGTAATTAATTCTTATCTCAATGATTTCAAAGTCCTACATGATGCATGCTGGGCTAAAAGAAAAATATAAAGTCAAATAAAATATAAATTAATCAAGGATAATATTGTTAAATTGTCATTAATGAGTCAAGATACCAATTCTTGTAATTCAGTGCTAAGCCGAAGCTTGTTTATCCACGCACCGTTTCACAAAAGTGGAACCATCGTCCTCACTAATTAACAATCCAACGGCCTATCCGTGCGATTAAGAATTCTCTAGAATTATCACTGTTTTTGTTGTAGGGGAACTCAAATTCCAGTTTCATCAAAAACACAAGGTCCTTGATATAATCTAATAAATATTTAATATATAGTAATGCGAATGATTTACATGAAATAGTACAAGGGTAGAAATAACCGTCTTTTTAGCTACGGTCGGGACTTCATGAATTCCACGATATGATCTTCTTGATATTTCCAGCTTTACTCAGGTTTTCTTGAATTTCCTTGAAACGCGTCAGTTCTCTTCGACGCTTTTTACTCACAGAAACATGTTTCTGGTTGTTCTCTACTCGGATTCCAACTCTACTAATGCACATCCCTTGTATCCTGTATATGACTTGAACAAACATGTTAAGTATCTGTTTAGGCTTAGCCCCTTGCCTGGTTAAGTAACCGACTACTTGATCCTATCCTTGATAGAAGGGTCAAGGGGCATAGCCTTTATTAACAAAGGTAATAAGAATAATCAGACTTAAGCAAAATGCAACATACAAGCAAACATATGCTCACTGAAAATAAAATGAATGAAACACACTAAATGCCACAAGCAAATGCTAATTGAAATATTTTTGTGGTTTTGAAATATTCATTTTGTTTGGGGTTTTGAAATATGTATTTTTTTGGATTTTGACAAATGTACATTTTTTTGAATTTTTGACTATGCAATTTTTTTTGAATTTTGACATATGCATTTTTTTGAATTTTGACATATGTATTTTTTTGAATTTACATTTTTTTTGAATTTTTACATATACATTTTTTTTTGAATTTTTAACATATACATTTTTTTTTGACTAAAAGACCAGTATGGTACTTAGATCAAAAGATCATATTCATTTATTAACTTAATTTCCAAATTGTTCTCTAACAACTTAACTTAAAACCCATCGTGTTTGAACTTGTGTTTCTATTCGTGATCCCATTTGATGATTTGACCCTTAGTCAATCTAAGCCATCCTTTAAGCTTGAAGTACACTTCTTTAGAAAGAAAAGAAGAATAGATTTAGAAAGCCCATGAGACGGTTCCGGAGACCTAAAAAGGTGTCCCTTTCCAACCCTAATATCTGTTGGGGTTCGGTCATTTTCTTTCCGGGGTATTTATCGACCTTGCGTTCCCTTTTGTTTCATTTCATGGCCTTGATGTAACATTTGTAGTGTATTGGCCTTTTGATTTTGCCTTGCTTTTGCTTTTCTATTCTTTTCTTTCTTTGCTTTGCTTTGGAACGGATCTCCCCCATTTTTTTTATGACGGCCTCCTACTAAGATGGCGGGTATTCTTGGTAGTCTATTTTAAGCCTCGTTCCGACATCATGGGCCGAGTGTAAAATAGAATTTTACTTAAAAAGGAATGATTTGTACTTTATACTCTCAGTCAAGCTTTTGATATTCTTAAGGACTTGGCATCTCTTGTTACTCACGAATCAAACGTGTCAGTGTGTGCAGTAATGAGTTTGAAGTTAATTATTCAGACTAACAAAGAAATTTGAGTTTATAAATTTTCTGATTCCACTGGTCTTTGTACCATACTGATCAACTCTTTAACTTAAGGGTAGTATTTCTTAAGATGTAAACCATTCCAAGGATGATTTAGCTCTTCTCCTTCTGCATTAACCAAACGATAAGCATTACCAGGATAAGCGTGCGATACAACATAAGGTCCCTCCCAGTTGGGTTGGAGCTTAGAACGCCGACCACCAGGTTTTACAAAAATTCTTTTAACAACCATTTCACCGACTTTGAACTTTCGTTCAATGACTTTCTTTTGATAAAAACGTGCTAATCTGTTTTGATAGACTTTTGCATGATTAGCAGCTGACCATCTTTTCTCGTCTAAAAGTTCCAATTGAGCAAGAAGTGCTGAACGATGTTCATCAATAGAAAATTCCTTGTTCAATTGTACTCTTAATGACGGTATAAGGATCTCATATGGAACTACCGCCTCCATTCCAAATGTTAAGGAATAAGGAGTTTGCCCAGTAGGCGTGCGGATTGAAGTTCGGTAGGCCCATAGAGCCTCAACCAATTTTTCTGGCCAATCTGCGAATTTGTTAGATTTACACGTCTTTTTGATAATTTTTATCAAAGTCTTATTAGTTGCCTCTGCTTGGCCATTGCCTTGCGGATAATAAGGAGATGAATGATGCAATGCAATTTTATACCTGTTGCAGAGGTCCTTCAATTCCTATGACACGAACTGCGGTCCGTTGTCGGTGACGATGGTACTTGGAATCCCGAATCTTGTGATGATGTTCCTCATGATGAATTTGCAGACGGTTAATGCTTTGATCTCCACGTATGCTTCAGCTTCTGCCCACTTGGTAAAGTATTCCGTTGCCGTGAGAATGAAAGATTTTTGCTTGATGCCGGAATCTGGGTTACCAAGAGGTCCAATAATGTCGAAAGCCCACATGGAGAAAGGCCATGGGGAAGAAACAGGATGGAGTGAAGATGCAGGAGAATGAATTTTGTCGGCGTGAAGTTGACACTTGGCACACCTACGGACATATCCTACGCAGTCTTCTTCCATGGTTGGCCAATAAAATCCTTGTCTAAGGATCTTCTTTGCTAGCATCTGTCCATTGACATGGCCACCACAAACTCCACTATGAGCTCCTTCCATAACCTTCCAAAGCTCATCTTCGTCTAAACATCTCAGAAGAACTCCATCAAAACCTCTCTTATATAATGCTCCCCCAACTAGGGTGTATCGTTGAGAAAATCTCCTGATAGCTCTTTTCTCCTCAGTTGTAGCTTCCTCAGGATACGATTGATCTTCACAATATTTTGCAATTTCATAATACCATGGCTTCTGTTCATCATCCATCTCTTCTAACAGCTCCATCAACATGATTTCTCTTTTCTCCACGATACTTCCATCTTTGAATTTCTTCAGCAACTTCTCCTTAGTTCTAAGAAATGAAGGATCTTTCACGGCAGGTGAAAGACGCCTATGAATTATGATTGATTCAGATTGCTTGCTGATAGGAAAATCAAGAGAAGATGCAAGTGAAGCTAGAGCGTCAGCTAAGATGTTTTGATTTCTAGGGACATGGACAAAGATCAATTTTGTGAAAAGCTTTGAGTAAGCAGAAGTAAGTTCTTGATATGGCTTAAGCTTGGGATCAAGAGTTCGATACTTGGTCAGTACTTGGCGAAGAATTAATTGGCTATCACCTACAATCCTGAGTTTGGTGGCACCATGAAAATGAACAGCCTCGAGACCAGCAAGAAGTGCCTCGTATTCAGCTATGTTGTTGGTGACTGGAAAGTCAAGCTGAAAGGCTTGTGGAATGGTGACACCTTCAGGTGATAACAGAACGATTCCAATCCCCTTTCCATGAGAATTCAGAGCTCCGTCAAAATGCAGAGTCCACATATCATCTCTGATTTGATTTACGGACATCAGTTCCTCATCCGGAAACTCTGATCGCACTGGATCAAATCGAGGAAGGGGATGATGAGCGAAATGTTCTGCTATGGCATAGCCCTTGATTGCTTTCTGTTGAATGTAAATAATATCGAATTGAGATAGAAAGCTTTGCCATCGCGCTAACCTATCAGTAAGAACAGATTTCTCCAGAAGGAACTTGATCGGATTCATCCTAGCGATGAGGTGGACTTCATGGGCCAGAAAATAATGCTTCAATTTCTGAACAACCCAAACCAATGCTGCACATGTTTTCTCCATCGCCGTATATCTCTGTTCAGCGGGGTTGAGAAGTTTAGAGAGATAGTAGGCTGCCCTCTCTTTTCCTTCTTCATCCTCTTGTGCTAGGACGGCCCCCACTGCATCATCCAGGACAGAAATATAAAGTATCAATGGTTTGCCTGGAGATGGTGGTCTCAAAACAGGAGGACTTGCCAAATAGTCCTTTAATCCATCAAATGCCTCCTGACACTTATCGTCCCAATTGAATTTGACTCCTGGCTTAGTAAGCTCGTAGAACGGCTTACACCTTTGTGAGTGCTGGGAGACAAAATGGCGAATAAATTGTAACCTCCCGATTAATCCTCTTAACTCTTTCAAGTTTTTGGGAGGTGGCATTTCTCTGATAGCCTTCGCCTTATTGGGATCGATCTCAATTCCCCGTTTGCTGACAATGAATCCAAGCAATTTCCCTGAAGATACCCCGAATACACATTTCTTGGGGTTCATCTTCAACTGATACTCTCTCGATCTCTCTAATACCCTTGCCAAAACTTTGGCGTGCTCAGCCTTCGTTTTAGACTTAACCAATAAATCATCCACATACACTTCCAAATCTATATGCATCATGTCATGAAATATTGCCATCATAGCCCTTTGATAAGTGGCTCCAGCGTTCTTCAATCCAAATGGCATGACGACATAACAATATGTTCCCCAAGGTGTTGTGAATGAAGTCTTTTCTTGATCCTCTTCTGCCAGCTTAATCTGGTTGTATCCTGAAAATCCATCCATAAATGATAACGTCTCATAGCCAGCAGTGTTATCGATGAGTACATCAATATGAGGCAATGGAAAATCGTCTTTAGGACACGCCCGGTTTAGGTCGCGGAAGTCAATGCAAATTCTGACCTTCCCGTCCTTCTTCATAACCGGGACTATATTGGCCACCCATTGTGGATAAAGGACAACTCTAATGAATTTGGCTTTGTGTAATTTGTCGACCTCTTCCTTCATCTTTAGAGCCATTTGTGGGTGGAATCGCCTTAATTTCTGCTTGACCGGATTAGCTCCATCCTTTAATGTTAACCTGTGTTCAACTAAAGATGAGTCTAACCCCGGCATATCCTCATAACTCCAGGCGAAAGTGTCCTTATAATCTTTAAGCACTTGTATCATTGCCTTCTCATCCTCTGTAGAAAGATTTTTACTGACGAGGACAACCTTAGGTTCGTCTTCAGTCCCTAAGTTTATTTTTTTTGTGGGCTCTTCGACGGCAGCTGAAGGTTCATCAAATCTCTTCACTCCACTAGCATATGCCTCAGCTGCGTCCTCATCATCTTCCTCATCCTCAACAATGGGGTCCTTTTCATGTACTAACTCATATACCCCGTACCCATCATTGACTGACTCATCATCTGTACAATTTTCTGGCATCTGAATTGGATCTTCTAAAAGCTGAGGGATTAAAGAGCAAAAGGAACATTTATCAGCCAAATCCTGGAGGTATCTTTCTGGAATTTGCCTACCCTTAGGCTTCCTAGACTTCCTAAACTGCCTAACCTGCCTAAAACTGGACTCCCTAACTTCACTAAACTGCCTATCATAACCTGATAAAGATGAAGCAGGATGAAAATCTTGGGATACAGGTGGAAATACAGGGGAATCCTCCCGCGGGGAGGGACAGAGTAGATCTAGGAGAGAATCTTGACCGACGGACCCGCGCGATGGGGTGTAATCGGACAAGTAAGATGTTTCCTCGATAATGATTTGGGAAGAATTTGTTGCCAAATTGGCGTTTTTTTTTGGACAATGAAAGAATTAAACACAAAGCAAGAATGAATACAAATGGGAGGAGAATCGGACGGAGGAAGCGGCACCAAGGCCAGAGGATTAGGGGGATCATATAGCAATATGTCCCAGACTAGATCATACATCCTCTCTAGGTCGAGAGGAGGTTGTGGAATAAAGTCCCGAGGGGACAGAGTTATCATAACGGGCGGAGCCCGCGGAATATCTTCAATTATGACCCGCGACCAAGTCGGGGTCAAGAGTAGTGTACGAAAAAGAGTATGGAGCATGAAGACATGTGAAGGATATGTCCCCCTCCAGAGCAGATCTGTTGTATAACCAGCTTCATAGGGGTCATCTGGCTCCCCTTCATCAGTTTGTTCGGACAGCAGTATCTGCTTGTCAAAGATTGTGCCAGGGCTCTCAATTAGCTCGTCAATCTGCGGTGGCCACTTGGGTTCTGCAGGATCCAGAAATAGTCTGTTCAGTGCTATGTATAGGTCCCTCAGGTCGAACCATCTGTACCATTCGCATTCAGGGTCATGGAATTTCCTCCTCTTCATAGGCCGCAGAGCCTCCAAGGATCGGTACGTAAGTAGTTCGGAACAATGTCTGGCCAAGTCCCTCCCATATATGTCATGGAAGTCAAAACAGGAAGTAATGACTACCATGTTGTCGTGACTAAGTATGGGCCCTTTCACAAAATGTGTATATAGAGTCCATGTTAAGGGATCTCGGCCTTCTTTCAGTGGTGTGGACATTGTTTCCAAGATTTCTTGACCATCTTCTTGCTGAACCCTGTCTTGCTTCAGTTTGCCCGGCCTATAGCCCAGACCGCTTCCAGGTACTGCCCGATGATCTTTAACAGGAGTGGTCCTGCCTTGCAACTGTGTGCCCAGACCTTTCCCAGGCTTGTAGCCGTTCTTCATCATGATTCTCCATCCCGGGGTACTCATGCACTTCCCCCTTTTGATAGCATTTAATGGGTATGAAGAAATGGTAGCGGCTTTCAAAGGATCAGCCACTGGACGGTAGACCTGTAATACCGACAGAAAAAGGTTGTCGGCCAGGTAAAACAGCAGATTTAATATTCAATGTATGAGCAGCAGCAAGGATCGGCATGCTCGTCACTTTAATAATTCGTCCTTTATAAGGGAATTTGAGGCATTGGTGATTCGTAGAAGGAATCGTCTCAAGAGTTTTAATATAAGGACGTCCAAGAATGGCATTTATGGAAGGGTCGATTTCTAGAATATGAAATTCGACCTCTGCATGACTTACTGGACCTAACTCTACCTTTAAATAAACCATTCCCAGAGGGGAACGGGTAGAATTGTCATATGCCGTAACTGAGATGGGGCTAGGCAGCCATTTCTCCTTGGGCACACCGCATAGCTCCAGGGTCTTCGGAGGTAAAACATTAATTGAAGCCCCTGTATCAACCAGGCATGCATCCACGGCCTTTTTGCAGATATTGACCGTGATGCTCAGAGCCATGCTTCTAGCGGCTGGCGGTGCTAGTTCCGATGTGTGAAATGTAATTGAGGGCTGATCCCCCTGAGGAACTAGTAGTGCTGCAATTTTCTCTACCGGCACGTCTTCATTGACCATCACCTTCTGTAGGTATTCCGTTAAAGCTTCTTGGTGAATCTTGGACCTTTTAATTAATTCAAGTACAGTGATCCGTGCCGGTGTTTTGTCCAGATGTTTCAACAAGTCATATTGAGTGCCTGGTGCACTCTCTTCATTATGGGCTTCCTCAGTCGGCTGTGATGGACCGTCTCTGACTGTGGACTGAGGAAAGACCTTGTTGAAAATCCTTCCACTCCGGAGCGCATGTTCCTCGACCGTGGAGGATCCGGGTGACACCTTAAGTACCGCAGAGTCGGGTGGCGTAAGCGGTGCGGAGGGTTGATGCGTAGGTGGTGGTGGCGTTGGGTTAGGTGGTGATGGCGTAGGGTTAGGTGGTGATGGCGCGGTGCGGATTAAAGGCCTAGATGGTTGGATGGTAGATGGGTAAGTGGTTGGCGAAGTGGGGAATGGTACGCGTAGTAACGGTTTGGATGGTTGGGGCATATCTGGGTAGGTGGTAGTGGTAGCGGGTGAAGTAGGAAATGGTACGCGTAATAATGGCCTAGATGGTAAAAGGGGTGCGTTATTGGTTTGCGGAGGGGTATATGATGGAGGCGTAGGAGTGCGGGGCGCCATGGGTCTAAGGAAGGTGGGTAGTGGTAGTGGGTTATTGGATGCGGGCGAATGATATGTGGGTGTGGGTAGAGGGGTGATGGTGACGGGTTGTGGTCTGGGTATGTGGATGGTGCGGCGTGGTAGTCGCTCTGCGGTATTTTGAACGTGACCCGTTGAGTAGAGAGAGGAAGAGTCCTCTATCCTCCATTGTTGCCCACGACCAGCCTCAGACTGGCTGTTCGTTAGAATGGGAGCAACCTGGTTCTGATTCTGGTGCTCTGGGAGCGGATTCTGCACTATGCCCATGTTGGGTGGTGCTGCTGCTTGTGCTGGTGGTCTTGCTTGCTGCTGCTGTTGCTGCTGTTGCGGTCTCCTCGCCTTCAGGGCTGTTATGTATTTCTTCATTTCCTCCCAGTCTATGCCGCCCTGCTCGTTGAGATCATGAATGTAATCTCTGAATTGGAAGCAGGTGTCAATGGTATGCCCAGGTTGCCTATGGAAGTAGCAATATCTGGACGTATCGGCATTTTGAGGCCAGACGGCCTTTTCCCTTGGCAAAACTAAGGCATTGGCTGCCATTAAAGCACTGAAGATATCGGCCAAGGATTCTGGGAGAGCCGGGTATTCTGCCCTCTTCGGGCCTGGAGGTCTCCTCTGCTGGTTGTAGTCACCAGGAGGAGGGACATTGTGGTACGCCGGCGGTGCGCGCGGCTGGTACTGTGGCTGTTGTTGCTGCTGATACTGCTGTTGCTGGGGTTGCTGGTACTGCTGTTGCCATTGCGGCTGTTGCTGTAGCTGTTTCTGGTTCTGATTCTGATTCGGCTGCTGGGGCCGTTGATACTGCTGTTGGTACTGGGAGTTCTGCTGCTGTCTGTAGCCTTGCTGCTGTGGCCTCTGGTACTGCTGCTGACTCCTCACGAACTGGGGCGAGTTATTGTTCATGGTGCTCACTTGCTCATGAGAGAGCGTGCCCTCGGTAGTCGGACCTGTGCTGGAAGAGTTCGGCACTGCAGGCTTCCGAGGCGGAGGTCTGCTAGGTCTATGAGGATCAAAGACGCTAGAGAATGTAGCGTCCTTGAAAGCATTCTGGCAGTACCGTGCTCTTTCATAGAGCTCTGCCATGTTAGTCAAATTGTTCAAGGAGAGGACGAGCTTGAACTGGGGGGTGGCATTGGAAATTAACATTTTCACTTGTTCAGATTCGGACAAGTGATCCTTCACCTTTTCAGCCAGACCCCGCCACCTGTCAGCAAAACTGACAAACTCCTCATCAGGTTTCATCTTTTCTGCAATGAGGTCCGTGATAGACAAGGAGGGTGCAACTCTGTCCTGGTATCGTTGAATAAATTTGCGTGAAACGATACCGTAATCCTCTACTTCTGAGGGTTCCAGGGAAAAGAACCACTCGAGGGCTGGTCCCTCTAGAGATCTCCTGAACAAGAACGCCAACGACCTCTTATCGTTCTGCCAGAAAGAGGATTCATACATGAACTCCTTCAGATGTGTGAAGGGGTTACCAGTACCGTTGTACTTTCGGTACACTGGCATCTCAGAGGGTGGCAGATGGAATACTGGCAGACTCGGTAGACTGATTTCTGGCACAGCTTTGACCCCCATCATTTTCTGGAGGTTATTAAATTGCTCATCCATACGCTCCATTTTGGCCAGCAGCGTTTGTGTGGTCAGATCTGCTTGAGGAGGAGGAGGAGGAGGAGGTACTTGGTAGGCCTGCTGCCTAGAGTACGTTGGGCAGGGTGGACAATAGAGGGGAGGTCCGACAGCGCTTCCGCCATGCCCGAGGGCATTTTGATAAGTAGGCGTTTGCGGTCTAGCCGGTTGCCTAGATGATGAAAGCTGCGGCCCAGCTGGCCGAGAAGTAATATGAAAGTCCTCCACGGCCTGATGGATATAAGGAGGAGGAAAAGAAGGTTGCTGAGGAACAGTAGGGGGAGCCACAGGATTCGGCTCGGCAGGCTGCATGGGTGCCTTTCCCTTCAAAATAGATTGGATCGCCTCAAACTGCTGAGGGTCCAGTCGGGAGGCAAGAACTCCCAGAGCATTGATGAGATCCGTAGGATCAGAGGATGAGGGATCATTCTGATTCATGTCCCCCTTAAGATCAGGATTAGGGATCGCATATTCATGCGGAAGAGGATCAGGATATTGATCACGTGGAGGCAAAAGAGGTGTCCGAACATTCCCATCTAGACGATACGGAATGGGGATAGAACTACGGGAGGCATCAGCATCTCTCCCACTCTCATAGTTGTACTCATAATCCCGAGGGGCATTAGCATCTCCCTCGTAATTAACCATGGCGTCTGGAGCCACACTCAAGTCCCTACCTGATCGTAGCAACATGATGTTAGATTCCCTTTTCAAAGATTTAATCAAACAAGTTGTACAGAGATTAATCAAACAAGTGGATGCTTAACGTGATTTTAGGATTCCTTGTTGAGTTATTTGAATTGGATTAAACCACAATTTCGCTCAGGGAAAGGATCCTAGTTTCAGTTCGATTTCCACCGTTATTCTCTAGGGCTTTCTCTCACAACGCTTTCAGAATCTAACCGGGACTTCAATTGGTACAACCAGCCTGATGATCAAGGAGGAATACCTTGATTTTGGGGACTTATGGAGGTCTCAACGTCAACTTCTCTAGTCTGATCAAGGGACCAACCCAATCAGAGAGAGTTGCTGACGTCGAGTAATGTGTTCCTAAGAAGAGGAGGGATTAGCCTCAATGCGTATGTCCTGTGGCCTGGACGGCCTCTAATGCTTAGTAAGTAATGGGTAACTAGCACTCAAAACACAGAAATCTGGAAACTGAAAAAAATTAAGAAACTGTCTGAATCGCGTCGATCGTAGTCGACGCTATTCAAAACAGAACTTAATTTTTCGCAGAACCAGATGCAGACAGCAGAGAAACTGTGAAGTCTGAAAGGCGTCTAGGCGTGTTGACGCGGTTTTGAAACGCGTCAGCTATCCTGGACGCTTTTCAGTTCGCAGAAACAGTTTTCTAAGAGGATTTTCTGGGTTGAATCCTCCTCAAATGAGATGAAAAGCAGTAAACAATCGACTCATGTAAATTTTTTTAGTTCCAGATTTTAAACAGGATGATTTACTAACTAAACAACTAGAAAAACAATCAATCACACATCATTTTTATCACAAAAACAGCTTTTTGAGTTAATCAAGGGGGGGGGGCAAGATCTTGCCACTGGGGTGTGCACGTGGTGTACGAGGGAAATCAATTAAACTAAACACTCACCAATTGGTGAGGACGTGTCCAGAGACACAAATGGTGCACCGTGGGTGCCCGATATGATGATAGCAAGAACAAAAAGAAACTAAAAGATGGCGAGACCAAGTCCCACCGTGATCGCCAAAAAGGCTGTAGGTGCTTAGAATGACCGTGTGATTAACATGAAATATCTATGTTGTTTAGTGTAAACTAACCTATTAAAAACAGCAACTAAAGTGCAGTGATCGCCAGAAACTTTTAACTTAAAAAGTTTCAAAAGAGAATATGATCGCCTACCTTTCAAACGCGGAAGATTGAGTCCTTGGTTCCCCTTCCTCAGCCGGCTGAAGAAAGAGAGCCCTTTCTTTGTTCTTTTGTTCTTGCTGTTGAGTTTGAGGTTGAGGATCGTCCAGAAGTTATGCTTGATTTCCCCTTTTTGATCTCTTGTTGTTGTTGTTGAGTGCAGCAGAGACAAAAACAGAAAATGAAGAACTATGATGAGAATTTAAGTAGAAGTAGTATCTGAACTAATCATGATTTTAAGCATATTTAAAACAGCAAACTCACTTTTTTAATGGCTTTGAAACCCCTTAGATCAAGTAGGTTTTTGAAAGATTATGCTGTGGTGTGTGTTTGCATGAAGTGAATATGAAGAATAAAACTAATGAAATGAATGCAGTAATGAAAAACTTATGCCCAATCGGTTGAAGCTTTGAAAGGATGAAGATCTTGAAAGGGACGCCGACTTCTGGAAATGGCAGCGCTCCGGCGTTACGACGTTGTTACTTCGATCTTCAACTCGCTATAACGCTATGGCTCAACTCAATTTAATTATGTTCTCTCTTCTTTTAACTCTTCAACATGCAGGGTATTTATAGGCATTTCTTGCGTTCGCGATCAACATAGAAAACTCCGAATTTATCCATCTTAACCGACAGATAATTACTGATTAATTCATCTTTATCTGTAATTATCTAAAACGCGTCCACCTTGGCTGACGCCTTTCAGATTAATTAAGAAAAGGATAAATATCCGAGAAAACTTATCTTTATCTTTATTAGGTAAAACGCGTCCACTTGTGTAGACGTCTTTTAGACTAATTAAGATAAGGATAAACATCCGGAGGGGAAGTTAAAACTATTTAGGAAACTTAAAACGCGTCGACATTCCCAGACGCCTTTTAGTTAATAAATTAATTAATTAAAATTCAAATTTAATCGTTAAAACAGGAATAAACTCTAAATGGCGTCCACGTGGGTCGACGTCTTTTAGAATTCTTCATATTTTAACTCAAATTTGAGCTAAAATCAATTCAATTGATTAACTTAAACACATTTGTTAAACCCGACACTTAAAAAGATTAATAAAAATTAATTAATGATTAAATATCAGACCATTATGAGGCATTATTGTATGATATGAAATTTACTCGAAATGACGTCAAAATTAGCGTGTCTACAAGGCATGATGTGACTATTGCCGGATTGAACGATGTCAAGTTGAATTTGTGAGTTGATTTGTTGGTCAAAATCATGTGAAAAAGATTGTAGATTTTCAATAGGCTTACTAAGCACTTCTTCTAAATCCATCCTTAGATTAGTTTCAGTCAAACAGTCAACTAGGGCCTGCATTCTACCAATGGTTTGTTGTTGGGTCAAGACTATTTGTTCAAGTTGCATGAATTGATCATCTTGAGAATGCGGATAACTGGGCTGATAATCAGACTGCGAAGAATAAGAATATGTTGAATAATTTGATTGGAAGTAAGGTGGACAAGAGCTTGTGGACAATGGATAATCGGAGTGTCCATGATTGTGGGCCAAACCACTAGAGTAGACTTGGAATTGGGGCCAATCCGAGAAGTCTTGGATAGCTAGACTTAGAGCTTGGGTCTGGTGAGGTGGAAATTGAAGAGCAGGTGGGATATCATAATGGTCCTGATTGGCTCAAATGGGGCATCTCTCTTGATAGGTATATGATTGTGTGGGATATGAGGACAGTTCTGGGCCCAAAGCTAGAAATTGATCAATTGTGTGGGCCAAGTTGTCTAGCTTAGCTAATCTGTGAGCCAAATCCATATTAGGTGGTGGAGGGAAAGGTGTGATGGTATTAAGACATGGGTCAAGAAATTGGTTCATTTGAGTCCACTCCATGCTGATTTTTTTTTATTATTATTTTTATTTTAATTAATGATGCAAACAAGTTATCACACAATTATTCCTAAGACAACTATGGTTAAACTAGCCTACATGATGTGTTTCTCACAAATTAATCTAGGTTTAATTCAAGTCCACCCTCACAATTATCAATCGGCCAGATAAGAGGTGGGGTGGTAGGAGGCTCCCCCTACTTTCGTAGGGACCTAATTAAAGAACCATCGACCCACTTAGGCGTTTGTCATTGGACCTCTAGCCTTAGACACCAGTCTCCAAAAGTGATAGTGGGTTCAAACTAGACCCAAATCTCATTATGAACCCTAAATTGAATTCCTACTCACTTTTAATGGGCTTGGGTTAGTGAAAGAGTGTAAGGGATGGTTGTTTTTGGGCTAAGGAAGGGTAGTCAAATCCCCACCTTATTTTGTTAATGGACTTGTCCTTAAGATATTTTTATGTGAAGTGCACAACCAATTCAAACAAGGGGTTCTATGCAATCATGGAAATGCATGAACATGGTATTTAAGGAAGGTAGAAATCTCACCTTGTCCTCCGCAATCTTCAACAAAATGGAAATTTACAAGAAAGGAAACAGTCTAAAAATGCAGTCCTAAATGATGCATGACCTAACATGGAAGGTTTCTAATCTTGGAAATGGAGATTTTTAAATTTGTATGTTATTCTTTTTGTTCCTTTTTTAGTTAATGGAAATCTATCTAAATTAGAAACTACAAAAATAGAAACTAACTAAAGTCAGGAAATTGAAATATAGAAAGTTGGAACATACTTACCATGATTTCGCTTTCCTTTTTTTTTTTTTTCAATATATCTGCAAAAATAAGAAAAATAAGGTTAGCTAAAGATTAATTACACTAAATCCAAGATAATCAAAATTAAAAATCTAACTCCCCGGCAACGGCGCCAAAAATTGATCGTTCCAAATTGTGCGTCGTTAAACACTCATGAAAACGTTCAATCTAAATTTATCGGGCTCACTCAAATCAAATTTTAGAAATTAATAGCGGTGAGTCCGAGTCGAACCACAGGGAGTTAAATTTTTAACTTTGAAAACTTTGGATTTTGAAAATTTAGATATCTTTTTCTTATAAAAAAAACAATGTAAAAAAAAACTAGTGAAATCAACTAACTTTAACTAATTAAACAAGGGTATTAATATAAATAACAAAACTAAAAGGTGCAAAAAAAAGAGCACTCAATCAAGGCCCTGCATAAGCATGCATAATAATGGAGCCCAATCAAACTTAGCCACATACCTCCTTGTTACTATTAATCAAAAGATTTTTTTCATTTTATTTTATTTTTTTAACATTTTTTAAATAAAATTTAAATCAAAACAAATACTAGATATCGATTGATTTGAATAAAAAGATTTTACATTGGACGAATAAAATTCTGGAAGTTAGAGGTGAATAGTAACGTACTGTTCATGCAACTATCTAAATAATCAAATTAACGCTAATATGCAAATATTTAATGATAAGAAATGAAAACACTTAAACTATTAGTACTCAATTAACTAATCATTAGATCAAATCTAAGAAACAACAACATGATTAAAATATAAAAAAAAACTTCTAACAACAATTCCTGTAGCTTGCTGAAACGCCTGGTTGCTGGCATGCATGGGCTATGCAGGGTAGGAGGAGGTGCTTGCAGGGATGCTGGAGCTTGCTGGCTGTTGCTGCGTGGAGGTGCTGGAAGAGCTTGGATGCAGCTGCTGGCCGTGGAGGTTCAGGCTTTGCAACAGGCTTCAGGCGCACGTGGAGGATGCAGCTTGCATGCATGCGCCGCTAGGTTGCTGGTGGAACTTAGAGGAGGCCGTCCGTGGAGGTGCAGGCTGCTGCTGGTGTTGGTGTTGGCCGGGTGGGAGAGAGAAAGAAGCTGGGTGCTGCAGGGTCTTGATAACTGCTGCGTGGAGAAGCTGAAGGAGGTTGTGAAGCTGCTGGCTTCACCACGTGCAGGAGGAGAGAGTCGGGATGCTCACAACAGTCTCGTGGAGTTTGCTGGAGGAGCTGTTTGGATGCTTGAGGAGAGATCGAGAGAGAGAACAGAGACGGAGGAGGAAGAGAAAGAAAGAAACCGAAAAAAGAAATAACCGGAGAGAGGGAGAGAAAAACCGAGAAGGGAGAGAGCTGAGATGCTGCGGGAACGAGAGAGAGAAAAACAGAGGGAGAGAAAGAGAGAAACCAGCTGGAGAGAGAGAAATAACCGGAGAGAGGGAGAGGAAATAGAAGAGAGAGGGGAAGAACCGGCTGGGGGAAGAAAGGTTGGAGGAGAAGAGGGAGGAAAAATTGGAGAAAGAGAAGAGAGGGTTGTGGGAGGTTTTATAGAGAGGAAGAGAGAGTCGGAATTGGGGAAGAAAAGAGATTAAAGGAGAAGAAAAGGAAACTGGAGAAGGAGGAAGATTCGGAATTGGAGAGAGAATTTTTAAAAAGAGAGAGGGGGTTTTAAAAAATAAAAAAAAGGAAAGGATGTGGTTGAAAAATTGGAGAGAAGGAAGGAAATAAAGAATTTTGGGAAACTCCAGAGAAAGAAGGAATCAAATTGCATTTTTACTCGTACTTTAGTTGAAATCCGAACACTAGACTTCTCCCAAATTTTCGGAAACTCCACTGGCTGCACTGCATCATCGACATGTCCTGTTCACATAAAATAAATATAAATTAGCGTATTATCATAAAAATATCATCATATTTATTCATTTCGTCTCGGTTTCGTCGAAAAATCACAAATGCGCTATACTCCTTTAATCACATGAAATGACGATGTTTTTAAGTCAGAATTTGACGAAATTTGTGCCGTTGGACTTGGTACACAATTATCTATCATTTCATACTATTTTGCAGATAAAAACATGAATATGATGCATATGATTGCCCTTAAATGATCAATTTAACACTTTATCAGGGATCGCCTGGAGTACCTTTTTCCTGGAACAAAGACGGTCCAGGAAAAGGATCTAGAGGATCTGAATCCGCTGCTCCCTGGGTTACGTACCGTGTTTGCATATTTACCATTAATTTTCTCATGCTACTAGTGCGAAGTCTCTTCTGATTCTACTTTGTCACAAGAGCTGACAGTACTGTTCTTCCAGCTTAAAACTTGCACAGAGATGTGGACCAAACTGGGGCTCTGCTTCTGGTTCTTGTTCATCGCCCTCGCGTCGGGGCAGAACTCAGGACCCGAAGAGCCTGAGATCATTCGCCAAGTGGTTTGGCCAACAACCATCCCTCTGGCCATGTACGTCGACAGGCTCCCTAACGTTCCCAAGATCTATGGCTACCAGAAGAAGCATGGGGTGCCCGCTGCGAAAAGCATCACAATAGGCATGTACCAAAAGACTGTGGTACATATGCTCTCCTCTACTAAACATGGAAACTATGGGTTTGCTTGGATGCCATTTATGTTTAATGGTAAACAGATTTTTCGTGATAATTAACCTAGCTAGTTTGAATGATAAAAAAATAGGTCTACAGTTTACGATAAATTTTATAACTTCTCCATAAATACATTTTTCATAAATCTATTTGGTTGGACTCTCCCAGATTTAGTACTGCAAACTAGCTCACTTGGATTTACACAACATAATCAAACATTAATTTACAAAAAAAACACTATAACGATAAAGAGATTTATAATGAATGTGTTTTTGATGACCCATCAAGACTTTCTTAACATGTACCCAAAAAGGGGACTATAATTAAGAAGTGTCCATCCTAAGATCACCCAAGGTTGCTGTTTCCTTAATTAAGCCCGTTCATTAATTAGACCAAATTCGGGGATATTCCCATATTAATTTGTTTTATTTTAAAATTAGTCCGAAAAGTAGTCTGATTGAACAGATTAGCTAATTAATCAGTATATACAAAATTATAAATAAGAAGTAACTCGAGTTAATTCTAAGTTTTGTATTCTAGGATCTTCCCCGAGATACAGTTTAAGTCGGTAATAGTACATCTGCTTTTTACCCTAGTTTAAAGAAAGATCGATGTTTCACCAAAACATATTCACGAGGCATTTATGGTGATCTAAATACTTTATTATTATTTTATATTTTTATCAAAGCGTGTTTACTTGACTCAAAGGTAGTCTGTTCAGTGAAGTTTATTAGTTATCAATGAAAATTCGTACTTATCTCAAAATACTTTATCTTAGTAAATTAGATCAAATTAACCTTAACACCTAATTCTAAAATGTACTATTGATTCTATGTAATGTAACATAGATTTGCTGATCTACTGACGTCTTTACATTTCAATGTACTTTTTGTGAGCATACCACAATTTATTGAAAGGATACATGCACTCATTTTTTCCAAAAAAACTAATTTTTTAAAAGAATTAAACTCTATATTTACATCATATACTTTAAAAAACTAAATAAAAAATAGAAAAATTTCAAGTCCTTTATTTCACGGGTTTCTTCCCAAATTAATCCTGCTGCCTTAACTACGTACACTCTTGGGCTGTTTTGCCTAACACAAAGTACATCTCAAATTAAGATATTCTTACATTATTCTTCTTCTCCTTAACAGCGATTCCACCGCGACCTCCCTCCAACCCCGGTGTTCGTCTATGGCACCTCGCAGCTGGAGGCCACCTTCCCAGGCCCGACCATCGTTGCCCTGCGCGGCGTCCCCACCCACGTGACATGGGAGAACCACCTCCCCGCCACCCACATCCTCCCATGGGACACCACCATCTCCATGGCCATGGCGCCCACGGGAGTCCCCACCGTGGTCCACCTTCACGGCGGCACGTCGCCCCAGACAGCGACGGCAGCCCCTTCGCCTGGTTCACCTCCAACTTCACCTACCGAGGCTCCGCCTGGTCCCAAGCCACCTACACTTACCCCAACGTCCAGCACGCCGGCAACCTCATGTACCACGACCACGCCCTCGGCCTCACCCGCATCAACCTGCTCGCCGGTCTCCTCGGCGCCTACATCATCGACGAACCCTTGCTCGACGTCCTCGTCAACCTCCCCGCCGGCCCAGAGTACGACCGCCTCCTCGTCATCGCCGACCGGAGCTTCAACGCCGACGGCTCCATCTACATGAAGTCCACTGGCGTCAACCCGGACAGCCACCCCGTGTGGCGGCCTGAGTACTTCGGCGACGCCATGACCGTTAATGGCAAGATCTGGCCCTACCTCACCGTGGAGCGCCGCAAGTATCGGTTCCGGATCATCAATGCCTGCAATGCCCGCTACCTCAATCTCGCGTTCTCGAATGTCCTCCCGTTTACTGTCGTGGGCTCGGACTCATCGTACCTACGTGCGCCCGTGACCACGCAAAATATAATCTTATCGGTGGCGGAGATCTTCGATGCCGTCGTCGATTTCTCCGCCGCCGTCGGCAGCTCGGTGGAGCTGCTCAACAGTGCTCCTTACCCGTACCCGAACGGCAGTCCGGTCGGGCAGTGGGACTCCAAGATCATGAACTTCCGGATATCGCCGCTAATACCCATCGACCCCTCGACGGTGCCTCCTGTGCTTGTGTACTACCCGCCGGCGAACCCCGCGGAGGCGAGGGCGACGAGGTACCTGGCGCTGTTCGAGTACACGAGCTCGACGGGCCAGCCCACCCACCTCTACATCAACGGGAAGAGGCTGACGGACCCGGTGACGGAGACGTCCAGGACGGGCAGCACCGAGCTGTGGTATGTGATCAACCTGACGGAGGATGACCACCCTCTGCACATACACCTGGCCATGTTCCAGGCCATCAAGATGCAGGAGATTGTGGACCTTCAGAACTTTACGACCTGCATGACGAGACTGTATGATCCGGTGGCCTGCGATGTTGCCTCCCACGCGGTGGGCAGGGTGATGGCAGTGCCCGAGTACGAGAAGACGTGGAAGGATGTGGTGAAGCTGCCGCCGGGGTTCATGACGGCGGTGGTGGTGAAGTTTAACCTTGTGAACACGGGGCTGCCGTACCCGTTCGATGCCACGGCCTTCCCGGACTATGTCTACCATTGCCATGTAAGTTCCTTGCATACTTCTTGGTCCTACTCTCCCCTACTTTGTTTACATAATTAAGATTAATTCTATTTTGATTGAAAGAATTAGTTATTTCACATTAAAATTACTTATTATTAAAATTAGATGAATAAATAATTCCATCCCATACCTAAATATTAGATATTTTGTCTCTCTGGCTGTCAAAGTAAAATATTACATATTCTAAAATAAGTAATCTAAAATATTTAATCCCGTTATAATCCATTCAGTGGATATTCCTCGGAAACATTTACATTTTCATAAACACAATTTTAGCTGTGTTGTTCTGTAGTTTCATTCTTGTTGGAATAAAAGGTCAAAAGGCTTCTTGTCCAGGTATCTAATTAAAAGAATGTTAGGTATTTGGCGTTTTGCTTTCCTATCGGTTATTGTACCTCCTGTGATTCAATTAAAATTTTTAAGTATATCTTTCTTAATACCACTGCTAAGACAAGAAAGTAAGTTGTAATTTTTAAAAAAAATTAACTCTCCCTCTCTCTCTTTTCTTTTTTAGTAGTCCTTGGCCTGATGGCTAGGCGGAACACCCTCCCCATATAGGGGGAGGTCATGATCGAGTTCGAACCTAGGTGTTTCCGAGGTGGTTATCATGTATTTGCGCTGATTCTATCTCTTGTTGGACTTACTTTGTCTTTATTGAGCTTGTTTGGATCTTGTTAGACTTTATAAAAGTTATATGTAATGTATATTATCCATAAGATTTGAACCCTAGCGGACTGGGTGCAAGTCTAGTCCCTAGCCGTTGCACTAGGAGAACCCAAAAAAAAAAGGTAATAACCTAGTCACTATGGAAATGGCTCCACCCTAGTCCTACAAATCCAGGCCAGGCCCCAGCCCAGGGAAACATTCTCCCCCCGCTCTCAATCTTTCCCTTGTAAGGGTTGTTTGTTTGAGCGTAAAACAACTTAATTTGAAATGATTATTTTATTTTACAGTGTTTTCAGTTGTTTAAAATGATGTAAAATAATGTAAACTAAAATCATGTTTGAGCCTTGTCTGCTCACTTGACAGCCTAATTCCCTTGTTTTGATTTACAGCAAAGATCCACCATAAATCAAAACAAGAAGATTGAAACATTCATCTTGTTTTATTTTACAAACAACAAAAAAAAACACTTTCTAATTCTAAAACAAAAAAATTTAACTTATTTTAAAATCAGTGATTTAAAACCGATAATTTATAAAGCTTTACGCTAAAACAAACAATCCCATTTTGTAACTGTGATTTCATGGTTGACTAAGTGTTAACTCGTCTGATTCAGGTTAACAGGTAGAAGTTTATCGTAAAGACCGTAGAGGTGAAAATATTGTACTTTTCGGCGTGTAGTGAATTTAAGGACAAAACGTCAAATAATATTATTCCCACATATACATAGACGTATAGACACGCATGCATATAGATTCATTAATTCTGATAAATATATTAAATAAATCAATGCATTTCCAAAGGCAAGTCTTGGTGAACAGCGAGAAGAAAATGAGAAACTTTTTATTTTATTTATCTATCCATTTGGCAACTTACATCCCACCTTTCCAAGAATTTATTTCACAGGAAGAAGGCTCATTTGACACCGTCCAACTTGTGTTCTTGCAGATTCTGGATCATGAAGTCAACGAAATGATTCGACCCTTGAAGCTGCTACTGTAGAGGGGAAAAAGCCGGCCTTTCTATTGCCAACATTTTACTCTTATAAAAGGCCGGAAGAGTTCACTTGTCGCCTGACCTTTGTTTCCCTATTGTCAAATAACATGAGAGCTATTTCTGTTGAAGTAATCTTTCTTTGGATGGGGATAAATATGAAAAATAAAAGGATAATTCCATGTGATACTGTGCCGTGATGTACCAGGAAACTCTTATGTCGAAGGCCAAGTCTTGGACATGGAATCCTAATGTTTCAATTTGGAATCTCTTCACTTACTGTTATCATAAAACTCACCATAAATATGTGTAATGTTGTGAAGAATTCTTCAAATGATTTACAAATGACTCCCTAAAAGCATAACACATAATTCGTAAAGCATTAATACCTCATCAAAGCCAAACCACTTTAAAAGAAGACGTATATTGGAGTATTGGAAACACGAACTATACTATTCATGGGTTTAATCTGATGCCACTGACATCTATACTATATTAATAAAGTAGAATATCTAATTCTGCTGATGCGGTAGTTTGAGATGTTTTTCTTCTAAAAAAAATTATTAAATAAATTTAAGAGAAGTCATTAATACTCATAGCTAATAATGATTATTCCTTATCCGTTTCATCTCTACTCATTTCAAAACAACTTATTAATAGCCACAACTCTTAACCCACCTATTTTAAAACAACTAATTAATGGCCATATATATATAAGATGGACTCTCTCTCTCTCATAGACGAAGCAGGGGAGTGGGGGTCATGGCCCTCCCAAACTTAAAGAATTTCTTTGGTGATAAAAATATTAATTTTAAATTATTTATATTATAATAAAAATATTATAAAATAAATTTAATTTAAATTTATATATGTATTAAATACAAAATAATACTATTCTTAAATATTTGTCTTACTCTATTTTATTATACTTTTCTTATAAATTTATTTAACTCATATGTTATATACTTTTTTGTCATATATTATTTATATTTATTATTTATCATGTTAATTTTTATATAAAATTATTGTCATATTATATAATATTTAATATTTATAGACACATACAGTATTTTTTAGTTATAACATTATTATTTATAATATATAACATTAATATTTTTAAGTATCTATACTATACTAATAAAATAGAGCTTTTAACACAGCTAATGTGGCACCCTCATATTCTTTTCTGTCAGAAAATATTAAATAATTCTTAGGACAAGTCATTATGTCCATAACCATTATGATTATTTCTTTCCTCTCACACCCACTAATTTCAAAACAACACATTAATAACCATAACCCTCACCTCCATCTATTTCAAAACAACTCATTAATGATCATAACTCTTTCTCTCTCCACCTATTTCAAAACAATTCATTAATAGTCATAACTTTCTATCTCTCTATCATAGATGAACTCAGGGGAGTAGGGGGCCATGGCCCCTCTAAAATTTAGGGACTTCTTTAGTAATAAAAATATTATTCCTAAATTATTTATATTATAATAAAGTTATTAAAAAAATACATTATATTAATAGTAAATATAAAAAAATATTATTCCTAAATATTTATCTTGCTCTATTTTATTTAACTTATCTAATAAATTTATTTAACTCATATTTTATATATATTTTTTTGTCGTATATTATTTATATTTATTATTTATTATGTATTATATGTTAATAATTGTTCATATAATATTTAATATCTATAATCACATATAATATTTTTAGTTATAACATATAACATATTAATATTTTTAAGTATATTAAATATATATAGTAAACCACCTAGCAAATAAGACAACTCGAAATCTTAAAGTTAGAAGCATATCTTCTGTATCTTTACTTGAAATCAACTTTTATCGACAGTACCTTTCATGAATAATATATTTTTTAATAACGATATTGTTAAATTCTTTATTACGTGGAAGTATCATCGTCATCAATTGTATTCGAATAATATTTTACCTGATTTGCACGTTGTCGTTGTAGTCCTCATACAAAATTCTATTGCTTTTCTTTTTCGTTTTCAATACTATTTTAGATCTTCTGAGATCTTTCCATTAAACTCACATAGCTAACACTAATACAGTTTAGCATGCGAGCAAAATGCCTTCAGATTAGAACTCTTATTAAGTAAAATTAAAAATTTAATATTTTTCATGCAAAATTATCTTTATACTTGATTATTTACTTAAAATTAAAACTTTATTAAGATGTAGTTATTTAAATCAATATGGTATTTTTATCTTAAAATTAAATTTATTATATACTTTAAATAATTTCAATAAATAAACGGATTTGAAACTGGTGGAGAGATAAAAAGAGGATGTAGGTAGAATGATAGAAAGAAAAATAGTGCTTGAAACATTGACGGACTTTCCTCTTCAAAAGATTCTTTAGATCTTATGTCAAGAGACATGATCAGCCTTGGCTCTCTTCCAAGACAGCAATCTTTGGCCGTCCAAATAGGACACTTCACAGCTTTTCTTGATCAGCAGTCTTGGCCGTCTAATTTTACTGGTCTGTCCGTCCGATCTATTAACTGCAGCAATAGTTTAATTTTTTTATTTTCTGAATTGTTTTGAGGTTAGCCCCACTATGTCCAATAGATTTGTACAATCCAATTTCTAATCAGATCAAATTGTATGGATGTGTAGAGTACAATAGAGTTGACCTAAAAATTTTCAAAAAAAAAATTAGACCTCACTGTAGTTCCCCCGTTTGGGCGTTATATTTATTTCAAAATAACAATCTTGATTTTCCAACGATTAAAACACTACTTGCATTACACAAATCACAGCCAGGTTCCACATATTGGTTTTATGGACTCCTGCAGCCCTGCTAGAATGACTGTAATTAAGCTGAAACCTTTTGTTAAGGATGTCGATCTAGATCAAGCAGTTGCCATCATGTGAATAGTTTTCGTGAAACGCTGGTGCACTTTTGGACGAGGGATGCAACTTGGGCTTGTTATGCTTATTGCCTAAGTTCGAAATGGGCTAAGCCCAAATTTGATCTGATGAAGTCATATCCCACATCCTAAATCCGTGTTCAACGGGAATTCATTTCAGTGGATTTGGATTTAGTAAGAGTGACTCAAATTCATTAGTGGGATGCAATATTATAAAGTTTCATCTTTTATAATAATCTAAAACCAGCATCACAGAATATCATCATCGCGAGAGAAAAACTTATACGAACATAAAATACATGGTAATTCCTGATACGTACTATCTCAATCTTGTACAATAATAAAATAAACGAAAATATAAGTAACCCAAAATATATCATCCATAATCTTTAAACAATAATAATAAATCAATAAAAATTAATTTAATCAATGATGATGATATGGAAATTAGTTCAATTTAACTTGAGTACTACTTAAGATAAAAATGAGCTGGGCTCTAGATCGGGTGCCAAGTTAAACTAAGTTTAGGTTGATGAAAATTCAATTTGGATCAAGTGAGATCCGATGTAGATTCAACTTGACTTGCATAATCTCCAACTCAAACAAACTCAATTTAACTTAAGATGGGTTCAGTTTAGGGATGTAAGTTGGGTGAGTTGAACTAGGTTATGTGGTAATTTGGTTTAATCTAAATTTAAAATAGTCTAGCTCAATTTCAGTCCAACCCAACTTCGTCTCAAACTCAATAGCCCAAATTCAAAATACTGAATTTAGATAGACTAAGTTAGATTAGGTTGGCCCTATTTGTAGATAATTTGTTAGAAGCATTTTACTTTTTTATGAATTAATATATAAGTCAATAGGTCAAATTGGGCTAGTCTAATTTCATCTTAACTCAGACCACATTTAACTAATGCCAACTCAAATTTAACCCGACCCAATTTAAATAATTTGTGTCAACCTAATTTAATATAAGATGAGTTAGGTAGGCTGGACCATGAGCTGATCCCTCCAATTGACACCCCTAGTTGAGTTATATTCGAACCCTTATTTTTGACTAACACATCCTACACTTTAGAATAACAACAATATTTTTACAACGTTAAAAATTGTTATTTTATTACTAAATAGGATAATCACAGTTACAAAAAAAATTACACACACAGGTGCTTAATTTATATTTTATTCTGTACTTCAAAACCCCCAAAGAATCTTCCGTTGTTTGGTACTTGCATATCAAATCATGTAACTTCCAACCCTAACGAGTGTTGCCCCCTCTTCCACCGGCTAATCAAGAGACAAGCTTCAAGGGCCGAATCATTCCATTGCCTTCATGATCAAGAATCTGCACAATAAATATGTGTGAGATGGTGCAATTAGAATAAAATAATACTTCCAAAATCCTAGGGGGTAGAACAAGATGCTTACATGACAGTGGTAGACATAGCCGGGCTCGGCGGTGGCGTCGAACGGGTAGGGTTTGTTCTTGTCCACCAGGCTGAACTTGACGATGACGCTGGTCATGTGTCCCTCTGCGATCTTCACAGCGTTCTTCCATGTCTTCTCGTACTCCGGAATGGGGATGAGGCCTCCCGTGGCGTGGGCTCCAACATTACACTGCAGGGCATCCTTCTTCTCCACCATGCAGCTCGTGAAAGCTTCCAAGTCCAGCAGCTGCTGCACCTTGACGGCCTGAAACGAGGCCAAGTGCAGATGAAGTGGGTGGTTGTCCTCGGTCAGGTTAATCACGTTCCATAGCTCCGTCGTGCCGGGCTTCGGCGTCTCCGTCACCGGGTCCAGCAGCGTCAGCCCGTTGATGTAGAGCTGTACCGGCTGCCCCGTTGTGTTGCTGATCTCCTCGTACAGGGTGATGTATCTCGTCACCGTCACCTCGCTCAGCAACGCCGGCGTGTAGCTGACCAGGTTCTGAGGGATCACCGAGCTGTCCCTGGCCGTGTATGGCTTCTCCGGCCCAACCACAAACTTCATCACCTTCCCATCGAGAGATCCCGTCGGGTCCCCTCCAGGATATGGGTATGGCGCGTCATTTAGGAGCTCTATCTCTTTGGAAGTAGATTTGGAGAAGTCGACAACAACGTCTGCGATCTCAGATGGAGAAAGAAGCAGAGTGGTTGTGACCACAGGACTCGGCAGGTAGGACGAGTCCGAAGCAACGACGGTGAAGGGGAGGCCGTTGGACAGCGACAGCTGGAGATAGCGGGCGTTGCCGGCGTTGAGGATTCTGAACCTGTACTTGCGGCTCTTCACGTTCATGTAAGGCCAGGCTTTGCCGTTCACGGCCATGACGTCCCCGAAGAACTCCGGGTGCCACTGCGGGTGCACGGAGGGATCCACGCCAGTGGCGTTGAGGTAGAGAGACCCGTCATTGGTGAAGGTCCGGTCGACGATCACAAGCTGCCGGTCGTATTCGGCCCCCGACGGGAGGTTCAGTCTGGCATCGACGGCCGGGTCGCGGATGGTGTACGTGCCGAGGAGCCCTGCCAGGAGGTTCGCCGGAATCATCCCCAGCGCGTGGTCGTGGTACCACAGGTTGCCCGAGTGCTGGACGTTGGGGTAGTTGTAGATGGCACGGGTCCATGCTGGGCCCTTCTCTCGGAAGCCGGCGGTGAACCAGGCCAAGGCGCTACCGTCGCTGTGGGGTGGGTTGACGCCGCTGTGGAGGTGGACGGATGTGGGCACCCCGCCGTTCTTGGGGATGGCGATGGGCAGGGTAGGGTCCCATGGGAGTATGTGGCGTTGGGGAAGGAAGTTGAGCCATGTCACCGACAGTGGCACACCTTGGAGGGCCTCGATGGCCGGTCCGGGGAACGTGGCAGTGGCTCTGCTGGTTCCATAGACGAACACCGTCGTCGGTGGCAGATCACGGTGAAATTTCTGCACGCCAGTTTGGAAGAACAATTAAGAAGATGCAACAATAAGATTAATCCAAAAACAGAACAATCAGAAGATGAAAGCTTGTAACATACACAGCTGCCATGAACAAACTTATTGATATCTGTCTGTTACAGTGGATTCAATAACCAAGGAGGACACCTATACGTACCCATTGCTTCTGGTACATCCCGATTGTAAGCCTGGTTGGGACAGGAGAGCCTTTCCTAATGGAGTATCCGTAAAGCTTGGGCATTTGAGGTAGCTCGTCGACGTACATATGTAAGGATCCCGCAACCTGCTTAAGCGACCCTGCCGTCAATGGAGTGTCTTGTGCCAGAGAAGCTATGGCGTAGACCAGAATGATCAGGAGGACAAAGCACAGTATGCTCCTCATTCTCGTTGCTAACCTAGCATACAAGAAAACAACATAGAAACGTTAGTGCTCTAAATTCCTTGAGATATCATGACAGTTCTCGCAGTATGATTTTGCTATATATCAACCCAAAAGCAAATGTCCGCATTGCATGCATTCAAAAGGATATCCGTATGTAATGTTAAGAAAAAAAGTACGATGCATGCAAATCGAAACGGACGGTATAACGTGTGAACGCAAATAGAGATGGAATTATCGTCATCTTCTTGCTCATACCTTATTTCTTTCTCCAGGTTTAGCTCAAGGATATGTCTGAAAGAGATAGAGGGGATAAATAGTAATAAGGAACAAATATCAAAGCTACTGATCGATGAGGAAACACGTACGTAAACGACTCTGAATGTGCTTGTGACCAGTGCTTCCTATATCCTGATCGACAGATGAAACTTGATGGAGGGAATGGGATGATGGACCAGACAGTGATCTGATCTCCTATATATACGTATCCTTGAGAAGTGCAGGGACTGATGGACCAATTCTCTTGTACAAATTAAGTACAAACCACTGGGCGGGGTAGGTAAGACTCCAGAGGTTTTTAGAGGATTCAAACCCACAGGAAATTAGAGTCAAAGCAGCTGAAGGCCTAGCTTTGACAGGCATGCACATCACGGCGCCAGAAGAGCGTGTGGCTGCTAAACTTGGATGTCCCCTCCAATTGCCTACTTCTTTTCTTTTAAATGGTTTCCCACCCAATCTTCGACAGCCATTAGCCATTGGAGCTTATTCCTCTCTGGCCGTAGAAGATTTGGACTTGAGCTAATTCATACTGCAAGATCAAAAGACGTTATCCAACACAGAGCCGTGGTGATCGAAAGAAACAAAGCAAAGAGAAAATCCGGCACCACAAGGGCAAACCACGTACGTAATGAAACAGTAATCTCATGATCAAAGTATAGAGATTTAATGATAAAAAACAATGTTAATTTAGATGTTCATTTGAGTGCGAATATATTTAGCAATCAACTTTCTAATATCCCGCTATCATTTCCAACTCTTAACCGTCTTTTCTTCCTTGAATTCAGCTTAGTTTTTTCGAAATCAATCTTACGACGTTTATCTCGCTAATGACTACAAAGGCACTGGTCATTGAAGACTTGTTTGGTGTGCCGTAAAATTCTATAAAATTTCAATTTTAAAATTACTAGTGTTAAAAAAAAATCTCCGACTTTTGTCTATGGTGCTTTTAGACAGAAAACCAAAATCAACAGAAGGAAGATTTAGGGGTTAATTGATTTTTGAGTACGACATTTTAAATGTATGAAAAAATAACGTAAAATTATTTACCACTCGCCATGTTACTTTTAGTCGTCCGCACCATCGGGCAACTCAGACTTCGCTACTCGCCCAATCAACTTTAATTTCTATGTTAAAATTAAGTTACATGTCCAATAAAGGAAAATTCATGAATAAGATGAAATCAACCACTTCTAAGAATAAAAAGACTTTTCAGAGCTATCAAATAATAAAAGATTACGTGCCTTTCTATCTATGTGGTTCAACCTACCAGCTGCTCCATATAAAAAAATCAACATGCTTTTGTTGTCGATTAAAGGTTAATTTGGCACGTCAACATGGCTTAGTTATTTGACTGTGTGCCGTATCAGTTGTTGGCGAATCAGTGTGCCGTATGTCACAATTCCTCGGTATCTCCACGTTGACTCCCCTGGCGATTCTTTGGTGGATAACGCGTCCGCTTCGCGTAGAAGTCGACTCGCACGTACGAGAGCCACGGTCGTCTCGTGACCATGTTTGGGCCGTTTAGTCAAGGGTTATCGGGTTTGGAAGTTGGAAGAAACTTTCAATCTCCTTGGGCAGGGCTGTAATTAGACACGCCAAGTCCATCCTATGGTATTGCTCGGCTAGATGAACTTAACTTACTCCTCTCGGCCTAGTTTAAACTGGATTTAGCGTGCCCAAAAATGCCCGACCTTAAAATGTGGCTTTGTGCGCAATGACAGATGTAGATATTTTATTTAGTGAGGTCATTCGAACAATGAGCCAGTAGAATCACTCTATTGAGCCAAAATCAGTAAGGTTAAAGGATGAGTTTCACCTAGCCCAAGAAAGCCTGCGGGCCAGCCTAGTAAGTCCAAGACTAGACTATCAATACAGTTCCGTTTGGGCACACAAAATCATCTTGTTTATGATCCAATCCATGATTCATGAAATACATCTACATAGTCAGAAACTGTCTTGGATGTGTACTGCCGAAGGCTATCTAATACGACCCGGAGTCATGTCGCATTCAAGAAACGATTTAAACCAGAAAATCTCACCCTTCCGAGTACCGACCCGACCACGATCTAAGATGGATTTGGAAGTCCGATTCAGGACTGGCTTACAAGAAACAATCCTTTCCGATTCGGGACTAGCTTATTCTTGTTGTCTCTTGTCATAGATTTTTGTGCGTTTCTCTCAGACGGCGACAATCGTGTAACAGTCGGAAATTAGTCAGACCATGATGATTATCCGATCAAAGATCCCGGTTATTCGATAGAATTTGTTTAGAGTAGAAATGCTCAAGACATAACTTGCAAGAGGAGAGCAGATACGTCAAGGGCGCCTCCGGTCTTTTGAGTAGCAAAACCTTTCAATGCCTAAGTTAGGTACTAGAAGATGAGATCTTGCTAGGAGTTTTTTTATGTTAAGAGTTGCATACCTTGGATTGGAAAAGATCCAGGGACTATATAGTCCCTCCCCTCTGAAGCATCTTGGGAACGGTTTCCTTTGAAGGGATAATTGGCCCATGATCAAATCTCCTTGATTAGGGAGATCGTGAGATAACGGGCAAGGAGAGATTTGCTCGTGGTCATGGGGGTGCGGATCGTGAAGACCTACTATAAGTGGACAATTGTATCTCGAGAGTTCCGCCTGATGGCATAGAGGCGCAAATGGTCGCCCTTTTGGGGGGGGGGGGCTTTGTTATCACGAGGACCGGGGGTGAAGGAGTCTTCCGACACAGGGTCTCTGGTTTATCTCTGAGTTGCTGATAGCAGAGGACTGAAGGTGATGACCATGTCCCCGAGTCTCAGGGGGCTTAACCGAGATCTTGAGAGGTCTCGGGAGCTGCTACTAGATGCGAGGTCGGGTGATCTAGCGGTCTGGACTAGATGGTTTTGGACTCCTGCCTCCGCATGCACGTAAGGCTACCAAGTGCCATGTGTCCCCCTCACGCCAGCTTCAGTGGGCCGTTGGCTTCTGAGCCTGTGGGCTAAATGGGCCTGGTTGGACTTGATCCAATCTCCTCTCGTCACAATACTATATGTATCCCTTCTCATCATGAAAGTTTTGTTTGTGCAGATTCTAGATCACGAAGGTAATGGAGTGATACGGCCCTTGAAGCTTGTCTCTTGATTCAGCGCCAAGTGAAGGGGAAAACTTCTTTGGACGGAGCATAGGACGCGTCTAAAGCACCTAAGTCTGTAATTCTTTTGTAACTTTGATTTATCATATTCAACAATAAAATTACCAAACTCGAATTTATGTTGTACATGGGATGCTATCATGACATTTTTTTACCACACTCCTTATGACAGTTATGAACAACTATTTGATTAGGTGTTCAGAAGAGCTCTCATTCTAGCTAGTCACAGAAAAAAGAAGTATGTAAAAAATAACTTTAACAAGAATAACTAGTTGATAACACAATCAGATAGTTCTTGATTAATATGATAAAAGTAATAGAAAATATGATATAAGAATATTTCTCCTGTTGTATTTCAAGTTCATCAACTACTATAAGACGTACGTGCATGAAAAGCTACCATCAAATTATTTACAAGCAAACTGTAAAACCTGTAACAATAAACGTAATTATGTGATTAGAACTTGGCATCAAGAGAGCTAGTTTAGAATGTGGCGATCGATCAGCCGAAGATAAGAACACAACAAGTGGAAACTCAAAACATAAATCGGAATAAATTTGCAACATTAACGTCCAGCGCTATACGTACGACTTATTCCTCCTCCTCTTTATTTTGAATCCAAACCATACCAAAAGCAATAATAGCACGTTAATTTCCTCCTATACAAAATGACACAACCCCAAAAGTTAATTACGTCCTATATTTTATTTCACGTGAGGCAAGAACATCCACAAATTTCATGCGTTGAGGATTGCATCAGTGACTGCCCACTGAGGAAGAAAATCTATTCCAAGTTAATTAAAAGACCACGAAAGAAGATCGATTTTTTATTTTATTTTATATTTGTGATTGTAATTCTCCGTCAGCATTGTGGATCGAACAAGAACAAATTAACGATAGCGGATGTTTCTGATTGAACTTACGTCAATAGGCAACGTGACCAGGGCCCAGGGGTGGGACTTGGGTGGGCCACCTTGCAGCCAAACCTGAACCCAGCCAAATGTTTTTGCAATTGGGCCAAGTCCACATGTAATTAAATTGGGTTGCATCATATGGGCTGGCTACATAAAAGTTAGGTTGAGCGAGCTCAAATTGGGGTAACCCAAGAATTCTACGAGGTTGCAAGAAAGTGCTGACTGCTGATCATAATGCAACATCAAATGCGCTAATAAACTTTGTCACAATTATTCGTCGTTTATTAGTAAATGCCAAAAGTCTCCCATGTTGCTGATGTGGTCGTATCAAAGGGCTGTGAAGTACTAATTGATCAGGATTGTTACTGATCAAGCGGTGGCGAAGGAAGGACCATCAAAACGAGGATGGTCGTTCGCCAATTAAACCCGGATGACAAATACATCATGCATTGCATCATAGCTAGATGTCATAAGAGGTACAAAATTTGGAAGATCACTAGATCATGCAGTGTACTAATTAGGTGTCAAAAAAGATGCATCTTTTTTCCTGGATGGAGTGTCCTACGTCTTTTCGCCTTCAACCGTGTGAATAAGCAATGCATGACAGCCATCTGTGAAATTTCAGCACATGATTTGAAACCCAGATATGTGCATTGACTCGGTCAAATCAACTGAACATGATTCTTAATGAGAACTTATTCCATTTTATGATCATAAAATCTTACAGGCAAACAAATAAACTAACAAAAAAATATTTTATCTCATGCGGTTAACATTTACGGAAAATAAGCTAATGCAAACTATTTTATCTAATGGGTTTAACATTAGTCCGGCCAGTTTACGCCAGCCAAAGCCCAGCCGAAGGTCGAATTTTGCTTGTCCAGCTTTAAATTTGGGTCAGCCCAATTTTTGTTATAGTCCAGCCCAGTCCACCCAATTTTCAGCGTCAGACCAACTCTAAGTTTTGTTTGCCTTTGACATAATTTGGTATTAAAGACCTTTCGAGAGAAACAAAATATAATGAATTTCTAATTTGAATAAATCTGATATGGCCCTCTCTTGGCACAAAATTTGAATTGTCAATACACAAGGCTAATTACCATAAGGCCATGTTTGACGTAGCTTACAATTAAAAGTAAGTTTAGACTTTTATATAGTTATTTTGAGAGAAAATATAGATGTTAAAAGTATTTATATAATATTTTAATTAATTTATATAACCTTCAATGAAAAGCTGCAAATTGGAGTTTCTGTAACACCCAAGGTGTTAGGAGCATGTTGGCGGCCCACTATAAGCTCTAGAGTGGCCCATTAGTGAGCCCTAGATGGATATCAGAGGGTTCTGGGTAGAGTTCTGAAATGTCACGTTCAGATGATGCGATTTAGGATGGTTTGATAGGCATCCAGCACCATAGACGCAATTCAGACTTCTTGAACCCTAGTCAGCTTCCTATCTAGGAGCTTGAAAGGTGTTAGCTCAATATGACGTGATTTATAATAGTTGCCCACTCAGAATCGAACTCACGTGTTTCCTCATGTAGGGAGAGTAATCTTCTTAGAACTTGATCTTATATGTCTATATATAGTTCTTCTGCGTGCCTAGAACCCTGTAGAGCGTCCATAACCCCTAGAGAGAGTTAAAGAGAGGTTGGGAGAGAGAGAGAGAGGGCACGGTTCGAGGTGTTCTTTGCAAGTGTGGGGAGAGCAGCTCGAGAGGAGGCTTGGTGCAGCGAGGACGTGTGTAGAAGAGGGTGTTGTTATGATTCTTCACGTCCTTAGTTTAAAAATTAGAGACAAGTGATGATTACTTTCAATCCATAATATTTTTAAGTAAAGAAAACCTATGTTCAACCCAATTTTACTACTTACTATAAGTACATAATGCATGAATGTGTGTAAGACTTTCTAGAATGAAGAACATGATGCTTAGATCCCTTCCTTCCTTTCTTCTTCCTTAGCTATGCATTTTCTGTAAACTGGGTATTAGGCATGAAACATGTCAATGCAGAGTGACGCGATTCACAAATCACGTCACTGTGCATGGACATAGTTCATGCACGTAAGCATTATGGTTAACTTAGCTTGAATGCTAGTACACGTCGACCATGGGTGACGTGAATCAACCTGTTTAATTTTTTTTTTCATGCTAATTCCATGTTAATCCATGCATATATCATGTTAGTTTGATGTCTATGGTTATGTGATGATTAGTCTTGCATGTTGGATAGCTTTATTTCACCATAGTTATTATGATGGTGATAATTGTTATGGAAAAAGTATATTTTATGTGGTAAGATTAAGTAGTATTTTTCATGCTATCATGTTTTATTGCTGTTAATATCCGTGATCAAGTTTAGTCCATTATTAACCTGTTTAGAGCATGTTTAGAGTGACAACAGCATGGGCATATTAATGGTTTTCCAAAATTGACAATGCTCTTGATTAACTTATAAATCTGGTTTAATGTTCGGAAAGGAGTCCATAGTCAATAATGCAATTTAAAATCACGTCACCTGACTATGATGCAATTCGGAGGGTTAAACGGTGCTTTAAAATCTGTTTATTTGTATGTGTAATGTTTGCGTTTAATTCCTATTAATGTATTAGATCATGTTCTACGTATTATAGATTCATATGATGCATGATAGATTCGTGATATTACTAATGTTTAAGCGTGATTCATGCATTGTTATAATTTGGCATATAATACTGCTTATATTTCATACATGTGCGTTTAATCAAACTGTTAAGATGTTAATAATATGGATGCACCAGTTGGTAGTATAAGACCTAAGTGCCATGTGAGTCAAAGTGTTACGCTGAACGTGAGTCACCTCTTAAACCTTATAAGGGCCATCTCTAGATTCTCATGTCCATTTAGTTACGGCAGTGAGGATATGTATAATATGTGACCATGAACCCGAGGTAATACGTAAAATCATGATTTCCAACCAGTAACTATAGGACGGTGATACGTAAGCTATGGCTGTTGGAGTTAGCTAGGATATGTGATGTGATCTCCGAACTACGTAGCCGAAGGCTTAGTGAACTTGTCTTACCATTAAGTAAAGAAGAAGATGACGATGATACTTTTATGTTGTGTTTTGATTACTTGTCTTATAATATGAAAGTGGAAAGATGTTCAAAATATGTGTGATCATGTTTAAAGCTACTAGAAGATGAAAAGATGCATGTTAAAGATAAGATGCATGACAAAGAATAAGTTGCATGGTTGAATTTATTTTATGTTAAGTTACAGGTTGCATAATCATGTTTAAGTTTGTTTTGCTATGATGATATCCATGTTTAAAATATTCATTTATATTAGTTTTATTGTCATCTTATCATGTTATGTTTAGAAGTTATAATAAGATCATGTGTAAATAATGATCATGTTTAGATATTAAGAAACATGCTTAGGATACAGTCGTAGATATATGATATAATTGTCTCCATACGTAGATGTTATTTATGCAACTTTTCTTTACGTTATATTACATGCAAAATATGTGGTTTGTTAGATTATGAGCTTGTTGACTTCTATATAAACTCACCTTTGCTAGCTAATTATTTTTACAAGAGAAGCTATGGAGTTTACGTAGGACCAGGAGACTAAGAGCTTGAAGAACAAGTTACAGATTAAAAGTAGGTTTCTATTTGTTTTTAGTTCATTAGCAAGAGACGTAATAGGTTCAATTTAATTCAGTTCAAAGGATGTAATATTTTATTTGAATTGTTTAGACATCTTGGACTAGTATTTTTATTTATTTGCAGTTTAATATAGTAGATCAAATTTATGATTATGAAAGTTGTTTCATGGTATTCATAAATGTATGTATGTGCTCACCTAGATTAAGAGAATGTTTAAGTTGTTCCTACTACGATGCCACCCAGTTTGTGGTAGGCCAGCACGGCCGAAATGGATCGTGGACAGGGGCGTTACAATTTCTTAAATTAATTAAAAAGTAAAATTATTAGGAAAGCTTTGACTTTTACAGTAAATTAAAATTAATTATAACACACTTCTATCCATTAGTTTCTTATGTTGTAAGGGGAAGCAAAAGTGACTTCTACCTAAATGCTATGCCAAACATGCCCTAAGTCTAATAAGTGGCCTTATGTGATTTGCTGATGCAAGGACAACTGTTGGCCGGTCTACATAGCCCCTCGATATCAAGTCAAAGTGACGTTGGAATTCTTTTTTTCAAAGGTTGATGCTGATGAATAGAGATTCTCTAAGATCAAGTTTGGACTGAACTTAGTCAGTAAAGAAGAAATTTTTTTTAAAAAAAATACTCTCATATAACACTTTTCCCATTTCCGAGGAAAGATTTTTATGAAAGTCTCCCTCTCCCATTTCTGTATTAACTTAGTTCAGTCTAAATTTATACCGAGAGGAACCACACTCGATGCTGACAGGCACCTAAGTTACACTTAGTTGCTTGATTACTTCGTCAGGTGGATCAGACGATTTATTTGTAAGAGAACCGTGGGCCAATTCCTTCCGAGTCTGTCTCCAATATAATTGAAGGCATCAATGCATCAGGATGCAAATGGTACTGATTATTGGATCGATTATGAGTTTATTTGTCAATGAATAGATAGTCTTTCTATAACTACAGTGTCCCTGGTAGATGAGGCGACGGATACAACTTTTTTTCAATTTGAATACATATAGTACACTAAAAATCTAATTATTCAACTGATTATTAATTTATAGGACAGTTGGCTCATAGAATATCTAATATAGACAACATAATGAACCTGAGGTCTACATGGAATCCAATAATTTGCTTACCAGCTGCTCAGTCAGTTTTCATCCCCCACATGAGCTTGTTTGGCGTTGGCCTCGGATTTCGGTGGGGCAGGTCATATGTTCCGCCCTTCTAGCTACCAAATCCTTCCAAGTCTCTTTACCGAACTTAGAATTAGTTTCTTATAGAATTTTTATGAGAAGATGTTTTAAAAGGTCTCAAATGATCAAACACAAAGACAATAAGCTCCCTTAAATTCATAAAGTTCACTAGTTCCATCATTTATGGAAGAGAAACCAGGAGGAAACATCTCACACTCTCAACCAAGAGATAGGTACCAACAAGATACATTGTTTGCAGGCCAAAATAAGGAGGTAAAACCAAGAGATCGGAGAAGAAATCCAACTCGATCAGAGATTGCCACAATCATATTGAGCATGGCCGAGAGGGTCGCCGAACAACACATGCAGTAAGCAAACAAACACAAACTTCTTGAAGGCGCACTCGGTCTGCACCATGGACTCCTGAAGATACGCCTGCGCCAACAATCCCAACACTCTCAACCTCCTCTCTTTGACGTATGCACCAAAAGCTACCCCAACTTTCCTGTGCAATTGGCGATCTTCCATGCTTCCGAGTTCAAGACCAGCATCCAATTCTCGAGCCATGCACCGAGCAAGCACAACTGCATCTTCCAAGGCAGCTGACCCACCCTGTCCCAGGAAAGGGAGCATTGCATGCATTGCATCGCCTGCAACAGTGATCGTACCCTTGTGTAAGCCTGTTAGCACCTCCCACGGCGTTCGGTATCTTAATCGAGTAAGGTTAGTTGATCTCAAGTCAGTGTTCTTCACCATCTCGATGTCTTCTATGGGAAAATGTTTTATTGCCCTCAGTGTAGCTTCTATTACGAGTTTAGGATCTCCTCTCAGCTCCAAATCTGCAGGCATTGAGCAGAAAACATCTACTGAGCAAAGAAATTAACTAATATACGTATGCATATATTTATTCTGCCATGAGTAAGTATCTCACCTCCCTGAAGCCATGGCCGTCCAACAAACCAATATACTAGTTTGTCATTGACTGGAAGCCTACCGAGAACGACCTGATTTTTTCTTGTCCGCACAAACTCGTTGCTAAAAGTGTGGCCATTTGCATAGTACGTGTAGCCTCTTGCTCTTGATGCAGAAAAGATCCTTGGTGCTTTCAATTGTAACGTCTCCGCTATGATTGAGTTCGCCCCATCACAACCGATCACGACCTGTATTACATGAAGCAAATATATTACAGCAGCTGCTTTATTTTCAAGTCTCCTATTTGAAAAGTTTCTTGATCCCTACTCATCTTGTGGATTTAACTTTTATACAAACAAAACCTCTGCTAAATCTATGGGATAAATCTCTCATCCTGAACCCTGTAAGAGCTGTAAGAGCTGTAAGAGATGGCATTTGATCCCAAAACATCCCCCAAGAGAGGAAATCCTCAGTGCTGAGCCATAGTCTGTTGGTTAGGACATTTATTTCGACATTAGAAAATGCGAGTATCATTTGCCCCTATTGTGCAATCAGAAAACTTAAGATAATGTCGTTCAAAACGCAAATCCAAACTAGCTAAGCTAGCTTCCTCTTTATTTTTCCACAAAACTTGAGTGTCTCCCGGAGCCATAATTAGGGTTGCAAGTGCATCGGCTTAATCCGTTATTTAATCTGCCCCCCATCCGTAAAACCCAATCCAACTCATAAAATTATGAATCATATTAGTGTATGGGGTTAAAAGTCTTCACCCGCATATTTCATGGATCAGATTATAGATTGAATTCAAATTAATTCACTCTGATCTACTCCGATCCACAAATCTTTATGAATTGGATTGGATTTTTTAATTACGAACCTGCGGATATCAGTGAGTATTTATTCCGATCCACATATTATAAAGAAATTAGATTTAATTTATTTAACATTATATTTAATATCATAAGAGTCACTTGATCTATATTATGTTGATGCACCAAATGCCTGATTTGGGATGAATATGAATTAGTTATAAATTTAGAATGAAGCCAACAACATTAATTAATACAAACGAGTAATATTTTTCATACCTTCGCAATGATCACGGTTCCATCATGAAGGTGAAGAACATGATTGGAGGCTTTCGGGTTTGTTTCGACGCGAAGAACTTGACATCCAAATCTTATTGTTTCGGGTGGCAAGCTTCCCGCTAATGTTTCGATGAGATCACTCCTCTTCACGCATCGTAGCTCTTCATTCCTTAAATAAATAAAAAATAATTGTCATATATATTTATTTATTAAAAAACAACAAGAGGTCAGAAAAAATAAATATTTGTAAAAGAACTTCAATAATGCACTCTGTTATGGCTTTGGTGGCAGCAAGTGGTTAATACTTTATGATCCATTCTCCTAGGCGAGCAGAGTTTATTGCTTATGGTTGCGTAAGTGCTGATATTTTGCATCTTCGAGTTCTAGGTCAGATGTTGCCTGTGACAAGGTCTCAAGAAGCTTGCATTACTTCGCAGTTTGAATGAATTTATCTTTATTGCGGATTAGAACAACTGAGGTTATCTTACAAGTTGGTGATATTAAGTAAGAATTTTTGCATAAATATATTCTTATAACTATCATATTTGTATATATATTTTTGGTTACCACTTAATTATTATTATGAGCACTCCTAACATTTTTAAGAAGATTGACAACCCTTGTGTCGAAATGTCATGAAATTGAATATGCCAAAATGAAACCGCATATGCATATACATTGATTTTACTTGAGTCAATATCTTCTATCGAATTTTTTGGTATATTTTGTTAGAATTCATGATCTTTTCACTAAAATAATATGACTACGAACTTTTTGAAGATGTTGGAGATAATTATATATATATATATATATATATATATAAAAGTTTTAACTTTTAAAAATGTTATATATATATAGAGAGAGAGAGAGAGAGAAAGTCTTATTTTATAGGAATCTTCCGGGCAAAGGCAGATCAAGGGGGGCTAGAGGGACCACGACCCTCCTATCCGACTAGCTAGAAACTTTATGGCCTAGCTTTATTTTTAAAGCACTACCTACCGACGATAGTGACTAGCATTTTCACCTTGGCAAGACAAGAGTACTAGAAGGAGAATTTAATTTGGTTCAACTCGAAAACATCCTAACTGATTAGAGATGAAAATTGAGTGGATTGAATTAGGTTTATGTGATAATTTGAGTTTAATCTAAATTTAAAATAGCTCATCTAATTTTAATCTAATTCAAATTCAGTCTAAAATTAACTCAAATTCAACCTCAATTTAATAGTGAGGGGATTGGGTTGGGTTGAGTTGAGTTGGGTTGACCCTATTTATAAATGATTTGTTAAAAGTATTTTACTTTTTGTATGAATTATTATAAAAGTCAATAGATTAAATTGAGTCAATCCGTTTTCAGCTCAATCCAACCCAAATTTAACTAATGTCAACTCAAACTTAACTTAACCTAATTTATATAATTTGGACCAACTCAATTTCTTTTAATATGAGTTGAGTTAGACTGGGCCACTGACGGACCTGTCCAATTGACACCCCTATAATTGATGATGTATGATTATGCACACCGCCACTTCAGACACAGCACAAAGAACTGCATGCACTCAAATTTTTATCACATACCCGCTTGGAATTCTTTGCTCAACACCATCATCCAAATATACTTCCCGGACACTGGACACAATGAAATCAACAAGAGGAAACCGATCAGTTGATAGAACTACATATCTTGTAGCACAGTTAAAGTTGATAAAAGGAGATCGAACAGTGGCATACGCTTCCAGCAGAACAGCCTTTTGCCGTAGCAATTTTCCGACACCAAGCTGGTCGAGGGCTCGCCAACCATTCGTAAAAATAGCAATTGCTGCACCTGTAGCCCGCAGTGTATCCCATCTTTCCAAGACTAAGCACTTAAGATTTTTCCTGCAATATTTAAGGTAAATAGTGAAACACTATAAATTGCTAACTGGCCCTATGTATATATTTAGAGTGTAGATCGTCTACGTATCCCTTTAAAGAGAACTCAGTCGGTAAAGAAAGAGAAGGGAGACGAAACAATACGAAAACTCATCTCACCCGTCTCTTCTCTGTACCGACCGAGCCCCTCCAAAAAAAGACATAGATGATCCGCGTTCATATACTTAACGGAACCCAACCAGTTCTTTTCTTCAATATGTCAGATGTGGAAAGAAATACGAACGATACATCGGAATTAGTTTCTCATTACTTCCTTACGGATTTTCTTATACTCTTCCTAACATTCTCAACATCCTTGATTGAAAATTTTCTCACCAGCTGATCACTTATCGAACAGAGAGAAATTTCCATGCGCTAGGCCAGCAGCATGCATACTTGGGCACCATGTATGCAAATTAAAGGAAATAAACAAGACTTCCAGGAAGGGGGAACAACAAACAAAAACCTGTAAAGCGCGAGGGCGGTGGCAAGACCACATACTCCCCCTCCAACAATCACTATGGCTTCCTCTCTGCACAAGGAGCTCATCACCATCGCCATCTATTTTTCTGTATAAACCTTTACATCCCACCTTCCAATACACCATCTTATAGTGCTTTCTGGTCGGAACTGCGACAAGAAAAGCACGCAGCAAGTCAATAATCTTCAGTTCTATACTGATTAACGTTTGCATTGGTCTTGGGTCACATATAACCTGTTTATTTTATTTCTGTCGGTCATTCAAAACTCATTAATATTGGTATTGGTTTTTGATGTAGACTGGATCTATCACGACCGGATCCCGCAAACGGGGATCCGAAACAAGGAGGATCCGGAGCCGGTCCGGATCGAGCGGTGACGAGGGGACCCGACGGGGATCCACAGCAGGGCGAAGCCGAGGCTGTGTCGGAGTGAAGAGGATCCGCCCGCGGGGGGCGCGATCTGCCGCCGGAGCTACTCTTGGATAGTGAGCCGCTGCTCCTTCGGTCGGACGAAGGCGCGGCGCGAGCAGGAGCTCCTGTCGGCGGAGCTGTAGACGGGCGTCGGAGCAGAAGCCGGAAAGTCCGAGATCGGACGGGGGGACGGCTCGCTCTCCGACGAGGGGGTCCGAAGGCACCTTCAGCGCGAGGCCGAGTCTCCTGGCGCGGGGCGACCGACGGGATCGCCCTCGGACGGCGAGTCCGAAGGCTACTTCAGCGTGAGACCGAGTCTCCTGGCGCGGTGCAGCCGGCGCTCGGCGTCGAGACCGGGGAGAGGAGTCCGAGGTCGGCGGCCGAGACCGACTCGGGGAGGTCGGCGATGATTCGAACCGAGCCCCTGCAGGAGGGAAAGAAGAAGAAGAACCAGTCAGCAGGAGTCCCGGGCGTCAGCCCTGGGGAACCCCCTCCGACGGTCAAGTTAGCTTCTGAAGAAGATTCGATTCAGGAAGCAAGAAGAAATAGCTAGAACCCTATTCGGACAGCAGTCCTTTAAGGGGTTTCGGAAGCTTATGGGAGCATCCGTTTTTCCCACCACCCCTTTGGCCACAAGTAGCAGGATACTTATAGCGGAGGGTAGCGGATGGTTAACGGTGGCAGCCGATATAGGACTAAAAGGAGGCTTACTGATAAACCGCCATAGTGTCTGATCCGCCACCGGAGTGGGCCGGATTCGGCCACCGGGCCGGAGGGGGTTGGGCCGCTGACGGGCCGAAGCCTGCTGAGCCCTGGGCCGCCGTGCTGTTCCCGGGCCGTAGGCTGGTGGGCCGCTGACGGGCTGAAGCCTGCTGGGCCGGGAGCGACGGGGCCGCTTATGGGCCGAGGGCTGCTGGGCCGCTAACGGGCCGAAGGCCGCCGGAGGGCCTGGTACTGCTGCTGTTGGGCTGAATGGGGTTTGGGCCTGCTGCAATGGGCCGAATCGGATTCTGCCGCATCACATAGCCCCCCACTCTTGTCTTCCTCAGTTCTGAGATGGCAAGAGTATAGCCTGAAACTGCCAGAAAAGAAAGAAAATCACAGCAGGCGTCTTCCTGGGAGTCGTATTCCCCCTTCTTATGGAAGAGGAGGCCCTCGGTCGGCCGAGGGCCGTGCGGTCGCTTTGTCCTTGCTCAGAGGGTCGGCGAAGGCTGAGGGCTGAGAAGCCGAAGGGTCGGTACCTCTGACCCGTGTCAGGCCTCATTAAACGGACGGGACGGCGCGTCGCCTCGCGAGGAAGCACGGGACACGCGTCGCGCATCCAGCCGCTCTGGAGAAAACACAAACGGATCCCGACCGCCCGTGGGTCGCGGATCGCCCCGGCTCTCTGCCCGAGGCTCCGCTCGGATTGCCGCCGCTCCCTTTGTCGCCTGCGGATCGGGACGCGTGGCGGGCATCCGAGTGGTTAGCCGAAGGGTCGGAGCGCTGTCAGCCGCTGATCGCTCTTGCCTCAAGTCCCGGAGCCGGTCCGCCATCATTACCGAAGGACGGCACACGTGGCGGGCATCCGGAAGGAGCGACGGGACGAGCGGGACGATCTCGGCCGCAGGCTTCGGCGGGAGGCGTATCGACCGGGCTCTATAAATACAGGCCCTCTGCGGGGCACTGTTCCTCTTCTTGCTACCGCGCTTACGTTCCCCCCCGCAACTGCCTGAGCTCTTCTTCCTTCTCCTGCGAGAGGCCAGTTTCCTGAAGGCTTCATCCGAGCTTCGTCGGCTACCGGGGGAGGCTCTTCGTCCCTCAGAGTGCATTGCCTGTGGAGTCTGGAGGCTTGAGGCGACGCCTGGTTCAGGAGAGATCCTCTCCTTCTTTCTGCGAGTAAGCCTCAGTCTTCTTCCCTCCCTCCGCGGCTTTATGGTCCGGAGCTCTTCTAGTGAGATTACCCCTTCGGACGAGGAGTACACTCCCCCCTCCTTGTCGGACCCTCTTGCCTCGGGATCTCTTACTTCTGCGATGTCCGGGGAGTCTGAAAGCTCCGGGTCCGAAACTTCCGGGACTGAGGTTTCTGGAGCCGAGGCTTCTGGGACCGAGGCTTCTGGGACCGAGGCTTCTGAGGCCGAGGCTCCCGAGGCCGAGGCTTCCGGGGCCGAGGCTTTTCAGGAAGTTCGGGACTCGGGCCAGGCTTCCACCTCGGAACGCCGCCTCCCGGATGTTGCTTCGGGGGCTAGCTGTGCCCTTTCGGATGTAGAGGTGAGGAACTTAGTTTCTTACTTTCAGCTTCCCTCTTGGACGACCCCCCATCGGCCCGATTCCGCCACTAGGGCAAATACCGTTCGCCCGGGGTCTTTTTCCATTTACGTCGATAGCTTTGAGGCGGGATTCCGTCTCCCTCTCCCCACCTTCGTCGTCAATCTTCTTAGCTTCTACGGGCTGGCCCCTTCTCAGCTCTTCCCAAACTCTTGGCGCACTGTGTACGGATTCCTGAGCGTCTTCGCTCACGTGAAAATCCGCCCCTCCCTCAATGTCTTTCGCTATCTTTTCAAGATCCAGACGCAGGGGAAGTCGGAATGGTACTGCTTTGTCCCCCGGGTTGGCCGGAGGATTTTCTCTGGGAAGCCCTCGTCTATCCATGGCTGGAAGAGGAAGTTTATCTTCGTCTCTCTGCCGGAGAAGGAGAAGGGTGTGTGGCCCTTCCCCACCGAATGGGTGCCGCTGGCCGAAGGACTCTCGGGACCTCCTGTTCTGTCTCCCGTTCAGAGTACCATCGTGGGTCACGTTCAGGCGAAGGCCCCTTACGACGTCTCGGTGCTACTTTCCGACGCGGAGCGGTTGATAGGTGCCGGGGTTTGGCCGGACCCTAAGCGTGATCCGGAGCGGGTCTTTCCGTACCTACCTCCCGGGGAGGCTCCGCGGGACCGCGGGGGAAGGACTGCCGCTCCTCCGGCCGAAGCTCTTCCGGCTTTGGAGGCTGACGAAGTTTCGGCCGAGGGTAAGTCGGCTCTGAGTCTATTACTCGATCGTTGTTTTTGGCTTCTGATATCCCTTTCTTGCTTTGCAGCAATGGCCCAGCTCGACGCCCTCCTCGACCAGCTATCGGATCAGCGCGCTTCGCGCCGGGCGCCGGCCCCGCAGGCGGTGAGCAGGCCTGTCCGAGGCACCGGGGGTCCGAGGACAAGAGGCGGGGGCCTCGGGACTGCGGCCTCCGCCGAGGGTCGTGCAGTCGCCGCTGCTCTTGAGAGGGAGCAGAGGACTAAGTTTGCCTCTCGGGGAGGCGGCCGAGCGTCGAAGCGCCCTCGGGTAGAGGAGGCCGAGGGAGAGGTGGAAGTCCAGCTAATCAGGAGGAGCGCCGGGGCCCGAAGGGCTGCAAGGTTGGCGTCTCCTGAGATGCCGAGGGGTGACTCCCCTCCGGCCGTATCAGCAGGAGCCGATGGAGGAGATGCCGAACCGCGGGCGCAGCTCGAGCGGCGGCACCCTGCATCGGGGGAGAGCATGGAGGACCCGCAGACGTGCCTTCGTCTGCTCAACAGCCTCACTCTCCCTTCAATCTTCGAGGAGCTGAAGGCCCACTCCATCACCGATCTGACGGAGATGAGTGCCCGTCTGTCGGTTCAGGTGAGCACCCCGAAAGTGTTTCAGCTCATCTTCAGCTTCTTCTTTTGATTCTACTGGCCCTCATCTGCCCTCGATCCGCAGGCTTCGATGACGACCCGTGTCTTGATGCATCGTCAGGAGCTGCTTCAGCGTAAGCTTCTGGAAGCCGAGGCGCATCCGGTTGGTTCGGGGGAAGGCACTTCGGCGGCTCCTCGCATCGAGCCCCTAATTGAGGAGCTCGTGACTGCGAGTGCCCAAGCGCGGAACCAGCTGGAGAAGAGGGCAGCAGAGGCCCGTGCCGCCGCCGAGGCCAAGGAGAAGGCCGAGAGCGATCTTGCGGCGGTCGAGTCCGAATTCCGGACTTTCAATGCTCAGACCCAGGACAGGGAGGCTCGGCGAGCTTCGGAGAAGCGCCGCCTCGTCGAGGAGGTGTCGACCTTGAAGCGGGAACTGGGAAAGGCAGCGGAGTCGGCCGTGGCCAACTACAAGGCCGGGAACGACTATGCCCAGGAGATCCTCCGCGCCCAGCTGCAGGCTTCTTCCGCGGTTTTTGACCTCGGACTAGCAGTCGCCCAGAGGGCCTGCCCGGGCGTCGATCTGACCGGGGAAGCCATGCCAAAGGGCGAGGAAGCCCGGGAGCTTTTATCTTGGTGGGAGGAGCTCGTGGCTGAGAGGGCCCCGCCTCCAGCTGATGCCGAGGAGGCCGGTGCCGAGGAGGCCGAGACCGAAGAGGCCGATGCCGAAGAGGCCGAGACCGAAGAGGCCGATGCCGAAGAGGCTGCTGCTGAAGATGCCTTTGCTGAAGGCGCCGCTTCTGAAGCGGTGCAGGTCGTCGACTCTCCCTCTCCTTCTCCTGATCGAAACGTCGTCGCGGTGGAGGAGGAGGGGGTTGTCGAGGACTGATTCGAGGGTTCCCCTCGGTTTTCTTTTTGCTTTACTTTTGTAAGCTCTTGGCCAGGCGTACGGCTGAGCTTTGTATCTCCCTTTGCCTTTAAAAAATGGAAGGAAGGTTTTTGGCTTTACCTGGCTGCTTGCGTACGATCGACCGAATGTAGCCCTTTAGGAGCCTTAGATCCCGTCGTCGTTCGCTATAGCTTGTAAGGCCGAAACCCGATGCCGGTTCGGATAGAACGTCGTCACAGTATTCGGCCGGGGCCTTTACTATGGTGGTTCATATGATCCCTTAGGGGCATCTTACCGCTTCTTACGCTTGTCGGATGGCCGAAGCCCTTCACGCTTCCGCTCGCGCGAACTTAGATATGCCTTAGCGCCTCCAGAATCGGTATACGTGGCCGGAGCCATTTCCGGAACGATTTACACGGACTTAGAGAAAATACCATGCCGCTCCCGATACGGTTCGCATGGCCGAAGCCACTCCCGGTACGGTTTACACGGACTTAGAAAAAACCTTGCCGCTCCCGATACGGTTTGCATGGCCGAAGCCACTCCCGGTACGGTTTACACGGACTTAGAGAGAATACCATGCCGCTCCCGATACGGTTCGCATGGCCGAAGCCACTCCCGGTACGGTTTACACGGACTTAGAGAAAACCTTGCCGCTCCCGATACGGTTTGCATGGCCGAAGCCACTCCCGGTACGGTTTACACGGACTTAGAGAGAACCTTGCCGCTCCCGATACGGTTTGCATGGCCGAAGCCACTCCCGGTACGGTTTACACGGACTTAGAGAGAATACCATGCCGCTCCCGATACGGTTTGCATGGCCGAAGCCACTCCCGGTACGGTTTACACGGACTTAGAGAGAATACCATGCCGCTCCCGATACGGTTTGCATGGCCGAAGCCACTCCCGGTACGGTTTACACGGACTTAGAGAGAATACCATGCCGCTCCCGATACGGTTTGCATGGCCGAAGCCACTCCCGGTACGGTTTACACGGACTTAGAGAAAATACCATGCCGCTCCCGATACGGTTCGCATGGCCGAAGCCACTCCCGGTACGGTTTACACGGACTTAGAGAAAACCTTGCCGCTCCCGATACGGTTTGCATGGCCGAAGCCACTCCCGGTACGGTTTACACGGACTTAGAGAGAATACCATGCCGCTCCCGATACGGTTCGCATGGCCGAAGCCACTCCCGGTACGGTTTACACGGACTTAGAGAGAATACCATGCCGCTCCCGATACGGTTTGCATGGCCGAAGCCACTCCCGGTACGGTTTACACGGACTTAGAGAGAATACCATGCCGCTCCCGATACGGTTTGCATGGCCGAAGCCACTCCCGGTACGGTTTACACGGACTTAGAGAAAACCTTGCCGCTCCCGATACGGTTTGCATGGCCGAAGCCACTCCCGGTACGGTTTACACGGACTTAGAGAGAATACCATGCCGCTCCCGATACGGTTTGCATGGCCGAAGCCACTCCCGGTACGGTTTACACGGACTTAGAGAGAACCTTGCCGCTCCCGATACGGTTTGCATGGCCGAAGCCACTCCCAGTACGGTTTACACGGACTTAGAGAGAATACCATGCCGCTCCCGATACGGTTTGCATGGCCGAAGCCACTCCCGGTACGGTTTACACGGACTTAGAGAGAATACCATGCCGCTCCCGATACGGTTTGCATGGCCGAAGCCACTCCCGGTACGGTTTATACGGACTTAGAGAAAACATTGCCGCTCCCGATACGGTTTGCATGGCCGAAGCCACTCCCGGTACGGTTTACACGGATTTTTAGAGAAAACCATAACAAGTTTTTCTGAAAGAAAGCGAGTTTCTGTATTTATAGCCTCCGGCTAAAAGCCTGGGGAGAGTTGACTTACATGTAATAACGCCGAAGGCGCTCCACATTCCATGTGCGAGGAAGGGGTTGGCCCGAAAGGGTTTCCAACCGGTAAGCTCCTCGTCTGATTACCTCCCTGACCCGGTAGGGCCCCTCCCAGTTGGGGGCAAGCTTCCCCGAGGCTTCGGCTGGCTTGGAAGCATGGGCATTCCTTAACACGAGATTCCCCACTTCAAAGCTCCGGGGCTTTACTCGAGTGTTATGGTACTTGGCCATTCGTTGCTGATAAGCCGCCAGTTGGATACGAGCTTTATCTCGGACCTCCTCAATGAGGTCCAAGTGGTCTTTCAGACTTTCCTCATTGGCTTCCGTATTATAGGCAATGACTCTGGGAGAAGGGAGGCCGATCTCTATGGGAATGACGGCCTCTACCCCATAGGCCATGCGGAAGGGAGTTTCGCCGGTGGGGGTTCGGCTCGTCGTCCGATAGGCCCACAGGACACTCGGCAGTTCTTCCACCCATCGGCCCTTAGCTTCGCCGAGTCGGGTTTTCAATCCCTGGAAAAGGCTTCGGTTAGTGACTTCGGCTTGGCCGTTCGCTTGAGGATGCGCTACCGAAGTAAACTTGTGGAGTATGCCGAAGCTGGCGCAGTTATCACCGAACCGTCGGCTATCGAACTGCTTTCCGTTGTCTGAGATGATGGCTCGAGGGACGCCGAACCGGCAAATGATGGACTTCCACACGAAGTTCCAAGCATTGTTGTCGGTTATTGAGGCGAGGGGTTCGGCCTCGACCCATTTGGTGAAGTAGTCGACTGCCACGATGAGGAATTTCCTTTGGCCGGTGGCGACGGGAAAAGGTCCCAGGATGTCGACTCCCCATTGGGCGAAAGGCCAGGGATCAGATAACGGGGTCAGAAGGGTGGCTGCCTGATGAGTGAGGGAGCTAAACCTCTGGCACTGGTCGCAGCGCCGTACGAGGGCTAAAGCGTCTTCTCGAAGCGTGGGCCACCAGTAGCCTTGCCTTAGGAGCATGTGAGCCAGGGCCCTTCCTCCCGCATGCGCCCCGCACACCCCTTCGTGGACTTCCCTTATGGCGTAGTCGGCCTCGGCCGGGCCGAGGCACCGCAGCAAAGGTCGGCCAAATGATTTCTTGTACAACACCCCGTCCAAAAGGAGAAAGTGGGATGAGCGCTGCCGGATGCGCTTCGCCTCCCTAGGATCCGGAGGGACTTCTCCTTGGAGAAGGAAAGCGATGAGGGGAGTCATCCATGTCTCGGCTTCTGCTTCAGCAATCTGCATGGCTTCGGTTTCGCCGAGGCTAGGTTCGGCGAGCTCCTCGACGAGGATCATCCGGCCTCCGCCCCCGTCTTGGGTTGACGCCAGCCGGGAAAGGGCATCGGCCCGGGTATTCTCGGCTCTCGGGATCCTCACGATTTCACAAGAATCGAATTGAGCGAGGATCTTGCGAGTTACCTGGAGATAAGACGCCATCACTGCGTCCCGAGCTTCATACTCCCCGGAGACGTGGCCGGCGATTAACTGGGAATCGCTGAAGGCTTTTAAGTTCCGGGCGCCGAGTTTCTTTGCGGCTTGGAGGCCGGAAATGAGGGCTTCATACTCGGCGGCGTTGTTAGTTGCAGGAAAGGAGAAACGCAGGGCGTACTCCGTCACGACCCCTTCGGGTGATGCCAGGATCCATCCGGCGCCACTGCCCGTGGAGCACGCGGAGCCGTCCACGAAGAGTCGCCATTCGTCCGGTGGTGCCGGTGCTGAAAGAGCCTCGGCTTCGGCCACCTCGGGTTCTGGCTGCGGCGTCGTGCAAGCGCCGGGGGTAAGTTCGGCGATGAAGTCTGCCAATGCTTGGGCTTTTATTGCTACTCGAGGGGCGTAGGAGATGTCGAACTCTCCTAGCTCAATTGCCCACTTTGCCAGCCTGCCGGACACCTCCGGTCGGGAGAGAACCTGTCTCAAGGGCTGGTTGGTGAGGACTTTCACAGAATGGGCCAGGAAGTACGGCCGAAGCCTTCTTGCAGAAGTGACGAGGGCCAGAGCCAACTTTTCCAGGGCTTGGTACCGGAGTTCCGCTCCCTGAAGGGCTCGACTGGTGTAATAAACGGGCTTCTGAATGCCTTCTTGTTCTCGGACAAGGACGGTGCTGAGGGCCGTCTCGGAGACTGCGAGGTATAGACTCAGAGGCTCCCCGGAAATCGGTTTTGACAGGATGGGGACTTTGGAGAGGTAGGCCTTCAACTGATTGAAGGCTGTCTGACACTCTTCCGTCCAGTCGAAGTTGTTGGCCTTCTTCAGCAGCTTGAAGAAGGGAAAACAGTAGTCGGCCGCCCTGGACATGAAGCGGCTGAGAGCTGCGATCCTCCCGTTCAGCTTCTGTACCTCTCGGAGGTTAGCCGGGGGGCGCATCTTTATGATGGCCGAAACCTTCTCGGGATTAGCCTCCACCCCTCGGTGCGTAACCATGTAGCCGAGGAACTTGCCGGAGGCTACCCCGAAGGCGCACTTGGCCGGGTTCAGCTTCATCTTGTACCGCCTGAGGGCGGAGAAAGTCTCGGCCAGGTCGGCCAGGTGCTCCGCAGCAACGCGGCTCTTCACCAACATGTCGTCTATATAGACCTCCATGTTTCGGCCGAGCTGCGCGGCGAATACCTTGTTGACCAGTCGCTGATATGTCGCGCCGGCGTTCTTCAGACCGAAGGGCATTCGGGTGTAGCAGTATAGACCCAAATCGGTGGTGAAGCTGGTCTTGCTCTCGTCGTCCGGATGCATCCGGATCTGGTGGTAGCCTGAATAGGCGTCGAGGAAGCTTAAGAGTTCGTGGCCAGAAGTGGCGTCCACCACCTGGTCTATCCGAGGCAGTGGAAAGTTGTCCATTGGACAGGCCTTGTTGAGGTTGGTGAAGTCCACGCACATACGCCATTTGCCATCTTTCTTTGGCACCATGACCACATTGGCTATCCAGTCTGGATGATGCACCTCTCGGAGATGTCCGGCGTCCAGTCCCTTTTGCACTTCAGCCTGGATGGCGGCTCTCCTTTCCTGGTTGAAGGTGCGCCGCTTCTGCTTCACCGGAGGCTGATCGGGATCGGTATGGAGTCGGTGCTCTGCTACCTCCGGGTCCACCCCGGGCATGTCTGCCGGAGACCAGGCGAAGATCTCGAGGTTCTTTTTCAAGAACTCGGTAAGCTTCTCTGCTTCTCCTTTCTCCAGGCCGGAGCCTATCATCAGGACTCGTCCTTCGCCTCCTGGAACAGGGACGGCGAGGAGTGCTTCTCTCGGAGACGCTTCGGCTGATGACTCGATCGCTAGGGTTTCAGCTGCGTTCTTCCCTTTGACCGAAATCATGTAGCATTGCCGAGCGGCTTCTTGGTTTCCTTTGGCCTCGCCGATCCCGTGGTCGGTATGAAACTTCAGCTTCTGATGGAAGGATGAGGGCACTGCTCCGACCCCGCCGATGAGCCTTCGGCCGAATATGGCGTTGTAGGCTAACTCGATCTTTACAACGGCAAAGTCCGTTTCAACGGTCAATTGCCGGGGGGCGGAGCCTAAGGTCACAGGAAGCCGAACAATACATTCTACTCGGCAGGGCGAGCCGTTAAAACCGAAGAGAGGGCCCCGATGAGGCTTCATACTAGCCTCACTCAATCCCATTTTTTCGAAACAATCGTAAAACAAGATGTTTGGGGCGCTTCCATTATCTACAAAGATCCTATGTACATCATAGTTATTTATTACAGCGTTGACGACGAGAGCGTCGTCGTGAGGGACCTGAACATCCGTCAGGTCCTCGGCGCCGAAGGTGATGTCTTCCAGACGAGGCCTCTTCGGCTCGCCCTCAACTGCTGCTACTGTGCTACGCTGCCGCGGCCTGGACCCTTCCCCCGGTCCTCCGGATATCATCATGATAGACCCAGAACTGGGTCTTTGATGGGATGATTCAACCGGGGCCGAGGTGGCTTTGGGCGGAGGAGCGGCTTCTGTTGCTGAGGGCTGCTGTTGTCTGGGCGCTGCAGGGGCGTCCTGGTTCTGTTGCGGCGGCTGCTCCCGGCGGTACTGCGGCAGTTTCCCCTCCCGGATGATGCGGTCAATCTCTTCCCGGAGCTGCCGACACTCATCCGTCGTGTGGCCGATCTCCCGGTGGTATTCACAATACCTGCCGGGATCCCTTCGGCGGGGATCGGTCTTGATGCGATCGGGCCGTCGGAGCATGCCTTTCACCTCCATGAGCATTCGGGAAGGGGGAGCAGGTAAGGGTAGGTACCGCGGCTGCGCGTCCCGTCGCCTCTCCCTGTCCCATTCCTCCCTGCGATAGCGCTTTCGCGAGGACTCCTGGTCCTCCGGCCGAGGTCGGACCACCTGGGGAGCAGGTGCCGAGATGGCTTCGGTGGCGCCTCTTCCTCTGGACAGCATCAGGGCCTCCCGGTTGATGTATTTGTGGGCCCGTGCCACAAGGTCCTGGAAGGTCGGGGGATGGCGCTTCCCAATGGAACCGAGGAGCCCCTCGTCCCGACACCCGCTGATCACGGCCGAAACCGCGATTGAGCTATCGAGGTTCGGGATCTGGGCGGCCTCGGTCCGGAACCTGGTGAAGTAGTCCTGGAGAGTCTCGGCAGGACCTTGCCGAATAGCCAGCAGACTAGCGGAGGTCTTGCTCTGCCGGGTGGCATCATAGAACTGGTCGATGAACAACTGGCCCAACTGTGCTAAGGAGTGGATGGAGTTGGGGGCCAGCGTCTCGAACCAGGTGAGGGCGATCTTTTCAAGGGTGAGGGGGAAGAGACGGCAGCGGACTGCCTCGGAGATCCCCCGGACCCGGAGGTAGGAGTTGAACTTCCGGAAATGACAGACCGGATCTGTCATCCCATCATAGGGAGGGCCCTTCGGCAGCTTGAAGTCGGGGGGCACCTCAGTGGCCAGGAGCTCCGCCGTGAACGGGGTCTGCTCCAGGATGCTGCTGGCGAGGGGCGCCCCGTGAGGCCGGGACACCATCTGCTGCATCTCCTTGCGCATCGCCGTCAGCCGCTGGTCCAGGTCCGGGGCGGCCGAAGTGGCGACGGATGGCCCTCCGGTGCGGGCCGGATGGTACTCCGACGAAGCATAATCCTGCTCCGTCGGGCGATCGACGCGGGGAGCTCGGGCAGGCAATGCCGAGGGCTCGCTGCGCGCCGCCGCAGCTTCGTAGAGAGAGGCTGGCGCAGGCACCGGTCGGAACCGGGCGTCTTGTACTGAGTAGAGTGGGGGGAGTGGCGCCTGCTGGGGAGGCTGCCCCGTCAGTCCCATGCGCTGGGCGATGGCAGATACCATCTCCTGAAGAGGCACTAGGGACGTGACGGCAGCGGCCAGCGTGGCCACCTGCTGCTGGAGTACCCCCACTCGGTCTTCCGAGCCGAAGGACTCCGGGATGGTCGGCAGAGGCGGGTTCGGCAGGGCAGATGGCGCGCCTTCGGAAAGCGGCATCTGTGCCGAAGCCTCCCGCGCTTCCGCTTCGCTCTGCCCGGATCGTCGGGTCACAGGTCGCTGAGACATGACTTGTTTTGTTGGTTTCCCACAGACGGCGCCACGTGATGTAGACTGGATCTATCACGACCGGATCCCGCAAACGGGGATCCGAAACAAGGAGGATCCGGAGCCGGTCCGGATCGAGCGGTGACGAGGGGACTCGACAGGGATCCACAGCAGGGCGAAGCCGAGGCTGTGTCGGAGTGAAGAGGATCCGCCCGCGGGGGGCGCGATCTGCCGCCGGAGCTGCTCTTGGATAGTGAGCCGCTGCTCCTTCGGTCGGACGAAGGCGCGGCGCGAGCAGGAGCTCCTGTCGGCGGAGCTGTAGACGGGCGTCGGAGCAGAAGCCGGAAAGTCCGAGATCGGACGGGGGGACGGCTCGCTCTCCGACGAGGGGGTCCGAAGGCACCTTCAGCGCGAGGCCGAGTCTCCTGGCGCGGGGCGACCGACGGGATCGCCCTCGGACGGCGAGTCCGAAGGCTACTTCAGCGTGAGACCGAGTCTCCTGGCGCGGTGCAGCCGGCGCTCGGCGTCGAGACCGGGGAGAGGAGTCCGAGGTCGGCGGCCGAGACCGACTCGGGGAGGTCGGCGATGATTCGAACCGAGCCCCTGCAGGAGGGAAAGAAGAAGAAGAACCAGTCAGCAGGAGTCCCGGGCGTCAGCCCTGGGGAACCCCCTCCGACGGTCAAGTTAGCTTCTGAAGAAGATTCGATTCAGGAAGCAAGAAGAAATAGCTAGAACCCTATTCGGACAGCAGTCCTTTAAGGGGTTTCGGAAGCTTATGGGGGCATCCGTTTTTCCCACCACCCCTTTGGCCACAAGTAGCAGGATACTTATAGCGGAGGGTAGCGGATGGTTAACGGTGGCAGCCGATATAGGACTAAAAGGAGGCTTACTGATAAACCGCCATAGTGTCTGATCCGCCACCGGAGTGGGCCGGATTCGGCCACCGGGCCGGAGGGGGTTGGGCCGCTGACGGGCCGAAGCCTGCTGGGCCCTGGGCCGCCGTGCTGTTCCCGGGCCGTAGGCTGGTGGGCCGCTGACAGGCTGAAGCCTGCTGGGCCGGGAGCGACGGGGCCGCTTATGGGCCGAGGGCTGCTGGGCCGCTAACGGGCCGAAGGCCGCCGGAGGGCCTGGTACTGCTGCTGTTGGGCTGAATGGAGTTTGGGCCTGCTGCAATGGGCCGAATCGGATTCTGCCGCATCAGTTTTATTTTATTTTTATTAGATCACTTGAACGACAAGATAGTCTCTTTTATTATTTTTCTGTCAACAAGGGACCTTATAATTTATAAATCTTGTGATGTTATCCTTTCGTCTTCATTCTCTTGATCTTAGCTGGCCTCCATTCACAATGGTAATGTGTAAATTTATTTCTTAGACAGACGGCTCAATAGTTAAGTATTTATAGTAACTCTCAAGTGAGAGGGTATGAATCATGTATTGATGCAGAATATTTCTGCGTCAAACATGATAATCCTATCTAATAAGGCTACCATTCTCATACCTGAGATGTATGTATCTAGTGAGAGCTGGATCGATGACCTCTCCAAATGAAGAACCCATGAGATACCGACTGAATTAATCTCAACCGGTGATCTTCGGTGATCTTACGTAAGTCTAGTACTTTATCTATTTTCTCTATTCAAAATGAAAACCCTTTTTTTATGATTGGCGCGCATTAAGATCTGATGAAAATAAGGTGAAGGCACAGTATAAGGCTTCCATTTGGAAGAAAAGAAAGTTTTGGAGTTGAACGTTGAAAATAAGTTTGAGATAACTTTTTCAATAATCTAAATAGCATCAAATCTTTGTCAACTTGTCTGTTTACGCATTTCAAGTAAGATTATGATATGTTTAGAAGAAAAGCGCCGAAGTTTTTTGAGTTGTTTTGGAACTATCATTTGAATTTTTCTTCCATCCTAATAGGAAAAGTATGACCGAGAAAGAGTTTGAATACATGAAAGTTCATTATTTAAAGAAATTTCCATCCTGAGTGAAAGAAGTTGACCATTTGAAGAAGAGTGGGATTTGCTGCACCACTTGTGGTTGCAGTGCAGGCTTGCACTACAAGAGAGTAGCCGTCCAATCTAAACGGTTGCACAATTCAATCTAATCATGTCGGCATGCTTGTACAATTCAATTTAAGAACAGACAAGCTAAAAAAATCCAAAAATAGAAAATTACCTTTGTTCATTGGCTTGATTTTTTATTCTTTTAAAGTTTTTGGATAATCTGATCAAGGATAGGATTGTAAGAACGTATGCAACAGGGTGAGGTCCACCATGAAAATTTTAAAGAAATAAAATAAAATAAAATAGAATTTAGGCTGCATGCCGTACAGCTTAACAACAGCAAAAATAACTTTTTTGTAGAAATTCTCATTGTGCGTGAAGACTCCCTCACAGAATAAACGTTCCAAGCATCTGCGTCAAACCGGCTCCCCGAAAAGGCCTGCCTACCGACCTCTGGTACTGTGGGCCCATTAGGATTGTGTGGTTTGGACTACTAAAGGAGACTACGAGCGCCCTGTTATTGACCCCAACAAAAAAAAGACCCCCAACAACAAAAAAAAAAACAAAGACTTCCGACTCCCTGTAGCTGGAACTGTGGCACCTAACTTTTTTTCTTTTTTTTTGCTGGGGCACCGAGGCCAAGTATTTACAAGTATATACAAACGACCGAGATTCCAATCTGAGTGAAATCCGAAAAATCCTTCAGAATTTGGAGATAAGTCCGAGCAAGTCAAAAGATCTGCCTAATTAGGTGAGAAAGATCCGCATGAGTGGTACCTAACTTGGCCCCATGGCTTGTGTGGTGACATGATTGATCCGTCTCCGCGTCAGCGTTCCTTGGATTCCATTGCTCACAAGAGCCGATTTAGATAGTCAGTCTATTTTGCTCATATTATTTAGAGGAATTCGATCTCAAGGTGAGGTCAAATTTTACGGTCAGAGACATTTTTCACTTTATCTTTTCTATTTTTGTACGAAAGAAGTAAACTAAAAAAATATCAGACTCGATCTCACAATGAAGTCGAACTCATTGAATCACTTTTATATTATTTATGATGCGGCAGAATCCGATTCGGCCCATTGCAGCAGGCCCAAACCCCATTCAGCCCAACAGCAGCAGTGCTAGGCCCTCCGGCGGCCTTCGGCCCGCTAGCGGCCCAGCAGTCCTCGGCCCATAAGTGGCCCCGTCGCTCCCGGCCCAACAGGCTTCAGCCCGTCAGCGGCCCATCAGCCTACGGCCCGGGAACAGCACGGCGGCCCAGGGCCCAGCAGGCTTCGGCCCGTCAGCGGCCCAACCCCCTCCGGCCCGGTAGCCGAATCCGGCCCACTCCGGTGGCGGATCAGACGCTATGGCGGTTTATCAGTAAGCCTCCTTTTAGTCCTATATCGGCTGCCACCGTTAACCATCCGCTACCCTCCGCTATAAGTATCCTGCTACTTATGGCCAAAGGGGTGGTGGAAAAAACGGATGCCCCTCTAAGCTTCCGAAACCCCTTAAAGGACTACTGTCCGAATAGGGTTCTAGCTGTTTCCTCTTGCTTCCTGAATCGAATCTTCTTCAGAAGCTAACTTGACCGTCGGAGGGGGTTCCCCAGGGCTGACGCCCGGGACTCCTGCTGACTGGTTCTTCTTCTTCTTTCCCTCCTGCAGGGGCTCGGTTCGAATCATCGCCGACCTCCCCGAGTCGGTCCCGGCCGCCGACCTCGGACTCCTCTCCCAGGTCTCGACGCCGAACGCCGGCTGCCCCGCGCCAGGAGACTCGGTCTCACGCTGAAGTAGCCTTCGGACTCGCCGTCCGAGGGCGATCCCGTCGGTCGTCCCGCGCCAGGAGACTCGGCCTCGCGCTGAAGGCGCCTTCGGACCCTCTCGTCGGAGAGCGAGCCGTCCCCCCGTCCGATCTCGGACTTTCCGGCTTCCGCTCCGACGCCCGTCTACAGCTCCGCCGACAGGAGCTCCCGCTCGCGCCGCGCCTTCGTCCGACCGAAGGAGCAGCGGCTCACTATCCAAGAGCAGCTCCGGCGGCAGATCGCGCCCCCCGCGGGCGGATCCTCTTCACTCCGAAAGAGCCTCGGCTTCGCCCCGCTTTTGGATCCCCGTCGGGTCCCCTCGTCACCGCTCGATCCGGACCGGCTCCGGATCCTCCTTGTTTCGGATCCCCGTTTGCGGGATCCGGTCGTGATAGATCCAGTCTACATCAATTTATATTCCACTTAATTTGATCGATTTAAAATCTTTAAAAAATAAGAAAGTTCATTCTTTTTAGGCTCCACTTTTTTATTATCATAATGAATGAATCAATAAAATCAAATTTTGTCCAAATGATGCAAGAAAAACCGAAGTAGACGATCTCAATTTGACAATAGCCTCCAAACCCCATCCAATAGAGTGTTTGGTAACTACATAGAAGATGATATGATAAGTTTCCCCTGAAGTTAACATCCAGAGTGGTTGACATGTTTATAATTTTATATTAACTTTTGGTAATTACATGTGTCAAAAAATAAATATAAGTATCAGATCAAAGTAAATCTATAAATTCGATATTTTTATATAAAATATATTAAATAATATTAAATAAATATTTATTTTATTTTTAACATTTTATATTTAAATATATTAAATAAATATGTAATAAAACATCATTGCACATAATGTTGTTGGACTATTGAAGGTGGAGCGGTTGCGCAACCAAACTACTCCCTAGGATGGTGATGTTTGGTTTGACATCAAACAGTAAGAAAACTATAAACATTACATTTTCTAACCCTAATATCAGAAAGCTTGCAGCGTGTGGAAAGAGATTAATGAGGAAAAAGTTATATACGCTGCCATAGGCATCTCTATGTGGGGGGATGGGTGGTTTCTAGCATTGGCACTTAAGGTTAAAAGAAAATGCATAAAATAATTATAGAGAAGTTTTCAATATACTTGATTTTTAAAGGATTTTATCAAAAATACTTTCACCTTTGGATTAATTGCATGAATATTTATCCTTTCAATTGCCTATACATCTTTTTTACAATAAAAAGTTTATATACTCACCCTGTAAACATTATTAACTTTTATCTGAATATTTTAAGAGCATTTGTTCTAATAGTCAATTACTTACGCTTTTTAAAATAGATAAGAGAGTTGAAGAGTTCAAGATAGGTTATTTTTACTTTTTTTTAATAAATCTTCCCTATAAATGAATTTAAGAAAGTGCGCCCCACCCCCCACCCCTTCAGAGAGGAAGACTTACAATGTTTAAGACCATCCAATAAAGCTCTGGCCTCCACCTCTAAACTGGTGTGGATACCATAAAAGCGACGAAAAGCGAGAATAATAATGCCACTGGGTGTAAATGCAATTTTACGAAGGGTATATAAATAATTATAGTCTTTATGAATATTTCTTTAAAATAGATACTTTTAAAAGACAAGTACACAGTAAAATATTACACTTTTTTTCACTTTAATATATATCAAAGTCATCGTCACTTCCAAAAAGGTATCAAGATCACCACCAATAAAGTTTATCGAGCAAGAGAGGAAAACTTGCTAAATCTTGAAACGTTAGGGGGGCAATTACCATCTGAATAATATGCCAACTAAAACGTGGTGGCTCCGCCCCTGCGTACAAGTATTGTTTACATATCTTGGGAACTTTTATATATATACCCATGTAAATAAGCATATTTATACATCTGTCCTTAACTCCGACTCATTGTTAAAAATATCCTTGAAATCCTCAAAAAGGTTGTAGTTTTACTCTTTGATCAAAATACAGTCAAACTAAAAGATTTTACACATGTACTCCTAAATTCATTAGCATTTTGCATATACACCCCTAAATTCATTAAAATTTTACACATGTACTCTTGGCTTTATCGGAATTTATGGGATCTTTCTAATATATTCAATTGGAGCTCATGGTGTTCCGACGGAGGAATATAACTTTATCTGTTTTGCAGATTTTAGGAGTATTTATAACAATATGTTGGAGTTAGGTGTATGCATATAAATATGATGATTTGCATGGTCATATATACAAATAAATGTTTATATTTTATGTAAGATTTTTTTGTTTTTAATCCTTATAAATATTCATATTTGAAATAAACTCTTGCGATTTCTATATTTTATGTTGACTCTAAGAAATTTCATTGGTCTTAGAAGTAACGGTCATTTGAAAGATGAAAGTAGAAGACATGACCAAAAGAATATTAAACCCAAATTTAATAGAGTCAAGAACTAAATATGCAAGATATAATAATTTTTTTTTATTTTATACTTCAGAGATTAAAAAACAACAAATCCTTTTATATATTAATACTTACTTTAAAAGTTTTAATCTAAAAATTTGGCAAGAAAACATGCTTGCTGGCCTGGCCACTGATAGGAAAAAGGATATGGGAATATGCCTCACAGGCATGCTCTTGCACGTGGGTTGGTGGTAGCCGGTGGGGGCTGGGTTCCTTTGCAGCATGCTCTCGCACGTTTAACTTAAGATCATATACCATCCACTAGAATTGAAGGGTTGGTGGGTTACAGGTCCCCTTCCCCCTCCACTCTCTAATATCCAATTTCAGCTCAAGAGTCATTTTTTATATATGTCCTAAATTTACTAAAATTTAAAAAACTTCTAACAAGTTGGGCTGGCGTTAAATGTATTTTGATAGAGGGGTAAACATTTTTTAAGACACCATGAGTACTTTTAATGCTATACAGGAGTTAGTAGTATATGTACAAATATGACTATTTATAGGAGTATTGATAAAACATCTAAGTTAAGTTGTCACTGTAATGGACGGTCCACATTCAATCGCTAGATTTGCCAAATGGATCGGATAAGTGCTATTTCCCTCTGCTGCTCTTTTTACCACAATTGAAGCAACCTATTCATTTGAAAAGTAGTGTATCATAAATTTGTAATTTTTAAAAAAGATTATGATTTGATTATATTTTTTTCATTCCAATGTATTTTTCATGAATAAATTAGTTGCAAGTTAGACCATGTTTTTCTTTGCTTCCAATAAAAAATTATAAGTTAGAGCTTCGAAGGAAATGAAGTTATTAGGAAAGATTTGACTTTTATAATTATCTAAAATTAATTACAATTGTTCCTACTTAATATTTATATGTTAAAAATAAGAATTAAAAATTTTGTCAAATATACTGTAAAATTTGACTCCTTCCAAATGCTTTTCTTTTTAAAACTAATTTGTTCTTCTTTTTGAGAAGATTTCTTGAAAGGAACTTGCAAGCCCATTGTTGCTTCTCCTTTAATTTACCAACTAAGAGGAATACTTTTGCATAGCAGCAATATGAGTTATCTTGTAATTTAAGATATCATTGATCTATTTAGACGGACAATACATGGGTTGGACACTTTTCTACAAATGGCCTAACAAGCATTTAAAGCAAACATAGGATTTTGGATTTGTCGTGCTTAAAAAGTATTTGTTACCGTTACCATGTGTATATAAATTTTTAGATATGACAAATTCTTCAAAAGTGACAAATACTCTTGTGATGCCTATAAAATATTGGTCAAGTCCACGTTTAGACTTCTGCATCCGTATTAAATGCTTGCAAGATTACTTGTAGAAAAATTATTCCCCCCTATGCACTGTCACCTACGTAGATCAATAATATCTTATATTATAAAATGACTCAACTTACTGTAATATAGACTTTATAAAACAGTAAATATTACTCACAAACTAAATATCTTATCTAGACGTCAGCCACCCTGGTTCAGGTCAGTAGAAGGACCTAACTATCATGCAATATTCCTATACGACTAGGGCTGTAAACGGGTAGGATACGGATACGGAAACAGGTGTTTCCGTTTTCCAATTCCGATAACAAAATTCTGTTTCCGTTTTCGATTCCGAAAAGATCGAAAAGTACAGTTTCCGTTTCCGTTTCCGATAATATCGGAAAGTCTATTTTCCGTTTCCGATTTGTTTCCGATTCCGATATCGGAATCGGATATTATATCCGATAATTACCGAAAATTATTAATTTCTTGATTTATTTGTTTAAAACATATAGAATGATGACTAAATATAACCAATACGCCTTAGCACATTAGATAATAATCAATAAAATTAAAACACAATGAGTATAATTATGTATCCATAAAATTATATTTAAAAATCTGTCATATGTATTAAACTTCACAACTAAATGTTAAAACACAATGAGTATAATCATGTATCCATAAAATTATATTTAAAAATATGTTATATGTATTAAACTTCACAACTAAATGTTAAAAGATACATAAAAAAAGACTTTCAACTAAACATCATTTCAAAATAAAATGAGTTTTTCATCACATAATAATCAATTTCTTCACAATAACACAACTTAAACTATATACTAATAAAATCCATCATAAATTCATAATAGCATAACATGACATCACATTGTATCTTAAAGAAAAAAAACTAATATCAAGATTAAGTTTACTTAAGCTAATTTCAATATTACAATCTTGAACAATACAACATCATAACGTAACAATCTCATTTAATATCCTTGAGTAGCCAAACTTTCTATAGCATAGTGTTTCTTCATTCCTACAAAAGCAAACACATTTTCATGTTATATTTTTTAAAATAATACATCTATATAAAATGACATGCAAAAGAAGATGTATATTTTTTCACCTCATGCAAGTGAATTCTCATTAATAAAGTAAGAAATCAATATTGAAGGTCTTCATCATCCTCCCAACAAAAGAAACAAATGAAAAGAACTTGTTAACATACGTTAAAATTAAAAAATTCTAGTACTGAAAAAAAGTTTGTATTCATACGTACAATTCATGGTTAACATCATCATTATGTGAAGCCACAAGTAAATCATCATCCTCTTGTGAAATTTCAGCATCCAAAATAGAAGCTGAAATTATAGTGGATAAACTAGCTATGGATCTAACTTGTGGTATACCTAACATCATAAGAATACAAATTAAAATTTACTTTGAAATAATATAATAAAAAAAATTATATACCTTTTTGCTTCAACCAATCTTGAGCACAAATGAGGGCTTCAACTGTATCCGGCATTAAAGAACTTCGATAACAATCTAAAATCCTTCCTCCAGTATTAAAGACAGACTCTGATGCAACAGTTGACACTGGAATGCCTAAGATATCACGAGCCATCATAGCAAGAATTAGATACTTTCCTTCCTCCTCTTTCCACCATACTAAATATCAAAATTTCCACCATACTTCTCAAGAATAATGTCATTGCTTAACACAGGGGCTTCAAGATACAACTCCAAGTCTGATTTTAATGGTTGGTTTGAAGAGTTTTCTTTAAGGAAAAGATCAAGCTCCAACAACTCAAGACAAGAACTAAACTCTTCAGATCTACTATTCACTGAGGCAAAAGTATTGGTCCCACTACTACTTGCAACATTAGAAGTCCCACTCCTATTAGAAAAAACTCTGCTTTGTTCTTCTGTGTATGCATTATAAAGTCTTATAAATGATTTCTGAATGTTCTCAATTTTATTTGAAGCCTCTCTCCCACGATCTTCATTGTAAATTTTTTCAAAAAAGAATTGAATGGTTTTCAATTTATAACGAAGATCTAAAATGCAACCAAAAGATAACACTAAACTCAATGTCCGCCAATACTTGTTGAACTTTTGAAACATGCATGTAGCCATAGAGACAATAAAGGGACGTGTATCTTTCAACCACTTCTTCATTGTAAAGTGAATCAAGCAAATATCATTGAAATAAAGATTTGCGGTGGGATACATTGTGCCAGAAAGTCTATTTGTGACTTGATAAAATATTAGCAAGCAACCTTTAGCCACTCTTACATTCTCCCATTCTTCAGAAGATGGAGGATTTTTGAACTCACTATCAAAATATGATAATCGATCAAATTTATTACGAAACTCATAAGCCACAGAAAGTATCTCGTATGTGGAATTCCATCTAGTTGAAACATCCAAGATAAGCTTCTTTTTTAGTCCATTAACTTGTTATGAAGCTTTCTTAAAATATTCCAACCTTATATTTGAACTTCTAACATGCTTCACACTATCACGAATCTTTAAAATTGTCATTTTCAAAGGTCCCAAACCAGCTTGAACAATCAAATTTAGAATATGGCAACAACAACGAAGATGAAATAAAGCACCATCAAGAAGAAGACGACCACGAGGTCTCAAGACATCACAAAGCTCTCTAGTAAGCACATTATTTGAAAATGCATTATCCAATACAATGCTACATATCTTGCCATCAATATTCCAATCAAATAATTTTTCTTTAATCACATTTTCAATTTCAGAACCACTATGAGATGTCACCTTCACAAAGTTAAGAATTCTTTTCTGCAACTTCTAATTCTTATCAACAAAATGGCAAGTCATAGACATATAAGAAGTAGTGCCAATAGAGGTCCAAAGATCTGATGTAATGCTAACACGAGATGAGGAGTCTTTAAGCATTGCATAGATTATTGTCTTTTCCTTTTCATACAACTTCATGCAATCTGACTTGATGGTGTTTCGACTTAAACATTTGAATTGTGGTTGTATACCACAAAGAAAATGCCTAAAAAAGGCATGCTCAACAAATGAGAAAAGATATTCATGCACAATAACACTCTTTGCAAAGTCCTCGCGACTTGTTTCTTGGTTAAATTGAAAACACTCAAGAGTAGTACTGCCATCAATATTCAACTCTACAGGTCTCAAAAGTAATTGACCCACACTAGGTTGTTTGTTGTTACTCCTTTTGTAATAAACACAATGACACAAATGTAACTTAAGATGTGTAGTTCCCATTTTACTATCTCCTGACAATTTTTTGTGACAAAAATGACATGTAGCAACATATGTCCCATCTTCTCTTTGAGTCCTATCAAAGTCCTTCCACACTAAATATCTTAATTTTCTCTTCTTTACATGTTCAGGGGGAGGCACATGAGATGATGCTTGTGCATTACTCTCTACTTCTACAGTTTCAGAAATTCTGAACAACAAAAAGAAATAAATGCATACTCTCAAAATGATGCATGACATCATAAACTATAAAGCATGTCTAACATTTAAATAAAATTAAATAAAAAACTATAGAATAGACCTTTGACTTTGGGGCATGAATTGGTCCTCCTTTGCCATTTCTGATGTGACAAAAGTATATAATAACCTACACGATCCAATGAGAGATAATGTGCTGCAAAAAAAAAAGAGAAATATGATGTTATTATCTAAAAAAGAACTGAAAATAAAATGTGTCGTAGATTTTTTCAGTTAGACAACCAAAAATCACACCAACTGATTATCTTCAAGTCTGGATTTTGGCACTTATGTTATGAACAACTTTCTAAAAATCTGCACACATAACAGATTTTATGCTAGCTGTACCAAACAAACCCATAATTGGACATGAATTTTCCATTATAATCCACAACCAAGCAGTGTATTTGAAAAGTTTAACAGTTCAACAGACTTCAAATGAGAAGAGTTACATCAAAAAATGTCAAGGTGAAAAGACTATCTGTATGAACAAAAAAGTTATAAATAAAAAGTTTCCAAGGGTTGCCTTCGCATATACACCTCTTTGTTCTGGTTCAAGCATTTTAATTCTCAAGTAGTATTCATAGTAAGACCCATCTAACAACAACTAAGTACCTACCCAAACGAACAAAACTCAAATCTAAACAACTCCTTTGATTTGACCTCTCCCTTTACCCCATTCTACTTGCCTTCATTTTCATTGCCATATTGGGCCTTTGGGCTGAATGTTGACAAAATTGTTTAAATGAAATAAACTGGAATAGTACTTGCTGCAATGAGCAATGCGGGCCAGGAACCATTTTTTTATCAGATGGCTGTTGCGCCAAGTGTATTTTTTAAATTTTTTAAAGTCCAGGGAGGAGGGGACAACCCTAAGGGGCTGACCTATACCATTCAATCTTCGTCTAATTCATGTCTATGTCAAGGGGCCACAACTTCCAGTGTAGCCACCGGCCAAGAATTTTGATGACAAGGGCACCCTTTGTTAGTTTAGGTGGCCTACAAGCCAATTTAACAATGTAAATCTCGTTCATTATTAATAAAATGGCATAATATTCATTATGTGTAAATCGCGTTAATTATCGTTTCATAATGAAGTCCGTGAATATATGCTATGGTGATCAGATTATGATGAGATCATACTAATGAGACTGATCACTTAAACACACATATTCTTAATCGTTCCTAGTCGGAGGATATCCGAGAAGGACATCGGATATCCGGTTAGACTAGTACAGATTACTCATGCTCATATGATGAGGGTGACTGGTCTCATAAGTCACTTGTGTGGAGACACTAAGGCGAATATGTAGGTGCTCATTGGAGAATGAGTTCACTGAACTGATCCGACTGAATCGCTGGATGGTATTGTACCTCACTGTCAACTAGCTTGATTCTATTGTCGCAATTGCGTGGATGGTCCTCGGACCTGAGACACCAAGGACACCTTGGCGGTGGACTTCTGTACTTTGACCTTGGTCTACGAATCTCTAGCCACGGGATTCTAATACGCCAAGGATTGGGTGCAGCGGAATACCGTCGAAGGGAATTGTGTGTCAATAAGGAATCATTCTCTCTCGGTACTTAGAGAGAGAATGCTCTAGGAAGGATGCGCGGAAGTCCCTGGCCAGGGCGGACGATAATATCGGAAAAGGAGTTCTCCGATATTCATCAGCGGCATCCAATCCAAGTGAGTCGACCGGTTAGGGCTTGACAGCTCGCCATACCCTGAGTTGACTCGAGAGCATTGTACGGATGAAGGATTAGATCCACGCGGTAACTGTCGGCGGAAAGGTTCCAAGAGTGGGTTACTTAACCCCAAATACCTTCCGGGTTCACGCGGTGTTGCTTGGCACCCAACGTGATCGGAGGCCCGGTTGAATTCGATGTGCGACATCAATCCGATTGATTAATTGATTAATAAAGGGTTATTAATTAATTAATAAAGCCAGTGAGGAGTCACTGGGCTTGTTGGGCCATTAACTGGACTGGTACTTGGGCCTAGAGGGTCACACGTAAATGATTCTCAAGGCGATGGATAAATAAGTGGGTTTTATACAAACCGGGGGTTTTTATGAAAAACCGCGCGGTTAGTATAAAAAATAGCGAACGGGCTGAGCAGGCTAAGCTGCTGCTAACCCTAGCCGCCCCTCCTCAGTTTCTGTCTTCCTCTGGCTTCCAGGCAGATCCAGATCTGCTCCGCCGCTTCTCCGAATCCCGTTCGACAGGAAATCGTCCGCGCACTACGGCGATCGTTACGGCGACCGGCGGAGGCTTCGTGGGCTGCGAAGAACGAGGAACTCGAGGATATCCGTCGCGGGGAGGATCGCGTGGACTTCGCTAGAGGCCGAGCGCTTGCGCAGCTTGCGGTGTCGCACCGACGGAACCGAACGGCTGCGGATTCGAATCCGCACACGGTGAGAAAAGATAATCCGATTATCTTGCTTTTAGATTTCGAAACGGGAACGGATCGCTGTAAATAATTTTGTTTTCCGCTGCGTGAGTGATCCCGAGAAACCGAGAAAATCCCAACAGTGGTATCAGAGCCAGGTTCCACTGTTTCTCGTCCCGTTTCGGTCTCTGAAATTAATTTTTTCTATGATATATTCCATGCACTGGTTCGATTTTATTGCTGGATCTATGTTCATATGATGAAACACTGATTATTAAAATAATTAGATTATTTTTTAATGCAATTTTTTGAATTTATTTTGGGGTTATATTGTTCTTCGTAAGACGAATTCCATCGGCCTCCCAAGTGTTGGGAAGGATGGCCGGCATCCCGGATTATTGAGGAAGAGTTGCCGGTCTACCCAGGCCTTGTTGCCGGCGTCAAGCTGGCCGGAAGAAACCCCTTTTTTTTTTTTTTCAATTTCTTCCCACAGGTTTATGAAACCTGTAAAACATAACTAAGAGAGAGTTGGAGGAGCCCATCGGAGGGCCTGCCGGCGCCGGTGAGCCCGACAGCGCCGGGGTCGTCACCGTCCGGCGCCTGGCCGACGCCGGGCACCGGCCGCCGCCGGCGCTGCCTCGCCCCCCGCCGCCTGCAACTAGGGTTGCAGGAAAGGGGGGGCCGTCGGGTTCGGGGTTTGAAGGAGACCCGCCCGAGCCGGTTCGCTGGCCAAACCGGCCGGCCTGGGGGCCCCAGACCGGGCCCGCCCTGGCTCGGACCAGGGCGCTCCAGGTCCGAGCCCCTGGCCGAGCCAGGGCTCGCACCTGGCTCGAGCTAGGTGCTATAATGGGCTGAGCCCTGGTTAAACCCCTATTCCTTAATTAAACCCCTATTAAACCTAATTAGCCCAATTAAAATATTATTGGACTTTAATTTAGATTCAAAAGGTGTTTTTGAAATATTTACATTATTGTTCAATTTTAATTTAAATGGGCTTATTTATGATTTTGAATCATGATTAACAATTAATTGTGATATAGAGTTAATTATTAGTTTAATAGTTAAGGTAATAATTAACTTAAGTTGACTAATTTAATTGTTAAATTAGTGTTTAATAATATTTAATCTAAAAGTTAGATTATTTATTATTAAATCATATAATTGTTAATTAATATTTGAGTTAGTTATTAATTTAATTGTTAAATTAATAATTAACTTAAATAACTGATTTAAATGTTAAATTGATAGTTCTTGATTAATTATTGTTAGTTATTAATTTAATAGTTAAATTAATAATAACTTTAATTATTTAATCTAAGAGTTAGATTAATTAATTATTAATTAGTTAGTGTTAATTATTGGTTTAAGAGTTAAATTAATAATTAACATTAATTGGCTAATCTAAGTGTTAGATTAGTAGTTAATAATTAGTATGGTTGATTATTAATTTAAGTGTTAAATTTTTTAATTAACTTTGGTGGATTAATCTAAGAGTTAGATTAATTTTTAAATAGTCTAATTGCTAGATTATTAAAGGGGTTTAATCTAAGTGTTAGATTATTAGAAATGTTCTAATTTGCATGGAATAATCTGGAATTATTAATTCGGAGTGTGTGCGCATGTGATGTGTGTTTAATGCTTTTAAATTTATATTTAATTGCATGTTAAGATAATAAATGAATTTTTTCAAAATTCAAATGCCAATTTTGATTGGATCCCAGCTTTTTGAAAGCCAAAACTTATTTATTTTGAAAACTCATTTATTTTAGCCATGTGATGCGCTGAATCATGTGTGGAATGTTTAAAACACACCGTGGTCATGGATATGCACTTAATTTATTATTCATGTGATGAATGGTTTGTGTGGATCGTGGATGTATGATTTTATTAATTGTTAATAAATAGAAGTCTGCGCACCTCTCTCTCTCATACTCCGATGTATTTCTACCTCCCTCTCTCTTTTGTACTCGCCATAAGGCCTTCTTCAATTTACTTATAAATTCTAGAATTTAAATGTAATATGATCGAGGCAACCGAGGAAGGAGCGAGGACGATCCACAGCTGCAACCAGGAAGGCGAAAAGATGGAGATCTCTTGCCTATGTGATTGCAGGATATCTAATGTAAATGTTATGATTAGAATGTGTGTGCGTTTGACTGTTGGCTCCAGTCAAACCCGCTGTGCTATCCATGACCACACTAATGACATGTATGAGATGCATTGATTTCTTTTGATTATGAATCAAAGCAGGTTATAGTATTTAGTAAATATATACGATATATTTATACTATCACCTAGGAGAGACCAAGATAAAAGTTATCTAAATACCCTCAGATAAACTCTAAGCCGTAACGCGAGTAGTTGAGAACTTACCGCGTGGTCCACCATCGTTATAGTCATAGGATTCAAATCACTTTAGGCAGGTTTGTTATGCTATCCACAAGGCCTGCTTAATTGGGAGGAGAAATTGTGGCTATGGCATTAGATGCCTATAGATCGGGGTAGAGGAACTATGTAGCTTTGTTGTGCTATCCACAAGGGCTGCATGCAAATCTATGCTCGTCGCGTAATGATGGTTAGCTTAGACCAGGATTAATGGTTTGTTGTGCTATCCACAAGGCCATTAAATCTCTGGGGACCGAAGCCATGATCAGATATTGCAAGGAGTTGCAAGTCCCATGAGTTGGGTGCTCTTTGATTGTATTACAGTTTGTTGTGCTATCCACAAGGCTGTAGTACAAGTCATTGAGATTCTGATCCCCACTAGGAGACTGTCGGCGTCTCCCGTTCTGTATAACTGAGGGTTATATAGTCCGTCGAAAATTAGTGGGAGTTAAACTTGAACAAAAGACCATGTCCTGTTTTAAATTTTAATAATTGAACATCTGCTAAATAGATTTTACTTATCTTCTGTAGGGAATTATGTCGTCGAATAACCCACTCCGTAGCATACTTGATGCCCTTTTGACTTACCTGATCTACTCGGATTGGTTCAGAAACCTGAAGAATGTCTTCAGATCTGAGCACAATAACTTTGTCCCTAGAGCTGATTCTCTTGCTGAATCGGCATTAGATGCCCCTGAAGCAGAGATGACAGCTAACGATAAAAGATCAAAGGACAAAGGCAAAGGAGTAGTGAAGGGTGACTGCTTCTATTATAAGCAGTATGATCACTGGAAAAGGAACTGCAAGGAGTTCCTTTATGATAAAGCTCATGAAAGAGTGAAGCTGTCTGAAGCTTCTGATATCTATATGATAGATATCAACTTATCAGTTAGAGATTCCACATCGTGGGTATTAGATACCGGATGTGCTTCTCATATCTGCCATGATGTGCAGATGCTGACAAGTAAGCGCAAGCTAAGACAAGGTGAGGTGGAATTGAGGCTAGGAAACGGCGCAAAAGTTGCGGCGATTGCTGTTGGGACAGCAAACCTCAAACTTCCATCGGGAGACACCTTACTATTAGAGGATTGTTATTATGTTCCTAGCATAATAAAGAACATCATATCAATATCTTGTTTGGACAAGATAGGATATAGGTTGACTATTGAGAATAGAAGCTGTTCGATTTATTATGGTAATAAATCAATAGCTTCAGCATCTTTAGTCAACGGTCTATATCTATTAGATGTTTCTTATTACAATCTTCAGATTGATAATGCTCTTAAGAAGAGCAAGAATTGTGTGAACCAGGCCTACATGTGGCATTGTAGACTTGGGCACATTGGCGAAAGCAGGTTGCAAAAGTTGCACAAGCATAGTTACTTAACAGCATTCGATTATGAATCGTTTGCAACATGCGAATCCTGCCTTATGGGAAAGATGGCAAAATCTCCATTTGTTGGACATGGAGAACGTGCCAAGGACATTCTGGAACTAATACATTCATATGTATGTGGTCCAATGTCCACCCAAGCCAAAGGTGGCTTTTCTTACTTCATCACGTTCACCGATGACTTCTCAAGATTCGGGTATGTGTACTTAATGAAGTACAAGTCGGAAGCATTTGAGAAGTTCAAGGAGTTCAAGAATGAAGCGGAGAAGCAGTTAGGAAAGAGTATTAAAGCTCTTCGATCAGATCGAGAAGGAGAATACTTGAGTACTAATTTCACACAATTCTTAAAGGATAATGGTATCCTTTCTCAGCTGACCCCTCCATATACACCGCAGATGAATGGTGTATCAGAAAGGAGGAATCGCACCTTGTTGGACATGGTGCGATCCATGATGAGTTTTTCGGGATTACCAGTGTCCCTCTGGGGGTATGCTCTAGAGTCAGCAGCATACCTACTGAACAGAGTACCCAGCAAGTCTGTGGCCTCTACTCCATATGAGATATGGAAAGGCAGGAAACCAGAATTTAAACATGTTAAAGTCTGGGGTTGTCCTGCTCATGTAAAGAGGCATAATCCAGACAAGCTGGAATCACGAACTGATAAATGCAGGTTCGTGGGATATCCAAAGGAAACCTTTGGATACTATTTTTTCCATCCTGGTGAACAAAAGGTGTTTGTCGCCAAGAAAGCTGTATTCCTGGAAGAGGAATACCTTATCCAGGAGAACAGTGGGAGTAAAATAGTACTGGAAGAGGTTCCAGATCCCCAAACAGTTGCATTATCATCAAATGAGATATCAGTTCCTGAATCTGTTCAGGTACACACAGATGAGCCTCGTAGATCTGGTAGAGTACCTAGACTACCCGAACGATATGTGGGACATATCATAGAAGGTGAGTCTAAGGTACAATATAATGAGGATGATGATCCTAAAACCTACCAGGAGGCCATAGAAGGCCCAGAAGCTGGGAAATGACGAGAAGCCATGAACTCAGAAATCCAGTCCATGTACACCAACCAAGTTTAGAACTTGGAGGACTTGCCCGAGGGTATTGTACCCATCGGTTGCAAGTGGATCTTTAAAAGAAAGATCGGTGCTGATGGACGGATCGACACTTATAAGGCAAGGTTGGTGGCTAAGGGATATCGTCAAAGGCAAGGAATTGACTATGACGAGACTTTCTCACCAGTTGCCATGATAAAGTCGATCAGAGTTCTACTCGCCATTGCTACACATTTTGATTATGAAATCTGGCAGATGGATGTGAAGACCGCCTTCCTCAATGGTAATCTTGAGGAAGAGGTGTATATGATATAACCAGAAGGTTTCACATCCAAAGAATCTCCAGATAAAGTGTGCAAGCTTCAGATGTCCATTTATGGACTGAAGCAGGCTTCCCGGAGCTGGAACATAAGATTTGACGAGGCTGTCAAGTCTTATGACTTCATTAAGAATGAAGATGAGCTTTGTGTGTACAAGAAGACCAGTGAGAGTGCAGTCACTTTTCTAGTTCTTTACGTGGATGACATACTACTCATTGGGAATGATGTAGCTATGATGTCATCAGTAAAGGTCTGGCCGTCGAAAAACTTCTCCATGAAGGATTTGGGAGAAGCATCCTACGTATTGGGAATACGGATCTATAGAGATAGATCAAAGAGGATGCTTGGAATGACTCAATCCTTGTACATAGATACCATAGTCAAAAGGTTTGGCATGGAAAATTCCAAGAGAGGTTTCATACCGATGAGACATGGAATCAATCTCTCAAAGGAGCAGTCTCCTAAGACTCCTAATGAGAGGGCATTCATGGATAGAATACCCTATGCCTCTGCCATAGGATCTATCATGTGTGCCATGCTATGTACACGGCCTGATGTTGCATTTGCTCTAAGTGTTACGAGCATATTTCAGGCTGATCCAAGCGAAGAGCACTGGAAGGCAGTGAAATGCATCCTTAAGTACTTGAGAAGAACTAAGGATATATTTCTTGTCTATGGAGGAGGTGACTTGAAACTGCGAGGCTTTACTGACTCGAGTTTCCAGTCGGATCCAGATGATAGCAAATCAACATCTGGATTCGTGTTTACATTGAACGGAGGGGCAGTGTGCTGGAAGAGTTCCAAGCAAGTAACCACTGCAGATTCGACAACTGAAGCTGAGTACATCGCTGCAACTGAAGCCGCCAAGGAAGCAGTGTGGTTGAAGAAATTCATCACCGACCTCGGCGTAGTTCCCAGCATCTCTGAGCCTGTTCCACTGTTGTGCGACAACAATGGAGCGATTGCGCAAGCGAAAGAGCCACGGTCTCATCAGAAATCGAAGCATATTCTGAGGCGCTTTCACCTTATCAGAGATATCATATCCAAAGGAGATGTAGTAGTGGAAAGAGTTCCATCCGTCGACAATGTAGCAGATCCACTGACAAAGCCGTTGGCTCAAATTGTGTTTGAACGTCACCTAGAGTCTATGGGATTATTGTATAAAGGTGATTGGCTTTAGTCCAAGTGGGAGATTGTTAGTTTATGTGGCCTACAAGCCAATCTAACAATGTAAATCTCGTTCATTATTAATAAAATGGCATAATATTCATTATGTGTAAATCGCGTTAATTATCGTTTCATAATGAAGTCCGTGAATATGTGCTATGGTGATCAGATTATGATGAGATCATACTAATGAGACTGATCACTTAAACACACATATTCTTAATCGTTCCTAGTCGGAGGATATCTGAGAAGGACATCGGATATCCGGTTAGACTAGTACAGATTACTCCTGCTCATATGATGAGGGTGACTGGTCTCATAAGTCACTTGTGTGGAGACACTAAGGCGAATCTGTAGGTGCTCATTGGAGAATGAGTTCACTGAACTGATCCGACTGAATCGCTGGATGGTATTGTACCTCACTGTCAACCAGCTTGATTCTATTGTTGCAGTTGCGTGGATGGTCCTCGGACCTGAGACACCAAGGACACCTTGGCGGTGGACTTCTGTACTTTGACCTTGGTCTACGAATCTCTAGCCACGAAATTCTAATACGCCAAGGATTGGGTGCAGCGGAATACCGTCGAAGGGAATTGTGTGTCAATAAGGAATCATTCGCTCTCGGTACTTAGAGAGAGAATGCTCTAGGAAGGATGCGCGGAAGTCCCTGGCCAGGGCGGACGTTAATATCGGAAAAGGAGTTTTTCGATATTCATCAGCAGCATCCAATCCAAGTGAGTCGACCGGTTAGGGTTTGACAGCTCGCCATACCCTGAGTTGACTCGAGAGCATTGTACGAATGAAGGATTAGATCCACGCGGTAACTGTCGGCAGAAAGGTTTCAAGAGTGGGTTACTTAACCCCAAATACCTTTCGGGTTCACGCGGTGTTGCTTGGCACCCAACGTGATCGGAGGCCCGGTCGAATTCGATGTGCGACATCAATTCGATTGATTAATTGATTAATAAAGGGTTATTAATTAATTAATAAAGCCAGTGAGGAGTCACTGGGCTTGTTGGGCCATTAACTGGACTGGTACTTGGGCCTAGAGACGTAAATGATTCTCAAGGCGATGGATAAATAAGTGGGTTTTATACAAATCGGGGGTTTTTATGAAAAACCGCGCGGTTAGTATAAAACATAGCGAACGGGCTGAGCAGGCCAAGCTGCTGCTAACCCTAGCCGCCCCTCCTCAGTTTCTGTCTTCCTCTGGCGTCCAGGCAGATCCAGATCTGCTCCGCCGCTTCTCTGAATCCCGTTCGACGGGAAATCGTCCGCGCACTGCGGCGATCGTTGCGGCGACCGGCGGAGGCTTCGTGGGCTGCGAAGAACGAGGAACTCTAGGATATCCGTCGCGGGGAGGATCGCGTGGACTTCGCTAGAGGCCGGGCGCTTGCGCGGCTTGCGGTGTCGCACCGACGGAACCGAACGGCTGCGGATTCGAATCCGCACACGGTGAGAAAAGATAATCCGATTATCTTGTTTTTAGATTTCGAAACAGGAACGGATCGCTGTAAATAATTTTGTTTTCCGCTGCGTGAGCGATCCGGAGAAACTGAGAAAATCCCAACACCCTTGCCACCACAGGATGGTCGAGCAGCCAGGAAGCCAGCGATCATAGTGCTGTTGAGCTACCGGCAACGTCGCCAATGGGCAAGCGGAAGGAATATGTTGCTAGAAGGAGGCTGTCGGGTGTGTTCAAGCTCTCGCCCATGGGATGGAACAGCTGCAGCAAGAAGAAGATGTGGTGGCGGCAACAAGGATCTCGAAGCTCAAAGGTCTTTGATGCCTTGATGGTGTTTGTGAAGGTGTCCAGGGAGAGTTGGGATGTTTGTGAAGGTATCCAGGTGTTTGCGAAGCTTTTGCAAATGTTGGTGTCATTTGGCATCAGGGGGGAAGTCATACAGAGTTTCCACATCTCCTTTTCCTGGTCAGGTCTATCTGAATCACAGTCCCTATTTCAATTCTGACTCGGGCCTTGGAGATGGAAGGGGAAGTAGCAACGGGTGTCTGGACGTGGTCATAGGCATCGACTACCCTGAAGAACAGGGGCACGGAGACGGGGAGGATGAGTTCTCCTTTGCCGCGGGCAGCGAGGAGGTGGGCGAGGTGGAGCTGGCGCTGGCGCGGGACGTTTTCCGGGTCTGGGAGCTTGAGGTGCCCAAGGAGGAGGAGGAGGGGGAGGAGGAGGAGGAGGAAGAGGAATTCGGCCGACAGCTGAGGAAAGCGTTGGAGGGGAGCTCTGTCGGCATCGTGACACTGCTGTTGCTGGCAGATTTGGAGTGGAAGATGGACAGCAGTCCGAACCCGGATGAACACCTGCAGGGACGACTACTCGATGCCCGGACCTCCTCCACGCCAGCGTCCTCCTCGAGAACTCCGACTTCGGCCTCGAGCGCGAGATCGGCCCAGACGAGAACTACCGCTGCACCCGCGCCCGTGACCCCCCGCCGCCGCAGCTCAATCGGCCTCCCCCCTCCTCGCCCTCTCCCTCCCCTTCTTATTCCTCCTCCGACTCCATGGCGGCGGCCGCCCCCGTCACCTCCGCTCCCGATTGCGCCTGGTCGCTCTTTTTTGCTCATGGGACGTGGGGGGTAGGAAATAGGAGAGGGATTGAAGAAGAAGACACATACCCGACACCGTCACCGTCGAGGACGCCCCGAGTTCTCCTTCGTCAAGGCCGTTGCCGGCCAAAACCGTCCAGACCTTCCGAATTTCCCCCCTTCGTCGCTGACCTCGTTTGAGAAAGATGGATGAGCAGCCGTTGGACGAGAGCAACGTCGAGCAGCTGGGGCTTGCCGTCCGACGAAGGGAGGCGTTTGCTGGCTTGCTGGTTACTGTGGAAGGTTGGTGTGGTGGAGAGCGGAGGAAGAAGATAGGGCTTAGATTAGAGGGGAGATGGATGGGCAGAGCAGATGGGGCATGCCGCATGCGTTGGGGGCTGCGCAGTCTGTAGCGAAGGGTTAGGGTTTGACCGTTCCGGTTCCCCTTTCTTACGAACTTTTCTCCCCCAGCCGTCCGATTAAAAACGATTTAAGATTAATATTATTTTTAATAATAAATTAATAATAATCGAAATCGGAAATCGGAAAACATATACGGAAACATGTATTTCCGTTTCCGATTCCGATAGCTTATCGGAAATATCCGATTCCGATTCCGATAACTATCGAACGGATATTTTTTATCGAAAACGGATAATTTTTTTCGGTAACGGATCGAAAAATCGAATAATCGGGTTTCCGTTGACAGCCCTATATATGACCAAGGTGATGAGTGTCAAAGGCGGCGAAGATAAGCTGTAAGTGAGGTAGGTCTGGGGAGATTAGACCAAAAATAGGTATTTTAGCTCTAAAATGGTTCTGATAATATTACTAATAAGTAAATGTATAATTACGCTAGATTTGAGGTCTCATTTTTAGTTGGGGTTCAGACGACCATACAGAATTTTTCATCTTAAACTTCCGTGGACCGTATGGTTCGTAAAAGGGCCTGATTCCGGGCCCACATTCAATAAAACTCTAACTAATGTTAGGCAACAACACACAACAGGTCTTTTATTAAAGTTCAAAAAAAAAAAAACAGGTCTTTTATTGGGTAATAATTAATCCTGTGTATTTAAACCGAGGTTATCGAGTCTAATGGGTTCAGTTTGGAATTTAGATCCGTTTTAACAGCGCTGATGGCAAGAAGCACAGCATGCACGCAATGATGCAATTAATTATAGAAAAATCATCACATGAAAGCGAAGGAAAATAGAGCACTTAATATATTTATTAGGAAAGCCTCTTTCCTCACATTAATAGATTGCTAAGCCTTCATTAGGAAAAACCTCCTTCTTCACGTTAATAGATCTCATAGCCGCGCGTGACATGTCACATGTCAATGTTCTATTCTTTTTTAAACATGTCAATGTTCTATTCACATCAATCCTTTTCAATGTTTTCATTACGTAATATTACGTAATAACTTGTCTGTTGGGCTTGTAAGCCCATGTCGCAATTGGACAAAGTAAGCAAGTGACAATGAACTAAACGCAAACTTCTTAGCTACTTGAAGCTAAGATCACTGCATTCCATCTATTGAGGGCTTGCTTGGTGTGCTGCAAGATATATACCATGAACCCAATATAATTTTACAATATTCTTCTTATGTTTAGATTTTGGAATGTTGTCAATCATTTGGGTTTCAAAATGTTGTCAACCAACATAGCACCTGTTTTTGCCCAGTCTTAGTTTTCAGCCTACAATTACAGAAAACAAAAGCTCTAAGATATCGATTGCTCATCTGAACATGTAACAATCTTCCACATGAAGAGATTCCTATTTCGAAACTAAAAGAATTGATCGGTTTTGAAAGTGGTGTTTTTAAGAGCAGAGAAGTAGCAAAACAAATAACACAGAAAAAATTGAAGATAATGTTGGCTTCTGAATCTTCCAAACTTCAAACTCCTTAGCAAAGTCTTACAATCAGGTTTTTCACTTACATCCTGGTAATAGGGTAATGAACCTTCTAATTCAATAGGTTATGCATAAATAATATATGGGACTAACATGGGGGATCATCTGGACGAGTCAAGTGGTTCAAAATCTTGCAATCTTGGGGTGCTTCCCATTAGGGCTGTCAAAATAAGTCAGTACTCACTATCAGATCCGTTTGGACTTGTTAATTTTGAGCTCAGATGTACCGATTTACTGAATAGGAATTATAATAACATATGTTGCGAAAATTTATAACCATATTTTGCAATTCTGGTGAAATCAAACCAATTTAAGAAACATATTACGGTTTAAGATAATAGTATTCTTTTTTAGGCCCATTCATCTTTTAAAATCAAGCACATAAAAAAACATAGACTTAAGATCCGCCCGTATATCCATTTATCTGCCAATGCAGTTAATATTAGATCTTACAGTAAAACTTGCTGCACCACCAAGTGGTACTTCATCCCCCTGTGCAGTTACACACCCAATTCTTTTTTTAATTTTTTAGGCCAAGTCTTACATATCTCACATGTTCATATGGTTTGATCACCAATAGGATGACCTAACAAAGTCTAAAATATAAAAAATAGAATCCTAATGAACAATAAAAAATACTCTTAATAGACTAAAAGTTTTAATTTTTTAGAATTCTTTGGATTGTCTGATTGAAAATCAGATTGTACGAATATGTAAGATATATGGGACATAACTTTAAGAAACTTTAAAAAAAATGATGTAGCACCATTGCCAGCAAGTGCAACACGGTAGCAAGTATTCTTCTAAATCTTATTATGGATCGGGTATTAATCATTTTGGGTACTAGATTATCTAACTAGATCCACACCATTTACAATCCTACTTCCTATTTGAGGGTTGTTCGTTTCAATCGTAATTCACCAATTTCAAAATCTTTAGTTTTAGATTTAGTGAAATTTTTTGATTTTAAAATCAAAGAGTATTTGTTTAGTTGAGGTAAAACAAATACGAAAATATTTAAATCTTCTTTTTTTAGTTTACACTTAGCAAATTAAAACAAGAAAGACACAACTTTTATTACACTATTTTACTATTGTACTTCATACCAAACCCCGTAGCCAAGCTTGTTCAGGCTTGAGTCGATTATTTTTTAAGTTAAATATGAGTTCTTTGAATTTTATAAATTGCACTTTTCTTTGGATATTTAACAAGCCTGTTCCAAAAAAAAAAAGGTCAAAAGGCATATTTCCCCTCAACTTTGTTCTAATCAGGTTATTAAATAAGATTAAAAGAATTATAACCATAAAAAAATGATCAACTGACTATTAAATGAAAAGTAATGGAATATGGTTTTCATTTTCCTCACTGCATTTTTCCCCCGAAATATGCATTTCCGAGTAGGGAAAACTCCTGTTAATAATTAATTATTGGAAGTGATATAATAATATAGTAATCACGCAGTACGGCGGTTGAAGATTTTTCGGAGATCAGTACAGATTACCGAACGTGTCAAAGGAAATTCCTTTTTAATTGTGATTTAACTTATTGGATAATAAAATTACAATATCTGAACTCGTGATGTTGTTGTTATTTTAAATGCATCTACTACGATATGAACGACTTATATATGGCACGTGCCATCATATTAATTACTAACAAACTGTAAAACCGGTGACAATAAACGTCTAGATCAACTTGGAATCAAGAGAAAAGTCCGTAGCGTCCTCTTGTGAGTTTTCATTCACAGTGATGCTTGCTACCACACCAGCATTGCAATTAGGGCTGTGCCAATAGGTACTTGAGTTCCAATTATCCGTTATGTTTTCATTTTTATTAATAGATACAGAATTTCGGCAAAAATCACCCATTAGAAATAAATCTTCGATAATATAGGAGTAAAAAACGGAAACATTTATTTTCGCATCTGCTAACCCGTTTTCGTTTCCGAACGATTATGTACCTTATACATCTATTCACGCACACACATATAATATATATATATATATACAACAATGAGAATGTCTATTGACAATTTGATAAAAGTAAGATCATGGTATAATTTTATTTTATGGCACATGTTTGAATATATTCATATGTAAATTTAGATCGAGAGATAAAATAAATTTTAAATTTTAAAATTCATAAATTGTTAATTTTTATATTTACCCTTGAGCGTAAGACCACATTAACCTTTAGTTTTCGGACTAGATCCGACCCGGATTCAAATTAAATCCAGTTTCATATTATATTGCTCAGTCCTGAATCCATTTTAGTCTATTTTTATTGCATAGGATCCGGACAGGACTCCATGGATTTCCTGGATCTTTGGGAGCTCAATCTTCTCCTCCCATCTACCGTGGAACTTCCTCTCCCCACAGGTGGCTACCGACAACTCCAACTCGACAAAGCGCTCGACGGGAAGAGGAGATCAAAGGAGCCGACAAAGGTGGAATGGGCAACAGGGAGGGGCTTCATTGGCATGCTGTAATACCCCAAAATTCGTTTCATTTTTTATTTTCTTTTAGACTTTGAACATGCCTCTAAGATAAATCTTATCATAATATACAGAGATGATGGTTAAACAACTATAAGAAGAATTCAACAAATGTCGTAACTATCTCATAATCTAAATAAATAATCAAATACCAAAATACACAAATAAAAATGTCCAATATGAATTAGAATCAAAATTACATTTCATTTCATTAATACATCAAAATTTCTTCAAAGTTCTTACAATAGTAGAATAAGATGTAATCACCAAAAACTCCTTATAAGAACACATTAACCAAAGGCTAATTCTCTCTAGCACAGTCCAAAGTTTTCCTCTATCTAACATCCAAAATTAGCTTTCCTGAAAATTGGTCAGTAACCTATTGAGTACAAAATCAGGCATCATACCCACCATAAGCTAAACATATAATATTTTAAATTCAATGATAAATAATACATATCATGGAGAATTAAATAAATACTATATATAACTCAAACAAAGATATAATACAAAATATGATCACATATATAACATACTGAACCAAATATATTTTCTACTAATCATAAATCAAATCAGATACCATACATATCTAATATCATATAATTACATTCTTAATCAAATTAATATTCTTACTTAGTCAAATCCATGAACTATGGTCATAAATATTTCACATATTCTTCCAATACACAGATAAGCTCACATATCATATATCATATAACAAACTGTCATGACTAATAGTATATGATCAAATTAATATATTCAAATTTTGGATTTACATATGTGAAAATCATATTTTTCAAAGTTAAGTAAAATTTCACAAATTCGAAGCCTTAAGGCATAGAGTATAGTTCAAAGTATCAAAACTTACAAATTAATCAAAGATTCGTGCGTGAATTTCTTATCAGATTTCAAAAAATCTTAAACATGTTCAAATCATGTTTATTATATGCCAAACCTATCATATTTCACATATACAAACGAACAAATATCCTAACTACAACATAAGTGTTGATAAAATACATAATATCTCCATGCATCAAATGAACAAGCGGAAGCATGCACGAAGATGGATCGTAACGGAAAACGTACCTTAACGGCGACGTTCGTAGATGGACGGCGACGGCTTCGTGAGGACGAGGATGAGAACCACGTGACGGGCTTCTCCCCAAAATCCACACTGCAAATCCTAGGCTCTTGGTGATAGCCTCTTGGAGAGCAACACTTAGAGAGAGAGGGAGAATATGTAGAAAGGAGGGGAGTCTAGAGGGAGAAAGAGGGCTGCCCAAAAGTGAGTGTTCTGCAGAATTTCCAAGAACCATTCTCACGTAATGCCCTCCTTCCTCTTTTATATCTCTCTCCTCTAACCTTTCAAATAAAGGGGGGAATGGTTATATCCAAAGGGTGCTTCACAAGTGTGGGTAACTCCCCACAACCACTCCCTCAACCACTCCCACTCATCTCCTATAACCAACTCTTGGCCCCTACGTGGGCATATGCATGGTAAGAACCATGCTTTGGTTAACATCTCCCACTTGCCCACGGAGGGCAAAGATCAATAAACAATCTCTCAAAGTTGCTACAATCCAACTGTCATACAGGAAATGCAGCGTGCGACCTCACGAGCATAACACTAACAGGCGAGTAGTGATCCATTAAGTTATCACCAAAACTAATGGAACACATTACTCTATAAAATCTCGTGGTACCCCAGACCATCTTATATTCACCTGATTTAACACTCCGGATCTCTCAGATAAATAACTGGCAGTGTTTAAATCCCAAATGTTATGTGATCATAACTCTGTCTGTACACAACTGACTGAGTTCCCCGGGGTATGATCCACATAACATGGTGCAATATATAGATGTCTTCCCCAAGTTCTCATGTCAATTCGATTAATCTCGGCCGCTTTCCTAGTCATGTCCCGCTAGACTGTATCAACCTTAGTCCTAAGGATCATGCTAAAGTAACGACGCCGAGCTTCCTCTTCATGACATAGTTCCTAGGTCACAAAGGGTACAAGTAGAATCAACAATATGATCCAAGAGCTCACACAATGATGAAGCAGAGATCCATTCATCATTCTCATTTATCGGTCGTGAATTGCACATGCGGTATGAGACGCATGTTATGGTGTTCTTCCACAAATGTGGGCGTGTCAATTTTAGATTTATTATTTAAACACCATACGGATCTTAGTCTAATCACTCCCACTGCGATTAACCTGAGTCTCATGACCCAGTCGCTTCCTCTCAGCGCCTTGTCTCAAGACTCACATCCGGCTTTTCCAGACTATACAGGATGGGCTCAATTATTCCCGTATTTGATCTTTAAAGATCTCATCTCGGCTCTTATCCGAGGCGACATAAATAAATATTTTTAAGTGTATCTTGTTCGCTCTTCTAGCGCCATAGATACATAATGTCTCATCTTGCTCGCTGTCTCAGCGCCAAGGCGAATTACCCGTGTGAGAGGGTCAATTCAAGTCTGGTGACACTCATTGATGTGTAAACAAGCATTCCATCAAAACACTCAATAAGAGAACGCATCGAAGTCAACAATAACTGTTCTTTACATTACAGTTTACATAAACCCATGGCTCTACTATGGGTCGTGAAAGCCTCTCTAGTGATCTGTTTAGTTAGCGGGTCTGCTATCATACGATCGGTAGAAATATGTCGTAGGACCACTGCCTCTTTTGCTAACAGATCTCGAATGAAGTGATATCTAATGTCAATGTGTTTGGTTTTACCATGGTACTTAGGATCCTTGGCGTAGGCCAAAGCTGATGTACTATCAACATAGAGAAGTACACTCTCCTCTGCATAAGGAGTGACAGCTAATCGCCGCAGGAAACTCCTCAACCAAACTGCTTCTTGACAAGCTGCTGAACATGCCACATATTCCGATTCCATAGTGGATAGAGCAATGCATGTCTGTTTCTTGCTACACCAAGAAATGGCCGCGCCACCAAGTATGAACACATACCCTGACGTAGACTTTCTTTCGTCTTTGTCGCTGGCCCAATCAGCATCACTATAACCTTTCAACCTTAGATCACCTCCTTCGTAACATAAGGCAAGGTTTATTGTTCCACGTAAATATCGGAATATTCTCTTGACTGCCTTCCAGTGAGCAGAACCAGGGTTACTTTGATAACGGCTAGCTAATCCGACAGCATAACTGATGTCGGGTCGAGTACACAACATAGCATACATCAGACTCCCAATAGCTGCCGCATATGGCACTTTATTCATTTGATTCTTCTCTTCTTTATTCTGTGGGCATTGGCTTATACTTAAAACACAACTTTTATCAACTGGAGTATCAATGGGCTTGGAGTGATTCATTCGGTATCGCTCTAGAATCTTATTAATGTAGGTTTCCTGAGACATACTCAAAAACCTTCTAGAGCGATCTCTGACTATCTTCACTCCTAACACATAGTTTGCTTCGCCCATATCTTTGGTCTCGAAGACGGAAGATAACCACTGCCTAGTGGCGTTGATAAACTCCATGTCATTCCCAGCCAACAAAATGTCGTCAACATACAATGACAGAATTAGAATCTTCTCTTTCTTTCGTTTGACGTACACACAGTGGTCTTCCTCAATCGTCTCAAAACCGAATGAGGTGATTTCCTTATGAAATCTTAAATACCACTGTCTAGACGATTGTTTGAGGCCGTAAATGGAACGTTTTAGGCGGCAAACTTTGCGCTCTTGTTCCTTTACCTCAAAACCCTCTGGTTGGAACATGTAAATTTCCTCGTCTAGTTATCCATTAAGAAATGCCGTCTTAACATCCATCTGAAAGAGTTCTAAATCTAAATGTGCGACAATAGCTAGGATTAGGCGAATAGACGTAAATCTCACCACCGGGGAGAACGTCTCATCAAAATCAATACCCTCCTTCTGGGTATACCCTTTCACCACTAGTCGTGCTTTGTATTTGTCAATTGATCCATCTGCCCTGCGTTTAATTTTGAAAACCCATTTGTTTCCAATAGCTTTACGCCCAGGCGGAAGATCAACTAACTCCCAGACCTTATTCTTTTCCATTGAATCCATTTCGTCTAGCATAGCAGTTTCCCATTCTTTCTTTGATAATGATGAATATGCCTCTTTGACATTTCTAGGTTCTTCATCATCCGCAGGCTGACACATTAAAATCTCCTCTTCAATCTCAAAACGTCGACGAGGAGTGTGGCCGCGTTTACTTCGACGTACTTGGGTGTCGGCATCTTCCGATTCTAATGGAGTACTCCCACTCGGTAAATTAATAGGTATACTCCCACTAGCTTGATCATCTATACTATCTCCAGCGATGACATGGTCAGGAACTAATTCCCTCCCTTCGCTGGAAGATGGTAAGAGAGCTTTTTCATCCACTTCATGGAGATCAAAGCTTTTTCCGACATTGCCAAGTTTAGGGTATTCTTTCTCTAAGAATACAACGTCTCGAACCTCTTTCTCTGTCATTCCTCCATCATGATATTGTCCATACATGACATACCCTTGTGAGCTATCAGGATATCTTATGAAGATAAACTTTCTAGCTTTAGGGCCCAGTTTCCCATACTTGTGGGAAGAGTCATGGACATATCCAGCTGACCCCCACGGGCGTAGATTTCCCAAATACGGCTTTTGGCCACGCCACAACTCATAAGGGGTAGAAGGAACTGCCTGTGAAGGCACACGGTTAAGTAAATAGGCGGCAGTCAACAAAGCATCCCCCCAGAAGGATATTGGGAGGTTGGCATGCGCCATCATAGACCTAACCATGTCTAACAACGTTCTATTCCTTCTCTCGGCAACACCATTTTGTTGCGGAGTATATGGAATAGTAAGTTGTCTTTTAATTCCCTTTTCCTCACATAGAATTCTGAACTGATCAGATAAATATTCGCGTCCTCTGTCGGTGCGTAGAGCTTTTACACTCTTACCGGTCTGATTCTCAACCTCAGCTAGGAAGCGTTTGAAACAATCTAGTGCTTCATAGCGGTGAGCGATCAGATAAACATAACCGTATCGCGAATAATCATCTATAAAGGTAAGGAAATATGATGCTCCATGTCGAGCCTTCACACTTAAAGGTCCGCAAATATCAGAATGTACAAGCTGCAATACATCAGTGGCCCTTCTGGCCTTCCCGAAAGGTTTTCGGCACGCCTTTCCAGCCAAACATGATTCACATAAAGGTAGAGTGACCTTAGCGAGTGAACCTAAAAGGCCTTCTCGAGCTAACCTGGTCATTCTATCCTGTCCTATGTGACCTAGGCGAGCATGCCATATTTCTGAACTAAGGTCTCTATCATCAGCCACATACGACACAGAAGAAGCATTGAAATCAACATCTAATTTAAACAAACCACCACTCAATAAAGCATGTCCATACAGCACATCATTTAAATAAATGTCAATACCAGTACCAATCATAACAAGAGCAAATCCTAGGGATAATAAAGATGAAGCTGACAAAAGATTATGTTGAATCCCTGGCGCATAAAGAACATCATGCAATGTCAATACACGACCAGTTCTAAGTTTGAGCTGGTACACACCAACTCCAAAAACTTCTTCACTGGTCCCATTGCCCATGTAAATTCTTTGCGTCCCTCTTGGAATTCGGCGGTAATCTTGGTACCCTTCTCGATCTCTAGTTACATGCTTGGTCGCTCCTGAATCCACAATCCACTCAGGATAAGTTCGGGCGACTAAGACATGAGAACAAACATACACAGAGAGAGAATCTGGGTTGAGGGATACCTTTTTCGGCTCAGCGCACTCGCGAGCGAAATGTCCCATCTTCTCACAATTGTAGCACTTCACCTTTGATTTGTCCCTTTTTCCACCGCGCTTGCCTCTGTGGTGGCGCTTCGGTGTCCGCTCTGCCTTGTACTTAGAGCTGGATGCAGTTTCACGATCTTTTCGTTTGAAAAATTTCTTTGGGCCCTTCCTGCCTTGGTGTCTGCCTCCCTTGGCGACTAAGGCAGTGGCGCGTACGGCTTCTTCGCGCTCAGCCTCTAACTCCACATGACGAGAAATATCAGAAAAATTCTTGATATTCTCGTTGTGGGTAAGAATTTGTTTCATATGGACCCAAGAGTCCGGTAGAGATCGAATTACTGCAAGGACCTGCTGCTCGTCCGTGAGATCGTGACCTGCCGACTTTAAGTCTCTGATCATGCCCGACATAACCCTAAGGTGTTCGGTCATGGTCTGTCGTTGGTCCTTGCGGTAGGTCTCAAACTTAAGTACAAGAGCTCGCAACCGCGTAGTCGAAGTTCCACCAAATTGGAACTTTAGCTGATCCCACATATCTTTGGCAGTTTGGAATTTCTCAAATTCCCCAATAAGATCGTCTTGCATGCTGCTTAACATGGTAAAGCGCGCGCTTCGATCCTTATTGAACCATTGACGGTACGCTTCTTGATCTCTACGGTGCTGTGCTGTATTGCCATCCTCAGGCAGTGACATGACGGTGGTAAGATGTTCTAACAATTCCTGCTCGTTTAGCAAGTACTGAATCTTACGGTGCCAAATGTCATAATTCATTCCCGTTAACTTGTCACCCTTGGTCAGATCAGCAATGACATTTTTCATGGCCATTTTAAATCACTACATAGGTAAAATTTAGAGAGTCAAGTTGACATAGTTTACACATCATATTTCGCTTCCAAAAAACCAGACTAATAAATATTAAGTTAACTTAGTCATCGGAATCGAAATATAGATCTAGGATACTATAATCATCTTCCGATTAAATCAAGGTAACTTAATTCTAGTAGAATGATTTTGAGCGAATTCACAACGAGAGAAACACTTTAAATCTCTCGTAATAGCCACTTATCCAACATTTACAAGTTAAATTCAAATATCATGGAATTGAATACTCACATAATTAAATCAACAGGAATAGCAAAGTCCATGATATTTCAAAAACATGATCAAATTTCAGCTATCATGAATATTTACAAGCAAACACATGATCATGTAAATATATCAATTTTCAACATGATCATTTTTAAATGAAATGATAGCTAAGTGACTGAATTTGAGTGTGTATAAATTGATCAATTCAAGACGTGCAGATTAACAAATTATCATTTAAAAATTATTCAATCGGCGCTATACGAGCATGCACAATATTCAAATGATACAACAATTTTGCACGAATTAAATCAATTTATGTGTCAAACATAAAATCATGCATATTACATAGTTGAATAATCGATTATTAGTGTCATTTTACTCTATTGCGCAAATATTCATTTCATATATACGCAAATTCTGTTAAGGTCGATATCAGTGACCCAAAAAAAATAATTATTTGCGTGACGAAATAAAACAATTCAATTTATTTCATTTTGCGCAACATAATATCAAGACAATCATCACATTTAAATAATTGACACTAATCAAGATGATTCAACTATAAATCAAATAGACCATGGAAATCAAATTACATTAATTTGAACTAATAAGTCTATGATTCAAATTAAATTCTAATGCATCATCTAATCATAAATAAACAAACTAATACTCCCTAATTTCAAATTCAATTTCTCCGTTCATAATCATACGGAGAATTTGAAACGGGTCCATTCGAACAACCAACCGGCCCATTCCGGATCCAGCCCAATACGGTGCATCGTGATGTTCACGGCGACCCATGTGGCACGTGCCACCAAATGGTCCGCCGCGGTGACGTCTACGGGCCTCCCAGCGGCGGCGTCGTTGGGCTCGACCCGTCCTTGCCAAGGACACGCCCGCTGGACCATTTGCGGCTGGTACGGCAGCCCCATGCATGGGCGTGGGAGCCCCCCTGCGCAGGGGCGAGAACGCCTCACCTGCGTGCGGGGAGGGCACCACGCCCGCATGCATGGGCAGGCCGCCCATGCAGGACGTGGGCGACACGTCCACGCGGGACGTGAGCCCCAAGCCGACGCGGGACGTGGGGACTCCGCCCACGAGGGGGGTGAACGTCGCGCCCGCGGGCGTGGCCGCACCGCCCACGCTGGGCGCGAGCACCGCGCCCGTGGGCGTGGCCTGCATGCCCGCGCGCGGCGCGAGCGGCACGCCCGCGGGCGTGGCCTGCCCGCCCGCGCGCGGCGCGAGCGCCACGCCCGCGGGCGTGGCCGCTCCGCCCGCGCGGGGCGCGAGCGGCACGCCCGCGGGCGTGGCCGCTGCGCCAGCGCGGGGCGCGAGCGCCACGCCCGCGCGGGGCGTGGCCGCTCCGCCCGCGCTGGGCGCGAGCGCCACGCCCGCGCGGGGCGTGGCCGCTCCGCCCGCGCTGGGCGCGAGCGCCACGGCCGCGCTGGGCCCGGGCGGTACTTCGGCCGGCGTGGCCGCCGCTGCGTTCGTCGGCTTGGGTCCTTCTCCGCGCAGGGACGTCGACCGTCGCGGCGGGCTTCCCTCGTCGTCCGCGTCACCGTTCGCATGGCCGCCGTTGCAGGCGCCGTCTTCATCCTCGTCGTGGCTGCCGTCACGTACTATCTCGGGTGGTTGGTCGCGTCCAGAATGCGCGCCGCAGAACCCTCTGAGGTAGGCTAAATATTCCGGCGCTCTGAGTCTCCTTGGAGGAGAAGATGGGACGCGGTCGTCGCCGGATTCCTCCTCGGAATAGTCGGTCAGTTCATCGGGAACCCGTTCCGATTCCTCGTCACTGATAACCACCATGGGAGCCATTCGGCTCGACGAGGCCGCAACATCGGAACGGTCCTTTTTGATCGAAGACCACGCTGCCATGGTTCCGCAAACCTGGCTCTGATACCAATGTTGATAAAATACATAATATCTCCATGCATCAAATGAACAAGCGGAAGCATGCACGGAGATGGATCGTAACGGAAAACGTACCTTAACGGCGACGTTCGTAGATGGACGGCGACGGCTTCGTGAGGACGAGGATGAGAACCACGTGACGGGCTTCTCCCCAAAATCCACACTGCAAATCCTAGGCTCTTGGTGATAGCCTCTTGGAGAGCAACACTTAGAGAGAGAGGGAGAATATGTAGAAAGGAGGGGAGTCTAGAGGGAGAAAGAGGGCTGCCCAAAAGTGAGTGTTCTGCAGAATTTCCAAGAACCATTCTCACGTAATGCCCTCCTTCCTCTTTTATATCTCTCTCCTCTAACCTTTCAAATAAAGGGGGGAATGGTTATATCCAAAGGGTGCTTCACAAGTGTGGGTAACTCCCCACAACCACTCCCTCAACCACTCCCACTCATCTCCTATAACCAACTCTTGGCCCCTACGTGGGCATATGCATGGTAAGAACCATGCTTTGGTTAACAATAAGCAATAGCACCAAGTCTTGGCTACTGCAAAACTAGAGATGACACATATCTATCACTACGACATACCGATGGTTGATTTCATGAATTTTACTCATTGTTCACGGGTTCATATAACATCCTATCTAATAAAGACGTTTATATTGGAGTCGGGTCCTACAATCTCTTTAAAATGGAAATGTTCAAAGTAAACTTATTTCACATTATGGCACACATCTTAGAGAGGATTAAATTATCACAATTCTAAAATTTGTCATTTAATGCTACATATACATATGAGTAGAAAGTAAGACAATTTCATGAAAACAAGTTAATTTAAAACCAATTCAATTTTAATATCTGTGAAACATATTCTAACACGTAAAACAAGTGATTTAAACATGACCAAAAAACTTTCAGAATTTTTTAAATCAATTTCATATTTCTTGGATATGAAAAACCTATTTTCCGAGTTGAAATTTGTTAATTATTACAAATAATAACAAATAGATTCATAAAATAATCAAACTTGGCAGACATAATAAAATGATCATATGAAAAGTGTTTACAAAGTTTTGTCAAGATCTGAGTTCACATGATGTGAATTTAGACTTCTATAGAATGCTAAACTTAAGTTGCTTATAGTAGTTTTGAATTAATTGCTAAAATAAATATCAAATAAATTTTAAAAATTATAACATTTTTCAGATAAGTTCAGAACATGTTGATGAAGGTCTGGGTAAAACTTTAGATCAATCTAAGTTAAAACAAAGGAGAACGGAAATCAAGGAGTACAAGAGGAAAAGTCAAATGTTGAATAGGTTCACTGATAGAAAATAGTTGACCGTTTTATTGCCATAAGCATAATTTGGCAGCAAAATAGGTTTAGAATTACCTGGTGAATTAGTCAACTGTTTCCTTCGAAACGATTGACTGTTTTCAGTCCCAACAAGACTGAAACATGGATTGTTAAGGATTTATGATTTCTTCTTCTAATCTAATGATTTTTAATTAAACTTAATGATGTTCTTAAACATATTTAGACTTTGAAAATTGAAAACAAATCATAATTTTATTTAATACAAAGCATCCATATATAACAATTCCGAACTTTGGAATTCCTCCTAGAATTCCTCGAATCCCTCAAGAACCTTTTGTTAGGTTTTTAATTGTAGTTTGTCTTAGGTTTTAAATTATAGATATGTCTATATTATTTATATTATTATAAATAATCTTATTGCATCACAATAGTTATAAAAATGCCTCCATAATTAGCTTTTGTTAAGGATACAATGATTCAGTGAATATTCCCGCTTTAATTATTAAAGTTAATGTTTGGATAAAAATATCCCCACAAAAACATATTCTTTTGATTGGCACATTGTGCCAAAAAGAGAGAAATAGATATAGACAGAGATGGAAAAAGAGAAAAAGAGAATTGAGGAAAGATAAGGATATTTTAGACCTTTTTAACTTTGATTAAAAGTTAACTATGATTACATAAGAGATATTTAATGTCATGCTAACAAGAAGTAGCGGCAAGGACATTTTTGCAAGTATTGCAATGTAGTGAGATTATTTATAACAATATGAACATAAGATAAATAAATCTATAATTAAAAGTTTAAGAGACATACCTTGCAAAAATCTCCAAAAACAATTATTTGAGTTATTCTCTTTTAAGTTAATAAAGAGTTGGATGCTTTCCTAAAAATTAAAAGTGATCTTACCGCATAAATCTCTAGAGAAATTATGAAGAACCACAGAGGGTGAAGATGAAAAGGAGTAGAAGAGCTAGTTTAGAAGGCTGGAGACCTATCCAAAGTGTTCGAAGAAAAAAAATTGGACCACCCAACATATCAAATGGAAACTCAAGAAAGTTAGAATAACGTTGCAACATTCACATTCATGTCAAGCTAGAAGACTAGTTCTTTATACTTTGAATCCAAACCATACCAAAAGTAATATTAATAAACTCCTACAGCAGTCAGCTTATAAGCATGTTAATTAATTTCCTTCTATACAAATTATGCAAATCCAAAGTTAATTTACACCTATATTTTCATGAGAGGCAAGTGAACAAATTTGATGTAGACTGGATCTATCACGACCGGATTCCGAGGCTGGAATCCGGAGAAGTGGATCCGAATCCGGTTTGGATCGGTGCTATCGAGGCCCGACGGGGATCCGGAAGGCCGAAGAGGCGGAGGCAGAGACGAGGGTCCGAAGGCCGAAGGGCGCTTCGATCGGAGCGGGTTCGTCTCCGGGAAGTCGGGGCCGAGGCTCCTTCGGGGGACGAAGGGGCGGCGCGGATGATGCTCCTTCTGGCCGTACTGTCGACAGGCGACGAAGCCGAAGCCGACGGTCTGAGGCCGGAAGGGTCTCGGACTCGGCTTGCTCTTGGATAGCGAGCCCAAAAGCTCCTTTGCCGGACGAGGGGACAGCGCGGGGCCGAGCCTCCTGTCGCAGGGCAACCGTCGTACGGCGTCGAGACCAGGGAGAGGAGTCCGAGGTCGGCGGTCGAGACCGACTCGGGAAGGTCGGCGATGATTCGAACCGAGCCCCTGCAGGAGGGAAAGAAGAAGAAAGACCGGTCAGCAGGAGTCCCGGGCTCTGGCCCTTAGGAACCCCCTCCGACGGTCAAGTTAGCTTCTGAAGATGATTCGATTCAGAGGGCAAGAAGTAGCTTTAATGCTATTTGGACCGTAGTCCTTAAGGGTCTCGGAGGCAAAGAGTTGCATACCTTTGGCAATAAATAGCGGTGTATTTATAGCAGAGGATAGAGGTTGGTTAACGGTGGTAGCCGATATAGGACTATGTTTGGGCTTACTGGTAAACCGCCATAGTGCCTGATCCGCCACCGGAGTAGGCCGGACTCGGCTATCGGGCCGAAGGGGGTTGGGCCGCTGAGGGGCCGAAGCCTGCTGGGCCTTGGACTGCCGTGCTGTTCCCGGGCCTTAGGCTGATGGGCCGCTGACGGACTGAAGCCTGTTGGGCCGGGAGCGACGGTGCCGCTTATGGGGCCGAGGGCTGCTGGGCCGCCGATAGTCTGGAGGCTCCCGGAGGGCCTGATACTGCTGCTGTTGGGCTGAACGGGGTTTGGGCCTGCTCTAATGAACCGAATCGGATTCTGCCTCATCAAAATTATTTTGTGATTGTTTTTCCGTCAGCATTGTGAATCCAGCAAGAGCAGATGATAGCAGATGTTTCTCAATGGAGTTACACTAGATGCAATACCCCTATAGTTGCATCGTAGAGCATTGTAACTAGGGATGTAAATTGGGCCGACTGGGCTAGGTTATGTGATAATTTTGATTTAAGCCAAATTTAAATTTAATTTAAATTCAGTTCAAATTTAATTCAACTTCAACTCCAATTCAATAATGAGTAGGCTGGGATGGGTTGGATTGGGCTGGCCCTATTTATAAATGATTTGTTAGAAGTATTTTACTTTTTATATGAATTATGATAAAAGTCAATAGAGTAATTTGGGTCAACCCATTTTCAGCCCAACTCGACCCAGATTTAACTAATGCCAACCCAAATTTAACCTAATCCGATTTATATAACTAGGGTCAACCCAATTTCCTTTAATTTGAGTTGAGTTGGGCTGGGCCATGGGTTGACCCGTCCGATTGACACCCCTAATTGTAACAACTATATTTTATTTTATTTTTTTAAGATAGGACCTCACATGTCCAACGTGTATGTATAGATTGATATCCGATCGGACAACATGAAAAAAATTAAAAATAAAAAATCATTATTGAACTCGACCCAATTAAGTGTCTTTTTTCACTATTCATTGGGCTTTAATTTTTTATTTTAAAAAAAAATTATCAAATCAGATATTGAGCGGCAAGGACATATGGGACATGTAGACTCCAACCTAACAAAGTTCAAAAAAATTATATTTGCTACAATACTCTACTGTGCAGCCGCAGGAACGTTGCAGCACGTATAACTCTTCTTATTGAACTTGGTTTAATATGGAGTGTAAGTAGGGGTACGAGTTTAGTGGGCCAGCTCGCAGACCAACTAAAGCCAGCCCAATCCTTTTTGAAATTGGGCTTAGTCCAAGACTCCAAATATAATTAAATTGGGTTAGATGAACTTTGGGCAGATCGAGTAATGCTTGCTGCAATATCCCAGCATACTGCAATGAGGGGAATTGCAACAGGTTAAGAAAAAAATATTGAAACATATTTTGGTCGAGTCCGACGTGTCTTACTGGTCCGTATAGTACAATGCTCGATCGGACGATTCAAAAAAATTTAAAAAAATAAAAAATCATTACTAGGCTTGGCCTATTAAAATATTTTTTTAGGTTTGATTTTGATTTTTCAAATTATTTTGGATCGTCCAAATGAGCATTGCACTGTACACTCGTTCGGACGGATAGGACATGTCCGGGGCGACTTAAAAAATTTAAAAAAAAAAAAAAAAACTTACTACAGTGCCCCCATTGCAGCACGGGGATATTGCAGCAAGCATTATTTAGGCGTATCAAAAAAAATTTGGGTAATCTTGGAGTGACCCATATTTATGCATCTAGTATGGCGTAGCAAATGATCTCCAGTTATACAATGGTGCAAGAATTCAACCGTGGTGCAAAGTGCTGAATGCTGGAAAAAAAAGTTAATAAACTCTATCACCGCTGTCACTTATTAGTAAGTGTGAAGACTCATTAATAAATACCCCTTTTCCTCTAATGAAAGTTTTTGGTTGACCCCTTCTAGGGCGTCTTCTCGCCTTCGACCACTGTTAAGGTCTTCATCTGAGCTCGGCCTTCGGTTGTAATCTATCATCCCTTCCTTCTTCCTCCTTCGTTTGTTATGAGTAGCCAGACCTTAGTGCCCCTTTCCTCTGTGGTATTGGCCTAATCCTTGCTGGTTTTGCTGGTTTTCTCATCTTGGTCACTCCACTGGTATGTTCCTGTAGACTGTGATGGCTTATCAGTGTGATCTCTTTGGCCACGTCGGGCTTGCTCATCTTCTAAGGAGACCTTTCTTTGAAGCTTTCGGATTTGCTAGAAAAGCTGGAAGGTAACCGCAAATTAATATCCCGCCTTAGCCTGAAGGGTTTGTTTCTTCCGAGCTCTCACCCATGCCTTCAGCTCTCTCTCTCTCTTTAGTGCTCTCTCTATCTTCATTCGGGTGGAGCAGGCATCGCCTCCACAACCACCCTGCCCCAAGGCTCAATGGAGAATACAAAATTTTGAAGAACACAAGATCATGCAGTGTACTAATTAGGTGTAAAACAAGATGTTGAAAAATATAGACTACCCCAACGAACAGAGCAGTGCCCAAGATTTCGATCCACACAACACGAAGAAAGTGGAGGAAGAAGGAATCAATCACACCAGACAAGAAGACAATATTTTACGTGGTTCGGAGAGACAATGTCTTCCTACGTCCACGGGTGACAACGATCAAAAACTTCACTAGATGTGGAGAATTACACACGAGTTGCTCACTGCCTCCAAAAGGAACAAATCCATTTTTACAAATACTCTCAAACTCTCTATCTCTTCTGTTTTTATCTTATATTCCCGTAACACAGAGATGCACACTATATAGAGTGCTTGAGCCGCATGAAGCGCCGTCTTGGAAAAGCACGTCCGCGTTAGAAACGAACTCCTCCCGCGCCAACGTCGTGTCCAAGTGGGCAACCACCTCCCCACATCTCCTCGTCCACGTCCGTGTTTGAGTGGGGCTCCACCCACTCCTCATCCACTTCGTGATTCCCGGATGGGATTGTGACAAGCTCCACCATGATCGTCGTAACCGCCAATGCCCCCACCGGGGCTACCTCACATGTTCTGTAAGCCGATCAAGTCCAGGCAATGCCTGAACTTCTCTGAAGGAATAGGCTTTGTCAGCATGTCTGCCGGGTTCTCCATCGTATGAATCTTTTCCACAGCAATTGTACCCTGCAAGATGACATCACGAACGAAGTAATATCTGACATCTATGTGTTTGGTCCTCTCATGATACATCTGATTTTTCGTCAGATGTATGGCACTCTGGCTATCACAGTACACTGAAGTCTCCTCCTGCACATGTCCCAGATCACCAACCAAACCTCTCAGCCACAAAGCTTCTTTCACTCCCTCTGCCATTGCCATATACTCAGCTTCTGTCGTCGACAAAGCCACAATGGACTGCAAAACAGCCTTCCAACTAATAGCACATCCAGAGAAAGTAAAGATATAACCTATCAGAGATCTCCTCTTATCTAGATCACCAACGTAATCTGAATCAACATAGCCAACCAGCTGACCACCATCATTATTTTCTTTCTAAAATACCAGACTTACACCAGAAGCACCTTTGAGGTATCGAAGAATCCACTTCACAGCCTCCCAGTAGATCTTCCCAGGATTTCCCATGTACCTGCTAACCACACTAACAGCATGAGAAATATCTGGCCGAGTGCACACCATAGCATACATAACACTACCAACTGCACTGGCATATGGAACTTTAGCCATCAATTCCATCTCTTTCTCAGTCTTCGGAGAATCTTCTGCAGACAATCTGAAGTGGGCTGCCAATGGTGTACTCACAGCTTTGCAGTCCTTCATGCCAAACCTTTCCAGCACTTTCTCAATGTACTTCTTCTGTGATAAGTACAACTTTCCAGTGCCACGGTCTCTGTGAATTTTCATGCCCAAAATCTTCTTTGTTGCCCTGAGATCCTTCATCTCGAATTCACCACTCAACTGAGACTTTAAGTGATTAATTTCTGACATGTTCTTAGCTGCTATCAACATGTCATCCACATACAATAACAAGTAGATAAATGAACCATCTGAAAGCCTTTTATGATACACACAACTATCATAATCACTCCTAGAGTAACTTTGACTCAGCATAAAAGTATCAAACCTCTTATACCACTGCCTTGGAGATTGCTTCAAGCCATACAAAGACTTCTTTAACAGGCACACATGATCTTCCTTACTAGAAACTACGAACCCCTCAGGCTGATGCATGTAGATCTCCTCTTCCAGCTCACCATGTAAGAATGCTGTCTTAACATCCAGTTGCTCCAACTCCAGATCGAGCAAAGCAACTATAGCAAGCAACAAACGAATAGAAGTATGTTTTACAACAGGAGAGAATACCTCATTAAAGTCAATGCCCTCTCGCTGTGTGAAACCTTTTGCCACTAATCGTGCCTTGAATCTTGCATCCTCCACACCAGGAATTCCTTCCTTTTTCTTGAAAACCCACTTGCACCCTATAATCTTTTGACCAGATGGTACTTTTACCAGCTCCCATGTCTCATTCTTCTGAAGAGACTCAATCTCCTCTTGCATGGCCAATTGCCATCGAGAGGACTCATCTGATGTAATTGCCTCTCTATAAGAACACGGTTCTGCCACCTCAACATCGTCTGCAACAGACAAAGCAAAAGCTACCATGTCAGCATGACTATACCTACTAGGTGGCTTAATCACCCTACGCTGCCTGTCTATTGCAATACTGTTGTTGTACTGTACTGCTCTCTGGCACATCAACTGTCCCATCTGGACTTTGTACTGTCTCTTTTTGCACTACACTGTCTTCTGAAAGCTTCACCTCTAGCTCTCCTTGCTTGCCACTAACCTGATCTCCACCTTTTGTTATTGACTTCTCTCCCGACCGGAGCATTGCAGACTCATCAAAGGTTACATCTCTCTTAATCATAAACTTAGGTGAAAGAGGATTGGTACACCACAACCGATACGCTTTCACACCTTGAGTTTGTGCATATCCTAAGAAAATGCATTTCTTCACCCTCGGCTCTAACTTGTCACCTGTGACATGAGCATATGCAGGACAACCAAAAACTCTAAGGTGAGAGTAATCAGCAGGAGAACCAGACCATACCTCCTCGGGAGTTTTCAACTCTATGGCTGTGGATGGAGATCTATTCACCAAGTAGCAAGCTGTATTGACAGCTTCCACCCATAATGACTTTGACAGACCTGCCTGAGATATCATACTTCTCGCTCTCTCTAAGAGTGTCCTGTTCATCCGTTCTGCAACACCGTTCTACTGTGGTGTTCCTGCTACAGTGCGATGTCGAACGATGCCATCATTCTTACAAAACTCTTCAAATTCTTTCGAGCAGAATTCCATACCATTGTCAGTACGGAGGCGCTTGATTTTCTTACCAGTCTGCCTTTCAATCAATGCCTTTCACTGCTTGAAAATGACGAACACATCACTCTTTTTCTTCAAAAAATATACCCAAGCTTTTCTTGAGAAATCATCAATAAAAGTCAACAAATAGCTTGATCCACCCTTTGAGACAACTGAAGCAGGACCCCAAAGGTCAGACTGGATGTAGTCTACGGTGCCCTTAGTCCTGTGAACTGTTGTACTGAATTTCACCCTGCACTGCTTACCGAACACACAATGCTCACAGAAATCCAGCTTTCCAGTCTTCTGATCAGCAAGCAAGCCTCGCTTGCTCAACTCCATCATGCCTCTTTCACTCATATGGCCCAGTCGCATGTGCCACAATCAGGTAGGGTCATCGTCTGAACTTGATGCCACATTAGCACTTCCTGTCACAGTGCTGCCCTGTAGATGATAAAGACCACCAGTCAACCTTCCTTTCATCACAATCAATGCACCTCGAGAAACTTTCAGGATGCCATTCTCTGCTGTGAATCGGTATCCATGGGAATCCAAAATACTCAAGGAAATCATACTTCTCCACAGTTCTGGAATATGCCGCACCTCCAGTGTTCTGATGACATTATCAAACATCTTAATTTTGACTATACCAACTCCAACAACTACAATAGTTATGTTATCTCCCAAAGTCACGGTACCACTACTCACTGATGTATAAGTAGAAAACTACTCTCTGTTGGGACACATGGAAAGTACAACCAGAATCAAGTATCTAATCATCTTCAGTGGTGCCAGTAGAGACTGACAATACAGTCTCATCATCAACAGTCTCCTCTTAAACAACATTCGCTGCATCATTAGAAGACTATGCCTGCATCTTGCTTTTTCCTTTGAACTTCGGACAATCTTTTCTGATGTGCCCTCTTTGATTGCATTCATAACATTTAACTTTCTTCGTTGACGACTTAGATTTTAATCTTGCTCTCCTCACTCCTTTTTTTCAGTTCTACCCCTCACCATCAAACCATCTGCTCGATCTTCGCCATACGTTTCTAACACTCGCCTTTTCAACTCCTTAGAGTTCAGGGAGGCCTTAACATCTTCCACACATATGTCATCTCTCCCATACAGCAAAATATCAACAAAATTCTCATACGAAGGAGGTAATGAACACAAGAGTATAAGGGCTTGGTCTTCATCATCAATTTTGACACCAATATTTTTAAGATCCATAATAGTCTTATTAAATTCGTTTAGATGATCGGTAACGGGTGTACCTTCTTTCATGCGAAAAGTAAACAGTTGTTGCTTCAAGTACAGACGGTTTGTGAGAGACTTCGTCATGTACCTCGATTCAAGTTTGAGCCAGAGCTTTGACGGGGTGTCTTCATCAGCGACCTCTCTCAACACATCATCTGCTAGGCACAGACGAAGCGAAGCAAGAGCACGCTCCAGGTACTCTTCTTTTTCTTCATCTGTCCACTCGGCTGGCAAGTCTCTCTTTTCTTTCAACGCCTTACCCAGCTCCTGTTGCACCAATAAAGATTTCATCTTTAACCGTCAGATGTTGAAATCCTTCGTCTTTCCATCAAACACTTCGACTTCGAACTTTATTGCCGATGTCACCTTCACAGTCATCAATTAGAAGTAAGGATCGAATCTTAACCTGGCTCTGATACCAATTTGTTGAAAAATATAGACTACTCCGACGAACAGAGCAGTGCCCAAGATTTCGATCCACACGACACGAAGAAAGTAGAAGAAGAAGGAATCAATCACACCAGACAAGAAGACAATATTTTACGTGGTTCAGAGAGACAATGTCTTCCTACGTCCACAGGTGACAACGATCAAAAACTTCACTAGATGTGAAGAATTACACACGAGTTGCTCACCGCCTCCAAGAGGAACAAATCCCCTTTTACAAATACTCTTTAACTCTCTATCTCTCTGTTTCTTCTATTTTTATCTTATATTCCCGTAACACAAAGACGTCTTGGAAAACCACGTTCGCGTGAGAAACGAACTCCTCCCGCCCCAGCGTCGTGTCCAAGTGGGAAACTACCTCCCCACATCTCGTCTACGTCCGTGTTTGAGTGGGACTCCACCCACTCCTCATCCACTTCGTGATTCTCGGATGGGATTGTGAAAAGGCGGGCCACTACCCGACACAAGAAACACTTCTTTCGCCTGGGCGGAGGGGCTACCTTTTCCCGCGTGTTTTGGCCTTAACCGTGTCAATAAACAATGAATGAAGGCCATCCCTGATACTTCAGCAGGAATAAGATTCTTAATGAGAACTTACTCAATTTTGTAATGATAAAACCTTACAAGCAAACAGACAACCCAGTGAAAGGTGTTTTATCTAATGGGTTTAACATTATATAGAAACTAAGTTAATACAAACTATTTTATCTAATGGGTTAAATATTAGTCAAGCTGGTTTAGTCCTTCTTCTCTTTCGTACTCATAAAATCCTATTACTATTTTCATGACCGAGAAAGAGCTAAGAATTGAGGAGGATTAGTTTTAGGATTTGTGATTCGTCAGAAAAAGATAATTTAAATTAAATTTACTGTTTTTCTAAATTTAATGTAGTACGGATAATAAATGAAATATATTTTTTTATTTTTTTAGTGAGTTTAATATTCATTCTTCAATCAATGCACAGAGAGAGAGAGAGAGGAAGGGTGTGTACCTAAGTTTGGGCACGGAATGTGCCTGCACGACACTTAGGGAACATAAGAAAATACACGAAAATCGTTACTGAAGGCTAAGAAGTTTTCAGAATTTGTTTGGGATCTCACCTTCGAGTCCATACTAATTGTTAACTATATTATTTTAATATTATTTTGTTATTTAGAATTTAAATTTTAGCATGTGAAAATCATTTAAATTATTTAGGGAGAGTTTCGTCAAGTTTAAATTAAAATGATCATGTTTTAAGATAAAATTTAGGTTAAACCTTAAAATAATTCTAGATAGTTAAATCTCAAAAATTTTGTATCAACCAATAGATTCTATTCGACTATTGATAAATGACTCCCCAATGTCAATAATTATATTTGATAGATTGTCAATTTATGTTTTCTGTTAAATTTGAGTTAATCAAATCGACTTTATTAATTGGAATTGATTTAGAACTTTGTAAAGATATCTGTTTAAATTTTGAATCATATGAAAATAAATATTTGTTTAGCTGTTGAGCCTCACAATTTTGTGACCTTTTAAGAATAATTATCTTAAGAGCGAGGACTTCCTAAGAGGTCACCCATCCCAATGCTAATCCTGATTAAGTACTCTTGAATACGAAGTTCTTTACAAGAATCAAGCTAATATTCAAAAAGGTGTCTCGATGTTTAAAGATATAATTTAGTTATATTTAAGATGTGTAATATTCTACCCTACTAATATAGGCGACATCATCATCACCATGTTACGTAACGTACAATCAATTCACTAAGTAGGTGGGACTCTAAAAGTGACTCTCATAGGTTCAAGAGGTGACTCTTATCATGCGACTTCATATTCTAAGATAGTCCTTTCATGCTGTAGTATTTTGCCTTATATGGCACTTAACTTACACACTTCCGACTAATTCATGACTCTTATATATATATTATAGCATCCTATACTCCAACCATCAAGGTATTATTCGCTTTGGTTCATAAGTCTCACAACTTTATCCTTTTTCATAAGTAATTAGATGCAGAACAAGGACTTCCCATGAGATCACCTATCCATATATCACTTATGATTAAGCACTTTTAACTGTGGAGTTCTTTATAAAAAACGAGTCAATCGAAAAGATGCATCGATGTTTGAAGATATAACTTAACTATATTTAATATGTGTTACATATAAAACACCTCAGAATCCACTTTAAAAAAATTTAAAAATATTTTTTTTTTAAACCCATTGTACTCATCAATGAATTGATTAAGAGCATAATCACCCATGACATGTCACACGTCCGTGTCGTGTAAGAAAAAGGACACAAACCAATAACGCTACCTTTACCGATAAATTCATCGATATTGTATAGATTATTATTTAATACTTAATCTATCATTTATCTTTTAATAAGGAGAAATACTCACAGCAACAGTCTCGTGGTCGTTACAATACAACCGCCACCCAATCTACAAATCGATGTGTCATATTTAAGATCTACTATACCTCCTTCGAAGAGGTGTTACAACCATAATTATACTAAAATACTAGAAGAGCATTTTAACAAGTATTTCTCTTTTTCTGGTCAAAAACAAGTATTTCCCTTTAATAAAAGTAACCGAGGAACCCACAGATGAAATGTTTGCAACAGCTTGCCGTTTGAGTCCCCATAAGAAGCCCATACATAAAAAGAGCCCAACTAGGCAGCCGATTCCCACCACGTCTGTCATCCAAAACCAGAAAGATTGGCCTCTAAACGAGATTCATCATCATACCTCACCAGTGAGAAATATTTGTTGCATGCCACGGGCGTAGCAGGTGCTACATAATCCAACGATTCAAGCCATAAATAGTGTAATTTTTTTAATTATCTAATCAAAGATTCATAGTAGATATTGCAAGTGCCACATCATGATTAGGCGTGTCAATTGGGCGGGTTAACCCGTGACCCAACTTAACCCAGTCCATATTAAATGAAATTGAATTGGCTCAAGTTATATAAATTGGGTTGAACTAAATTTAAGTTGACATTAGTTAAATATAGACTGGGTTTGGTCAAAAACGGGTTGACCCAATTTAATTTATTAACTTTTATAATAATTCATACAAAAAATAAAATACTTATAATAAATCATTATAAATAGGGCCAACCCAACTCACTCGTTATTGAATATGGGTTGAATTTGGACTGAATTTAGATTAAATTTGAGTTGGACTAAATTTGGACTAGACTATTTTGATTTTGAGTTAGACTCTAATTATCACAAAGTTCAGTCCAGCCCGTCCAATATACATCCCTACACATGATCCAACTATTTGGATTGTACCTGAGTGTAATTTTGTTTAAAATTGTCCAATCAAAAATTGAAGAATGCTAACGCTGAGTTAGAACATTCTTTTTGATGTAGACTGGATCTATCACGACCGGAGAAATGGATCCGAAGCCGGTTCGGATCGGTGTTATGGAGGCCCGACGGGGATCCGGAAGGCCGAGGAGGCGGAGGCGGAGGCGAAGACGAGGGTCCGAAGGCCGAAGGGCGCTTCGGTCGGTGCGGGCTCGTCTCCGGGAAGTCGGGGCCGAATCTCCCGTTGCGGGGCAGCCGTCGCACGGCGTCGAGACCAGGGAGAGGAGTCCGAGGTCGGCGGCCGAGACCGACTCGGGAAGGTCGGCGGTGATTCGAACCGAGCTCCTGCAGGAGGGAAAGAAGAAGAAACCGGTCAGCAGGAGTCCCGGGCTCTGGCCCTTAGGAACCCCTTCCGACGGTCAAGTTAGCTCCTGAAGATGATTCGATTCAGAAGGCAAGAAGTAGCTTTAATGCTATTCGGACCGTAGTCCTTAAGGGTCTCGGAGGCCAAGAGTTGCATACCTTTGTCAATAAATAGCGGTGTATTTATAGCAGAGGATAGAGGTTGGTTAACGGTGGTAGCCGATATAGGACTATGTTTGGGCTTACCGGTAAACCGCCATAGTGCCTGATCCGCCACCGGAGTGGGCCGGACTCGGCTATCGGGCCGAAGGGGGTTGGGCCGCTAAGGGGCCGAAGCCTGCTGGGCCTTGGGCTGCCGTGCCATTCCCGGGCCGAAGGCTGGCGGGCCGCTGACGGGCTGAAGCCTGTTGGGCCGGGAGCGAGGTGCCGCTTACTGGGCCGAGGGCCGCTGGGCCGCTTACGGGCTGGAGGCTCCCGGAGGGCCTGATACTACTGCTGTTGGGCTGAACGGGGTTTGGGCCCGCTCTAATGGGCCGAATCGGATTCTGCCTCATCACATAGCCCCCTACTCTTGTCTTCCTCAGTTCTGAGATGGCGAGAGTATAGCCCGAAGCTGTCAAAAGAGCATCGTAACAGGTGTCTTACCCGAAGCTCTGTTCTCTTTTTACTGGGAAGAGGGGGCCCTCGGTCGGCCGAGGGCTACGCGGTTGCTTCGTCCCCGCTCAGAGTGGCGACGAAGGCTCGGAGCCGAGAAGCCGAAGGGGCCGAGCCCTCTGACTCGTGTCAGGCTCCATTAAATGGACGGGATGGCGCTTCGCCTCGCGAGGAAGCACGGGACACGCGTCGCGCATCCGGTCGCTCCGTCGAAAACACAAAAGGATCCTGACCGCTCTCTAGTCGCGGATCGCCTCGGCCCTCTGCCCGAGGCTTCACTCGGATTGCCGCCCTTTTCATCTTCAGCGCGCGGATCGGGACACGCGGCGCGTATCCGGGCGGCCAGCCGAAGGGTCGGAGCGCCCTCGGCCGTTGATTGCTTCGCTGCAAGTCCCGGAGCTGGTCCGTCATTATTGCCGATGGACAGCGCACGTGGCGTGCATCTGAGCGGGGCGAGGGGACGAGCGGGACGATCTCGGCCGTTGGCTTCGGCGGGAGGCGCTCCGAACGAGCTCTATAAATACAAGCCCTCAGCGGGGCACTGTTCTTCTTCCTGCTGCTGCGCTTGCGTTTCCTCTGCAATCTTCCAAGCTCTTCTTCCTTCTCCTGCGGAAAGCTAGCTTCCTGAAGGCTTCGTCCGAGCTCGCCGGCCACCGTGGGAAGGTCTCCATTCCTCGGAGCGCATCGCTGGTGGAGCTGGGAGGTTTGAGGAGCCGCACTCGGCTCAGGAGAGACTTCCTCCCCCTTCCTGCGAGTAAGCCCTAGCTTTCCTCCTTCCCTTCGTGGCCTTATGGTCCGGGATTCTTCTAGTGAGATCACTCCTTCGGACGAGGAGTATACTCCTTCCCACTCTCTGCGATCTCTCCTGTCAGATCCCCTCACCTCAGACTCCTCTGCCCCAGCAATGTCCGAAGAATCCGAGGTCTCCGGGACTGAGGGGTCGAGGCTTCCGGAGCCGAGGTTTCCGGGGCCGAGACCTCCGGGGCCGAGTACGCCGAAGAGGTCCGGAGCCCAAGCCAGGCTTCTACTTCGGGACGCCGTCGTCCGGATATGGCTTCGGAAGCATCCTGCGCCCTTTCGGACGCAGAGGTTACGCGCCTGGTCTCCTACTTCCAGCTCCCTTCCTGGATGACGGTCATTCGGCCTGACTCCGCCACCCGGGCTAACACTTTCCGCCCGGGTTCCTTCTCCATTTACGTTGATAGCTTCGAGGCGGGTTTCCGTCTTCCACTCCCCACCTTCGTCATCAACCTTCTCAGTTTCTACGGGCTGGCTCCGTCTCAGCTCTTTCCCAACTCCTGGCGCACCGTATACGGTTTCTTGAGCGTTTTTGCTCAAGTGAAGATCCGCCCTTCCATCAATGTCTTCCGCTGCCTCTTCAAAATTCAAAGGCAGGGGAAGTCCGAGTGGTACTGCTTCGTCCCTCGGGTCGGGCGAAGCGTATTCTCCGGGAAGCCTTCGTCCATCCACGGCTGGAAGAGGAAGTTCGTCTTCGTCTCCCTGCCAGAGAAGGAGGAGGGCGTGTGGCCCTTCCCTACTAAATGGGAGCCGCTGGCTGCAGGCCTCTCGGATCCTCCTATCCTCACCCCGGTCCAGAGCATCCTTGTGGGTCGCATCCAGATGATGGCCCCGTACAGTGTCTGGGGGCTTCTCAGCGCGTCGGAGCGTCTGGTGACCGCCGGGGTATGGCCGGATCCGAGGTCCGATCCGGTGCGGGCCTTCCCTTATCTTCCTCCCGGGGAGACTCCGCGGGGCCGCGGAGGAAGGGCCGCCGCTCCTCTGGCCGAAGCTCTTCCGGCTGAGGATGCTGATGAAGTTTCGGCCGAGGTAAGTCGGCTCTGAGTTTGTACTTGTTCTCTGTTCTGTTTCTGACGGGTTTTTCTTGCTTGCAGCAATGGCCGATCTCGACTCCCTCCTCGACCGGATATCCGACCAGCGCGGTCCGGGCCGGGCACCGGCCTCGCAGGCGGCAGGCAGGTCCGGCCGAGGCGCTGGGGCTCCGAGGACCCGAGGCGGGGTCCCAAGGACGGCGGCCTCTTCTGAGGGCCGTGCTGCTGTTGCCGCTCTCGAGAGAGAGCGAAAGTCGAAATTCGCCGCTCGAAGGGCGGCCGAGCGTCGAAGCGCCCCCGGTCGGAAGAGGCCATAGACGCGGAGGAGGCTCCGCTGATCAGGAGGAGTGCCGAGGCCCGAAGGGCCGCGAGGCTGGCGTCTCCTGAAGTGCCGAGGGGCGATTCTCCTTCGGCTGTAGCGGCCGGGGTCGGCGACGAAGGCGCCGGGTCGCAGGCTCCCCGGGCGCAGCGCAAGTGGTGGCGCCCCGAACCGGGGATTTACGAGGACGAGAGTATGGAAGACTCGCAGACGTGCCTCCGTCTGCTCCGCAGTCTTACTCTCCCTTCGGCCTTTGAAGGGCTGAAGCGCCATTCGGTCATCGACCTGGCGGCGATGAGCGCTCGGCTGTCTGTCCAGGTAATACGCTTGAAGGTGCTTCAGTCGAGCTTTCCTTAGCTTTCTCTTGGTTTTCCTTTTTTCTGATCACTGTTCGCTTTCGGCTCGCAGGCTGCGGTGACAGGCAGCGTCTTGATGCACCATCAGGAGCAGCTCCGGCTCCAGCTCCTGGAGGCCGAGAGGGAGTCGGATGGCTCGGGCGAGGGCACTTCGGTGGTGCCCGACATCGAGCCTTTAGTCGGTGGGCTCGTGACCTCGAGTGCCCAGGTGCGGGCGCAGCTGGAGGAGAAGACAGCTGAGGCCCGCGCTTCCGCCGAGGCCAAGGTGAAGGCCGAGGGGGAGCTCGCCGTGGCACAGTCCGAGATCCGGGCCCTCAAGGCCCAGATTCAGGAGAAAGACTCCCGGCGGGCTTCGGAGAAGCGGCGACACGCCGAGGAGGTATCGGCGCTGAAGCGGGAGCTGGAGGAGGTGGCGGACTTGGCCGTAGCTGAATACAAGGCCGGCCCGGACTTCACCGAAGAGATCATCCAAGCTCAACTGCTGGCCTCTTCCTCCGTCTTCGACCTCGGGTTGGCTGTCACTCAGAGGGCCTGCCCGAGTGTTGATTTGACCGGGGTCGACCTACCGAGGGGTGAGGAAGCCAAGGAGCTCCTGTCTTGGTGGCAGGGACTTATGGCCGAGAGGGCCTCGACTCCTGCGCCGGATGATGGAGCTGCGCCCGCTGAGGGGGTCCCTGAGGAAGCTGTCCCTGAGGAGGCCGCCGACGAGGAGGTTGCCGCTGAGGAGGCTGCCGCTCCTGAAGCGGTGCAGATCGTCGACTCTCCCTCTCCCTCTCCCTCTCCGGGACAAGCCGCAGCCGAGGTGGAGGAGGCCGAAGCCGAAGAATGACGCGGGGACCCCCCCCCGGTTTCCGCTTCTTCTTCTGTTGTAAGCCCTCGGCTTAGGGTAGGGCTGGTTTACGCTTCTTCTTCTATCGTAAACCTCCGGCCAAGTATGCGGCCGACTTTTACTTCTTCTTCTGTTGTAAGCCCTCGACCGAGGGTGTGGCCGGCTTTTGTACTTCCTTTTCTATAAATACAAGGAATTTTTTTCGGCTTTACCTTGGTGTTTGCGTATGATCGACCGAATATGGCCCTTCAGGAGCCTGAGATCCTGTCGTCGTTCGCTATAGCTTGTAAGGCCGAGACCCGATGTAGGTTCGGATAGAATGTCGCCATAGTATTCGGCCGGGGCCTTTACTATCGTGGTCCATATGATCCCGAAGGGACATCTTGCCGCTTCTTACGTTTGTCGGATGGCCGAAGCCATTCATGCTTCCGCTTGCGCGAACTTAGATATGCCTTGCCGCTTCCCGAATCGGTATACGTGGCCGGAGCCATTCCCGGTGCAGTTTACACGGACTTGGAAAGAATTCCATGCCGCTCCCGATACGGTTTGCATGGCCGAAGCCACTCCCGGTACGGTTTACACGGACTTAGAAAGAATACCATGCCGCTCCCGATACGGTTCGCATGGCCGAAGCCACTCCCGGTACGGTTTGCACGGACTTAGAAAGAATACCATGCCGCTCCCGATACGGTTTGCATGGCCGAAGCCACTCCCGGTACGGTTTACACGGACTTAGAGAATACCATGCCGCTCCCGATACGGTTTGCATGGCCGAAGCCACTCCCGGTACGGTTTACACGGACTTAGAGAATACCATGCCGCTCCCGATACGGTTTGTATGGCCGAAGCCACTCCCGGTACGGTTTACACGGACTTAGAGAATACTATGCCGCTCCCGATACGGTTTGCATGGCCGAAGCCACTCCCGGTACGGTTTACACGGACTTAGAAAGAATACCATGCCGCTCCCGATACGGTTTGCATGGCCGAAGCCACTCCCGGTACGGTTTACAGGGACTTAGAGAATACCATGCCGCTCCCGATACGGTTTGCATGGCCAAAGCCACTCCCGGTACGGTTTACACGGACTTAGAGAATACCATGCCGCTCCCGATACAGTTTGTATGGCCGAAGCCACTCCCGGTACGGTTTACACGGACTTAGAGAATACCATGCCGCTCCCGATACGGTTTGCATGGCCGAAGCCACTCACGGTACGGTTTACACGGACTTAGAAAGAATACCATGCCGCTCCCGATACGGTTTGCATGGCCGAAGCCACTCCCGGTACGGTTTACACGGACTTAGAGAATACCATGCGTCCTGATAAAAGAGGTCTTTATTCATACTCTGCGGCTGTAAGCCTGGGGAAAAGTGACTTACACATAATAACGCCGAAGGCGCTCAACATTCCAGGTGCGAGGGAGAGGCTGGCCCGAAAGAGTCTCCAACCGATAAGCTCCACGCCTGATCACCTCCCTGACCCGATAGGGCCCCTCCCAGTTGGGGGCAAGCTTTCCTGAGGCTTCGGCTGGTTTGGAAGCATGAGCGTTCCTCAACACGAGGCTCCCTACTTCAAAGCATCGGGGCTTTACTCGAGTGTTGTGGTACTTCGCCATGCGCTGTTGATAAGCGGCCAGCCGGACGCGAGCCCTGTCTCGGGTCTCTTCAATGAGGTCCAGGTGGTCTTTCAGTCCTTCATCGTTGGCCTTCGGATCGTAAGCAATGACCCTGGGAGAGGGAAGGCCGATCTCCACCGGAATAACGGCCTCTACGCCATAGGCCATGCGAAAGGGAGTTTCGCCGGTGGGGGTTCGGCTTGTCGTCCGATAAGCCCACAGAACACTTGGCAGCTCCTCCACCCATCGGCCCTTAGCTTCGCCGAGGCGGGTTTTCAATCCCTGTAGGAGGCTTCGGTTAACGACTTCGACTTGGCCGTTTGTTTGAGGATGCGCCACCGAAGTAAATTTGTGGAGTATGCCGAAGCTGGCGCAGTTGTCGCTGAACCGCCGGCTGTCGAACTGCTTCCCATTGTCAGAAATAATGGCCCGAGGGACGCCGAACCGGCAAATGATGGACTTCCAGACGAAGTTCCAAGCATTGCTATCGGTTATTGCCGCGAGGGGTTCGGCCTCGACCCACTTAGTGAAATAATCTACTGCCACGATGAGGAATTTTCTCTGGCCGGTGGCAACGGGAAAAGGCCCCAGGAGGTCAAGCCCCCACTGAGCGAAAGGCCAGGGGTCGGATAAGGGGGTCAGAAGGGCGGCTGCCTGGTGGATGAGGGAGCTATACCTCTGGCACTGGTCACATTGCCGGACGAGGGCTAAGGCGTCCTCTCGGAGCGATGGCCACCAGTAGCCTTGTCTTAGAAGCTTGTGAGCCAAGGCCCTTCCTCCCGCATGCGCTCCGCATACCCCTTCATGGACTTCTTTCGTGGCGTAGTCGGCTTCAGCTGGGCCGAGGCACCGCAGCAGTGGTCGGCCGAAGGATTTCTTGTACAGGGCCCCGTCCAGAAGAAGAAAGTGGGATGAGCGCTGTCGAATGCGCTTTGCCTCCTTCGGATCTGGCGGGACTTCTCCTTGGAGAAGAAAAGCGACGAGGGGGGTCATCCATGTCTCGGCCTCGGCCTCGGCCTCGGCGACTAGCATGGCTTCGGTTTCGCCGAGGCTTGGTTCGGCGAGCTCTTCGACGAGGATCATTCGGCCTCCCCCCCCGTCTTGGGTTGACGCCAGCCGGGAAAGTGCATCGGCTCGGGCATTCTCGGCTCTCGGGATCCTCACAACTTCATAAGAGTCGAATTGGGCGAGGATTTTGCGAGTCACCTGGAGATAAGAAGCCATCATTGCGTCCCGAGCCTCGTACTCCCCGGAGATGTGGCTGGCGATCAGCTGGGAATCGCTGAAGGCCTTCAGGTTCCGGACGCCGAGCTTCTTTGCGGCCTGGAGGCCGGAGATGAGAGCTTCATACTCGGCGGCATTGTTGGTTGCTGGGAAGGAGAAGCGCAGGGCGTACTCCGTGACGACCCCTTCGGGCGCCGCCAGGATCCATCCGGCGCCGCTGCCCGTGGAGCATGCGGAGCCGTCTACGAAGAGTCGCCATTCGTCGGCCGGTACGGGAGCCGAAGTAGCCTCGGCTTCGGTCGCGTTTGGCACTGGCTGAGGCGCCTCGGAGGCGCCAGGGGTAAGTTCGGCGATGAAATCTGCCAATGCCTGGGCCTTTATAGCTACCCGAGGAGCGTAGGAGATATCGAACTCTCCTAGCTCGATTGCCCATTTTGCCAGCCTGCCGGACACCTCTGGCCGAGAGAGGACTTGTCTCAGGGGCTAGTCGGTGAGGACCTTCACGGAATGGGCCAGAAAATAGGGCCGGAGCCTCCTTGCGGTCGAGACAAGGGCCAGAGCTAACTTCTCTAGGGCAAGGTACCGGAGTTCTGCCCCTTGAAGGGCTCGGCTGGTATAGTAAACCGGCTTCTGTATGCCTTCTTGCTCTCGGATGAGGACGGCACTGAGAGCCGTCTCGGAGACCGCAAGGTATAAGCTCAGGGGTTCCCCGGGAACTGGCTTGGATAAGATGGGGACTTTGGCGAGGTAGGCCTTCAGCTGGTCGAAGGCTGCTTGGCACTCTTCCGTCCACTCGAAGTTGCTGGCCTTCTTCAATATCTTGAAGAAGGGGAAACAATAGTCAGCCGCTTTTGACATGAAGCGACTGAGGGCTGCGATCTTCCCGTTCAGCTTCTGTACCTCTCGGATGTTTGCCGGGGGGCGCATCTGTATGATGGCCGAAATCTTCTCGGGGTTGGCTTCCACCCCACGGCGGGTGACCATGTAACCGAGGAACTTGCCGGAGGCTACCCCGAAGGCGCACTTGGCCGGATTCAGCTTTATCTTGTACCGCCTAAGGGCGGAGAAAGTCTCGGCTAGGTCGGCCAAATACTCAGAAGCGATACGGCTCTTGACCAACATGTCGTCTATGTAGACCTCCATGTTTCGGCCCAGCTGTGGAGCGAACACTTTGTTGACCAGGCGCTGGTATGTTGCGCCAGCGTTCTTCAGACCGAAGGGCATTCGGGTGTAGCAGTACAGGCCCAAATCGGTTGTGAAGCTGGTCTTACTCTCGTCATCCGGATGCATCCGGATCTGGTGGTAGCCCGAATAGGCGTCGAGGAAGCTTAAGAGCTCGTGGCCGGACGTCGCATCCACCACCTGGTCTATCCGAGGCAGTGGAAAGCTGTCCATCGGACAGGCTTTGTTGAGGTTGGTGAAGTCCACGCACATACGCCATTTGCCCTCTTTCTTTGGCACCATGACCACGTTGGCGATCCATTCCGAATGATGCACCTCTCGGAGGTGTCCGGCGTCCAGCCCCTTCTGCACTTCGGCTTGGATGGCGGTTCTCCTTTCTTGATTGAAGGTGCGCCGCTTCTGCTTTACCGGGGGCTGGTCGGGATCGGTGTGGAGACGGTGCTCGGCTATCTCCGGGTCAACCCCGGGCATGTCCGATGGAGACCAGGCGAAGACGTCGAGATTCTCTTTCAAGAATTCGGTAAGCTTCTCCGCTTCAATCTTATCCAGGCTGGAGCCTATCATCAGGACTCGTCCCTCGCCTCCCGGAATAGGGACGGCGAGGAGTGTTTCTCCCGGAGATGCTTCGTCTGATGACTCGATCGTCAGGGTTTCGGCTGCGGCCTTCCCTTTGACCGAAATCATGTAGCACTGCCGGGCTGCTTCTTGGTTTCCTTTGGCCTCGCCGATCCCGTGGTTGGTATGAAACTTCAGCTTCTGATGGAAGGATGATGGCACGGCTCCGACCCCGCCGATGAGCCTTCGGCCGAATATGGCGTTGTAGGCTGACTTGATCTTTACAACGGCAAAGTCCGTTTCAACGGTCAATTGCCGGGGGGCGGAGCCTAAGGTTACAGGAAGCCGAACAATACCCTCTACTCGGCAGGGCGAGCCGTTAAAACCGAAGAGGGGGCCCCGATGAGGCTTCATGCTAGCCTCACTCAATCCCATCTTCTCAAAACAGTCGTAAAACAAGATGTTTGGGGCACTTCCATTATCCACAAAGATCCTATGTACATCATAGCTATTTATTACAGCGTTGACGACGAGGGCGTCATCATGAGGGACCTGAACATCAGTCAGGTCCTCGGCGCCGAAGGTGATGTCTTCCAGACGAGGCCGCTTCGGCTCGCCGTCGACCGCCGCTACGGTGTTGCGTTGCCGCGACCTTGATCCCTCCCCGAGCCCTCCGGATATCATCATGATAGACCCAGAGCTGGGTCTTTGATGGGATGATTCAACCGGGGCCGAGGTGGCTTTTGGCGGAGGAGCGGCTTCTATCGCCGGGGGTGGTTGCTGTCTGGGTACTGCAGGGACGTCCCGGTTCTGCTGCGGCGGCTGCTCCCGCCGATATTGCGGCAATCTCCCCTCCCGGATGAGGCGGTCGATTTCTTCCCGGAGCTGCCGGCACTCGTCCGTCGTGTGGCCGATCTCTCGGTGATACTCGCAGTATTTGCCGGGGTCCCTTCGGCGAGGATCGGTCTTGATGCGATCAGGCCGCCGGAGCATGCCCTTCACCTCCATGAGCATCCGGGAAGGGGGAGCAGGTAAGGGTAGGTACCGCGGCTGCGGGTCCCGTCGCCTCTCCCTGTCCCAATCCTCCCGGCGATAACGCTTCCGGGAGGGCTCTTGGTCCTCGGACCGAGGTCGGACCGCCGGGGGAGCAAGCGTCGAGGTAGTTTCGGTTGCGCCTTTGCCCCTGGACAGCATCAGGGCCTCTCGGTTGATGTACTTATGGGCCCGGGCCACGAGGTCCTGAAAGGTAGGGGGATGGCGCTTTCCGATGGAGCCGAGGAGCCCCTCATCCCGGCACCCGCTGATCACGGCCGAGACCGCGATCGAGCTGTCGAGGTTTGGGATCTGGGCGGCCTCGGTCCGGAACTTGGTGAAGTACTCCTGGAGAGTTTCGGTGGGGCCTTGCCGGATGGCTAGCAAGCTGGCGGAAGTTTTGGACTGCCGGGTGGCATCATAGAACTGGTCGATGAACAACTGGCCCAACTGAACCAGGGAGTGGATGGAGTTAGGGGCCAGAGCCTCGAACCAGGTGAGGGCGATTTTTTCAAGGGTGAGGGGGAAAAGACGGCAGCGGACTGCCTCAGAGATCCCTCGGACCCGAAGATAAGTGTTAAACTTCTGGAAATGACAGACCGGATCTGTCATTCCGTCGTAGAGAGGGCCCTTCGGCAGCTTGAAGTTGGGGGGTACCTCGGTGACTAGGAGCTCCGCCGTAAATGGGGTCTGCTCCAGGATGTTGCTGGCGAGGGGCGCCCCGTGAGGCCGAGACACCATCTGCTGCATCTCTTTGCGCATCGCCGTCAGCCGCTGGTCCAGGTCCGGGGCAGTCGAGGTGGCGACGGATTGCCCTCCGGTTCGGGCCGGACGGTATCCTGACGAAGCATAATCCTGCTCCGTCAGGCGATCAGTGCGAGGAGTTCGGACAGGTAGCGTCGGGGGCTCGCTGTGCGTCTCCGCGGCCTCGTTGAGAGGAACCGGCGCAGGCGCCGGCCGGAACCGGGCATCTTGTACTGGGCAGAGCGGGGGGAGCGGCGCCTGCGGAGGAGGCTGTCCCATCAGCCCTATGCGCTGGGCGATGGCGAATACCATCTCCTGGAGAGGCGCTAGGGACGTGACGGCAGCGGCTAGCGTCGCCACTTGCTGCTGGAGCACCCCCACTTGGTCTTCCGAGCCGAGAGACTCCGGTATGGTCGGCAGAGGCAGGCTCGGCGGGGCAGAAGGTGCGCCTTCGGAAGGCAGCATCTGCGCCGAGGCCTCCCGCGCTTCTGCTTCGCCTTGCCCGGATCGTCGGGTCACAGGTCGTTGAGACATGACTTGTTTTGTTGGTTTCCCACAGACGGCGCCACGTGATGTAGACTGGATCTATCACGACCGGATTCCGAGGCTGGAACCCAGAGAAATGGATCCGAAGCCGGTTCGGATCGGTGTTATGGAGGCCCGACGGGGATCCGGAAGGCCGAGGAGGCGGAGGCGGAGGCGAAGACGAGGGTCCGAAGGCCGAAGGGCGCTTCGGTCGGTGCGGGCTCGTCTCCGGGAAGTCGGGGCCGAGTCTCCCGTTGCGGGGCAGCCGTCGCACGGCGTCGAGACCAGGGAGAGGAGTTCGAGGCCGGCGGCCGAGACCGACTCGGGAAGGTCGGCGATGATTCGAACCGAGCTCCTGCAGGAGGGAAAGAAGAAGAAACCGGTCAGCAGGAGTCCAGGGCTCTGGCCCTTAGGAACCCCCTCCGACGGTCAAGTTAGCTCCTGAAGATGATTCGATTCAGAAGGCAAGAAGTAGCTTTAATGCTATTCGGACCGTAGTCCTTAAGGGTCTCGGAGGCCAAGAGTTACATACCTTTGGCAATAAATAGCGGTGTATTTATAGCAGAGGATAGAGGTTGGTTAACGGTGGTAGCCGATATAGGACTATGTTTGGGCTTACCGGTAAACCGCCATAGTGCCTGATCCGCCACCGGAGTGGGCCGGACTCGGCTATCGGGCCGAAGGGGGTTGGGCCGCTAAGGGGCCGAAGCCTGCTGGGCCTTGGGCTGCCATGCCATTCCCGGGCCGAAGGTTGGCGAGCCGCTGACGGGCTGAAGCCTGTTGGGCCGGGAGCGACGGTGCCGCTTACTGGGCCGAGGGCCGCTGGGCCGCTTACAGGCTGGAGGCTCCCGGAGGGCCTGATACTGCTGTTGTTGGGCTGAACGGGGTTTGGGCCCGCTCTAATGGGCCGAATCGGATTCTACCTCATCACTTTTGATTTGACAATTTCTTTTAAAATTACAAAAAAAATGTTGATTCCAAAGTCGGGCTGCTGTGCTGGAGAGGTGTAGTATTACAGCTTGTGCGCAGGAGGGAACATGACCCATATGAGTAATTCTTGCTGCCCGCATGCGGAGCACCGTAAAAAGAAGAAAAAAAATAATTTTTTGTATCAAAAGAAGAAAAAAATTAATTTTTTAAAGTCTGCTCCATAATGTCCCATTGTCCTACAATATGATCCCTGATCAGATAACCGAGAAAATTTAAAATTAAAAATTAAGTCTCAAGGTATAGTAAAACAATGTCGTTGAACCGATCATGCACCAAACTCAATAAAATAGTATTTAAGTTTTTATTTTTTAGAATTTTTGATCATCCAATAGAGATCTTAATTGAAACATATGAGACACGGTGGGATCGGTCTAAAAAAATTCAAAAAAAAAGTCCTTTTTTTATGTATCACATGGGATGCACTGATTGTTACTCAAAAAATTTTGCCCCATGCACGCAGGGCCATGATTGAGCTATCAATATATATTTGATGCCATCAATATATATCGACTTGAAGTGGAGTCTCGCTTGTTCGGTCCAGTAAAAAATAGCAGCTAACTTGGCGGATTGTCTAATCTGATCGTCTGATCTGATCACGTAACATAAAAGATATCTTTTCCAGATGACAACGATGATCCCCCGAGAAACCATCAGAACGTGTGGGTCCCGGCTTTATTGGCTTCTTCCCATTCTGGAGATTCCACAGGTCCAATCCGGTCACGGTGGTGCAGCCAATCGTCCAACTAGAGATAAGCCCATGACCAGGACCAGGGGAACATGTATCCGGTCGAGACCTGGGATTTCACAACCAAATCAGAACTCTGATGGAATAATGGATATATTATTTAAGAATTCATGAAGGTTATGTCTTGAGCCTCAAGAAGATTGTGATTAAAGTGAACAGATGCTGACTGTTTGGAGAGTAAGACTTGTGCACTGTTGCCGGTCCAAACGGATTGATGTAGATTGAGCCTCTTAATGTCATTTGTCCCTTTGAAAGTCCTCATGAGAGTTATCTTCTATTAAACACCTGTCGACATCATCCGCATATTAGCATACATGAGGTGTCAAATTCAAGAAAGGATAAAAAAATTGAACCCTCTTAATTTATTTATGTTGAGAGTATAGACTATACTCTCAAGAGCATCTTGAGGCCGATGTCTCGAGGGCCTTAAGATGCTCTCGAAAAAATAGGCCAGTGGATATTTTTTGTTCTTTTTAATTTGACATATGATATTAACACGTGGATGACGTTGTTAGGTATTTAATGGGAGGACAAACTCCCATATAAGTTCTTCAAGTGATGGAGCATGTCACAACATTTGCATCAGTGCTGCAAGTATTACTCGTGTTTGAAACATGAGATTCCTCGTTCTCTTCACTTCAATATGTGCTCCCTTACATACTTTAAGAGTAAACTAATTTAACATTTTTTTTGCGTTATCTTTACTAAATGACTTGTTTATTATTGACTCATGGCATTGAGTTCTTTTATTCTATTTTTTTTATATTATTTATAATCCACTCAATTTTATTAATTTAAAATTATTACAAAACTAAAAAACTTTCTTCCTTTGCCACGAGAAATTAAGTTGATAGGATTAAATAGAGTACATAAAGAAAGTAGAATAGAAGATCTCGATCTTGACTCGTGTCACCGGAGATCTCTGGCAAAGTAAGTGCACAGGATCCCATCTTCTAAAACTCGACTCGCTAAATTAAGAAAGGGATAAGGATGACCATATATGGACATTACTATGTATCTGAAATTTGAATTTTCTGTGGTGCCCAACAGCGAGTGATGTCACATGATCATGGGCCAAGGGCTACTGATGTTTAGAGTGGAGTCAAAGCATCCACCAGTGCGTTCCCACAGCACGGTTGCAATAAAACGCCAGCCTTCTCCTTGTCTCCTTTTAGCTCTCTCACGTGCCAACAAATGACATTTCGGTGGCAGACACTGCCACTGTGACAGAGCGTTCCTTTTTTTTTTATCTTTTCCCTTTCCTTTGGCATCTACTCATGTGAATCACCGGATGATCAGTAGTAATACACTGAAAACTTAGCCAGTCATTTCTTGTTAATTAGAATTGTGATAGGTAAGTCGCGTTAGCAGGTTAACCACGTCATCCGAAGATTATGGACCCATGTGAAGTTGTGGGTCGATTTTTTTTGAGTTTTTTGCATATATGTCTCTCAAAAACACCATAATTGCATGTATACGCTTAATTCTCACATATTATTATCAATACCTTTACAATCTTCAAAAAATATTTCATTTATGACCCTTCCGTTAAATTTAAGTTAATTTCAACGAAATATGTCAAAAACATTGCATAAATCATGACATGAGGCATCAGGGATACAAAATACAAGATTTTAATATATTGAGGGGTATATATGCAAAACATTAGTGAATTTAAGAATGTTTATACCAAATCATTAGATCGAGGGATAGAGTATGCAATATTTTGAAGATTGCAGGAGTATTAATGATAATATGTGAGAATTGGAAGTATACATGCAAATACGTTATTTTTTAGGAGTATATATGTAAAAAAACTTTTTTAAAAGAATTACTCAGTAATTTTTATTTTGTAAAAATTCATTTTTACATGGGCCGGAGTAGATTAGGGTTCTCAAAAATAGAAGGAAAAATGTACTTTTTTATCTGACTTTTTGCAGAAACCCTTAATCACGGAAAAGTTATTTTTCTCAGAATGCTTTTTTAATCTAGAAAATTTTAGTTCCGAAAAAGTAAAAAAATAAAATCATTAACCCCTAACAAGTTACGACAAAACTGCCCGTCCCAGAATACGTACGCATTCCTCTCACATGGATGTCAATGTTAATATTTTAAATTTAAAAATATATTAATATCAAAATTAATACCAGAGGTCTAGAGGAATGCTATAGTATCATTTTGTACTCATTTCTGATTGAACTAGATAGAAAGAGAGTGTCAAAATTTTATGTCAAATTTAAATGCGGTGCTCTCGAAAGTAGAGTGCAAAAAATTTGACACTTCTTACTGTTTGAGCTGCTGCCGGAAAAAAAGAAGAGAAATAAGATAACAAAAAGAATGACACAAAAACATCTAATGGGACTCAAGAGGGATGAGGGAGATTTTTTTTTCCAAAAAAATCTTTCATGGGAATAAAAAATGGTTTTCATAGGAATTTTTTTAAAAACTCTCCTCGCAGTATTGAGTGGCACAGATTAGTAGCTGTATTAAGAAGATCTCTATTCCTCTCTTAATGTTATATCCGAACTAATTAATGTTTCAGTCAAACCGGTCCCAAGTTATCAATTTCCTTCTTCCTGTCGTTATTCGGTAGCCTACCCTGCTGTTTCTGCCTAGCTAGATGGAGCCAAACACTTCTTTCTTTGGCATCATCAGAATTAGAATTTGTGTAACGGCATTTACTAGCTTGATTTGTCCCGGGAGAACTGGCCACGCTTTCCGATCTAACCCGTGAACACCCCGCCCCCCCCCCCCCCCCCACCCTTCTCTCTCTCTCTCTCTCTCTCTCCATACACACAACCTTACCACCTCTCTCTCTCTCTCTCCATACACAATCTCTCTCTCTCTCTCTCTCTCTCTCAAACCTAAGCCACCGACTGACCCTGGTCTTCCGTGCGTGGTCCTCGTCGTGACTCGGCACGGTGTCGACAGGGCCCCGTTGCCGTCACACTCTCGACTCTGGACGTGCTCATCAATCATATCTCTCTCTCTCTCTCTAGAGTCCCCTCATCCCCGGCTCTTCCTCCACTTTAAATTCTGCTCCCCTCTACCGGGAGACGACTGTGGTTCCAAGTCTCCCACTGTGGAGGAAGAGGCGCACACAGAGAGAGAAGAGAGTGGATAGGAGGCGTTCCAAGTCTCCATATCCATGGGTAGGCGAGCAGTCGTCCTCCTGTGGCTCCTGCCGCTCTTCCTGCTCGCCGCCGCGGCGGAGGGGGCGGCCGGGGTGTGGCCGCCGAGGCATCTGAACACAGGGGGGCTGAGCCGGGGTAGCTTCCCGGCGGGGTTCGTGTTCGGGACGGCGGCGTCGGCCTACCAGGTGGAGGGCATGGCTCACAAGGACGGCCGCGGGCCCAGCATCTGGGACGTCTTCGTCAAGATCCCCGGTCGGTAAATTTAGCTGCCCAAAACTTATGTTGATAATTATGCTTTAATAATACATTAATACTAATTGGAGATTTTTTACGTGCATAATTTTGAGAAATTTAATTACGTAAAAACTTTCTTGGAGGTCATAATATCACAAATGTCTACAAGAGAAAATTGATCTCGATCTCTCTTATGGGATCTTTTATACCTCAATATTTTTTATCTATTGTCCTTCTTATATAACTTGAGAATACTCTTGTCTTCTTTTACCTCCAATGCGGTCGGAAGGTCCACTTTTTGGTGAGGAACAGAAGATCTTGTTTGATTAAAAAATAGGGATATTTTACTCTTTAATTTACTTAGTTTAAAAAAAATGTATAACCTCTATAATTAGTAAAAGCCCCCCTATATTTCCCTTTTATTTGCAGAAGATCTAATTTTAAGAGTTTTTTAAACAATAAATATTTTCTCAATAAAAATGAGATTACAGGGAGTTCTTGTTAAATACGTAGGTTATAGAGATTTTTTTCTTAAATTAAGTAGACTAGAGGGAGTAAAAGCTAAAAAAACTCAAAAATTATTCATACCTGCAGAAACTCGTAGCCGTTGCGTTATGATTTTAAGTAAAAGGTTTACATCATTAAGAATTTTACCAAGGTTATGCATGTAGAAGTCTTTTAAATACGTATAACTTGTTTTGCTTGGTTTCAGTTGATTAATAATTGCTACGTTATCTTGCACTAGTTTATTCCCGCAAATATATATATATATATATATATATATATATATATATATATATAGTTTTTGTTCATCTAATCACATGGTTATGCAGTTGCCTGTTGCAAACTTGCAACGTGTTCGGGAATTTATAATTAATAAATATTCCGTACTGACGGTGGTGATGCAACAGGGACCATCGCCAAGAACGGCACCGCCGACGTGTCGGTGGACGAATACCACAAGTACAAGGTGAGGACCTGCTGGATCAAGCGAGTTGACTCAGTTGGTCAGCTGAGTCCACTTGCCAAAGTCAACAAACACCAGTTTCCCTCACTTTTAACTAGCTACAAGCTCATATGTCTCAAGTGCTCTTCTCTTTTTCCTCAGGAAGATGTTGACATCATGAAGAAGATGAACTTTGATGCTTATCGGTTCTCCATCTCATGGTCCCGCATTTTCCCAAGTAAATATCAAGTTCATGGCCCTTTGCTTCATGTTCTTTACAAAAAAAATAATAAGGTCAACCCAGGGATACCCATCTTTAGAACTTAATTGAGGGTGTTCTTTTTTGGAGATGCAAAACATGAATTTCTACGCTTTGGTTTCCCTAACCACTGCCGAAAGAACGACCAAGGTACCCTTTGTTCACTTGTGGTGAAGATGATAGTTCCTTGGAGGCTATTTGTTCTCTTTATAAGGGTAGTTTGGTCATTTGGCTAATGCAAGGGTAACTTTGTCAACTAGTTCTTCTCCAAAATTTAATCAGTGGAGGGGTTGAGTTATCTTGAGGATACTTCAATGAAGTGCAACAGCACTCAACTTAGTAGAGGACATATCCACATGTAATTGGATTTCTTAGTAGAGTTCTTTCAGTTGAGGTTTATGGTATGTATGCTATTACATAAAGACTAAAGAGTGAGGTAGAGGTTAAGTTGGTGGCATTGATTTTTTTTTTTTCCATTCTTTTCTTTATAATGAGCAAGATGAGCAAGTTATCTGATGACTGTACCATATGTCCGTTGATTAATGTAGAGGGAGAAGGGAAGGTGAATTGGAAAGGAGTGGCATATTACAACAGGCTGATTGACTACATGATAGAGAAAGGTATTGTTCTTCTATCCAAACGCTGTTAGTGAATGGTGAAATGGGATCAAGGTCTGCCTATATAACTGTTCCAAGTTGTGATGCACACTTTCTTGCTGCTAGGTATCACACCCTATGCAAATCTTTACCATTATGATCTCCCTGAAGCACTTGAAGAGAAGTACAATGGCTTATTAAGCAAAAAAGTTGTGTAAGTACTTGTACACCAACTCTATTGATCCATTCTTTTCTGTTTATTTTAGTTTGCAGATGAAAGGAATTTAATGCATGGTCTTATGTTGCAATGTAATCCACTTTATTCGTTTGGAGAGGAAGAAAAGGAGGTTCATTTATTATTCTACTCGGTTATCTAAGATATTATGCCCAACTGCTTCTTATCGCCTTGTCTTCTTTTTGACTATTTGCTCACTGATTATGCTTTTGTATGGAATTGAATCAAGCATGTAGGATGTGCATCATGTGCCCATTCCCATTACTGCAACATGTTTGTATAGCTGGTCTAACATTTCCCCATTGCAGTGTTATTTTCAGATGTACTCTAAAGGCCTAATCAGGCTTCTTATCGTCGCTTATTCCCAGTTCGAGTGCTTGTGATTTCTTTTTCTTAATAAATCTACTTCATGGAAGGCTAGGAACCTCTTTTTCCTCCAAAGATTTGAACTAGGTTGATTTTTATACTGCATTGTAACTTGCTTCTTTATATTCTTCTATGCTTGGAATTTCTTCTTTTGTCCATAATTGTTTTTATTCTCCAAAGGTTGGAGTTGGCAAACCTCAGAAATATCATACTAAATCATAGCCTTGGCCCGTGGCACTCGCATGACCTTAAGGGCTGTTTGAAACAAAAAATTAAAAACTAGATTTTGGAACCTGACTGGCCCAGGACGACTCCGGTTCTGAGGCCACTTTGGCCAAAAACCGGCCGGATCTGGCTATTTTCTCCTCATTGGAATTGACTGGTTCTAGCTAGTTTTTAATACCATGGTCTGAATTGCTGTAAAAATAGTGACGTGTTGGGTATAAAACCTCCGTTTTTGAAATCAGTGAGAAAAAAAATATAGAAGATTACTGAAACAAACTAGAAATGTCATTATAAAATGGGTATGCTTATTTTCTTTTTGCATATTTTACATCATTATTCTAAATTTTCGCATATTTTTGAAAAGTAGTAGTAGTCATTAGATTGAAGGGCAGGCCTGGAGCAACAGTTAAGTTTCCCCGTTTGTGACCCGGAGGTCAGGGGTTCGAACTAACCTCTCCGTTTAGCAGGACTAAGGCTGCGTACATCGACCCTTCCTTAGATCCCACAAATGGTGGGAGCCTCGTGCACTGGGTACGCCCTTTTAGTAGTAGTCATTAGATTCTGTACTTCTCCACAATCTGAAAAATATCTCAACAAGCTCTTTCTAGTTAGTACTTATCCACAATCTCATAAAATACCTCAGCAAGGGCTTTCTAGTTGGCTTGAATGAGAAGATCCATGAAACTCCTCAGAAACAAGTACCCAGTGGTCTTTAAAAGAACCTCATAACTATCATCCATCCACACCACACGCTAAAAGAAAGCTTCTTAAGTGTGAAACATGCTGTATATTTACTAATAGGATGCTTAAGATGCTTCTGTGAGAAAACATGCTGCATATTTCTACCAATGTGTGGAATTTTAATTCAAAATTTGCATAGGTAGGCTTGTTTCAAAAATTGATTGGTACAATGATAGCTATAGTTCATACAAGCTAGGTCATCAACTACAATTTCTATTACGTCAAGCTTATATTTCTATCAGATGCAAATACATATTTGAAGCTACAGCGCCTTTAGACTACATGTAAATAACTTAAACCATTTATCGGTATCCTAAAGAATTGCATTTACTGGGTAGAAGCCCACAAGGAGAATTTTAATAAATATGCATTTGTAGTAAGAACCTTGTCCTTCGCTGTCTTGAATCAAGAGCGGAGATATTGAACAATGAATAAGACATCCAGACTGCCACTTATTCAAAGAATAGGACAATCATTGCAAATGTTAGAATATGCTGCTTCAATAGCCAATTTGCTTCATAGCAGAGAACCTGTTTTCTACACAACTTATTTTGCAATGTGACAGAGTTTTCAATTCTGATCTTTGGGAATATGAGCAAATAACCCAAGCATCATTATGCTGGCGGCTGATGCCTTTTCAGAAATGTCTATGGCTTTAAGGAATAGGATCATCTTTTGAGTCAAAAATATTTTGATTGGTAGTAGGATACTTGATACTGTTATGAGTTTTCTCCCCAGCATCCCTTCCACTCAAGAGCTTGAGAGCTCAAGATTCTTTAAAATAGCAGAATTATCGATCTTGCAAAGGGGTTCTATAGCCGAGTTTCAAGGAAAGACAATGGTCAACGAAATTTATGCTGGAAAGGCATACATCTTTCTTTTTTCTCTCTCTTTTCTCTTGAAAGTAGATAATATCACAATTGCATAGAACTTAGAAGGGATAATTACAAAGACCCTGCTCGCTCATTACCTGTGCCCTTCCCAGTTTTACATTAATCACTATTCTAATTTGGAAATTGTAAAATCTGATTATGGGAGGCTTACTTTGCTACTGAACCTACATTAAAGCATCCTAAAAGGAGCCAATCATCTTACTTTCATGATTTCAACATATGCCAGAATTTTTCATACATCAAACTTGATTTGTCACAGATCTTCGCATACAACAAGTTGAGAATTTTTGCAAAAACTGGTGCATATTACAGATCATCTTCATTTTCTGGAACTTCCAACATTTCATGTAAAGTTACGTAAAATATTAGGCACAGTTGCATAGAAATACCATCCAGTAACATGCTCTTTTTTTTTCTGATAAGACTTCCATCTTCAAAATGTAAGCAAATCACCTACATACAAAATGGTAGCAGCATGTCTTTGATGTATTTCAATCAAATTATCCCCTATGGGTTATTGATCTAAAGATCAGTTAGGCTCTTGCTGCATTTTAATACTTATATACATCCAGAGAGGTCCACTAACTATTTTTTAACAAGTCCTCAAAGGTTTCTAGCAAGGTACTCTTTATGTGTATCACCAGCCCTACCTTCAACTTGACACATAGGATTTCATGGATCTCTGGAACTAACTCTGAGGTTTCTGTTTCCTAATTCTGTGAAAGGGAAAGAAGTATTATATCTGACAGTTAAATGAAATGGGCTTCTGAATGCGCCATTTTGAACGTGTGATGCTAGATATGTAAAAACCATAAAGCTTGAGCTTTCTTCTTCGATCTTTTTCTTTTCTTTCTTTTCCTAATGTTCATTTGATATCTAGGTGGCCACTTGATACCATGAAATAGATCCTCTCTTCCTACATTGCATTCTTATGGCCATTCGTAGGCTAAACATATGGAAAGCTTGATGTTGAACAAAAACTATGTAGAGTAATATTCTGAAGAATTTTGCAATTGTACTAGCTTTTTCATCCAAACATATTTGTCAATTGACATATGAATCTTGTCATGCAGGAAGGCATTTGCAGATTATGCAGACTTTTGTTTCAAGACATTTGGTGATAGAGTGAAGAACTGGATGACATTTAATGAGCCAAGGGTTGTTGCAGCGCTTGGATACGATAATGGCTTGTTTGCACCTGGAAGGTGCTCTAAAGAATTTGGGAACTGCACAGCAGGCAACTCTTCTACAGAACCATATATTGCTGCCCATAATCTTATACTATCTCATGCTGCTGCAGTTCAAAGATATCGCGAAAAATACCAGGTAAGGCATTTCTTCAATTCCCGTGATCTGCTTCCATAATGGAATAAATCAACTTTCAGTGTCGTTGGATGTATAACTGTATTGCATTGATGACTACATAATATGATGGTCCACATTCCATGAAGGTTCCAGTTGGTCTGTCTTCTCATGTTACTTCCGTGGATGAAAAACTAATAATCAAGCATGTGTTTTAAATAGTTAGCTTAAGGGCAAATTGAGTAAATCATCATACTCAGATGAGGTCAGAATCTTCTTCATGATTAACGGTAAACAATGGTTTCTAGACACTTCATGCTATTCTGTTTTGACAGGCCACACAAAAAGGAAAGATTGGGATTCTCTTGGATTTTGTTTGGTATGAGCCTCTTACCAATTCAAGCGATGATGAGGCAGCTGCTCAGAGATCTAGAGACTTTCATCTTGGATGGTAATGCCCTCGCAACCTTCCAACTGATGTAGATGAGAAGAACTTATTGAGTCCTTACACCGTTTGGGTTCTTTGATGTTATAAAATAGGTTCCTTCATCCAATTACATACGGAGAATATCCAAAAAACATGCAGCAAATTGTTGGAGAACGGCTTCCGAAGTTCAGTCCTGAGGAAGTCAAGATGGTGAAAGGATCTATAGATTATGTTGGAATTAACCAGTACACAGCTTATTACATGTACGACCCCCATCAGCCCAAACCTAAAGTCCCTGGATATCAAGTTGACTGGAATACTGGATTTGCTTGTAAGATATTTGCTTCATGTTTGATCTACATGGCACAGACACGCACTTTTTTGCTGTAAAACTTATTATTAACCCTCTTTTCTGGATTTTGTTTCTAACTATGCAGTCGAACGGAATGGTGTGCCAATTGGCCCTAGGGTAATTGCCAAAAGCTCAAGCTGTTCTCCTTTTTTTCCTTGGTCGTAGAATGAAAGATTACGAATGTCTTATCATTTTGTTGAAGTATTATCAACTAGTTGATACTTGTGAGTCATGGTTGCTAAAGCAACAAGTATGTTCTAATATGGTCAAATGACTTTGATCCTTCAATAAATTGCAGGCATACTCTAACTGGCTTTATATTGTTCCCTGGGGAATGTACAAAGCTGTCACCTATGTTAAAGAGCACTATGGGAATCCAACTGTGATCCTATCTGAAAATGGTAAGAACATGAAGTTACTCAGCCTATCAGTTCATCTTAGTCATATCCTTTTATAATAATTTCAATAACGTTTGGTTTCATATCATCTGAACGAGATGTTCTGTCACAAAACAAAAAATTAAATCAAAAAAACAATTTTTTTAATCGTGGATGTATTTTATAATGCACCTCTATTTTTGTTCAAAATTTGCTGGTTCTAGCTTTTCCATTGCAAATTTCTTCTCTTCTGACTTATTTTTCCTATACATAAAAATGATTCTCATGTTCATGTTCAACATTTCTCATTTTCATGTTCATGTTTTGATTGAACTCCTGAAGAACTCTGAGTGGTAATAGTCTTAAGCTCCTTAATCATTGATGACAGGCATGGATGATCCTGGCAATGTCACTCTGCCAGCAGGGTTACACGATACGACTAGAACCAATTACTACAAGAGCTATTTAATCGAACTCAAGAAGGCAATCGATGATGGTGCTAATGTGATTGGTTACTTTGCATGGTCCTTACTTGATAACTTTGAGTGGAGATCTGGGTACACATCAAGGTTTGGCCTAGTTTACGTGGATTACAGAACCCTAAAGAGGTACCCAAAGATGTCAGCTTGGTGGTTTAGAGAGATGCTGCAGCGAAAGAAGCATTAAGATCATAGACTTGTACTTCTCTTCAAAGTTTGCTGCAATGGTTCAAGGATAATAAGCAGCAAATGTTTCTGCCTTTTCGTTAGTCGTAGATAGATTAATAATACTACTAGGGTGCCTTCTTGGTTGTGAAGTATTTGCTCTTCACTATAAATAAAGGACTCTCTTCAGGAGGGCTGAATTTGCAGGTTTGGGATTCCACTGCAAACCATATCCTCCAACCCATTCCAATATCCAAAGTTTTTTCAATACCTCAATTTCATAGTACAGAAATCCTAGAGATGTTGGTTACGGTTTATGCACGAAATTGTAACCCAATGCTAAATCTTAAGAGAAAGACTTGCTGCACTGGCAGCTGGTCCTGCACCGACTGCCGGTGTTTTTATTCGTAAAAGAATAATTTTAAAAAAAAATTGGGGCAGCCCCCAACCCAACCTACATAGTGTACAATCCGATCTCTAATAAGATGACCCAAAAGAAAAATGAAAAGTCATTTTTTGGGTCGTCCTAACGAAGATCGGATTATTAGGCCATGTAAGGCATAATGGGACTCATAAAAAAAATTTAAAATTTAACTTTCTTGAAAAATGAAAACACCAGAAGCTGGTTCTCAAATCTTCAATATACGAAGTTGGCTATCAGCCAATGGTAGAATGGTGTGTACAAGCTTTATACTCATGGATCAATACTGTCATCCAGATGAGTTTCAAACTATGAATCCACATCAACCTATGTACTACATCTTGACAGCCTGGGGCTAACAATAGTAAAGCCAATTTTAACTCTTCTAATTCTCAGCAAAAATACACAAGTAACCACTAGAGTTGAACCGATCAAATCTCTCTTAAAACTTAAACGTCTAGCTCCACCATCCATGAACTTGTTAATTTTAAATTGGTTCCCCATGTACATTAGGACCGCATGGTCACAACAACAAGCTTAAATCTGTCAAAACTGAATTTTCTTCTAGGTATGTAATCGAGCCACACTGGGCCAAATTTATTTTTATCTGTTTAAATTTGGTTTCACTTGGTAGCAACTAAGAGAGATGATCTTTTGGATCTAATTTTAGGTATTGTTTGACGCTTATATAAAGTATTATAAATTAATGTAAAACAATGAATTTCTGTGAGACATAAAATATATATTTTACAGCATCTTATGACATTTTACATCAACATAATGACCCTTTAATCATCACGCACAAGAGATAAAGATTATTAACCATTTGACCTAGTAAAATTAGTGGAATACCAATTTTGCTTCCAACCATTATAAGTGAGGAAATCATAGGAAATGAGATTTCTTGGGCCTTTTTCTCTGCCACATTATGTCTTCAGTCACATGAAGATGGCGTGAATGTAATACTTACTCATCTTTTTATGACAAATAACATGTTAATCCTCATTCTCATGTAAGCGAGAAGATACAAAAATTTAGCAAAAAAATTCAGGAGATCTCATCTCAAACATGTGGTCTAACATCTCGGCTAACAAAAGAAGCTTTACTATATAGATCCTTTGCTCCTTCTGACACCAAAAGCAATAGAACAAATAGTACTTGGGTGTTATATAGTTTACGCTAGCTTGCAATGTCTAGAGTACAGCCGTCTAATCTGACGGTTGTGCAGTAGTTCGGTGGGTGGAGGTCAGTTTTTTTATTTTTTATTTTTTAAAATATCTGATCAAAAATCTGATAGTACAGCCAGTGAGCTCGGGTAGGCCCCAAACTGGTTGTATATATATATTGAAAAAATCCTTTAGTACACAACTCAATTTGCGTGCAAAAAATTTATTTTTTTCAAAAAAATATACAACTGGCTCAGAACAAACCTAAGTTTGCTGACTGTACCATCAGATTTTTTATTGAATACTCTAAATTTTATTAAATTTTTAAAAAAGTTAAAAAAGTTAAAAATTTGACTCCCAGAACCTTGAATATTGCAATAAGTATTACTCGTGGCATGATGAAGCCTTCCACTACAGGGAGCGCACAGCTGGCAAAATCACAAACTCATTTAACGTCCGGAATCTCAAAAGATTCATATATTGACCGTACTACGCGGATACGCTGCCGTCCATCACAAGACTACCTTAAAAAAAGTTCCCTGATAACAGATCTTCTGTGAGGCGGCAATTGTTTAACATAACAGGTGGCAGAGTATTTTTTTTTTTCTTTTACCAGAAGCAAAGTATTTATTTGATAATATTTAAATCTTTTAATAATAAACTTCATCATGTCCGACATATCTATGCAATTGCCAACCCTACTTGGGAGGCCAAATAGAACCTCGCGCACACATCATTGGGCTTTGTTACCGTTTATGTCGTTGCTAAATATTTTTTGGCATAATTTCATATTAACAACTCTCGTATGTTAATTTAAAAATGTCATATTTATTTGTATACTATCTTACATACAATCTTAATATGTCAAAATTCTCACTTCAATTATATATGATATGTATAAATATTTCATACATGTCATTGAAATGACATAACATTATTTTGTAGGCGCATGTAGGATAATATGTAAATGAACAAAGTATTTTTGAAGTTTAGCATACAACAATAATTAATATGAAATTCTTCCAATATTTTTCATCATTTAAAAGCATAAAATATCAGAAGAAGCCTGGCCCCTTCAGATGGCAAATAGCTGTCTCTTCAAAGTATTTCCAATAGAATATAAATGCCATGGGCATATGAGGTGGAGAGGAGAGAGCAAAAGAAAATCTTGAAATCTCCAAACCTGATTCGGATCGGGGTCAGCGGGTCCCAATTCCGAGACCCGATCCAACCCGAAATTCCTTACATTAAAGAGCTGAAGTCGTGTGACATACCACATAACATGGCACTGTAGCATTTCCCATATTGCATGGAACAAAAAAATCTTTCAATAGTTTTCCACTTTATTGTCCCCAACAATCACATAAGAGATAATCTCCATCAAGTTACAAGAAAGTTTTCAAGATATCATTCGAAACTATATAGCGAACATTTTATAACCAATGTCTCACATGAGATAACAAACCAGACACGTTTCAATGATCATAGAAAGTTTACTGGAAGATGGTAAAGTTGTGAATAATTAACAGAAGAACCAAGATGGTTCCCCAAAAAATTATGCATCGCCAGAAGTTTAATGTGGATAACATATATATAAGAGGCCTATAAGAAACATCACATAGTTACACTGCCTCCAATTTGACGCGAGTGGGCCAGCCTCAAAAACCTAAGAATCCTGCCTTTCCTCTTAACTCTCTTACAACAGATACAAGAAAAACCTAATCATAAAAGAATGAGATGAAAAAAAAAGAATTTGCTCCCAGCCAGGCTAACAACTCCATCGCCTACAATGCCACCGGATCAGTTGGTACATAATGATCCTCTGTTCTGTGTTATTTGCATGGATTCAACCATAAACGTCTAGGTCTCTTTGGCTCCAGGTTGCTTGCATGAACTTGACTGTGAACGCCAGTCAGCTAGAAGGCTTTTCATCAACTTGCCGAATTTCTCTGCCCTAGGACCTGGCTTCACAATGTTAACATCTCCCCATAGAGAGCATCGATCCATCCACCATCTCCCACTGCCGGTGCACCATCCACCGGGAACAACTCGGTGCGCCCTACGTCCTAGAATATTTTGATCAATTTTATCTAGTACAGGGTCATCTTTACGAAACTGTCGAGCAAAAGGTGCTCCACTTGATGCAATCTTATCATAATCAGTCACATTCAGAAAGTGGGGCTCCATCTGCGGAGGGTTATCCCACTCCACGTACCTCAGGTCACTGTTTACAGTTGTGTTCTGAAAATCAGGAGAATTACATATAACGGAGTGGAAATACCCTTCTTGAGGTATCACCGCATTGGAAAAATACAACAGAAGTGTCCTGGGTAGATTGTCCCAGCCCAAAATGCAGAATTCTAGAAAGGATCGACTCAGAATGGCCCATGGAGAACCTGTTCATGCACAATCATGGAATATAATGTTTTTGGGGTAGCAAGAAACTCCAAGAACAGTTTAATTGAAAAAGGCATCCAGAAAGAAGACAGTACCTGTGAAGAACCTGAAAGATTCTGGTGTTTTCCGCCTCTCTCTAGCATAGAATATCTGACTTCTCCTTGCCAAATAAATACCTGGATCAACAACAATAGGCTGGACCCTGTGATGTCTGCATGCAAGTTATGAGGTCAGGTAGGATGAGAATTGGTCAAGATCTAGATCATACAAAAATATCATTGCTAACCAGAAGATTTCCCTACTCTTTCCAACCAAGATCACCGGTATGATCAATGAAGTTGAGGTCCCTTGGGGCAGTTGAGAAAACATGCAACAAATCTGGAACAAAATGAAAAACCTGAGCAAACAGTCTCACAAAATAACACATGAAAATAGAAAGTTAAACAAGACCCTGCAAACTAGTTTCAAATAGGAAGCAAAAAGAGTTCAAATCATCTAGAATAATGGGGTTAATAGCACAATGTACCTAGCAAGCTGTAACAGCCATATTCCATAATCAACACCAGGGAAGGCAAACTCGGGGATCGGAGTCGGATTGATCCGATCGACCGATCCGATCCGATCCCAACCGATCTGGTCCAGTTCCCCCATTTTATTGTAAAGAAAAGTTTAAAAAATAAAAAATAAATAAAAAGATCAGAAAAATAGAGTTTTAATTGTGATGACCTTAGATTCAGTTTGACCATCAAGCCAACAAGTTAACCTAAATAACAAAGAGATGAGATCAAACTAGTGTTCTTTTTAATGTTAAATTTTCTTTTACTTTTATCCTCACTTTCCATTGACTTAGGATAAACTTTACTAGTCAGCAGAAGTTTTTATTCCCCAGCCTCCACCTTCAACCCTACTAAAATTATTCCCAACACCTATTTTTTATGCAGAATTAATTGGGCCATGTTGCTCTCATTAGGCTATAAAAGCGTAGTCAAGCAAACTTTGATCCAATTCAATTAATTGGTTAAAATGAATCTGGTTTGAACATGGATTTAATTCTATGAAACAAAGATCATGATGGGTTAAATAATTAGATTGTTTCAAGTTGCCTTCACCCCTTCCAACCCATCCAATTTGCACCCCTGAACTACCTGCATGAACATGGATTTAATTCCATGAAACTAGCTGTTGAGCTACTGATCGGCCGATCCAACCTAGATCGGCCGATCCAATCGGCGATCCACCCGATCCCATAAGGGAACGGGGGGTCGGTGCTTGGGATCCGATTGGGCTGGCCGAAAACCAAGCGGATCAGCTGATCCGATCCGATCCACGCTGATTCTACCTTCTACAGTCAACACTCCACACGCATCTCACCAACCTTTTTTTATTTTTTTGGAAAAGCTTGTACCACTATTGTATTAAAATGGAAAAAGGAAGGGGATGCACAAGTATACCGGTCACAACATGCCAAATACCCATGTACCCAAAAGAGAAAAAAAAAAAAAAAAAAACCCACCAAGAAGGTGTACGCGTCACCCTTCCCTCAAAACCCCAAAAAAGGAGGAGTTGTCGAGAACCCCTTTACAAAAGGCTTGCACCCATCCTCTTACTCTAACACAAAAGAACCTAACCACGCTCTCTGGGACTAGAGCTTCCTTCTTGAAGATCCTCATGTTTCTCTCACCCCAAATTGCACATATCACCAACCTTACATCTACAAAGAATGAGAAGGCTGCACTATCTTGCCACATGAAAAGGGCGTACCCAGTACACGAGGCTCCCACCATCTGTGGGGTCTGGGGAAGGGTCGATGTATGCAGCCTTACCCCTGTTAAGCAGAGAGGATGCTTCCATGGTTCGAACCTGTGACCTCCAGGTCACAAACAGGACAACTCAACCGTTGCTCCAGACCCACCCTTCTATCTTGCCACATGAAAGGAAACAGAAAAAAAAAAAAAAAAAAGAGGCGGGGGGTTGCTTGTTGGCCGCATGGGGGTGGAACAAACACTCCGATTCCAACATTCGCAAGCAAATAAAACTCTGAACCAGGGGAAGAAGTATCATGTGGCACAGGCACACACATGAGCAAGGTGGACGAGAAGGAGACAAAATGAATGTTGTGTTCAAAGCAATGCAAATATATACAAGTCTGAATGAATTGTTAATACAAGTAGTAGTACTGTGGTAGTAGCAATCCACAACCACATCCCTTGTTGTCCAGTAACCTCCGTGCGGATGCTCTCCACATGAAAGGTTGGACCTCAGGTGGACACCAAGTGCAGGATGATCTTGCTGAGCACCTTGTCAAGCTCCCATCATGCATGAAACAGGACGAATTCCAAGTCAATCCATCATATGTATGACCTTGCAATTTTTCATGGATAAAATCAAAATAGGTGATTTATGTTGATTAGAAGGTCATAGATTTGTTGCTCTCGGTACCCATCTACCAAGACAACAAAACTCCTCCTTGCCACACCAACAATATGGTAATATTGGGTAACAATTCACACATACCCTATCCACAGATGCTGCGTTCAGCTGGAGGGGAATCTCATCCCAATCTTCTGACTATCAACTCACATCCCAATACATGAAGATGTACTCCCTCATGAGACCAATACAGCCCAGAATGAATGGAGAGAACAAACATGAACATCCTAGTTGTTTTTTACAACTATTGGACATTTCATTTATCTTTTTTCCTTTCCATAGGAGTCCTTTTCTCATTATCCAACACTAAGTCTCTATCGGAATATTACATCCAAAAATATAAAGACTTATATTTTTTGGGGATTTTTGCTTGATTCAATATAGCAATTGGGACTCATCCTCAAGTCCCATGTAGCTATGACTACTGTAGACTGTCTCAGAAGATAGAATGCTCGAGCAAGCAGTCCCATACAACATAACAGGTCTCACAGTGGTTCTATAAAAGTTCCCTTTGAGCTTTAGCGAGACTTGTCAATCATAAAGGAATATGCACTTGTCCGCTTCAATCATCCTGTCTCGAACATGTGTGTCTATCATCCTCTGTCTCCCTATTCTCTTACTCTCACTTTGTTTGCAGAATACTGTGTCTCCCTATTCTCTTAGATAATAGATCCTAGAGTATTTCTGAAATTCCATTTGGATTCATGCCAAGTAGATCTACTACAAAAGCTATCTACTTATTGAAGCAATTGACAGAGAGATATAGAGAGATGAGGAAAGATTTATATATAATTTTCATTGATTTATATAAAGGCTTCAGAATATAAAGAGAACTAATTTGGTGGACTTCAAAGAAGAAAGGAGTATCTAAAGATATATTGATGTGGTTAAGGATAGGTATGAGAGGGCTTTTACTAGTGTAAGAACTATCTTCAGAGAAATGCTTAAGTCTCTTATTATTATAGATTACATCAAAGATCAGCACTGGGCTCTTACCTATTTAGTTAACAGAAAGTGACAAAACAATATATGATGGTATCCCTTTGTGCATGCTATCACAGATGATACTATTTTGATTGATGAGAATGCAGAGGGTTTAAATGATAGGTTAGAATGGTGAAGAGATGTGCTGTAATCTGAAGGCTCTATGATTATTCGAACAAAGTCAAGATATATGAAATGTAATTTCAATAATATGTAGGTAAACTAAGAGCATTTGGTAGTAACCAGTAGTCAAGTTATCCCTAAAAATAGTATTATTCGTGTGAATGGAGAGAAGAGGACGTTGCATACTGGGTCAAGACAGGTCAGTTGAAGTAGAGAAGTATGTTTAATGCTTTGTGATCTAAAGGTCCCCATGAAGCTCAATTGGAAGTTTTATAGAACTGTTGTAAGACCTGATACATTGCATGGGACTGAGTGTTAGGCTGTGATGAAATAACATGTACAAGAGAATTGTGTATAAAAAAGATGAGAATGCTAAGACAAATGTGTGGAAAGTCTAGAAAGGATAAGACTTGGAACGAACATATACATGAAAACTTAGGTGTAACTTCTATTAACATAAGTTTAAGGAAAATAGGCTCGTATGGTTCAGTATGTGCAGTGGCAGCCAAGTCTGGCATCAGTTAGAAGGTATGATCAAAACTAAGTGGAGGACGATAGAAGAACTCAGGGAAAGCCTAAAACGAAGCAGTTGAGCGTAGTAAGAAGGGACATTCCTAAGTTTGATTACAAATATAGCATTGGATAATATTAAGATGGTAGGACAAGATTCACATAGCCAACCATCCATAAGGCTCTACTGATTATAATGATGATGATATCTAACATTACTAGTTTTATAAACAACTTGACCATCAATTATAGCTAAATTCTCTCTTTTTGTTTTGTGGGAGGCAGGTCATAACTGGTGTTGGTTCATCTTCTTGGTGTTTTTTGTAAACAGGGTTTTATGTCTGGATTGCTCCTATACTTGTACATCTCCCCTTTCCTTTTTTATTATTAATACATTTGTGGTACTATCCACTTTCAAAAAAAAAAATAAAACTAAATTCTCTTGGCCTATCGTCATGCAACTAAACTTGCATTTCATATATTTTGACTTAATTTAACTAATGCTAAAAGCATTATATTCTAAAACACCACTCCACTATACTAAATTAGCATTTATACTTTTATATTCCTGTCAACCAAAACAATCATCATCATGATTAGAGCATTATCACAATTTTTTGGGGGTCAGCTACATGAATATTGTCCTCCAATTTTAATCTAGAAACCACTCATTAATTAAACATATCATCTGCCAATAACATACACTAAAGTATTCCATCAACCAAATGCTTAGTCACCTAACCCACCTCATCTATAATAAAGAACAGGATATGGACTTAATGAGGGCCCTTAATGTCATCATATGCTGACAGGAAGGTCGCAACTTTCTCTCTCTGTCTCACAGTAGTAAAAAGCCCTCTGATACATATCTTCACATGATTTGCAGGATCCACCAATTTGGACTACGAACAACCAATGTCGATCTGATTTCAAGAGAGAAAACCAATCCATCCTCTAACGTAAAAAAGAAGGCAAAATTAGAGATCGACTTGGCTCGGATAGAGTTAGACTAACATCACATGATCCCAACCAGATTTGATTCCGATCCAAATCATATCGAGTCCAGCCAATCCCAATAGTCGATCTGATTCTGCAATCCTTGTATCTTTAACCACATTAACATATCCTTGGGAGACTCCTTTCTTCTCTAAAATCCACCAAATCAAAACTCTCTTGCTAGTTGCTACTCGATCATAAGCCTTCTCTTAATCAATGAAGATGATATATAAATATTTCTTATCTCTCCGTACCTCTTTATCAATTGCCTTAATAAAAAAGTAGCTTCATTGGTAGATCCGTTATGCATGAAATGAAAGTTGATCTTTTGAAAGCACTAGTTATTCTAGGACGTAACTCGTAAGTTTACTAACATGTTAAATATAACAGTTCTGTATATTTCCTCGTTTTAAGAAAGGAAGTACAACACATAACCTCCAATAGATTGACATTCTTCTCTCTTCCAAGAGTAATCCTTGCTGCACTGAGGATGCCACTTGCACCACCCCTCAGTGCAGTGAGTAAATAAAAAAATTTATTTTTTGAAAAAAAAAATTAGGTGGACCCCGAGGTGCCCTACATGTCCGTCCAAGCCGATCTCCGATCGGACGACTCCAAAAAAAAAATCTGAAAATTAAAAAACCGAGCCCCAATGAACAGTAAAAAATGCCCTTAATGGGCCAAGCCCAATAACAGTTTTTGATTTTTCAGATTTTTTTTGGGTCGTCCGATCAGAGATCGGCCTGTACGGACATATAGGGCACCATGGGGCCTACCTAAAAACCATTCAAAAAAATTTTAATTTACCCACTGCACGGAGGGGCAGTGCAAATGGCACCCTCAATGCAGCAAGTATTACTCCTCTTCCAAATCAACTTAAACATCCAAACATGGTTGCAGTATCGACCGATATCGATATGTATCGGTATCAGTAGGTACCAATATGATATTGGCCAAAACCCCAATACCACTCATTTACGTTTCAAAAAATTTAAAAAAAAAACTTTTATTGGCCAATACTGGTCCAAAATGGGCCGGTGCTGGCCAATATGCCCAATATCAATACCGATACGTATCGGTATTAATACCCACTAGCACCGACATGTTTAACTGATTTTTTATGAGGAGGGAAATCAATGTAAAATATCCCCTCCTTGTTTAATAGGGCTAATAAAAAGGAGAGAGGAGTCAAAGATCCCCCCATCAATGGCCTTCAATGGAGAGAGAGAGAGAGAGAGAGAGAACAAGGGGCAAGAGACCCCTTACCGGTTCCCTTGTAAACCCCCCACTGATAGTCTTTAAAGAGGGGGTAAAGAGGGAGATAAAGAAAGAGAGAGGAGAAGGGAGGCTACCGGTGGGGGGTGCCACTGGTTAATCCTGCTGGTGGGGGGTCACCAAAGGAAAAAAGAAAAAAAAAAGGAAGGGGAGGAGGGCCACCGGTGCGGATACCACCGGTGGCAAACCCCCCACCAGTACATTCCATTAATCCCAAATAATTGGGGTCGGCTATATAGATTCTCTGTCTCCACTCTAAACAATCTCGAGCTACTTCTTTTGAAAGGTTTAAAGCTTCCAAATCATCCAAATCATATTGTACTATCCTCTTCCAAGTCAATCTAGATCTACATCTTCCTTTCTTCCCCTCCTTTATCCTAATATACTCCACTTTTCCAACTGGAGCCTCCCTAGGTCTACGCCTAACATGCCCAAACCATCTCACCCTCCCTTCTCTCAATTTGTCCTCAATTGGTACCACTCCTACCTTTTTTCTAATATACTTATTACGAATTTTAAATAAAAAAAAAGAAAGAAAGAGAACGGGACAAAAAAGAAGAGGAAGGGACAACAATGAGGGGGTACCCACCAGTGGCACCCCCCACCGGTTGGCCACCAGTTGTGCCAACCGGTGGGGTGCCAAATGGTCCCCACCCCTCTCTCTCACTCACACTCCAGCTCTCTCTCTCTCTCACCCTTTTATCTCCCTCTCTCTCTCACCCTTTTATCTCCCTCTCTCTCCTGCCCTTTCACCTTCCTCTCTCTCATTGCAGGGGAGCCAATGGTGGTGGGTGCCACCGGTTTCTTCCCCCTCTCACCGGTGAGCTCCTCCTCACCCTATAAATACCCTCTAGGGAGCTTGCTGCTGGAGAACAGAGAGAAGCCAACTCAAGGTTAGGGGAGATCCTATCAAAGCTTCAAGAGCCCTAAGTGTTCAAGGCAAGAAGCCCAAGAAGACTATGCCTTTTTAGACTAGGCGGATGTCCTCCTAATGGTGGAGGGATCCGTACGTATGTTCATGTGTTCATGAGTATTACATTTTTATTCCTTGGCTCTGACATGCTTGAGTCATGAATTTTGTTTATCTTGATTAAGTGAGGGCATGTCTCACTAATCAATTGGATGTTGTATAACAATATTATATGAAAGAATGTTCAATCTGCCATCTTGATTTTGGATTTTTCGCCCAAATGACTAAATTAACATTGGACCCACAATCTGACTTAACTCAAATCCTAAAATACCTTTAAAACAGCAAAACATACATGTAATATATAACAAACCAACCATGTGACAACATATCTTCAAGACCTTCAAAACCCTAAAAATGAAGAAAATTACTAAAATACCATTAATGCATTAAAAATCATTAAAATCACAGAAAATTATAAAAAATGTTAAATCAGCTAAAACATGCTAAATACCCTTAAAACCCAAAAAAATTTAAAAAATGACCAAAGTACCCATTCAGTCCAAAAACACTTAAAACAACCTAAAAACACACCCTAGAGTATTAAAACCTTCCTAATCAATTGAAACACATCATAAGCATCAAAATGGCCATAATACATTATACTCTTTAGCTTTGTACAATTACTAAAATACCCTTTTGAGTTTAAAACACTTGAAATCAATCCAAAACCCCTTAAAAAATCTTTTAAACCATCTTGAATCTATCCTGCTATGGGCTTAATTCAAACTGTGTTTTTAGTACTTGAATTGCATGTTTTGTGATTGATTTCTATTTAAGGGCATCGTCAAACACTTAATCAAGAGTTGTCGATCATTTAATTGATAAAATTAACATTGTTGAAGCCAGTGGGAAGAGGTCAAATTCACGTATCTACGCATGATTCGAAGTCTTAGACTTGTTGAGGGTTCATTCTAAGTCCTCAAAGTCGAAAATTCAAAAAGAAAGAAAATAAAAATAAAAATAACATTCCCACATATGGCACGTCCGGTGGAACCTCTCCTTCCCTTCATCTCTCTGCCAAGTGATGCCCTTATCATAAAGTCGCGATTTTGCCATGTCTGGTGCAGAAAACCAAATCACTACAACATCAATGACAACAACATCCAAAGTGACCTTCGGTCAGTTGGTGGTCCAGAGCCACATGCAGAGTGGCTACCTTACCACACCAATATGCTTTGGGGACTTCCCTGCTATTTTCGGGTTCCCATACTCCTTGGGGGTTGTCCCAACAACCGAAGCCGTCTTCAAGCACAAGAGAAAAGGATGTGACTCTCGCCATGTCAAGAAGAGAAACTTCACTGAGCCTTCTATTCAAAGTTCCAATGACAACATTGGAAGCATCTCTTTAACTTCCTCGTTCAACAGGGGGGGCATGGTCAAAGGTCTAATAAGAAGATTCATATCGCATTGCCATCCAAGTCTACAAAGACCATTTTGATGGATAACCTTTGCATTCACATGAATGAAAGAGAACTCACCAAGCCTAAAGTTCGCTATGTCCCTACAGTCCTTGTAAAGAACCGATTTGGGATATTGCCTAAAGTCTACCAAGATAAGGCATATTTCAAGAAGACTACCACCAAGGCGTCTGTTCATCAGGGGTAAAGATAAATAAAGAGGTTTACCATGCCTCAAAATGGGGGCAACCTTGTGGAGAACAAGAGCCTTCACTTGAAGATGTAGGTGACTAAGGAGAGAGCCCGCAAAATACACTAAGCTAGGCCCACCCTAGCAAAGCTACAATCCCAATTGTCCTCGGAGCAAAAAGCGCAAATTGTTACTCCAGTTGTTCAACCTCCATCCCTATGAGGTCAGAAAAGGAAAGATGCCTACAAGGCGAAAAAACAAGTCCCGTAGAGGACATCCGTTTTTTAGCAATTGGGGGTACCTCCCCATTCAACTTAAAAGAGAATGAGAGTCAACAAGATGACAGGTAGTGGCGTTAGGGTGTACATTTGTTATGCCTCCAACATCAATAACCAACAATCATCCTTACCAAATGATCTAAATGAGATTGCCAATCTGACATAACGGGATGAGCACATGACCAGTCAGATGGAGCAAGTCATCTATTGGTTAAGCCAAAGAAATACAGGAACATAGCAGCCCCAGGATGACAGCATTAATGCCGCAAAAGGAGCTGGTGAATATGGGATAAATGCCCAAAATAATGGGGTTGACCCCGAGCAACAACAAAATCAGACCCAACCTCAAACGATAGAAGAAATAAGGTTGGAGAATGAATAGCTTAAAGCCTTACTTCTAAGCTTTATCCAAGGATGGGAGGAGCAGCAGAGGCAACCACAAGCTCCTCCAGTAAATTCGCTCCCACCAAGAGCACCTCCTAGCAGTAATCTTCCAATAGCCGCAGCAGTTAGGCAACAAGCTGCTGAAACAAACTTCACTCCTGAAAATCTCTATAAGACTGGAGGTGATGGGGCAACCCACAATGCCCAAAATTATCCTGCATTTGCCAAAGATATTGTAGCATCACAAAGTCTCATAATTGAGCAACTTGTCGACACCAAAATGGCTGAACATGATGAGGGCGTAACCACCTTCGACCTTCATTCCCAATTCATCATATATTCAAGAAGCTCCCTGCAAGTTATGCAAAGCACCCCAAATTCACCAAGTTCAATGGGGAAGGCTCTACTCAGCAGCATATTGCTCATTATGTGAGTTGCCTAGGAGATTTGGTAACTAATTAGTCATATCTTCTAAAGTATTTTTCGGCATCATTGGCAGGCATTGCATTCTAATGGTATGCAAAACTGAAGCCAAATTCCATTGCTAGTTGGGATGAAATGCAAAAGAAGTTTATCAACCGCTTCAAGATGACAGAGTGGAAAGTCACTCTTGCAAATTTAGCTGCAATCAAACAAGGCAAAAATGAGTTGTTGTAGACTATATCAAAAAGTGACGTGACCTTAGCATGAAGTGCGACAATCCACCAACCTGTGAAGATACTGTGTAACTATGTAAAGTGGGCCTAAAGTCAGAAATCAAGAAGAAATTGATCGGTGCAAATGTCAAAACATTCCAACAACTTAATGGTGTTGTGACAGAAATTGAGTTGTTCTTTACCGACAACCCAAGCCTGATACACGGGAAAGCAAAAATCTTGAAGGAATGGACTTCTAATGATGAAGAAGACAACATAGTTGACTTTGTGTGAATTGTGGAAGAAGCAGGGTAGTAAGAGGAACTCTAATACCCTAATCCCCAATAAAAGAGGAGTCAGAAGATCATAGCTCAATTTTCGCCAATGCCTCCTAGGTAAAGAAAGGAGGGCATATAAACAATTACTCGTCAAAAGTCAAAGAAGGGGTTGCATGGGCTTACGAAGAAACACTCGGCCTAAATTCCCTAGTTAGGGACCTTGAAGGCATAAACTCTCTAGTCAGGGACCTTGAATTGTCCATCCTACTAAAGGTCAAGCCTGTAAAACAACCCACAAAAGCGAATACAAAAGCAAATGTGTCCAGAATTGGAAATGAAGTTGAATGCTGAAATTGATGAGATGCACAAGATGTATTTTATCGAAACAATGCACACAATCCATGTGGAAAGTCGGTATAGCACCAGCCAAAAGAAGAAGATAAAGAAAAGATGGGTCCGTCCTTTCATTGATTCCAAGGACCTAAATAAGGCCTGCTCTAATAACAATCTCACACTGCCAATTACAAAAGCAATGATAGATGTTGCCAGAGGCCATGAGTTGTCATCCTTCGTGGATATGTCATTAGACTAAAATCAAACAAGAACGGTTTGTCAAGCACCAAAGCTATTTAGCCTTTCAAACTCAAAAAGGGATTTTGCAAATACATAAGAATGCCCTTCAACCTCAAGAGGCTAAAATTGATCTATATAAGGTCAAATGTGAGGAGCTTCTCCCCTCACGGAAATCTCACAAGACTCAGATCCCTTCAAGACAAGCTCATCCACATCAAGGAGTTTCTCTCAAACGTGTTAAAAAAATACTAGCCCTTTTGCCAATTTGACAAAGAAAGGAACTCCTTCATATGAGGTGAAAAGTGTCAAGCACTCTTGACAAAATCAAAGAGTATTTGCCTAGCCTTCTAATGTTGGGAGCAGTCAGCAAAGACAAGCCATTAACTCTATACAATGCAGCACTAAAAATGCTCCTCTAGGGGCATTACTGACATAAGTAAGCGAGAATGGCAAAGCAACTCCTATGGAGAAAGTATGTTAGGCGTAAGTTTTTTGCAACAAAAAGGCTAAGGCATTACCTCCTCCCACAAAGTTACCTATATTATGATTTGATCAGCTCAAGTTCTTGCGTCAGCAACTTGTCTCATCAAGAAGGCTGGAGAAATGGACCCTACTCCCCATAAAGTTTGACATCATCAAAGCCCATGGCTATATGTAGCCTTTATCCCCTTGAAAACCCAAACTCCATGGCTATCTGGAGCCTTTATCTCCTTGAAAACACAAAATATGTGGCCCCTTGGAGCTTTTATATCTTTGAAAATCCACAAGTTCATGGCTACTAGGAGCATTTATATCCTTAAAAACGCACAAGTTCCTGGTTACTAGGAACATTTATATCCTTGAAAATTCAAAAAGTCCATGGCTACCTGAGAACCTTTATCCCCTTAAAGACTCAAAATCTATGGCTACCTGGAACCTTTATCCCCTTAAAAAAATTCAAAATCCATGACTACTTAGAGCCTTTATATCTTTGAAAACCTAAAATCCATAGCTACCTGAAACTTTTATCCCCTTGAAAATTCAAACTCCATGGCTACTTGGAGCCTTTATTTCCTTGAAAATCCAAAATATGTGACCCCTAGAAGTCCTTATATCCTTGAAAGCCCACAAGTTCATGGCTACTAGAAGTCATTATATCTTTAAAATCCTAAAAGTTCATGGCTACCTAGAGCCTTTATCCCTTAAAGATCTAAATATATGACTACTTGGAGCCGTTATCCCTTTGAAAAATCCAAAGTTCATAGCTACTTGAAGCCTTCATATCCTTGAAAATCCAAAATTCATGGCTACCTAGAACTTTTATCCCTTTGAAAATAACTCTATAGCTACATGAAGCCTTTATCCCCTTGAAAACCTAAAATTTGTAGCCCCTAAGAGCCTTTATATCCTTGAAAACCCACAGGTTCATGACTACTAAGAGCTTTTATGTCTTCGAAAATCTAAAAAGTTCATAGCTACTTGGAGCCTTCATCCCCTCAAAAAACCAAAAGTCATGAGTCATAACTACCTGGAGTCTTTACCCCCTCAAGGAACTAAAGTTCATAGTTACTTGGAGCCTTTACCCCCTCAAAGAACCAAAAGTCATGACTAATTAGAGCTTTTATCCTCACGAAAAATCCAAAGTGCGTATCTACCTGAAACCTTTACCCCCTCGAAAAAATTCGAAGTTCATGGCTACCTAAAACCTTTATCCCCTCGAAGTCTAAAATTCATGGCTGCCTAGAGCCTTTATCCCCTTAAAAAAAAACGGTGGCCCTCAGGAGAGCCCTAATTCCCTACCGACCAAAAAAATATATGAGTATTGTTTCTCAAAAAAAAAAAAGACTAAAAAATGAGGTGTCTCGATGGACTTAACTGGTTCTCACCTCCAAAATGAATCAGCCAATAGCAAAAAGGTCCAAAAATTTGGCTAAGATGAAAACCCGAAAGGACACCTTAGGTAAAAATAGGTAATTTTTCTACGTGAAAACCCGCAAGGACGTACAGACAAAAGTAAGAAGGGGCTAACTTCAACAAAAACCCGCAAGGGCGCTGAAGTTAGCTGTCAAAAAAAAAAAAAAAAAAAATCCAATATAACCCATCGGTGGTATGACTCGCAAATGTCTTGCATACCCTGATGGGGGAAGACTCTCTCAACCTATCTCGGTGGAGATCGAGTCTGTCCTACACTCTTATCCAGGGAGGACGTCAGAGTCGCAATGACGAAAAAATCCTTAGTTTCACTCCACAATCGCTGGGTGATACACAAATCATTTGATAAAAGGACTACGACCGAGGTGACTATGACAATGTCTTCCCTACTTCGTAAGAGAGTAAGGAACTTGATTTCTCACTTGATAAGGTCAAAAAGAACAAAAAATACCCTGTAACCAAATCTCTCATCCCACCGAGAAAATCCCTCTAAAAAAAATCATCGGCCCTTGGGAGCCTTTGTATCCTTGAAGTCCTTGGCCCTTAGGAGATGTTGTATTCTTGAAGTCCTTGGCCCTTAGGAGATGTTGTATTCTTGAAGTCCTTGGCCCTTGAGAGCCATTGTATCCTTGAAGCCTTAAAGTTATTGGCCCCCGGGAGCCTTTGTATCCTTGAAACCTAAAAAATCCTAGACCCTTGGGAACCTTTGTATCCTTGGGGGGGTGGGGGGGTGGACCCTTGGCCCCTAGAAGTTTTGGTATCCTTGAAGACCAAAAACTCCATGGCTACTCGGAGCCCTCATATCCTTGAAAACCTAAAATTCTATGGCTACTAGGAGCCTTCGAATCCTTGAATCCTAAAGCTCATGGCTACTCGGAGCTTTTGTATTCCTGAAAACCTAAAACTTTATGGCTACTAGGAACCTTTGTATCCCTAAAACTCCCTGAAAATCCAAAGTCCATGGCCCTTAGGAGCCGTTGTATTCTTGAAGTCTTTGGCCCCTGAGAGCCTATGTATCCTTTAAGCCAAAAAGTTAATGGCCCCATGGGAGCCTTTGTATTCATGAAACCTAAAAATCATCTACCCCTGGGAACCTTTGTATCCTTGAAAAAAAAAAACTTGGACTCTAGAAGCCTTGGTATCCTTGAAGACCAAAAACTCCAAGGCTACTCAGAGCCTTCATATTCCTGAAAACCTAAAATTCTATGGCTACTAGAAGCCTCTAAATCCCGGAATCCCAAAGCTCGTGGCTACTCAAAGCCTTTGTATCCCTGAGAACCTAAAACTTTACGGCTACTAGGAACCTATGCATCCCCGAAACCCCCTGAAATCATGAAAATCCAAAGTCCATGGCCCCTAGCAGCCGTTGTATCCTTGAAATCCTTGGCCCCTGGGAGCCATTGTATCTTTAAAGTCCTTGGCCCCTATGAGCCATTGTATCATTGAAGTTTTTGGCCCCTAGGAGCAGTTGTATCCTTTAAGTCTAAAAAAATCCTTCGCTCCTGGAAGCCATTGTATCTTTAAAGCCTAAAAAATCATTGGCCCCAGCAAGCCGTTGTATCCTTGAAGCCTAAAAAATCCTTGTCCCATGGGAGCCGTTGTATCCTTGAAGCCTAAAAAAATCCTTGGCCCGTTGTATTCTTAAAGCCTAAAAAATCCTTAGCCCCTAAGAGCCATTGTATCCTCGAAGCCTAAAAATCCTTGGCCCCCGAGAATCGTTGTGTTATACCCCGCACTTTTACAACTTATAAATGAATTTAATTAATTTAAATTAGATCAATTAATAAATTATGAGAGTCTATTAGTGAGTTTAAATAAATTGATTTAATCAAATTAACTCAATTATGAAAGCTCATTAGCCCAATTATACGATTAAGAGTAACCCACTAATTTAATTCAAATTCTGGTTGATGCATTAGACAGCAATATAATAAAATAATGAGAACTTTTTGCTTAAAATTCTGATTAAGACATAGTCGATATCATTGGAAATAGCATAAAAAGATCTATGACTTTGTAGAAGAACATTTTTTACTAATTCAAATATTTTAGAAGTAAAAAATATCGATGATCAGTTTTAGAAAGGGTTGCCCATCAAGAACAAGTCCTAATTAGACTAGGATTTGAATTAAGAAATAAAAGATGATACATTTAAAATTAACCACGATCTGAAAATTTATGTATGACATATTTGACTTAAATTAGTAACATAATATAATGAATTCAAATATAATTTAGATTTTAAGTAATAAGTATAAAGTCATAATTAGAATCTTACTTGGACTAAGATTTTGTACACATATTTACTTGACATAGTCCTAATATTTTAAGCATAACTTCGTCCATAAAATTCTAAATTAAGTAAGACAACTTCCATAAAAACAATGACTTAAAATTCTAGAAGTTTTATGAAGATCATATGTTTAAAATAAATCGTTTACTAGTCGGAATCATGACATCTTTAGACGGAAAGAAAATCTACCAAATTTCTGGATTCGGAGTGCTCAGGACAATAAGTCAGTAAAATAAGCATAACTTCTTGTACAAATATCTAAAAAGAGTGAAATGCATAGCATTAGAAATATAATAAAAAGTTGTAAAACTTTATAGAAGAACGATTTTCCTAATTTAGACGTTTAAGAGATGGAATTTAATAGTCTTTAAAAAAAGAAACTGCAGATAGCATGAAAAGAATCCGATTTGCAATAGGAAGTGATTTTGAATTAGAGATTACGTAATAAGGATAGGAGTTCGACTCTAGCAAAGAAAGAAGGTGTTAGTAGTTGCATTAGAAAGGGAAATAAACATAAATAGAGCCTTAGGGTCGTACTCAAAATTCTATTGCATGTAATTCTCTTCCAATGGTAAGTTTATGTGGTGCTTGAGAGAATAGAGTTGTTCATAGTTATTTTTTTTGAAAATTTAATTCTAATCAATGTTTTGTATTATCGAAAATTTAAAGAACATGAGAACAAACTTAAAAAATATAAAAAAGAGTTTAGATAAAGAAAAAATCATGGACAGATAACAAGGAAGCTATAGAGGAACCAAGAGCCGATCTTTCTTCAAGAGGTAAATAGATAACTCTAAATATAATATATTTTGTATTAAAAATTACATTATTTTTAAAGAATTTCAAAAACTAATCAATTAGTAAGAAGTTTGATCTATATGTCTACTTCATAATCATCAAGTTTCAGATTTTTGTGATCTTTTTTATTATTTATAACATGATTATTATCTCAACCTATACAATCTGTTTTGTTTTCAATGATGATCACATGAGTTACAAATATTTGTTCTCTTTGGTCTAATTCCCAATTGAGCTGAAATTTAGACAAAAGTCTATTTTTCATGTTATATTTATGTTCAATAAATTTTATAATTTTTTGAGTTCGTCTGATATTTATTTCATAATATTATTTTCAGATTATACAATCTGTTCAGATAGTTTTGAAATCTCAACTTGTGAATCTTATATCTCATTTGATTTATGTCTAAATCATACCAAATTTTGTAGAGACTTTTATTATATTATTCTTAACTTCTATGTAAAATTTGAGAATTTTATGATCCCGTTTGCTATTCAGTTTGTCTACTGTTTTGATTTGCTAGAATTCTATTTAAGTCGGATTCCCCAAACCAAAGTAAGAATCCAAAATCATATCAGACTAACCCAAAAATTGATGAAACTTTGTCCACACTTTATATATGATCTATTTGACATGTTCGCCAAATTTGATAATTTTTTGAATCTGTTTGATATTATTCGGCCTATTTGTTGATTTTCAGTTCTAAAAATTAGTTTTGATAGTCGAAAAATATGTTTGTTATTCCGAAAATTCTAAAAAAATTCCTTTAACTATCTTTTCTATCCAGCAACATATTTTGATCAGTTTTACTCTGATTATCTATCTATATGACCATGTTGACTCTTTAAGTGACTATTTTGTATATAAAAAAATATATTTTAATTCTTATATGTAAACATCACTATGCCAAATTAATTTTCAGATTTATAATCATTATAAAATATGTGCAAATATATTTGTGCCATACTTGTTTAATATATGTTTGGACATTACTATCTTAAAGAGATTGTAACTCATTCCATAAGCGTCCGTGGATGAGTTCTGTCCGTGGACAACAGGAAAATCCGGTGATTGTGTTTGTTTGCAGTCATCTGAGGTGGAACAATAGACTCTCCGACTATACATGTGCCATGATCTTTAGCATACTTACCTATATGCTCTGATATTTATTTGTTTGACTCCTTATATGGTAGTTGGATACATGTCTATTTGATATGTTTGGATTTGATTTGTTTGGTACATAATTATAAAACATAATTTGTTGTTTAGATCCATTTGATTCAACTTATGATCTGCTTAACTTGTTCTTTTGACATCTACGCTTAGTGATTTTGATCTCAGCCTATTTGATTAAGAATTCATGTTCATTCTAATTAGCTATTCTGACAATATAAACTCGGATTTGATAAACTACAATGCCATGATAAATTTTTTATATGTTCAATTACATATGTTCAGTTTGATATATGATATGTTCTAATCATGACTAGTAGACTTATTCAGTTAGATAAAAATATGATCATGCCATATATACTATATGTTAGCCGATCTATTCATACTATTAGCAAACACATTTGATTTGATAAACTTATATCTGACCATGTTCTGTATCATGTTCTTATTTGAACTATATGTAGAACTGTATAGGATCATATTTAGTATAATTATATAATGTGATTTATAAAATTTAGTATATGTTAAATCATGTTGATGGTTTGAAGCCTACTAAGTAGTTATACTCATAACCCTATTAACATTTTTAGAATCTGAAAAAGAGAACCTAAAATTTGAGCAGACTTCTGAATGAGGCATTTGACATCTTCAAAAAATTATTTAGATTTAAATGTATAGCTTTCTTAGATTTGATGTAATAGAGATAATAAGATATTGATGTAATTTTATTTATTTAATGAGATTGCGAATTCATATATAAATTGATAGATATTGTAATTTGTGAACTTTGGTATTGACTATATTTAGATATTTTGGATTAATTGATAGTTATGACATTTATTTAAATCGTCTTGTGATTGTTTAGCTCTCATATTTGTTTGTTAAGGTGGAATTTGTTCCGAGATTACGCAGTCGGACTTCGAATTAAAAAAAAATGAACCGGATCAGAGGCATAACACGTTGTATCCTTGAAACTTAAAAACCCTTGGTCCCTGGGAACCATTGTATCCTTAAAGCCAAAAAACCCTTGGCCCCTAAAAGCCGTTGTATCCTTGAAGCCTAAAAAACCCTTGGCCCTTGGGAGCTTTTGTGTCCTTGAAGCCCTACAATTCCTAGTCCTAGGAGCCATTATATCTTTGAAAATTCAAAAGCCCTAATCTCCCTCGAGTCTTTGTGCCCTCAAAAACACACACACAAAAAAAAAAAAAAAACTTTAAGGCTACTAGGAGCCTTTGTATCCTAAGAGATCCTAAAAGTTCTTGGTTATATCCAAATTAGCCTTTGTATCCTAAGAGATCCTAAAAGTTCTTGGTTATATCCAAAGCCTTCTAAAAGAACTCCACGAATTCAGCCCTAAGGGAAGCGAAGCCATAATTTCCTACCAAATTAAAAGAAAGAATTGTTCAAAAAAAAAGAGAAGAAAAGGGAGGGCTTAAAAACAAGGTGCCCCAGACGGACTTAGTTGGTTCTTCCTTCAGAAATGACCAATTAAAGATAAAAAGGCCTTAAAACAAAGAGTTGCACTATATGTTCTTTATGATGAAAAAAGAGAAACCAATTCTTTTATCTGAAAATTTCAAGCCCAAACTGAGAACAGGGAGGAAAATATTTTGATACCCTTATAAATTTATATTTTTTCTACAACTTGTTAGCCACCATAAGCATAAGAGCAAGCTTCAGTATTCCAAGCATTTCACGTTCAGGTAAGCACCTAAACTCAAAAGCCTAAAGCAAGCATAGCCAAGCATTCATCCATAAGAATGTGCACAAATAAATGGCTATAAATATATTTATTACATTTCAATTTTTACATTCATTATTGTGCAACCAACAAAACAAAGATTTCAACTTATATATTGGTTATTGTGCAGCCAACAGACAAAGAAAGCAGTATATTTCACGTTCAGATAAACACCTAAATTCAAAAGTCTAAAGCAAGCATAGCCAAGCATCCATTCGCGAGAATGTGCACGAACGAATGGCTATAAATATATTTATTGCGTTTCGATGTCTACATTCGTTATTGTGCAGCCAACAAAACAAAGATTTCAACTTCTATACTGGTCATTGTGCAGCCAACAGACAAAGAAAGCAGTATCTTTCATTCTTTTTCTCTTTGCATTATTTATTTTTATTTTTTTATTAGTTTGATGTTTATGAATCATAAATAAGAGAACAAAAGATATGCCTTGGTTAGGTACTGTTAATTTTCCAAATGCCAAAATATTTGGACTTTCATCATCCCATCATCTAATGCCATAGTAAGGTTTCCTTATAGTTTGTATCGATGTAAATATGGGAAGAAAGAATCCACCATCCGCTGACTAGCAACTAATTAAGTTAATATCAGCATGCCGTCTTCTGGAGGTGTGCTATTTTATTTACTTTAGCAGCACCGTGCTGTTCAAACAAACCAAAAAGAAGTTAACAGTCAAGACCACATTGGACGTAGCCATGTGACTCAAAATCTCATTTCTCCTTCAGCCAAAGCCAGCATAACCACCATGTATTTTGCCTGATAGTCACCTAAAGCAAAAAGCTGACACATTTCTACTTCTCACCCCGACCAAGAAAAAAGCAACAGGGAAACAGTATCTTTTCTTCTGACCAATCTATATGCGGACGAATCTTTCCTCCTAGGTTGACACAGTACACCTTTCCTTTATGAAGAACTTGAACCTCAAGATAACATCATTAAAAGATTCACGAAATTCTCCACCAATAAGCCAAAATGAGTTTTGTGAAAACCATTTCCTTGAATTTATTCAAGTTTCAGCAAATACAATGCACATGTTCATGGCAAAAAAAACATCTCTGTCACCTCATGTTCCTCTTCCTTTAACAGGTTATTCCAGAGTCAGACTCCATGTCTTAGCCACCGGATGTCCCTTCCTTACATGACGGAATATGACTTGACATAAGCATTCTTCTATAGACTCTGCCAAAGTTCGGGACTCCAAAGAGATCTGTAACCTAAAAGTTCACCGATGACCCTTGCTGAACTACACAGTGATGTAGATAACACATCAGCGAGCTTATACATACCTTCAAATCAGTACGTTACCTCCCAGACAGCTGGCTAGATCATCTTTAAGGAAATCAAGAAACAATTCATATCATGCCAGTGACCTCGTATCCAGAAGCACGGCTCGAACCCGCTAATCCACCCGAGACCGCTTCGAGTTTCATAGAAGGTAACTTTTATTGCCAAGTGATCAACATCGCAGTCATCATCAGCATCAAGACAAACTTTATATTAACCAACGCATTGACCAATAACAGCACTTCACGATCAAAGGTACAAGGATAACGACCAAACACTACATATCAAGGGTCCCAAAAACCAAGTGGATACAAGAATACAACTGGGAAATAAGAGCCATCCACCACATTAACCAAGATGAAACACTCTGCTTTACGCTTAAAAAATAGAAGGAAAGGAATCACAAAAGTGCCCTACTCTTTCCAAAGAAAGATTTTTTTCTTGCTCAAGAAACGAAGCAAAACTAAAACTAAAACTTCCCAGATCCAAAACGCCACACTTATCCATTCCCCGTTCAAAAAAAGGAAAGCAAGAAAGATTAACGCAGCTCATACCATCCTGCGTGACAAGAGGGTAGTCCGCGGCGTTAAGAGTGACGAACCAATCCCAGGCCCCGCCCAGCTTCAGGAGCACGGCTGCGGCGTGAAGCGTCCCGGCGAGCACTGACGACCCCATGTAGGTGGCGGCGTCGGGCTTCCCCATCACGTCGATGTTTCCGAACACCCCCGCGACGGGCACCGCCGACCTCGCGGCGGCCGCCAGCTCCGCCCGCTCCGACTCCGGCGCGTCAAAAGACAGGTGCAGCAGGTACCAGTTTCGGGGATGGTAGACCGCCAGCAGCAGGCGCAAGATCCGGTCGCGATCGCCCCGCCCGCCGGAGATGTAGTACGCGAACGCCGGGGCGGCATCCCCGGCGCCGCCGTGCCGGGAGGCGGCGAGAGCCTCGGCGCCCGCCCGGTGCGGGACGGAGAAGGAAGGGGAGCTGACGACAGACAGCACAAGCAGGAGGAGGGAGGCGATGGCGGCGGCGAGGAGCGTGAACAGCCATTTCTCTGCAGCCGCCATGGCAACACAGCGGCGAGGGCATGGGATCGGGTGCGGCGCCAGGCTCAGCAGCAGCACCCGGCAGAGCCGCATCGGAGAAGCGTCAGCGGCCGATGAGCTCTCCACGGCGCCATGGGGCGGCAACTGCCACCGCGAGGGTGGTTCGCATCTGGCAGTGGGGATTCGCCGGAGATCTCCGATGGATCCTGGATTCCTCCGCCTCCGGTCGTCGTCGCTGTCGCCGCCACCGTCCCGTGGTCGCGTTCTTCTTCTTCTCCGGCGGCAACTGCTGTTGAGAGTTTTCCGGAACGCGAGCAGTTCGGATAAATTTGGAGAGAGAGAGAGAGAGAGGAGAGGTGCAAGGGAGGGAGTGGCCTTTTTTTCTTCTTAATTTTCGTATTTCTTTATTTAAAAAAATGAGGAGGACCTGATGCGTCACGTTGCGGGAGATGGAGCGGGGTGGTGACGGAATCTTCGGGACTTTGGTTGTTGGACTCGGATGTGGTACGCAGCCGAGCAGGTAACGGGAACTTCCCTTCCTTTCCCGGTTCCGTCGCACTCGCTGTAAAGTTATTCGCGGACGAGTGGAAATATGTCCCCCATTCACAAATCTTCACGGAGAGCATATTTGTTTTATCTTCTGGTTATCTTCCGGCATTTTTTTGGCGTGCACATACATATTCATAAGGGGTTTTTGCAAAAAGATTTGATATTTGTAGATAACCTCCCGTATGATTCATATTTACATATAACCTCTTTAATTATGATGATATTTACATATAACTTTCTTAGTTATGTAATTTGTCTTTAAATTTTATCAAAGTTAAAATAATTTTATCACCTAAAAGTAAAAATAATTTTTTTGATGTTAAACATATACAACAAACTTACGGATAGATGGTTATGTGTTTTTTCTTGTAAAGTGTTTTTATTTTAATTGAGGATATTATTACCATTTTCATTTAATTACTTCACATATTTTATATATAAAAATAATATTTTAATTCATGTGAAATTCAAAGTAAGTTCACATAGTAAGGAGATTATCCTCAAATGTCACTATAATTAAGGAGGCTATATGCAAATATGAATGATGAAGGAAGTTATTTACAAATATCAAATGTCGTAGGGAGTTATTTAGCAAAAACTTCTATTAATAAAGAAATGGCACAGTTATGGTAGGCTGTTAATTATAAGACAGGTAGTGGTCGTTTCCATGTGTCTTGATGATGTGAAGGGAGTTATGGTGGCGATGCAAGTATCAGTTTACAGATCTCTATTGAAGTGTGTGCATGCAATCTGTGGAGCAATGCTTGGTCAATATGTACCCACCCTCCGGATTGATCTCCTTTTACGAAGCATCTAATTTTATCAGCTTAGGTGGAGGTGAGTGGGGAAGGCTTGGAATAGTGGAGTACGTAGGTTCCTATTTGTTAGTTGGGGAGCATACAGAGTAGATTAGTACGACCGACGATAAATATGTCACACGACTCTGTTTAGGGGAAACTTCTTTCTTTTACCTCAAAAGTTAGTCCATATTTAATTTTTATTTTACTTTAATTGAAGGAATAGATCGTCAATTAAGTCCCGACCAGTGGCATGGACTTGCCTACTAGATTAACTAATTGCCTTTCGAAGAGAGTTATTTTTCCTGGTAATGTTACAATTCATACCCCAGAACAAGAACAGAGTGAACCCAGATTGGGCCTTGTTGATCAGAGCATGTAGAAAGCTGCGGTTCTCCTCCTCTTTGGGAGTTTAAAAACCAAGGAATAGTAGTGTGTGATCAACCCCCAACCTATCCCAACAGTGTGACAGAATTGTTTATTGGGGGAGTGCCAAGATCCACACGTTACGGCATAATGACGTGCATCTTGTATTGTATGATTTTGTCTCGCCTACTCTGAGTTCCTGGCGGGTTTTGTATGGATTGGTAGGGAGAGAGTGGGGATCCACGCCTTATGGAGTTACGGAGACATAAAAGAGGAGATGCCATGCATATCTTCTTCTACAGAAAGATGCATAGAAATTCTGTTGCAACAAGTACTCACATGGCAATATTCGGAACAGAATTTTCTTCCACTTTTCCATTCTGGTCCTCAGAACAAGATAGGAATTTAGCAAGGCATTCCCTCTGGAGACACCGGACGTCTCTCATGTTTCATCCGGTCACATATAGATTACATCTCATTCCCATTAATTGTCAAATGTAATTTACTCTTGGACCCCAAAAACATGTGTTTGATCTTGGCTTTGAACAGGAAAAGCAGAAGAAAGAACAACAATCGCAGCAGCGTTGTGCCATCTGCTTTTATTCTTCGTAACAAGCAATCTTTTTAAGCGTCACGGCATCTGAAGCATGGTTCAGATGGTGCTTTACCCTCAAATTTCACCCTCGATGTCAATGTCGCCACCCGAGCTGGCTGAGTCGTCGTCACTGCCTTCACTGTCACTGCTGCTACTTCCACTCCCACTGCCGCTGCCACTGCTACCACTCCCACTGCTCCCGCTGGAGGTGGAGGTTTGCTGCTCCTCTTCTGCATTCACTGGATCTTCTGCAGCATTGGGACCCTTGTCCCTGTCATCGTCGCTGATATCCACATCAGCAATTTCGTCATCAGTGCCGAACTGGTTAGGCAGATTGATGTCCAAACCACCGGCCGATACAGGTCCGTCAGCATTAGATCTGTCTGGCATTGCCTCGTCATCATCTACATCTATGTCAACGTTCTCCTCGTGCTCATTGGACTTCCTATCTGGCGAAGCCTGTAATGGATGTGAAAGCACTGGAAGATTATCCTTATCCAGACTCTTCCCTGCAGCTTTCAGAGCTGGCGCAAGTAACACGGGAAACATGTAAATACAAGAGACAAAAAACAGAAATGCAGACAAACAAAAAACAAATACTCGAGCTGCTTCAAAGACGACGCAAACCAAGTTGGAATAAATTGGTCAACTTAGCAGAGAGAAAATGCATTTTGCTCACACTTAAAGCAAGGTCGTGACACAGATCAGATTCAACTTGGGTTCTAGGAAAACCAAGTCACATTGATCTGACTTGTGCGAGTATCATGCCATCACAGATTTGACTCAGAGACTCATGCAAATTGACATGGAAAACCATGGCTTCCACAAGCCTCACCTAAGCATTTGCTTAAAGTTAGTGTTCTGAAGGCAAGCAACATAACTCATGTAACTCATCTTCCGCACAAGAGAAAGGATAGGCAAATTTCAAAAGGCCAATTTTCAAGCTCAAGTATTTGAACTGTGGGCTTCTCATTCTCACAAAGGATCATGGTGTCTGCATGAATGGTGATATTTTTTTTGGTATGGTATCTCAGTTGGCCAGGCATGTACACATTATACAAGAGATCATGGTACATTTCTGGGCAAAGCCCAATATTTCTTCCCAATAAGGAGATAATTCCACGCAGTACCAATAATTCAGCCTAATTAGGCAACAATTTCAGGCCCAAGTCGATTTCTGGGGAAGTAATCTCATGGAGCAAATGGAGAGCTAACAGGTCAAGTCGGATCCGCGATGTCACAACTTGTCCATAAATTGAGAGCCTTGGCTAATTCTTTGGCTAATGGGGAGCTAACAGGACCCTCCCTGGTAAGATGACTAAAGATAGTATTCTGACCCAGCTGCATGCTCGGGACTCTTTGGGGAGGTAGGACTTTTAGACTCAGATGATAGACTGAGGCGGGATAAGCTGAAAGCAGACTTTGAAGATATCCTTCTCAAAGAACAGATCTATTGGAAGCAGAGGTCTAGGGAGAGATGGATTAAGGAAGTGACAGAAATACTTCATACTTTCAGAGGATTGCTTCAGGGAGGTGGATGGTCAATTTGATCAGATGTTTGAAGGACGGGACTACATCTATCACCCCACCTCAGGATATTAGGAGGCATGTTCAGTTGTTATATTCTAGGCTGCTTTCCAAAGAGGCTACTTGGCGGCCGACCATTGTTGATGATCTTCTACCACAGCTCATCGAGGAGGAGAGGAGGACTTTATCAGCCCCTTTTGGGGAGGAAGAGCTCAGGAGTGCTGTCTTCTCGCTTGCAGGTGACAAGGCCCCAGGTCCGAATAGTTTTCCTTTGCTATTCTACCAACATAGTTGAGAGATAGTCAGAGATCTCCTTTTCAAGGCAGTGTTGGAATTCCACGAAGGGAAGGCTCATCTGGAGGGTGTCACAGCAAGACATTCTTAGTGCTAATTCCTAAGAAAGAGGGGGGTGAATCCTTTGCTGATTTTAGGCCCATTAGCCTGCTCAATGGAGTCTACAAGATCATCACCACAATGCTTGCAGTTAGGCTAGAGATAGTGGTGGCTAGAGTGGTCAATGGCAATCAAGGAGCTTTCATCAGAGGCAAATAAATTCTGGAGAATTTTCTTGTGGCTCATGAATGCATTCATACTATAAAGGCTCAGAAGAGGAAAGGATTGGTGCTCAAGCTGGACTTCGAGAAGGCATATGATAGAATCAATTAGGCCTGCCTTTTCTAGGTGCTACAAAAGATGGGCTTTGGGACTAAATGGATGAGCTGGATTAAGGCTTGTATTTCTTCGGCCATGTTTGCAGTCTTGGTGAATGGGGAACCCACCCCTTTCTTTTATAGTGGTAGTGGCCTTTGGCAAGGGGACCCTATGTCATCCCTCCTCTTCGTGCTGGTGGCTCACATCTTTAGTAGGATGTGGGATAGGGCCGAGGCGGTTGGTCTCATATCAGGCGTCAGGATGTCTTAGGCTGGAGACTCATATTACTCATCTTCAATATGCAAATGATACCATTCTCTTTCTTTTGGGAAAGAAGGAGCATCTCTTTGCTGCTAGGCTCATTCTTGAATGGCTTGATGAGATCTCAGGCCTACACATCAATTTCCACAAAAGTCAACTTATTGGGATTCATATGGAGGATTACAAGCTTTGAAGGGCAGCTCTCATAATGGGGTGGCAGTTTGGGGAGTTTCCCGTTACTCATTCAGGTTTGCCTCTTTCTGTCGGCCCCTTGAGGAGCAAGGATTGGCATAAGGTAATCCAGAAGTTTGAAGGAAGACTTGTGACCTGGAAGGGTAGGCTATTGTCCTTTGGTGGAAGGCTGGTTCTTTGTAACTCAGTCCTGGATGACCTTCCTACATATTTCCAATCCATATTCAGAGTGCCAAAAGGAGTTCTTCATAGATTGGATGCCTTCAGGAGTTGGTTTTTCTGGAAGGGTTGTGTGAGAGTAGAAAGGGGGGCCATGACATATGTTGGGAAAGGGTTTGTAAGCCTAAGGAGGTGGGTGGAGTTGGTATCAAAAGCCTTGCTGACTTTAATACAACTTTGCTGACTAAGTGGCTATGGAAATTTGGCACGGCCAAGGAAGGATTATGGCCGGATATCATCCAGCAAAAGTACTATGGTATGGAGAGGAGTTAGGATCTGTGGTTGTCGACTTCACAGGCGGTTTCTCATGTGCAGAGGGATATCCTCCTTAGTTATGATGTTTTGAAGGTGGGAGTTCAGATACTCCTTGGAGATAGGTCTAGGTGTTTGTTTTGGGAGGATGATTGGTGTCAGGGCGCTTCCCTAAAGACTCTTTCCCGAAACTGTTTCTCATTGCAGATCAGCCTACACTTGTTGTGGCCAATGTCATTGATAGTCAGCAGTCTAATGGTGTTTGGCAGCCCACTTTCATAAGACACCTTAAAGATGACAAGATTGAGTTTGCTTAGTTGATTTCTCTCCTTCAGGGTTTCTCCATTAATCTTTCCTCCCCTGATCGGTGGTATTGGAGATGGACTCCTAATGGTATTTTCTCAGTGAAATCAGCTTACTAGATGTTGGTTGATGGTGGCACCAGATTCCCTCATGCTGAGTTGGTATGGAAGACCAAGTCTCCTTTGAAAGTCAAGATCCTTTTGTGGCGAGTATGTCATGGGAGACTGTCCACACGTCAAAAGCTGGTATTCTATATTGATGGTATTTATCCTACTTGTCCATTTTTTGAAGTGTGGGACTACTTGCTCGACAAGCTGCTCTTACACCATACAGACTAAGATTCAATTCCCAGGCTGCTCCATTTTTGGAGAGAGCACTCACCAAAGATGGATGACAATCACATATGGTGAGTGATCTTGCATGCTACTATTTAGACCAGTTGGGGCAAGCGGAATAGGAGAACCTTCAAGAAAGAGGTCCTCATTCCGGAAAGAGTGGGATGGATTATTTGTACGAGAGTCAAGGAGTGAGCAACTGCCTTTTGGAATGGTTCCATTATTGACACTTCCTTTTTTTGTGGAGGGATGAGTGTTGAGGTGGCCTTACACCGCCTTGGTGCTTTGTTTGCCTTTTGGGCTTTTGGTGGGTGATCCTTATACTTGTACATCCCCACACCTTTTGTATCTCTTTTTCATTTAATATATTTGTAGTACTATCCACCTTCAAAAAATCGCATGGACCAAGGGAAATAATCTTGTGCCACACCTTGGTCGAACAGCAGGGCGAGTTCTTAAGCTCCCAACTGACTTGAATTCAAGACCTCCCAAAGGGAGATCAAAGGGTGAAACCAACTGAGCTACTTGGTTAGTTCCATGACAATGATAACTAAGCTCGACTTTTCAGGATAGGATGTACTTTGTCAAGATTAACCAAAGGTCGTCCAGAGAGGTCTGGAAGTCATGCTATGTTCCCAATATGATTGGATTCGCAGAACTATGAACATAAAAGATTTCCTAGCAGCAAACATTCATTATAAACATCTACGAGGATGAAGTGTTATGGTTTTTCTGACCTGCTTTTGTTTCTTTTGGCTAATGTACAGTTTCTTTTTTCTAATTTCCGTATTATTTCAAATAGGTCATGGCCTCTTGGGTGTCCCACTCCACAAATGGAAGACAATTCAAGAAGAATTCAATGAACACAGACACTAAAAACGCTAATGAAATTTAAAAATATTGGACAGGTGAAAATGCAGTCCAATCACAAATACCACACACAGGAACACAAACAAACTTTTCAGTGAAAAGGAGGAATAATCTTCATTAGAGACATTGTGAAACAAAAATATTGCCATAGGGCAGCTCACATCTAAAGTTCTCTAAAATCTTCTTAAATTTGGAATTCCACATTCTTACTCCAAATGATGGTTTATGGCTTGTTGTTCATGATGATGGAAGCGAAGACTACCAAAATAGAAACAATCATGAAAGATAGTTCAGTGCATAGCATGCGATGCATGTAATGTGTTCTAACAAGCATACTATCACATTACGAGCTTATATGCATCCTCAATTGATCAAGCATCCCCACAAAATTAATTTTTCCAGCTATCAGATAAGAAGCTCTTAATCTCACAAATGGACCTGGGAATTTTTGTCATACACAAACTTAGCCGTCACATGAGAGGACTGGGAGATGAAGTTTTCCCATGGGAAACAAAGGAAATACAAAAGTAATATATTTGCCATCATTGTGAAGAAACTACCTGGGCTGCCTGGTTCACCAATATCAATTCGTTCAACCTCCAGCTAGATCAACATAGAGAAAAAGAGTTTCAAATTAGATATTTAGCCAAAAAAACATGCCGTGAAAAGTAGCAGCAACAGCATCATTAAAATATGACGAAACAGACACAAAATAGTAAAGAGCATAGACACAAAACAGCTGGATCAACATAGCGAAAAAGAGTTTCAAGTTAGAAATGTAGCAAAAAAAAAAATTGTGAAAAGTAGCAGTGACTGCATCATCAAAAATTCAAAGTACGATGATACAGCCGCAAAACAATAACCAGCATAGGCAGAAAATGGCTACTCTACAGCACATTATATCTGAGAACATCCCCAGTGAACAAATAGCTATAAGCTTACACAGATAGAGAAAAATAACCATGCACTACATTGTCCCAAATTTATAACTTTGGTCCTATTCTTTCTGGTCTGGGTCATATAATGCCATGTCTAAAATGCTGTGCAATTCCATATCATTCACCCCCACCTCTTTTTAGTCTTATTCCGCAATTCATTGTTATAGTATGCACATACAAGCATATGCATAGACATAAAGAAACATGAATAGGCAATGAAAGGTATCCAAGTTATGTTGTCAGTCTATGATATTGAAGCTTCGGCTTAGTCAAAATCCGCCTTCCCTCCCATTGTCATGATTTTATATCTTAATTCTATGAATAACATTCCACAGTGCTTTCTAAATATGTAGGCAAGAAGAGGAGGGCCCCTACAATGCTGGATGTAGGCATGACATGGGCACCAGTCTTAACATTAGAAATAGCAATGGGCCAAGATGGTTTGGAAGCTGACACAGTAAGACAGAGGAGGGTCTAGGCCGAAAGCAGATGGACAGTCTGAAGTTACCATCTTTAACTGTACCAGAAGTCAGTGGGGATCTCTTGGCTGTAGAGCGGCCCACTCACAGCACAGGCATGGATCAGGTGAGGAGTTTCACCACATTAATTGGCCTTAACATATGGTCAAATGAAATGCAGAAGATCATGGAGAGATAAATGAAGCACCGGAACAAGATGACCTCTGGTGCAGTAGCTAAGATAGCAAGCAAGGAATAAGCGATTGGGAGAGGGAAAGCAAGGTTGTGGCTGGGTATACTATTACAAACAGACAGACTGAGAGGGAAGTTCAGGAATGGAAACAATCTTTTCATAAGTGATTGGGAGAGGAAAAGCAAGGTTGTGGCCGGATATACTACTAAAGACAGATAGACCTAGAGAAGTTCAGGAATGGACAACAATCTTTTTTTAAGCGATTCGGAGAGGGAAAGCAAGACTGTGGCTGGGTATACTATTACGGACGGACAGACTGAGAGGAAGTTCAGGATGGACAGACAACAATCTTCTTCCTCTTCTTATGACAGCTAATCATCTATCTACAGTAGTTTTTCCAAGTTCTATATCTTCAGCAAACAGCATGTGATCAACAAGTAAGTCTATTACGATACAATAAAGATGGAAAAAAATAGACAGACAAAGGTCAACAAAGAGAGCTCAATAAGGAAGCAGCACCCTGTACCCTAATGCTGTAAGGTACTCAATCTTGTGATCTTATGCATCAAGCAAAATGAAAACTAACAGCACATATGCATCTTTCTGTTTTATCAGAAAAAGAACTTCCACTCTAAACATGTCTGACAAAGACCTACCGGTACAGAATGCGCCATGCTTTTGGTCAAAGGCTGTGATCTTGCCATCTTTCCTAGTGGAGGTGAGCGTGAATCCACCCCCATTGCAACAGAAGGAGTTGAGATTACAGCAGCTGAAGCAGCAGAAGCCACAGCTGACTCGCCAGGCTGTCGGACATGCCTCAACCGTTTCACAGCCCGGTGCAGCCGCTCCAAGCGAAATGTCTCACCATCAAAGAACAAAACCCCGTCATTCTCCTTACAGTCCTCGCTGCTGCCCTCAAAAGTCACCTTGGGTTTCCCAGGTTGGTTATTGTGGAATTCCACTGTGATTCTGTTCTCTTTGTTTTTATGCAGTGACCCAGATTGGCTCTTATCAATTGAGGCTGGCTTGAATTCATCTGTATGAAACCAAAACTTCAACTTGTAAACCATTCCCGCAGAAACATATAAGGGTGCAACAAACAGGAAAAAAAAAAAAAGAACAAGCACTTTACCCTTTTCTCTATGTAGTTAATCAATTACAGTCCCAAGAGCAAAAGGCAATCAACTACCAACTAGAAACAAATGGATCCTCCCTAAAGGGCCGAAACCTCATAAAAAAACATATTTTACAAAGAACTATACACAGAATGAATCCAGCTGCAAACTTTTGTTTCAGTTTGCCATAGAGTTTAATCCAGGGGTCATAGCAATAGAAACCTAAAATAACAAAAACAATAGAACAGCTAGCACATATCGCAAATGTTATCCGTCCAAATCCTACAATTGTATTAAAATAAAAAAGGCACGCCACAATCACACATAAGATCAGGAATGATCAGAAGGATTAATAGAACTACCCCCAGCGCACCCCAGCAAGAAGCAGAAAGCAGGCAGAAACCCTAGGCCGAGTCCCACAGAACCACGAAATACCCAAAAAAAAAAGAATAAAATCAGCACACACAGTATTGACATCCACCAAAATGCTACATACAAAACAAAGAAAACCACCGCCACGATCACAACTAAGATCATGAAAGATGAGAACTGAGAAGGTATCAATAGAACTACTCCAAACACATCTCAAACCCACCAAAGCCAGAAATAAAGAATACGCCCAGAAACCCTAGCGGGCGCAAAATTGCACGAGAGAGAGAGAGAGACAGAGAGCGCTCACAACGGAGGGTGCAGAACTTGGAGGAGGAGCGGTCATCCGTGAAGGAGGATCCCAGCCGCAGGGTGTACCACCTGTCCGGCTGCGGCGCCGTGCTCGGCTCCCCGCCTGCGCTGTTGCCCGCCATCGCCGCCGCGGGGGAAGAGGAAAGCGGGAGGTTACAGAAGACGCAGATGGGGCTTGGTGGAAGGGGTAAACCGTTTACCGCTGCGTCGTGGTGTCAACACCGCCACGGCGGTGAAATGTGCCACTGTTTAAGGTGCTACTGGTGCTAGCGCTTAACGAAGGCAAGGGCGAAAATTAAAATGAGTACTTTCGCTGACATCTTTATGTAAAATATTAGAAATATAAAGGAACATATATTTATATTTTTTTTGTTTACTTTAACTTTGAATTTGAAAGTGAACACAAAAGGTGAAAGTATTATTTCTCCTTCTTTCTTAGGAATTTCTTAAATGTTTCCCTACAGAAACTCATATATGCATAACATATATATGTAAAAAAAAACCTCCTACTTAATCATTGTATACTTAAAAGAACCCTAATGTTTCATTGTAAAATGCCTGTATGCAAAAAAAAAACTCTAATGGAATTACTATTATCAAGTTTACCATTACTGGACTTACTTTATGATTTAGAACTTATTTTAAATTGAAAGGAGGATTTTTATTTTTTGATCCTCAAAATCTTTACATTAATCCTTATAGTCTTAATATTTACTTTAAAGTCTCCACAATCTTTAAACCCTTCCTAAAAAGTCCCTATGCACTAGTTAGAACCGTCAAAAATAAAGAATGTCCACATAATATTCCTTCCATGTACCATACTTTTACCAGAATGTATTAGGAATGTTCTATGAATATTCTTAGCATATTCTTTTTTATGGATTCTAACCAAAAGGAGTTTTTAAGAAGGCTTCAAAGATTGTGGAGACTTTAAAGTAAATATGAAGATTGTAAAGACTAATATGGAATATAAAAAAATTATAGGGATTGAAAAGTAAAAATCCTTAACAAAGATTAAGAAATTAGGGGTGTAATATAAGAGGTTATTGCATATATGAGATCATTTAGGGGTTTATTTGTAAGGACCCGCTATCCCAAGGTCCAAAATCAGTGCAGCTAAGACAACAGACTGTCACCTTTGGGTCGATGCCCGGATCACAATATATACTTTTGGAAAAATATATAATAAACTATGTCAAATAATAAGATTTTCATACTAAAAAGTGCATCTAAATAACAAAGAGAATAATAATACTATCCAAATATAGTCCAACAATAAATATATAGTCCAAAAGAAAATTAATCATGAGTACAAGCCTACAAGAAAAGTACAACTACATCGAGAGCATACCCCAGAATTAAGATAGCAATTGGCACTCGCAACTTGAGAAAAATACCTCACTCCCACTTTCGCCGAGACTCCTCACTTGAAAACTTAGGGAGTGAGCTTCAACTAAAAGGGCTCAGTAGGATCACATGATCTCCACCTCCCACACACCCACACAACTAGTGGGAATATGAATAAAGCAGTAAATCTAGGCCACAGGTGATCCTACATCTTAGCCTCAGAGTGACAAGGTACACACAATCACAAGAGCCAACTCTCCTCACCACTCTTATGATGAGTGCGCATGTGGCATCTTACAACTCAACCGACCCTTACGCATATCTACCCCTACAAAGCTCTGGACACTTGTAAGGTGAGGCAATGAGTTAAAAATAGGACTAATTGGGACCTGTGAGTCCAGAAGGAGTCCACACCGCCCATATATGTGTGCACACAAGTAGATACAACTATTATCCTAATGGCCGGATTCCCCTTAATGCCTAGGCTAGGCTACACAAGTGAGGACCTTGGGATTGGCTTAGACTCAATCATATGAAGTGCAGGGGGATAACTATGACATGTGTCCTCGTGGGTCATATCATGTCTTGGGGCACCGGGTATACTATTAGTGGAAGAAGCCACTCTTAAGACCAAATCATAAAATATAACAAAACTACTTCTAATGAATGAATCAAGTATGTAATATTTATAAGAACATATCTAGCAGTTATACAACAATCTAAAGTACATAATATATACTATAGTACATAATCTATAAAAAAAATGTCTTTAATATCTTATTAATTCACACATAAGATGCAATTATGCAGGGAGATCAACTTTCTATTTTGGAACACATTGACTGATCCTGATGCCTCTTGAAGCATGTATCAGCAGTCCGATGCCAATCAACTTCATTATTTATCAACTTGATTATTATATAGTTAGTTGATTTAAGATAGGTAATCGACTACTCTAAATTGCGTCAACTTCGGTGACATATATTAGCTTAATTGATCATATTTAAATAGATTATTGTAAATAGGCTTGGGTAAACAGTTGTTCTAGATCGCGTCCTTTGTACCTGATGCCTTCAGACAGACGTCTAGCTCAGACAATGTATATCAAAATCCGAACCAAGGCTTCTCCATAGCTCCTCTCAGTTTCCCAAGCACAACCAAGGCACAAGAAGACCCTTCCCCTTCAAACCATCTAACAAGTAAGAAACCTCCATCTCCATAAAAATCATCCCTCGTTTTAAGTAAACAAGAGGAAAAAACATCAAAACATGGAGATAAATCACATGCATGAATCCTTAGCATGGTTTCTAAAAAGAGATCTAGTCACTAGAGGAGGAACATAACCCTACCTCGACTCGAACTCCTCCCGACTCAAATGAGCCTTCACGTGGTAGAACCGTCATTGAGCTCTCCGACACCCTCTGGCGAGCTCCATGGTCACCCACGTGCCACAACCTTCGGCTTGCCACCGCCCCTCGCTTATGCATCGGCCGCCGCAAGAGAGGAGAGGGAAGATGGGATCATGGTGGAAGGTGGTGAGAGGGAGAGAGAGCTTTAAGGGGAAGAAGATGGAGGAGGAGGAAGAAGAGAGGTGATGGAGGAAAAAGATGGAGGAAGGAGGGAGAAGGAATGAGGGGAAAGGGAAAAGAATGGGGAGATCACGGGGATAACACCTCCCATTGGCAGCTTCGCCTCATGGTGGCGTGCCATGCACGCGTAGAGGGATCCACGGGGAGGAAAAACACCTTGCAGAGACAAGTAAATCGCATCACGTCGAATTTATGCCTTTCACAAGACACGTCCTGACCTAGCGACGTGAATCCAAAGGTCCAGTGGGGTTTAGCTATACGGTGCACAATGTGTGCACTTTGAATAATGTCTGTTGAGACAAAAGCCTATCAAAGACTAAACCATACAGAGACTAAATTGACATGGTCCCCTAATTCAAAATTTTTAAAAAATTAAAACACTAAAAGAGTATTTGCCATGCTTTACGTGTCAGAATAATCCAATCTTGGTAGAATCCGTATAATCTTAGGATTTTTACTGCTCATTTGAGTTCAATTAAATTTTTTAGTTTTTTTGGGATCGTCCAATCGGAGCCCGGATTGTAGGAACATATAATGCATAATGGGACCCACCAAAAAAATAAAAATATTTTTACCGTCTACCCATGTAGCAAGTCTCCACATGTACATATATATATAGAGAGAGAGAGAGGGGATTTTTTAATACATATCCTCATAAACTATCACATTTGTATGTATACCCATAACTCTCACATATTGTTATCACTACTCCTAACATCCTTAAAAAGTTGCAATTATTTTTCTCCCATCAAAACGGCATGAACTCCAACAAAATATGTTAAAAAAATCAGATATCTTTACATAAACGTCCCTGAATTCATTAGAATTTATAGAATCTTAGTTTATAATATATTTTATTAAAGTTCACAGCATTTTGACAGAGGGGCATAAGTGCAACATTTCTCAAGATTTTACATGGAGTTAAGGATATAGAACTTGTTTATATACATACATATATATATATATATATATATATATCCTTGACTCTCATATATTGTAACAAATACCTCTGATATCCTCATAAAGGCTATAATTGTAATTTTTTCATCAAAATATGGTGCAATCTAGCCAAAGATGCAAAAACGTTCATATATTTTCACATCAATATTTTATACGCATACTTCTAACTTTATCAAAAGTGGTTGGAGTTTAACTGTTGTACATATGTATAGGTTTTATTTATATATATCCCTATAGACTATTATATTTGTATCTGTACCCTTAACTTCCTCATACTGTTATATATACCCTTGACTTCTTCAGAAATATTAAACTTATACCCTACATCAAAATACCATGAACTCTAATTGAATATGTCAGAAAGATTTCGTAAATTCTAATAAATTTAGGAGCATATATGTAAAAATGTCTGAATTTTTATAGTATATTTGGTTGGAGTTCATGGTGTTTTGATGCAACTTTTATAAGGATGACAGAGATATTTATAATACATGTTAAATTATTTGACCTTTTTTATCAGGATTATTCTATGTTAAAACATGTGATGACTAATTTTTGTTGTATCTTCTTCCGTGCTAACAAGTGAGAAGTCGCGTCTCAATTTTTGTTAATTGTTTTAATAAAAATTACGTCATTTCAAGTATGTCAGCATCTTTACTTTATTGCTTAAGTTAGTTGAGTAAAAAAAAACAATATTTATAAGCCATATTTGTATAAAAGGAGAGCGTAGAGTCATAAAAAAGTATTTGTATATGTGCCATTCTTAGTTGGAAGTGGGTGATGAATAGAAAGTTTGGACACAAGCATAATAATATTAAATTATATTTCTATCTAACATAATAACTACCATTTGAGATTATTAAAAGTGAACATTTTAAGTATTGGGTGCATGTGATGATTTGACTTATATTTAGTCTTAAGAGAACAAGAAAGGGAATGAAACTTCACAAATTAGCCCTTTTTGATAAATTCAGTTATTAGTGGAGAGTTCTTAAAAGAAAATGAATGGATGTTTACTACTAGTTAGAACCTTGCACAATATGTGTACTATGAATATATATGTTTTTCCTTCTTTGAAAGATGGTGACAAACGAATATCCCGATGTCTATATTTTATTTCTAAAATATTAGTACATATTTAATATAAAAATTCATAAAAGATATATTGTATTACTTTAAAGAAAGTAGATTCTCACGTATATATATATATATATATACACAAACAGATATACGTAGACATATACATATACATACATATATATGATAAATAAAAACATTTACTTGCAATAAAATATATTTAAGAAAGTACTCGTGCGAAGCACGATTTATTAACTAGTATTTATATATATCAGATCTATAACATCTTATAGAAACCATAGTTGTCGTCCAGTCCAGAAGATGAGTCACTTAACTCGGTCCAGTTGATCTGGTCCATCGCCTTTCTTGATGGGTTTCTTGCTCACTCTCCTTCACACAAGCCTTGCTGCACGGGGGACTCTCTTCTGTTTTCTAAGCATTTTTCTTCGTCGGATTCTGTAGATTATTTCACAGGGACATGACTCTTGCAAAGTTTTATTATAGCTGGCACTTTTTTAATTTTTTTTAAATGAGTATACTAGTGGTAACGGGAGGGGGAATTCTATCTAAGGTTTCGGATTCGAAACTCGGCATTCTACCGGATTAAGTATAGAGAAGGGAAAAGTTATCCGCGAGAGACTTCCTCGTAGGATTTGAATCCGGATCTCCCCGCCATTGCGTGTCGCGCCACAGGCGTCGGACTGTAGCTGACACTTATTGCAATGGTATATAGTGAGAAAATATTCTTAACCTTTCTTTGTGTGCTTCTTTGTTGTCTTTTACATTGTCATGTGAAGATATTTGGACATTCTCTTTCATCAAAACCTAGAGTCTGTGTTTATATGCATTATGTTCCTTGACTTAGAATATCTAATTATTTTACTCTGAACCTAGACCTTTCTGAATTTGTATGAAGGATAATATACTTGCCTTCTCCTGAATCTTGTCCACAAAATTCTGATGGAATATTTGGTCCCAAAGCTATACACCAACTGGGGATGACCGGCCAGTTTTTGTGCGAGCATCTAAGGTACGTACATCCGTGACCTTATTTGCCATGCGATTGAATTCAAAAGATTGTCCATTAGCTGACTCATAAATTAGTAATCAAATTATTAGTTACTCTATGCATTCAATTTAGGGGTCATTCGGTATGCTATAAAATGTCATAAAATTACATTTTCCTTGTGTTCAAATTGTTTTACATGGGTTTACATTGTTTTTCGCACGTTTGTCATAAATTGCCGTATTTTAAAATTGATCAGCCCATAGGATTCTCTTTTCAGGATTTGCTTGGTGTGTCATAAAATACTATAAAATCTCAATTTTTAAGTCACTAATTTTAAAATCAACCAAATAAAATCTTTAATTTTAAAATTTTTTATTTTGATTTACAGTGGTTTGAGATTAAAAATTAAAATCAACTAAAAGAAAGATTATAGAGGTCAACAAATTTTCGAATACGACAATGTATGATATTCCAAATGTATATCACAATAATGTAGAATAATTTACAGCAATCCAAACATAAGGAGAAGGTTGTTCGACAGCTATTTATGACTTTTACAATACTTTAAAACACACAAAACAACCCCTTAACTTATTTCCATTTTCAGTACAAAACCACCTAAAACCAAAACTGAAGATTTGTTTAAGACCAGTGATTCTACATTCAAGTTTTTTACTGATTTCAAAATTGGTGATTTTAAAATTCATATTTTGTAATATTTTACAGCATATCAAATGACCCAAAAAATCTTTGTATGTCGGGAAAGGATCCTTTCATATGCCTTATGAGTTTCATTTTAGGGCTGTCCATAAGCCGACCTATAATCTAATAATTAGTCAGAAAGTTGGGGTATCAATTACATCTTTTGCATCCCTAGAACTAATCCTTTCATCAGCTTATGTAAGTTACGGCTTTAACAAGATACACTCTTAAAGTTGCTGTCCATGCTTCATTAGATGTCTTTTTTAACTGTGTTCTATGTGAGAATAGTTTGCATCATCTATCAAGTTCACCTCACTCAATTGAATCGTGGAGGAGATGCACCCTTTTGCCTCTTTAAAGTTGTGATGTGGGAACTGCAGTACAACCTTTTAAAAGCATATCTAAATTTCATATGTAAGCCAACTTAAAAGTTGATTTGCCTCACGTGGATATGTTTGTTTTGCTAAGTGCTATTATGTTAACATATGTTTTCAAGTCATGCTATTAAATCATCAGGGTGACTAGGAAGGTTTTTGGTTGAAAGTCGTCTCTTAAGCTTAAGAATCAAATGCTTTAGTTCATTTTTGAAGTTAAACTAACATGGGACTGCAAGCATCATTTACATAATTTTGTTTATATATGCTTGTTGGCAATACCTTACGACGTCTTCGGTTGATCATGTTACATGGGGATTAACAATGACCATCTAGACTGCATTTATAATGACTCCTTTTATCATAATTATGTAATTTTGGGCATTAAAAATCACTATCCAGACTGCACTTATAGTTTTTATTTGGTGGTTTGCTTGCACATTTTTTAATTATTTTGTTATGGTGTAGAACGTCATTTCTATAACAAAATTGCAGTCAAATGATTCCATCACTAATTTGGTGGTACTTAGAGTCCATTTATTTTCATGTAAAATGAGAAAAAGTTTTTCTCAAAAAATATATCATAATGACTTACTTGGTAATCCGTAAAAATTCAAGTCAACGTAAAACTTAACACGTTGACTTCTCCTTTTTCTAATTTTGACATCTATGGGATTAGACCGAATATCTTTTTTAAAAAGAGTTAAAAATATTTTCATGAGCATCAAATGGCAAAGTTTGTTTTTACTTAGTTTATAATGTATTTCTTTACAAAATATATTTATGTCCGATTATATTTTACGTGTAACAGAACGAACCCGTGAGATCTCACTATTAAGTAACGCTTGCTTGTACAACTGCAACTAAAAATATGAGGAATGAAGATAGGAATGGAGGGATTTAAAGAGGACGCCATTTTGTTTTGTCTTTTTCAATAATTGTATTGGCTATGTAAAATGCAGTCGATGTAATTGTAGAAACATTTATGTTGTATGTTTGTGTATTACTCTATCTCTCGTGTATGTACGATACGTTAAATTTTATTCCACTATTATTTTCTCGTGTTTAAAGTGATAGGATCATATTAGACCAAATTAGGACGGGGCTATAAAATCTTTAAACACCTACATATGGTGGTCTTTTGCTATAAGCATGGAACCACCCACCTTCTCAACTTGGTCGGTAATGACATTCACATTGTCGTCTATATGCAAAGACGAAAACTGTGTACTTTCTGCAAGCACTTGAATAGCTACTCAGCGAAATACCATCTCATACTAGCTTTTTGAATCAAACTTATTATCTAATGCAAGATTGTTGAAGATTCCAATTACTATTAGGGTTTTTTATTAATTTAATAATATCTTAACAAATATTTAAATATTTAATCATATTTTAAAAAATAATTATAAAACTAATTATCTCACACCGTCAGCTGCTCTGGGTCCAACATGCGTCTAGTGAGACACGTGGCCGAACAGACGAATTCAAAGGGCCATAGCTGACTAAAAGTCAACATGATGAACTCCGACTTGAAGTCAGAGTTACTAACACCAACTTTAGCTCGGTGTTCATAATGCAAACTTTTAGTCGGTCATATTACCACAGACCATTAGTTAAAAAAGCAAAAAAAACTCCAAACATTTTAAGTGTTCTAGACAAATTACTATTGATGTCGGGGTTGCCAACATCGAGTATAGTTCACCATTAGCAATGTCAACTTTAAATCGGTTTTACTACGCCCAAACTCGATTAAACATTGATCATCATCCCCCCCGCCCCACCCCCACACACCCCACCGAACACATGCCGCACACAAAGCGCCTGACAATGTCAGGTGACTAATTTAACAATTATTTCTAAATATTTATTAAAATATAATTAAATTAATAAAAAGGCCCTACTATTTATTTCAACATGAACTTTGTAAATGTATGCGCAAGTGCGTTTCTATTTCAAAGTTTCTACTACTAGCATGTTATCACCACGACAGTTCTAAAACTAGATAAGATAATATACAAGCTTGATATTTTTAAAATTTATCATACAAAAATTGTTAATACAACACTATTCCTAAAATATTGTTTTGTTAATACAACACTATTCCTAAAATATTGTTATCTAGTTCATTACATAAAACAATATACTTAAAAGTTAATTTTGATAATCACTCTCTTGCAGCATTCTCTCCGTCGATCTTATCTCTAGAAAACCAGAGTAACATGTAAGTATCGTTGTTTAATTTCTTATGCAAAATAAATGGGCTGGATTTCTTTTGAAATTCAGAAATACTTCCACATAAAGCTTGTACAACGTAGTGTACCTCGGCATAAAGTGATCCATCGGATCTACCATAGAAATCTTGGCTGATTTATACACCAGACCAGACCCCATAAACAAAAAGGCGTTTTAAATGTACACCCCAGAAAACCTTGTCATCAATAGTTGCATGTGTCAGATGTATGAGACGTGTTCTTAATAGCCTTTCAGCCTTGGCGTCGATTGGAGAAAGTTAAAAACATCGGGTCTATCTCACAGATGTATGAAACAAAATAAGCAACAAACAAACTGTAATCCGCAAGATATTTAATGAACGTTTGAAGCCTCAGGCATCAATGTGGATGTGCATGAATTCATAAACAAACAAACTAATACGTTGACGAAAATATTGCGATAATAACATGTTCATAAAGCAAAGAGACACCGGTGACAATTCCTAAATCAAAAAGCACACCAGTCCATGCATAAGACTAAAAGATTCTAGTAACGGTTGATGCCCCACACTCTAATAAGACCATCGGTGTAGCCGGTGAACAGGGTGCTCCCATCAGCACTCCAGCACAAGCTCGTGCAGTACAGCAGCTGCAAAACATAGTTCAAGCAAAACATGAGAGGACCATGGCGCAGAGAATTGTGGAGGTAGAAATTCTGGGGACAAACGCAGAGAACCTATAATTTGCAATATCAATTTGGGCAACAGAAAATCCAAAAAATCTGAAAGTTTTTAATTCGTTGCAGGCTGCTACACAAAGAGAAACTATCCAAGGTTTGAATTAGGGTGCCGGTAGACTAGGCCAAGAGAAGCCAGGGCCAGGACCTGCTTATACAATACTGGCCTTGTGATGCGGGACGGCTAATGGAGCTAATGGACTCAATAAAAGAGGTAGAGATCAATAAGAAGCAATATAACAATAAATAGATGCAACCTAATCGCACAATTATAGGGTTGGACAACCATGCCAAATAACAGAATTTAGTTGAGTAACCATCCCTTTCGTAACGAGGGAATGTGGGACCGTTAGCAGTTGAGGAACTACTACAAATCTAAGGAATTAGAACCGAACTCGAGATAGGAGTAACGCGCTTAAAAGTCAACAATGATGATGTATCACGAGTTAGGTATCCTACCTCATAAGTCGGCGGCTGATAAAAACAAATACTAGATAAGCAAAGATGTAGCAGAAAGAATTAGCACGTATCACAATACTGGTGTGTGGGCGAAGACCACCTGGTGCACGTGTACCACCCTCAAAATAGAATAAAATAAGACCTACTCCTCGCAAGGAGATAAAAGACTACAATTAAGCAATAAAAGTAGTCCGCAATGGTATTTACGGCAGTTGACGGACCACAAAAGATATGTACTCTACTGAGAAGATGCCTCGAGAAGCGTGCCATGAAATGGGAGGCGACTAGATGCTGGTATACAAATCGAGATGGCTGACATGGGCCTCAAGATGCACGAAAATGTGACCTTGGTATGCATGTAGAGGTGGCACACAAAACGAGATCCTATCAGAGCAACATCACATTGGATCTGAGTCGGCCTTGTCTAGATAAAACTAACATCGCAGACAATGCGCGAATCGGAACTCGGACTGACTCGAAACGAGGGCAATGAGATAATGGCCATTGTTGCACCGCCCAGTGCACCGCAATGGACCAGGTCTGGGCCTGGCAAAGCCTTGGCTCAGACCAGGACTAAATTAGGTGCTCCAACAACCTAGAATTATTGAGACCTGGTCAAACTAGGTAACAACTTAAGGTTTGGGTCCCTTTTAATGGAGGTGGTTCGAACCAGGTGGTGGCTATAGTTCGGACCCAAGCCTGGTCAACTTGGCTTCACCAGGTTGGCTTCGTAGAGGGGCACGAGCCCTTATCTCCCCCCCCCCCCAACCTCTAACCCTAGCAGAAAAGGAAGAACGAGAGGGAGAGGAGGAGAGGAAGAGGTCGTGGCTGCAGGAGGAAAGGCCGAAGGTGGCAGCGGCGACAGTCACTGGCGGCAGCAATTGCCAGAGATGGTGATTGCGGCAGGAGCAGCAACTGCGGTACGCGACTGCAGCAGGAGCTGGCAGCGGTAGCAGCAGCCGCAACGGGGGTTGGTGGCAGTCCAGCTGTTGCCGGCCCCGGCGCCGAGAGGCGCCGACAACCTCTTTTGCGCCTTTTTTCCGCTCTTCCTCTTCTACTCTTCTTCTTCTTGTCCTGTTCGTGGGACTTCCCCGGCGTCGCACCATGGAGGGGATGCCAGCATCACACCAACGGTGGCTCCGTCGTGGAGGCTCTATAGAATCCTACCCAAACTCGAACAAGCAATCTGATTCTATCTCCTATCTCTAGATCCATCTCTATCCACTATCCCTAAAAATTAGTGCGAAAAGTGCATCTACAATCTTGAAAAACTAGAAAACAACATGTTGGCCACAAATGGGCCAAATAAAATCACATAAAAATTTCTCTAGGTACAAATAGGTTCTAGATCATCTCTGAGCCATAGAGAAGTTGCAGCAGCTCTTTGATGGCGGTAGACGTAGTCCAAATGGAACCAGACAGTGGCTCGGGTGTCCTCACAACCTTGGACCTGATCCAGGCCCAAGACAGGCCCCACCTACCCATGCCCAGGTTTGGCTTGGCTGGATTACCAGTTAGGATGTATAATCTTGTAAGGAATATGAAATCCTGTACAATCTAGAAGACAAGACTTCACTTGAAAAAAAAAAAAGAATTTGAAAAGACAAGACTTCACTAAAAAAAAAGGAATTCTAGAAGACAAGACAAAAGTCAATATAGAAGACCCGAGAAGTAGTGGGGGAGAGACCAAGTGGAATATAGAGAAAAAAGGTAGCAATTGGATGAACAATCCACTGGCATCAGATAGGAGCAATAAACATACATATAAAAAACCTTGCGCGGAGATTACCGTGAGATATACGCACAAGTCATCATGAAATACAAAGTCACTCTAAGCCAACCAATAATATTCAATTCATACACATAAAAAATGTAACCACAAAGGTTCGACTGCTATGAAGTAATCTTGCATCAAATCATTGGGAAGATACCGCATTCTTCATCATAAAACACACCCCCCCCCCCCAAAAAAAAACGACAGAAAAGACAAAGTAAAATGTTTATTAAAACATGTTTGAAACTATGGACACTCTTTGCAAACTTTTTATTATAAAATTTCTGAAACTACACTCTTTCTTCTAAGCCTTTTTGCAAGGAAAATCCACTGGACTTAAGAGGCCTCAGAAAGAAGAATCAAGTCAATCACAGAACTTCAGACGCATGCTGGTCAATGCATAAGTTCAAATCATACATATCTTCATTCCCAATCTTATCCTTTCTAGTCTTTTCACATATCTATAATCTATCTCAATAACCATATCTCCGCAACAAACAATTTTCATTGTGCTCTTTCCTTAAAGCCCACACTCAATCCTACTATAATAGGGTGTTTGGTTATGCTCTATGAATCTTGCTATTTATACATTAGTAAAGTGTATTGTCATAACAACTATAATCTACATACGAACTTATATAAGACATTAGACTTCGGTTTTGAGAGTTTAGAGACCTTTTCCCATCTCTCTTTCACCTTCAGTCATCCTCTCTGTATTCCTTTAATCTCAATTTCAAATTAATATTGTAGACCTCAAAAATATCAATATCAAACTCAATACTATATCAAAACTAATATTCCAGCCAAATCCAGTATAACATAACAGGTCTCACAAAGATTATATAGAACTACCATTTTTGAGCTTTAAGGTACCCTGTCGATCAAAGGACTCCCAATGCATCTTCTTCTCTTTCTCTATATCCTAACCCTATGTGCGACGGCATCCTCTTGGATCTCTCCATTCTCTTGAATCAATGATCCTAAATATCAGAATTTTTTGCTTTATGAATACCTTGACTATTCATCACAACCAAATAATCTTGGTCTGCTCCCATATCATTCAAATTACATTTCATGTATCCAATTTAATCAACGAATCCTAAAACCTTCAGGTTCTTTGGAAAGGGGAGGGAATAATGAAGTAAGAAAACAATTAATACATTTGTTATTAAGTAACTGTTATTTGAATAAGTGTTATGGGTTTGTAACTAACTGGTGACTGTCCACAAATGTAAAGCAGTTATCTCACTTATGTGTGGTTATCTTCATGGGTGTTTATGCAATTATTAACAACCACTGCTATTGTGTCCTCCATTCAAAAGCATCTGAAAATGGAACAAGCATGATGATGGAGATTTTTTTATTAAGAAGTATATATTTTAAGAGGTCACTATTCCCTCAAAAGAACAGGAATGAAGGAGGATTCCCTTTAATAAGAAGCATGTATCCCTTGTGCTCATGGTTTCTTCCCATCATGAACCCTCCATATAAGAACTACAAATGACAGAACAACCATGATTAAGTGGAGTGGAGTTTTGCTGTTAAGAATTGTGTGTTTAGGAGGTCACTATTCTATTATGAAAAAGAATGAATGTGGGCTCCAATGTATTAAAAATGCCTAGTCAAAGTGAGTTGGCTGAGCCCCTTACTGCCTAGGCGGATTGCCTTGGAGGTGAGGCAGGTGCCTCAAATCCAAGATAGTTTTTTTTTTTGAAACCTCTTTTTTGAATTTCTTTTATATGCTCTCTGCAGATTGATAATGCTACTAACTATAGACATCTCATATTTACTTATAGAAACATCATAAAGTACTTGATTAAATTATAAATCTTAATTTGTTGTAAGTTAACAAGCACAAGAGCATTCCCCAGACCCACTATTGTCACTGGTTGCACTTTGTGTGGACGAGGTAAGTCTTCATGCAGCCGCTAGTCCTCACAATTGCTGCAGTAGGGCAAATGAAGAAGATAAAGAGCCATGACCTGTGCGGAGAGAAAAGAACCTTCTATCACGGCCCTCATGGGCACCCCACATGAATGAGATGTGTTTATATGAAGGACAATTTACAAAACTACATATAAGTTGGTGGTAAGGGTCATAGTTGTCAAGGCTTACACCTAGGCGACGCGCCTAGGCACTACTTAGGCAACAAGACTTATTTTCAAGGTCTAGGCAATTAAACACCTTATTGGGCCTTGAAAAGAGCACGCTTAGACACCACTTAGACACACTTAGGAGTGCCTAGATGCCAGAGAAATGCCTAAGCTAGTTCATAGGCCAATCAAATCAGGTCCATTGAGACCCAATCATAATATAAATAAGGTTATGTAGATGATTGGACCCTAGATTTAGATACCCCTTCATCTTGTCTTCTTATTTCTTTCATCTTCCTCATCATCTTTGGCATTGTCCTTCCTTAGAGAACAAATATTCACATCAACGATGAGGCACTCCTATGTGTTCTCTTACTATGATGGTCACGATGAGACAACAACCCCCACTTGGCTATGTCTACAAACTTGGAACATCATCTCATCCTTCCTAAGTTTTCTACATGCCCATCCTTCCTTCTCTTTTCTCTTCAAGTGTTTGTCCCTTTGTACGTGAGTAACTCCTTTATTATGAAGGTGTCGCCTAGGCGTCGCATAGGCGCACCTAGGCACTTAGGTGCACAGGGAACTCAAGTATGCCTTATGTCAACTTACTGCCTTGACAACTGTGGTAAGGGTATAGAGGTCTTTCAACAAGAGGAGAAGACCTCTAACTAAAATCTCAAAAAAGATGAGTAGGTTTCTGCCTAGACAGCAACCGGGTGCACCTAGGTAGCCGACTTTCAAATCATCGGTGGGATCCATCAATATAGGACTTCCCATTTATCCCTTATTATCCATAGTTTCTTTCTTGTGCATTCCTCTATTACCTACAGCGCTGATTTGATAGCCATATTTGTTATTCCATAATAACCAATTCCGGATTGCTTATATCTGAATGAGGATCATTTACTATGGAAAGTGCTTATTCCCTCTATCCAAAATAAGCTATTTTAATTAAGTAAAATAAATAAAAAATAAAATATGATAAAGAAACATCATTAATGCTTATTCTAGGGGGAATACAAAGCAGAATAAAAAGAATAAAGAGGAACAAGCCATCTTATTCTCCTTATTCTGCTATGATAGCAATGCACAAAGTACAGAACAATTGGTATCAAAACAAGGTCATCCACTGTTGGTCTGTTGCCACAGACTCGTCGTGTCCTTATGCTTTGGGAGAGATCATAAATACTTGAAGAGATGGAAGAATCCATGCAAGAAAACATGAGTAGTGTGCAACAAGTATCACAAAGAGACCTGAAAATTTGATAGGATCTGTTCAGCAACATCAAGAAGATGTTGATGTCACAAGACTCTCGACTTAAGCTGTCACATAACAATCCATCTATCACCTCGGCTCCTATGTCATCCATGGAGATGATACTCTCCTCGCCAACACAAACAACTGCCTTAGGGCCTGACTATACCAAAGATGCCCCATCAGCAGCTATCAATGTTGCCGCCATCTTTTGAATCAATATGGAAGCTGGTGTCATCACCCTCACCTACTCCTTGTTTATCTTTGTTGACATTGTTCATCTGAGCAGAGCCTCCGCCCACATCAACCTCACAGAGGAAGCCATCACCAATGAACCACATTGCTACATTTATTATTATGTAGCGGTTATTTGAATTACTAGTCCGCCTAGAGTTCATTAATGTCTTCGGTTTGTCCAAAACAGCCACGGATGACGGCCACGTAGTTAAGTGACAGATCCATATTATACCCTCTAGTTAAGAGAGTCTAACAATGGAACAAGCACTTTGAATGCACATTTGTTGTTAAAAATTGCGTCTTTAGCAACTCCCTATTCCGTCTATCTAATAGATGACATAGTCGTCAATCTAATAAGAAGCAAACAACGTAGAAAAGATCAAGAACGACAGTTTTCCAAAAAAGTAAGCGATAAAAACAACCTCTGCAGTGCGGTAACTAATATTATTCCAAGAGGAAGGGCTCGAACATAAAAGGAAAAGAAAAAGAAAAACAGAATACCTGGTTCTTGCCAGTGGGAACATCGGGCTTGACTTCCTGGACAATGTGTTTGCTCTCCAAGTCCCAGATAGTGACGCTTTCCTGCGTGGCGGCACAGAGCCAGTACCTGTTGGGGCTGAAGCAGAGGGCGTGAATGATGGCGCCAGCGTCGAGGGAGTAGAGCCTCTTCCCCTCCTGCAGGTCCCAGAGCAGGGTGGTGCCGTCCTTGCCGCCGCTGGCGCAGAGCGAGCCGTCGGGGCTGACGGCGACGGTGTTGACGTAGCCGCCGTGGCCGGAGAGGGTGAAGCGGAGCTTGCAGTTGCTGAGGTTCCAGACCTTGACGGTCCGGTCCCAGGAGGATGAGACGATCATGGGGGAGAAGGTGCTGGGGCTGAAGCGCACGCAGCTGACCCAGTTGGTATGGCTGTCAGCGTCCTGGATCGTGTACTTGCACTCGCCGAGGGTGTTCCAGAGTTTGATGGTGCGATCGCGCGAGGCCGACACGATCTGGCGGTTGTCCACGGAGAAGGCCACGGAGAGGACGTCCTTGGTGTGGCCCACGAAGCGGCGGGTGGTAGCGCCGGTGTTGAGGTCCCAGAGGCGGAGCTCGCCGTCCCAGGAGCCAGAGAGGGCGAAGTGGCCGTCCGAGGAGAGGACCACGTCCTGGATGAAGTGGGAGTGGCCGGTGAGGCGACGGCGGGGGACGCCGTAGGCGGTGGAAGCGCCAACCTCGGCGGAGACGGCAGCCTCCTTGGTGAGGTTCCAGACGAGGATGGACTTGTCACGGGAGGATGAGACGATCATGTCGGAGTTGTCGATGGGGGCGGCGATGGCGGTCACCACGTCTGTGTGGCCCTTCATCACGCCCTTCAGCACCATCGTCTCCGCCATGGCTGCTCCTGCCGGCGCCTTCTACTTCCTCCTCGGATCTGCTCGCTAGGGTAGGACGGGGAGGAGGAGCCGAGGAGGAGATCAGGTTGGGAAAGTGGGAGGCGGCGGGAGTACAGGGAGTGCGGCTAGGGTTTTAGATCTAATAGAACAGCGTAACCTTTTACCACATAACCCAATATATATATATATATATATATATATATATATATATATAGATAATCCTCTCCATAATTTGTATTGGCATATCGTCTTCTTAACTATGATGGTATTTATCTATAAACCCCTTTATTTTGAATTTCACCCGAGTTAATTTTTTTCACTTTACATAAAATATTTGGAAGCTATTAAGAAATACCAATGATACTCTCAGTTAAAATCTACGTACTTCACAAAAAAAATTCACATAAACATTGACCTGTAAATTTGTCTTAATTTAATTTTACAAGTATATTTAGCATCGAAAAAATGTTTTTATTTAAACATATGTGCTCTAACTAAACATAATTCTTGTTGCTAAATATAGGACTGCAACATTGGACGGGTTAACTCGAACCTGTACGGGTAAATTTGATCCACGAATCTGACTAACCTGACAAATAATAGGTTGAGTTGAGTTAAGATTATGACAGTCACCAACTAGAAACTAGACGGGTCGAGTTGGGTTAAAGGGTCAACCAACTCGGACCAATCTGAGTTTGTTACTATAAAAACTATCTTATAACCTTAGTACTTTAAATGACAATGTGCATGTGGAGAGGTTTCTATAGAAAATCATGTAAATAAGTTGTTATGTATCTTTTCTCATTATGTGGTTAAGGTGGATAATATTATGATACGAAATATGCTTGAAAATATGAGTTGTAACTCGGCCCAACTCAATCAACTCAACCCAACCCGATGGGTCGGATTGGGCTGAAGGATTTATCAACGGGTTGAGTTAAAGTTGATAGGAGTCGAGTTGGAGTTGCGTTGAGTCGGATTAGGATTGAAATCCTTTATATAAGAGTTGAGTTAGAGTTGATATTAACTCAGACTAACCCAGTCCGAGTTGCAGCCCTGGCTAAATATATAGCATAAGCTTAGGGATGGACGTTTATGAGATTTATTGTGAGGTTTTTATATTTTAACAAAGGTTGTCATTAGTATTTTTCTATTACGTATTATATGTAAGATAATAATATTTCAATTCAAGTAAATTCAAAGTACACCCACAGAGTTATACATAAACATCACTATGGTTAAAGAGGTCATATGCAAATATGAATCATAAAGAATATTTTAAAGAGTTCTTTGCAAAAGCCCCATAAATGTTTTGTTTTCTTTATTCTCAAATGGTTGAAGTGATGTAAAATTGTGTAAAATAAAATCTTGCCTAGGCTTTGTCCGCTTACTTAGTTTATAAGAAAGGTCTACTATAAGCCAAAACAAAAAGATTTAAATATGAATAATACTTGTTGTAATGCTTTAGACATCCAGGGTATTACTCAATGTCTCATTGGACAAACGGGTTAGTTTTCTATTTTTTAAAAAAAATTATTTTTTTATAAAATATGACGGTATAGTCAACAAGCTCAAATTGACCTCAACTAGACTTTATATTTTTTTGAAAAAAAGGAAAAAAAATTACATGTAAATTGAGGTGTATACCAAAATTTTTTCTTCTAAAAAAATTTATACAACCGGATCGGAGCCGACCCGAGCTTGTTGACTGTACCGTCAGATTTTTGATCGGACGTTTTAAAAAATTTAGAAAGAAAATAAAAATGAAATAAAGAATCAGTCCATTTGCTGCCTAGGCGCTGGGCAGCCGACGTTTCAAACAATTTAAAAAATTCAGAAATAAAATAAAGAATCAGCCCGTTTGCTGCCCAGATGCTGGGCAGTTGTCCGATCGGATGACAATCTCCTAGACAATGCAACAAATATTACTCTTTAAATATTCACTTGTTTTGTTTTATAAAATACTATCTTATTTTAAAATAATAAAATTTCACTTATTTTAAAACTGATAAATTATAGAGTTTTACATTGAAACAAATGACCCCTGTACCTCATGTAGAAGGAAAAAGAGAAGCCTATAATTTGAGCGGACTCCTCACTAGTCATTATCCTTAATTAACAGATATGACCATATCTATTAACTAGGGAGAGGTGATTTGATTCCTCTTCCTTAACTCTCTCCACTTTCCGTCTATCCCACCCACGAACCTCTCCTCTCTCCGCCGGTCATGCCCCACGTAAGCTAACTGCTCACGGTTATTGCGCCCCCCTAAACCTCCCCCAAGTTTTGATAAATACGCCGCCTAACCCCACCCATCCTCTCTCTCTCTCTCTAACTCCGGTAGTTGCACCTCTTTAGAAGATTCATCTCAAATAAAAATTGCAAGTAAGATAATTAAGAAAAAATATTACCCAAAGAAAGAACCGACTACAAGAAGTTATCTTCGAATTTGACTTGCCACCCACACACCCATCTTCACTAACTGCATTTCATCACGTATTAATGTTATCAAAAATTATTAAACCAGTAACAATAACGTATTCATCTTTGAATATGGATTCAAATTTTGTATCAATACTAATAAATTAATCTATATATCATTAAGCACGTTACCCTCACCCATCGTCTCTCTAACTCTCATAATTCTAATTACTTAATCATAAATAAAAAAATTAAAAAATATAATATTTATCCGTCCATTTAAGGTATTTTTATATGATCACTATTCATAATAGCTTCTATACTGCCCAACTTTTATTTTTTAAGGTAACCAAATCTACATACAAAAAATAATATGTCATTATTATCCTTAAGTAATTTTAACTTTAAACTTAACCGCACGTACGTGTTTTCTCCCACTCACCCACGTTATCTCATCCACTGAAGAATATAATCCTTACAAATAATTAACTTATTTAAACTTTCCTCCATAACACATTCTTTCTCTCTCTTTCACACATTTCATGTTCATTTTTTCGCATTAGTACATGTTGTTATGTGATCAGCCTCCCCTTAGAAATATCTTTATTTTACTTTTTTATATGGCATATGTTTAATGCAAAATAATGATTTTCAATGCATACATATAATGTATTATCGCAAAATTTGCAAGTTGTTCTGTGATCAACCTCCTCTTGAAAATATTACATGTATTTATTTTAACTATTATTACTCCAAAAGATTATCTAGAGATGTTCTCGATCATTTTAATCATATCGTATTTTAACAATTTATTTAATTTTTTTTGTTTCACATTCTGTTTGAATTTTATTTGATAGAGTTATATGTCGTTCTAATCATCTGCCCTCTTGTCAGTATTACATATCTTTACTTAATTTCTTAATGATTTAAGTTAAAGGATGTTAAAACATATGCGAATAATTAGCATGTGATACATCTAATGTTACGTTACTATCCACATAAGAAATTTCGTCCCTTTTGTTTAAGCTTCTTTTTAAATGAAATCGTTTATGTAAAATCTTATATAGGTGAATTTTTATATGTTTTCTTTGTCTAAGTATGTTTTGTAAATTAAATAATTTTCTTAAGATTTAATATTAATAAAATTTCTTTTATTTGAGATTCATGTACTTTTTTAGTCATATATTTCTATGTCCCTAAAATAACCGGTGCAAAGGCATGAGAGACAATTTTCGCAACAGACATGCTGACTGTAATATATCGATGTCCAAACGCATTTGATTTCCATACTTACATGTAAATTTTGTTACGTGAGTTATAGTAATGAATATTTGATTTCCATACTTACATGTAAATTATGTTACGTGATTTATAGTAATGAATTATTTTTTCTTTTTCCATACATCGCATGGGTCTTTTGCTTGTTTACTGATTTACTTTGGACCCAGCTCTCAACTTCTCCCGTCAATACCAAAGAAGTGGATAGATAAAGTTAGTAGATAGAATATATCAAATGCTTAATAAAAAGGATATATATTATAAATATTACTTATAAATTATAATATTTAATGAATCAAAAATCAAAATTAATATACGGAAATAACGGCTGTCGTTTCTTACTATGATAACTTTATCAAATTTGTGTGTAAAATGTGTATGACAAGTAATTTCATTAATGGTAATAGGGAAAAATGTTATTACGTAACATTCTTCTGAACATGCGCGGTGAAGGTAATTAAAGACCTACCTTTTCATACTTTTTAATGTTTGAATTAGAAAGGAGTACTACGCAGGAATGATCACGTTTCTGGTTTTCCCAGTTACATTTCTAAGGGAAAAATTTTCCCTTTTTCTTTTGATTATCCCATGGAAAACAGAATCTACACCCTCATCACAACCACATTGATCCTAAGGTTGAGAACTTGACCACATAGCAGGCTCCGTGCCGTCAAACTCATAAAATCATTTCTCTTTTACAAATACTTGAGTCTTCTCTTTTTTTGTACTGTTGGACTCCGATATAAACATGTGCTAAGAGGATCTCCCTGCATACTTGGAGCTGTTGCACCTTGAATTTCCCATCTTTCCCCGTCGCCTTAATACGACACCTTGAACTAATATGACAGGCCAACCAGTTGGCTAACTGGTTGTTCCTTTATTTTCATGCTTGACTATGATAAGTTGGTTGCTTCAAACTCTAAGACCAGCTTTAATGTTTTACTTTTAAAATAGTCTTACATCGTAAGAAAGATAAAATAAAAAAGATAGTACTTATTCCACTCAATGTCTTAAGATTTTGAGTTAGACGGCTCAATAATTTCAACATAATGTCAAAGCCTATGGTTACGAATCGAGTCGCGCACCTCATAAAATAACTTAAAATCGACTTACAGAAAAGAGGATGCGTTAAAATAATCTTACATTGAAATAAAATAAAATAAAAAAGTATTAATATATGGTGTCTATTTCATTTAATACCGTAAGACTTTGAGTTGTGATGCGGCAGAATCCGATTCGGCCCATTGCAGCAGGCCCAAACCCCATTCAGCCCAACAGCAGCAGTGCTAGGCCCTCCGGCGGCCTTCGGCCCGCTAGCAGCCCAGCAGCCCTCGGCCCATAAGCGGCCCCGTCGCTCCCGGCCCAACAGGCTTCAGCCCGTCAGCGGCCCATCAGCCTACGGCCCGGGAACAGCACGGCGGCCCAGGGCCCAGCAGGCTTCGGCCCGTCAGCGGCCCAACCCCCTCCGGCCCGGTAGCCGAATCCGGCCCACTCCGGTGGCGGATCAGACGCTATGGCGGTTTATCAGTAAGCCTCCTTTTAGTCCTATATCGGCTGCCACCGTTAACCATCCGCTACCCTCCACTATAAGTATCCTGCTACTTGTGGCCAAGGGGGGTGGTGGGAAAAACGGATGCCCCTCTAAGCTTCCGAAACCCCTTAAAGGACTACTGTCCGAATAGGGTTCTAGCTGTTTCCTCTTGCTTCCTGAATCGAATCTTCTTCAGAAGCTAACTTGACCGTCGGAGGGGGTTCCCCAGGGCTGACGCCCGGGACTCCTGCTGACTGGTTCTTCTTCTTCTTTCCCTCCTGCAGGGGCTCGGTTCGAATCATCGCCGACCTCTCCGAGTCGGTCTCGGCCGCCGACCTCGGACTCCTCTCCCCGGTCTCGACGCCGAACGCCGGCTGCCCCGCGCCAGGAGACTCGGTCTCACGCTGAAGTAGCCTTCGGACTCGCCGTCCGAGGGCGATCCCGTCGGTCGCCCCGCGCCAGGAGACTCGGCCTCGCGCTGAAGGCGCCTTCGGACCCCCTCGTCGGAGAGCGAGCCGTCCCCCCGTCCGATCTCGGACTTTCCGGCTTCTGCTCCGACGCCCGTCTACAGCTCCGCCGACAGGAGCTCCTGCTCGCGTCGCGCCTTCGTCCGACCGAAGGAGCAGCGGCTCACTATCCAAGAGCAGCTCCGGCGGCAGATCGCGCCCCCCGCGGGCGGATCCTCTTCACCCTGAAAGAGCCTCGGCTTCGCCCCGCTGTGGATCCCCGTCGGGTCCCCTCGTCACCGCTCGATCCAGACCGGCTCCGGATCCTCCTTGTTTCGGATCCCCGTTTGCGGGATCCGGTCGTGATAGATCCAGTCTACATCAAGTTGAATGACCTAATAACTTAACACTTACCACATGCTAATGACCTCAGCCTCCGGTGTGCTTTTGGGTCTAATATAGATGTCCTGCTTCAATAATCACACCATTTCTATCACGTGCCCAGATCCGGAAATTTTATTATTGTGGTCATGCACCCCACCAAAATTAACTTTTGTCCATCCAAGGTCAGGCAGCTGCCATTGCATCCAAGTTTCCTGAGACAGTTTGCTAGCATGGGAAACAATGTTCATTCCCAAAAACCTTCATTTCTCATAATACTACTTTTAGTTCATGTAAATTAGGAATAAATAACATCAAGAAACAGTCTGCATCACTTAGATTCAACCTTCACTCTTGACTTTACTTATCGTCAAAAGGATATTCATGTGGATTTTCTCCTAAAAATAACTTTTTGTATGGAAACTTTTAAGTGCAAGGCAATAACATACCTGACTAATCATCGATAGAATTTTGGTGAAAAATAAAATAAAGAAAATGCACATGCCTTGTGATTAAAGTAATTTAGGGACATGGTTGTTCATGATTGTGCATGTCTTCTTCAATAACGTACGTGAACACTCGATTTGTGGTTAACATTAAAATTTTAACAAAGCTTCTTCAATAATGTATGTGCTCAGTGCTAACTTGTCATCATTTTTCTTTCATGGCAGTATTGTCATAGATACTTAAGGCAAGGATAATTTTAGTAAATCTATTATCATTAGTAAAATATTATATATATATATATATATATATATATACATATATATGAATGCTATTATGTGAAGTGCACTGTTTCGACCCCCTCTTGCATATTTAAGAAAAAATAAAAATTTGTCTTAAAATTTTAGATGTTCAATATCTCCTTAGGGTTATTTCCATCACTTGGAACTTTATTTTCACCGTCTAGTTGTGATTTGCTCTTAAAACTTAATCTTAACTGTCCATCACGCACATGCGAATTTTGATTTTTAAAATTTATAAAAATTAATCAGAAAATAAAAAATTGACTATCCTTAAGATTATTCCTCTCCTATAATTTTAGTATTCATCACAAACTTGCTCGTATAAGATTAGACGGCTACAATCAATTCGAATATGATTCACCAGTGAAATTAATCTCTAAGAGATGAAAATTATCTTATGATGGTAATTGAATATTTAAAAATTTATGATAATTTTTATATTTTTAATGTGAGGATGAGGTTTTTTTTTTTTTTTTTTTGGGTAGGACTCAGAAGCCGAGTCTGTACAACCATTTATAAGCGACCAGGGTTCAATCGGAACTCTGAGATTTTCTCCAAAGGAGAATATTCCGGCCAGGTCGAGGGGTCCGCCTAATTAGGCGATAATTCCCTATAGCATTGAAGCCATATAATTGAGGAATTTTTAAGCCCCAACCGGAAGACCTCCCTTTTGCAAGGGAGGTGGGTGAACCAACTGCACTAGGCAGCTGGTTCGTGATTCTCACCATAGCAGTCTAACCGCATGCAAGGTGCGATTCTCACCATAGCATGCTATTGGAAATTATAATTATATTCTCAACCTAAATGTCATTCCCCTGTTCGAAATTGTAACAACTGTTTATTTAGCGAAGCTAGAAATTATAATAGTTTTTGGAATCAAGCTTATTGCTTAACAGAAGCTCATCAAAGATTGTGATCATTATTCAATTGTAAATGCATGTGAAAGCATGTTTATTTAACTAGTACTTATAAATCCAAGAAGTTAACACCTATATTAGATCCTTTTATCTTTATCGATGTATTCGGCTTGGTTTAGTTTGTGAACAAGGAAATTCAAATTAAACTAAATTTTTTTATTTGGTTTGGTTTTAATCTAAATCAAAAAATTTAAAAACTTAAACAAATTTAATTAGCCGGTTTAATTTAGTTTTTCGATTTGAACAGAACAGTGAACATCCCTAATTATATTGGCTATATTTATACTTTCGTCTGAAGTTGAGTGATGGGTGTCACCATTTATCTGACAATTTTGAGTATCGACTTAAGGAGTCATGAATGGTCATATACACATTAATGCTGCCTTTAAAATATTGACAATACCTGCTAGTGTTCCTAATAATATTATGCATATTATGAAAGTTTATTTCTGATGTTAAAAACAAGAATTGAGGATTGAGGTTTGTACAGAAAAAAAAAAAAGATTCGATTGACTTTTCATTTTTATATATTTATGTGAATATATTTAAATTTTATACCTCTCTCTTTATCTCAGTCTCCACACATCGGGTTCTCTCTCTCTCTCTCTCTCACACACACGCACACGCACATACACACACAGAGTGGGATCATGGGCACTTTCTGCACATTTGGGAACGCCTGCCTATGTTTTATTATCTCTTCTATTTCTACATATTCAATAATACCACATGTCAAGTTAAAGATTTAGAGTAATAACCCTGACAATTGCAGCAAATATAACTCGAAGGCTTATATTTGCCCTGCTTATCATTCTTATATGGTTTTATTTGCAATTTGCGAACATGCAGCTAGACTTGAGTTGTTTAGTAGGTGAAGTATTTGCTTTTTTTTGCACGGTCAGCTCCTTCTACTGAAAAGATAGATAGTTAGGAACTAAGGTTTGGTACGGCGGTGGACTGAAGGTCCAAAGGGAGACAGAGGTTTGATTCGATAGCTAATTTGATGACGGCATGGGCCAAACCATAACAGGTTTGTGGAATATAGCGAATAGGGATGTTTTTTTTTTTTTTTTAAACCTGGAACTTAACTAGGACCCCAGGCTAGCCCTGTTGTTATTATCATTGAAAATAAGAGTCAAAAGTACATGAGGGGGACATAGAACCTTACCCCAAGAGAGTACAAGATATTATCCCCCTAAATAGAGCCTCCAAACAAAATCAAAGTAGAGACATCATAAGAACGGTCTCAACCGAACAAAAACTGACTAGCCAATCATGCGTTTCTTTTTTGAAACCTTGTGAGAACTCCTTGAGAAGGTACAATAAAAAGAGGTGAATGAAGGGGGAAACACTCTACATCAATGGTTATTCACAGCGAATAGGGATGTTCTCAGAGATGAGTAAGGTGTTGCAGTCTTCAATGATGCTTTTGATTCTCCAAGGAGGATTAATTCAACCATTGGCACTATGGAAAATCTTCTAGGCATCAGCTCCAATGGATGTCGCACATTGAAATTCTTTGGCAAAGAGGATACCTTGCTTCAGTAACATGGCTTCAACAGCTTCAACCGAGGAAGAGGAGAAAGTATTGCGGATGCATTCGAGGATCATAACTTGCTCTCGGATCTCTTATTTTAAGAATAAGAAGAATTTATTTTGAGTGGAATAAGTAGTTTAACGGAATAAGTGATTCTTACTTTTTTAAGTAGAATGATTTATTTCACTTATTCTAAGAATAATATGTCTGCGTCAAGAATAACGCATCAACGCTCCCAAAACGAATAAGTCGCATGACCCGTTCTGTCCGACCCTTATCCCGCAAACAAACGGACCCTTAGCATTCGAAGTGGCTGATTTCATTAGGTGGAGGGAGGATCCACTTAATTTGGAGGTTTTGGGGGCTTCATTGGTGTTCTCTGGTCAGCTTGGTATACTGATTTCTAGGATTCATCTATTGACAGTGGACAATGGAGAACTATGCTTCTGCTCAAAGACCAGCTTGCATCTTGCTTTCCGTAGCACATCAAAACAAAACAGCTGCTTTCCATTCAAAGATTTTCTCTTCCAGAGGCTTCTGATCTCTATCGGGGTGGTATCCTAAAGAACATAACATCGAAGCTGCCCAAGCGAAGTCATAGGTGAATAGGAGCTGGCTAACGATTGATGAAATGATACTTTCCCTGATATCGTGTTTGCCTTTGAGCATGTCCATCTATGTGGGTGCTATAGTTTTTGTGATTTATATCCCAGAAGGAGGTGGCTTTCATGTATTTTACTCTTAGGAGAATGGCCCTGAGGGAATTATGATCATTAAGAAATTTCTAGACCAGTTTTGTTACTGCAATTTTATTGCAGAGCTCCTAGAGATTTATGTTGTTTGATTTTGCTCCAACTGCAAAAGTGCATTTCCCTCTGATCAATGTCATGAGGAACTCTGCACACAAGATAAATAAGTAAGGTGATACAGGGCAACCTTGTTTAAGGTCACAGGAGGGACTTATCCTGTTTGTTGGTTCACTGTTAATAAGGATGGAACATGTGATTGAGGAGGTGACACAGTGCATTATTAGGGAGGAAGTTTTGGTGTAGAAGCCATGTATTAAGGACATTGGCTACGAAGGACCATTCTATTTTGTCAAAGGCCTTGAAGAGGTCAAGTCTAAGGTTCCCACCCCCTGACTTTTTATTTCCTTTGTAGCAAGCGAACATTTCCACCTAACCGACATCCACACATCCAACCTTAAATGATGTAAAGGAATAATTCATTTCGCTTTTGATTCACTAGGCGTTCGAACATATGGTCACGGCTAGACTAAATCCCGTGTATTAATCAAACCTTGAGGAATCTATTATCCACACGAGATAATGTTCAAATTAATGCATTTTAATTTTAAAAATTTGAATTTGTCACTTTTACCTTACGCACCAACAACTACAGACTTGAGACGTCCGCTTTCTCCTCTCACTCTGTTTTTTCTGTTCCACAAAACAATTCCCCCCTCCCTCTCTCAACTCGTACACATCGTGGAGGCCACCCGGTTTCCTTCGGGGCCCGCTCGCGGGTTCGCACCCGCGGTTTTCTCGCGCTGTTGCGCGGATTTCTCGTCCATTCTGGGCAGTGTTTCTGTTGGGCTTATTCCCTTCCGTGTAGGAGTTCTCGGGTTTAAGGCGGTTTCGATCCTGGTCCTCAGGATCAGGAGCTTAGCACCCAATCACTGGCCGCTCGGTCAAAAAAAAAAAACGAAATAAGAGGTTTACCTCCAGCTTCTGTTACCACTCATTCAACTCCTTTACCAAACCTACTAAAGTAACATCAATTATTAGCTTTATGCTACGCTAAGCATGCTGTCATCCCAAACAACCACTTATACAGGAACCTGGTGCAATATGATCAGCAGCAGTTTTTTTTTTTTTTTTTCGTTCTTTTTTGTAATTATACAGGTGTAAAAAAATAAATATAATAGTATGTATATATTGTTCCCGTTGTTGTTGTTGGCTAGTGAATGGTCAATTCTTTTTTAAAATACTCCTGTTGGCATGTCGCAGAGAAGCAATTTTAGAATACTCCAGTGAATAAAGACTTGAAACGCATCAAGAAAATTTGATGCGATTTACGAATCTTGTCAACTGTCCATGATCTGATTCAGATACAATTCAGAGGGGGAGGGGGGGCGGCATGTGCGTCCATTAGATGTCCACCAAGCCATTCTCATCTCATGGAACTAATAATAATTGTATTAAGTGTATACTGAAGGGACGGGAGACGACTAAAAGAACCTCGTCAAAACAAATAAAAGATGCAACGAAATCACCTATTTTTTGTCACGCGAGTTTTCAGGTTGTACTCAACTCAGATGGGCTATCAACATATCGTTCGATACGTACGTGACACCCTAGAGGAATTAAAGAAAACAGAATAATCAATTCTTAGATTTTAGATGAAATTGTTTATTCTACTTATTTATGGCTGGTTTGTTTCGTAGATATAGTATTCTGAATTTTTTGTGTCCATATCTCTTATATCTAGGCTAATAAAAATTCTCTTTGGTGTATTTTTTCTTATTATAAGAATAAATAATTCTCACATTTTAAGTGAGTTGAGTTATTTCACTTATTTTAAAAATAATGCGTTCGTGCCAAGATTACGCGTACGTACCTTTACACAAGGGAAGGTTGGCGTATGTATAGACTCGAGCTCCGGGCGACCTGGGCGTGGGTGAGCTTTCCTTCCCAGACATGCGGCTTCTTCTCAGTGGGGCTGCGTTCAAAATACGAGCTGCCAGCGAAAAACGGAGGCCCACGTGTGGCACCGGGCCCCAGTTAAGACTAGTGGGCTTCTCGCTAGGGGGCTCGTTCTGGCGGTGGGCTCCACCCTCCGTGGGCTGCCCACGGCCCAGTGGTTTCAGGCCCAATTCGGCTGATATGGGGTTCAACCGTGGTGTCCATGCATAGTGGGCCTCATCAGCCGTCATACGCATGCTGAAATTGTGGATTACAGCTGATCAAATGGACTCTTAAGAAGGTCAAACTGAACAACCGTCATGACAAGCTAACTGGTATCAGGCCGTGGCAGGGGTGTTATTTAGCTCGATCCCATAGGAAAAGACTGGAAATGCAAAGATGATGCTTCAGAAATTCATAAAGAACTGTTGGGAGACTCTCAAATAATAATAAAAAAAGTGCAGTATTCTTGTCGTGAATTAGGAAAGAGGAAAGAAATAGGATCGATCGAGAGCCTTAAATGGGAGACCCGATCACGGCTCCTAGTCGGTCTCCGCCGCCCGCATCTCGTGCAGCCGCTTCCTCAGCACGACCATGTCCACGTCCACCAGCCACTCGCCTGAGTTGGCACCGTAGGCATCATCGCTCCTGGAAGCAGCCAAGACGACACTGCAGGGCCGGCGTGCAAGGGCTTCCCACGCGAGCGAGGAGGTGCAGCTGCAGGCACTGTTAAGGAGCGGAGGGAAGGACAAGAAAAAGAAGAAGGAGAGAGCAAGAGAAGGTGTGCATTGCTTCCCAGAAAAGCGTGCAGAGGTTACTAAAATTATAAGCAGAAGCTTGTTTGGAGAGGAGATGAGATGATTGAAAGGAAGAAGGAAGCATTTATATATAGCCATGAAGGGAAGGGGAGTGCTATGTGTAAAGGCAGGAAGGAAAGGAAACCGTGTTCTACAGGAGGGCGAAGCATGCATGCTTCCTCCGGGGTCCTAGTTGCATGTGCCAATCATCTGCAAGTTCGCAGAGGAACACCGTTAAGGTGCGGGGCCGTCCTGTCCTGTCCGAATCGGCCAGGAAGCTGGTGTTCTAGTGTGGAAAACCTTTTGCATTTGCACTCTTTCTTGATTTAAATTTGTTTGCTTGGCCGGGTAGGGAAAAATACAGTGGCGTCGGTATACGTCACTTTCATGAAGTTATATCCACTTCTCATTTCTTTTGGCTCCGTCAAGTTGAATTATTGCCTCATTTGCTGACCCTTGCACAAAAAAATGGAGTTATGAACACTTACCTTTATTTGTGTGGGAATATTTTATCTCTTCTTTATCCAACCATAAAACTTTATACAAATTTCTCATGTATTATAATCATATTTAAATATGCGAAAACATCTATTCGACTTCTTTGTCTTTTTTTATATCCATCTGCTCAAGACTCAGGATAGATGCTTATCTTGCATCCTATTGTTCAAGCTAGATCGAGCTTTTGCAATTGATTTCATTTCATTTATTCTTACCTACTTTCACACACATTCACCAACGAATATCTTAGAACTACAGTATATGTTACTGTTGGTGGTAAAACACTACTTCACGCTGCAGCATCTCATGATCTGTGTTGAAACCTTACGTAATGATGAAATTAACAAAATCCTTCCCAGCACTATAGGGATTTATGAGCTTATTTTTAATTTTTTTTTAATATAAACAGGTAAATATTATAAGATAGTGTGATAACCATTGATGAAGGCAAAATTATACTTAAAAAATTTCTATTTAAGTGCTGTCTAGCTTGACATAAAACCCTGTAAAATGCCATAACTACTATTTTTTTAGAACATAAAATATGACATTTTATAGTTTTGTATGCTATTTTACATCAAATCAAATGATCCCATTAGCACACAACCTATTCAAAATGGCTAGTAAGTTAATTACTATCCCAAAGATTAATATCTGGAAAGGGTAAAATGGGAAAGCTTATAGAATAGTTGATGACATCCTATGAAATTATAAGAAGCAACCCTTAGTCTTCATTATTATATAGTATCCCTACAATTTAATTATACTCTTAAAGGGATTTAGCTGAAAAATGTCTGACATTTTACCCCTACTTAATGAGATAGCCTTTTTTTACAAGTTCAAGGATATTTGAAAAGATACGAAAATGTTCTCATAAATTTCACATACACTATACCAACTTACATGATTACAAACGTCTAAGCATTAGGGTTTACTTCATCAACATCTACACTTTCACAATGTTAATAATGTCATATATATAAGGTACAATATGTCTGTTTTTGGACCCCTTTACTCCCACAATACTTAATGTAATTTATGAGTAATATTCCTAATTATGGTTATAACCTAATGATTCAATAAGTATGGAAAATGATTTTTTATCAGCTTTAAGAGATAGATTAGAAGTGTCACCCTTAAAAAAAAAAAAATCTTTCAAAAACATGGTTTTTGCCAAGTTAAGAAACAACTTCGAGAGAAAAATAGCAAAATGATAACTGATGTGCCTCTCAAACATCAATTTAATTTTGAGATAGTGCCATTCAGGCCTCAGATATATAGGGAAAATATAGAATGTGCCCCCAAGAGCATCTTAGTTAGATGCATCCCAAACCAAAAACCCAACCTCCTCATGGCAAAAAAAATAAAATTTTTGTATATTTTTAAATCTTTAAATAGGCCACTTAGGGTTGATAATATCCTTGTGACTTTAATTTTCACCACCTGATCTTGAAGATCAACCAGAGCCATCCGATCAAATATGTATAAAAAATCAACATCTAAAAAGTAATAAAAAAATAAAAAAATCGTCAGATTAATTCTTAGGATTGATCTCATCCCTTAAAAATTTTAGTTTGATCCTCAAACAATAACAGATTTGATTGGATAACTACGATTAACTTTTTCAATCCATAAAATTAGGTCTAAAGAAGCGGAAAACAACCTCGATAGAGGTATTTAGGTATTTTAAATTTTTGATGATTTTTATTTATTTTTTAAATTCAGATGGAGGGTTTCAAGGTAGTGCGCATCTAAGGTAGATGCACCCCGGGCCCATTATATCCTATATATTGTTTTTCTGGTTAAATAAACCACAATTGCTACGATTTAATCCGTGCGTTTGTTTTTACAAGAAATTGATTTAAAAATTACAGTTTTATTATTGTTACGCAAGTCAAGCAACTATCATCATCTTCTATTGCTTTAACATCGAACCACAATTTGATTGGCCTAACTGAAGGTCAAATTAATCACATTTCGTTCAAGGATCGGGTAGCAAGTGGTCAAATTATTTGGTTGATCACCAAGGTTATCCGTTACCTGATGCAAAGGGCGCACGTGGTGTCTTCTATTTGTTCTTTTCTGTGAATTTGGGTATACGTATCTGTCTGTTGTCCGGCTCCCAGCTTCTTCACCAATCGCGCGGGTGCAGAGTGTTAAGTGCACGATTGTTCCTTATCAAATAGAACTAATAACAGTTGTATTGCATAAAGCAAGGAAGGGAGCCGCCAAAAAACCATCATGAAAACAAACAAAAAAGGACGAAATTTGGTACGCAATATATATATTTGTATGTGATGTCCTGGAGGAACGGAAAAAGAAAAACAGTATAATAACATAGTTTTCTAACATCATTTTTTAATATGCTTAGATGACAAGCATATATTGGAAGCAGTGGTGGTGGACGTAGAAATTTTGTCCAGTGGAGTTACTCGAACATTAAGTCATAAATATGACGACTGAGTTAGTGAAGTCTTGGATTAGATAATGTGAGATATATCCTGACTTAGATCAATGGGGTTCTAGATTGGATCCGTAGGATTTTAGACTAGACTGTTTTAGATTGAGTCAATGAATTTAGTAAAATCCAGTGGGTCCCAGAACCTCAGGATAAGGCTGGATCGGCTACTGATTGGAAGGTAAGGCTGTCAAAAGTATGGAACAATAACTTAGACATATCAAAAATTGGTGTTAAGAAACTGTGTTCCCGTACGTACCATCTTCCTTAAAAAATCTTCGTTACATAATTTGCTTCCCTCGTCCGCATTCTAGTTGTCAAGTGTTGGCTGTCATATATAAGCATGCATGGCGAGATGGTGGGTTACAGCTCAAACTAACTCTTAAGAAGGTCAAAGTGAACAGCCGTCATGATAAGCTGAATGCTATTAGGCCATGGCATGGTGTTATTCAGCTCGATCCCATAGACTGGAATTTGCAAAGATGATGCTTCAAAATTTCAGCCTCACTTTGTTTGAAGAATACGTGGAATCTACTGACGAATACCGTATATTAGAATAAGAGATATTTTGATTTGATAATTTTGTGAAGTTCGCTGACAGAATAAAAAGAATAAACAATTCTAAGATTTAGAGTGAGATGACTTATTCTCCTTATTCTCTTAATACATTATTCTGTACGGTATAAATTATTCTATTTTTCAAAACAAAATTAAACTTATTCTCCTTTTATTTGTCTTTATTCTTCTTCTATTCTCCAATTAAAGTAGTGCTCATAGAATATTTGAGAGACTCCCAAATGATGATAAAGAAGGCGTAGTATTCTTGTTGTGAATTATAAAGGGGAATGAAATAGGATCGAGAGCCTTAAATAGGAGATCTCACCTATACCATTCTTGACTATTTTCAAAGATAAGATTAAAACCACTATCCAACTTGATGAGTAACGTCTTGCTTTGTGGAGAGGAGAACCCTTCCTGCGGAGTGAGGAGAATGCATACGGTGAAGCCACAACTGAGATTACGCAAGTTTTTTGGGACCCGAGTTTTAATTTTGCCACATTTATGCTTCCCCTCTTGTCGTACGTCCGATTTAATTAATTTGATGGGATGAATTTGGAGGTTGTCAAAGGGGTGGGGCTGTTCCAAGGGGAGGGTTGACTCGGGTTCAGGTTGGTATATGAGAGAGAGAGAGAGAGCTGGGGGGGGGGGGGGGGGCAAGTTTACATTAGATGAGGAGCTTAGTTTAAAATTTTAGTAGATCCTAGAGAATTTTTAATAACAAGTTTACAGTAGATGAGGAGCTTAGTACAAAAAGATTTTAGCTAGATGCCAGTGTCCTGTTACTGGCTTATCCTATTTTCTACAAAAAATAAATAAATAAATTTGTAGAACAAACCAGAAAAAAAAAAAAAAGGAGCAGCGGCTTTTGAACCGGGAGTAATTGTATCCACAGCTCCAGAATGTGTATGTCCTTGTAGGCACGAGGCTTAACAATTGGAAAACGAGGGTTACAAGTTGCGAGAGGTTCAGAGGATTAATTCCCCTGAGCTGAGTCGTTAAGTACTGAGGACTGTGCCACAAGAAGTTATGTTTCAGATTTAATCCACAAGAAGTTATAGTTTAGTAATAAATCCTTCCAATAAAAAATAATTTAAAATAAAAAAATATTCATGGAATATTTTTCAAGGCAATATTGAAATGCATTGACACACTTGAAATGACTCTAAAAAGTTAAAAATCGAACTCAAATGAACAGTAAAAAAGGACCTTTATATTCGAGGCAGCCTAAAAATCATTTTTTTATTTTAGTTGAACTAACTACCAGCTTTACAAATAAACTTCAAAATTTAAACAAGGATAGAAGTGATTTTTCCAGGGTGCGTTAAGCTTAACATGTTTAACTTTGGCACAATTAAGAAAAATTGACGTACATAAGCAAACGGTGGAGACTAAAAACTATAAGGTCAAATTTATAAGGATTAATATCAAATTATGCAAGAAATAGAGACTGATTTCAAATTTAGTTTGTTATAGAGATCAATATTATAAAACCCACATAGAAGGCTAATTCTAAAATATTACAGAAGATTTTAGATATCAGTGTCTGGAAACGCCGTTAGTAGGACAGGGGTGGAAGTGGGGTATGGGGTGGGACGTTGCCCTTCCCAACCAACGGAAAGGCAGGAATCTAGTTAAGATCAGCTACCGCCTACCAAACTCACACCGATGTAAGCATCGACCTTTCTTTTTATATTCCTCAGTCCTTGGATCGCCCGTTCGCCACATCTCGTGATGGTATTAAAATACAGAACAGGCAACGACGTTGTAAGAAGAACCCAAGGATGCGTCCCGATCGAGATATAAAGCAAAAATAACATTAATCCCTTCTAGTTTGATGCGTAGAAACCTAGCCAAATACATGAATAATGTTGTATTATCTTATATATAGGAGAATAAACAGAGAATTAGTACTATCTGATCGAACATATATGCAATTGCTATTCACAGAATCCACCCATCAGCTAGCCCAGATGAAGGCCGGCTAGGACTGCCTTCACGACATCGACCAAATTAAGCACCGCCACCGCCGTAGACGTTGAGACGCTCAAGGCGATGAGAGCGAGCAGGCCGAGGGCCACGCTGGGGCGAGTGTCCATCAGGAACGCCTGCAGCAACCCCACCAAGTGGCAGACGTCGGCGTCATAGCTGGTGTAGTACCGCTTCTCCCATTCCATCCAGTGCGACGGCGGCTCGTAGTTCGTCTCCGCCACCCGCATCTCATGCAGCCGCTTCCTCAGCACGATCATGTCCTCGTCCACCAGCCACCCGCCGGAGTCAGCACCGTAGGCATCGTCCCTCCTGGAAGCCGCCCCCACGACGCTGCGGAGCCCCATCCCACGGGGGCGACCAGGTGCAGCTGCCAGAGCTGGCAAAGTGCAGAGAGAAGGCCGGAAACATGAAGGAGAAGAAGAAGTTGGAAGAGAGCAAGGCAAGGCATCCATTGCTTCCAAGAAAGCCTGCAGAGGCTACCAATTATGCAGAGAGGAGATGGCTGCTGAGATGATTGGAGGAAGAAGCGCGAGCATATATATACATTTATAGGCGTACGTCGAGGGGCTTGTGCCTGTGCGCAGCTGGGGCGGGAAACCGCGTTTTCTGGCGACACAGGGAGCCGCCGACACCCTCCCGAAAGAAGCGGTAGCGTGCTTCCCGTTATTAGGATAGGAGGTATCCGGACGTTTAATTGCATGTGATGTGACACCCACAGCAGCTTCGCAGAGGAAGACCGTTAGGGTGGGCGGGGCCGACCACGCCGAATCTTAACCGAGAAGCTAATTAACATATACTCTGGGTTGGAGTTGTGCGTTTGTAGTGTTCTTGCTAGATTTTTAAATATGTTCGTTGTTTGTCCGCGTGTGAATATGCTTGTGTATGGGTTGTGCTTAATATATTCAAGTTATTGCATAGATACACAGTTAGTAGATGGGGACACAACCTTAGATAAATCTTATAAATCACAAAATTCGGCTGTTGAGTTTGAAGAGTCCAAGATCATGAGCACTGGTCACAACTAAAATTAATTGATGTAAGACTATTATATAACTACTCCAACACTTTCCTTCACAGTCAAAATGGGCCGTGAAAATTAGATAATAGGAGGTGATGCAAGTTAGATGATAAATTTGAAAAGATAAAGTTGGATCAAGTCCTATTATCTTACGAACCACAAAACCCAGGTATTGAGTTTGAAGGGCCCACGATTATAAGCACTAATCACAACTAAAATTAACCAATGTAAGACTATTATATAGCCGCTCCAACACTCTCCCTTATGGTCAAGATGGGCCGTGAAAATTAAATAACAGAAGGTGGCGTAAATTGGGTGATAAACTTGAAAAGATAAAATTGGACCGGGCTTCTACTTTAATACCATCTTACAAACCACAAAATCTGAGTGTTGAGTTTGAAGGACGCAAAATCATAAACATTGGCTACAACTGAAATTAACTGATATTATAAGATTATTATATAAGTGCTCCAACAATAAAACCTCTCAGATCAGCGGACCTTCTGGCTTAGTTCACAAAGCTAGCTAGCTTGCACCCGTTAATATCTTCCGGTTGGGACTAAGAGAGCCTCAGTTTTGTTGGACGACGTACGTTTCCTCTTGTCGTGTCTCATCCTTGTGCTATACAGAGGGTTGTAATACCGCACAACCCTCTCCCCCTCTTTCCTCCACACTAGCTTGTCTCACTAAGTTTTGGTAAAACCCCCAATCTCTCCCCTCTCCCATCTCTTCCAACCTTCACATGATGTAGCTAGCATTGGAGTGGGGCCGCCAGGTTGTAGTTAGGAAGGAGACTCCAGGAGGTGAACAGTGTGGTATGTGCGAAGGAGGCGTGTAAGGGGTCAGGGTTAACACACACGCGCACACAGAGATCCTTCCCTTTGAAACTATAGCCTCCAACATAGGGGCGTAGGACAGAGAAAGGGTGCAGATTGTGATAAAAATAATTGATGACAATTACAAATTTTATGTAAAAGAGTGTAGTCTAACCATTTTAATTTCCAAGATAACATATGGAAGAAAATTTCAGCGGAGTATGTACACGATTACTATTTTTATCGAATGTCAAATAACTATAGGGTTACTCCAAAAATTTAGTGAACTTTAGTGTGCTGTTACAAATAAGTTGAAGCATTCGAGGGGCTTACACTTAAATATGAAATGTTGCATATGGCAACAGCGAAATATATCCTACTAGCTAGTAAAGCCCAGGAGGGCGAAGGGCCGGCACGGGATATGAGAGTAGAAAGATGTCACCTCAATATGATCAGCTATAAAGAAAGAAATCATCTAATCCAGTCAGTACCGACCTTCTTGTAACTCCGTTCTTATTGATACACAAACTACAGAATCTGGACGGGGAAACTCCATCAGTACTGGGTGAGAGGAGGGGGTTCTCAAGAAATTTTTTTCTACTAATTAATTAACTTAGAAGGTTGGGCGCAAAAGATTTTTTTGACATATATAATTTTCTCTCAATATTGACCGAGTCCCATCCTCGGTCATATTGAGAGGATTCCGATTTCGAAATGGATGTCTAACATGTTATAATAAAGAAAGAAGATTTTCTCGGTGCACGTTTGGACCAAAAAAGAGGAAACATATATGATCTCCAAAATTGACAAATACATGGATTTTCTCTTTCTGAATACTATTGAACTCCGGTCGAAACATATATTGAGATAATCTCTTCTCATATAATAAACGACGGAGGGATGCTTTTCACCGTTTCACCATCTTAATAAACAGAGGAGAATGTCAGAAGATCCACCCAATTAACTTCAGAGCATCTAGAATATTTTAAACCTCCCCATTGAGTTGTACATGAACTACTCGGTCAATAGGTTGTCGCGTCTCAAGATTGCCTGATGGCCTTGGGATATACCACATTACAGCAATGTTAATTATCGTGAGCATTCAGGGCAACTGGTGTTGTGATGGTGAGGAAATATTGGCTACAAAAGCTACGACCACTTCTTTCTTTTTGATATGTGGAACCCATGTGCGTACGTATCTTATGGCTACATGCATGTAGTCGATATTTGCATAATCTCCTAGCTGTCAGCCCAGATGAAGGCCGGCGAGGACTGCTTCCACGGCACCGACCAAATTGAGCACCACCACCGCAGCCGACGTGGGGACGCTCAGTGCGATGACAGCGAGCAGGCCCAGGGCCACTCGGGGCCGGGTGTTCAACAGGAACGCCTGCAGCAACCCCACCAAGTGGCAGACGTCGGCGTCGTAGCTGGCGTAGCACCGCTTCTCCCATTCCATCCAGTGCGACGGCGGCTCGTAGTTGGTCTCCGCCACCCGCATCTCCTGCAGCCGCTTCCTCAGCACGATCATGTCCTCGTCCACCAGCCGCCCGCCGGAGGCTGCACCGTAGGCGTCGTCGTCTCTCCTGGAAGCGGCCAGGGTGATGCAGCGGGACCGGCGTGCGATCGCCGTCCTGCTCCGGGAGCGAGGATTAGGAGCAGCTGGAAGCAGTGGTATGGAGCAGAGGGAGGGATGGGAAAAAGATGTAGGGGAAGAAGAAGGAAGAGAGCAAGATAAGGTGTTCATTGCCTCCAAGAAAACTTGTAGCTAGAATTAATCTAACGGCACGAAGAAGTTTGTTTGGAGAGGAGGTGAGATGATTGGAGGAAGAGAAGCTAGGATTTATATATATATAGAGGTAGAGGGGTACCTGTTCGTCTATGTGGGGGCGGGAAAGCGTGTTTGCTGACAGAAGGGGATGCCGTGCACTCCGAATCTACTGCATAACTAACGTTCTAGCCTCTTACCTTGGACTTTTTGCATTAATACTCTTGTTATACCTAAATTTCTTCCTAAATTTGAAGAAATACTTGCTGCCTTGCCATCCCACATGGATCCAATTTGATGGGCTTCGAGTTGTGATGGTCTCTTAATTTGTTAATTTAGCTTTTAGATCAAAATAAAATTTACTAGGGCACTAATAGTGGCAGATCTTACACATATCGAGTGGGGTCCTGTGACTTCACTAAATTTAGTAAAATTTACTAAGATCTTCTAATTTTAGTGTAATATTACCATTGGTCCAATGTCTAAGTAACCCTACTGAGTAAAATTTTTTAAGTCTGCCACTAAGCATTGACCATGAAAACCTGACCGCCAAGATGCAGCGAGTATTTCTCGTTTCTTTTAACTCACAATGACTTGTATTTTATGAGGAATTCTCATCAGTGGGTGATCTTATGGTGCAATTTGCCTTTCGTACGGTTTTACCTGTTAATTATAGGATTTATCACTTATATTTAATTAATGTACATAAATATCTCAGTATCTGACTATATACATATTTTTAATCTGAAAAGTGTCTAACTATCTAATTTCTTTTTCTATTGCTCCGGGCTCTTTAGGCTCTAGAGATACTTCTTGCATTATTGTCATTAAATGATGAGAATAGCAGTTCTGACGAAAATTAGGATTTGAGAGCTCATTTTTAATAGAAAAGGAAGCATGCAATTCCAACTCATACAACTACGTACGTACCTGGGGGAGAACACTTGAAAGGGTTTAGCTACAAACTGTCCTATCATCATTTAACGTGAATAGTCTTTTGTAATTTTACAAGTTCATGATATTTCAAAACTCGAAGAATCCTATCAAGATAGGGAAAACTTTGTCAGCGTCCAATGTTAATATTGGAATAAGTGTCGCAATCTGTCGATTTTTTGAACTCTATGTCAAAACATGTAATATAAAATTTATAAGCAACAGTCTAAATAATATTTTGGTTTAATTCACAGTTAGAACATTGAGGAGGTGAATAGAAAAGGAAACCAATTTCTATTAATCATATGGAAAGTGTTGGAGCGGTTATATAATAGTCTTACATCAGTTAATTTTAGTTGTGGTCAATGCTTATGATCTTGGGCCCCTTCAAACTCAACACCCGAATTTTGTGGTTTGTAAAATGATATCAAAGCAGGGCCTGATCCAACTTTATCTTCTAATTTGTGTCACCTCCTGTTATTTAATTTTCACGGCCCATCTTGACCGTGAGGGAGAGTGTTGGAGCGGTTATATAATAGTCTTACATCGGTTAATTTTAATTGTAGTAAGTGCTTATGATTTTGGGCCCCTTCAAACTTAACACCCGAATTTTGTAGTTTGTAAGAGAAAGACTAGAAAGGTCACATGTAAAAATATAATTTTAAACATGACTATGTTCAAGTATAGAAAACGAAATCCTTTACATTTAGTCATTCGATAAGGCTGGAAGTGTTCAGATGAAAAATTATAATCTGAAAGATGTCTACGTACGTTCAAGTTTTAGCAGGACGATTTTGGAAAGAAATAGTAAAAACTGTTGTTAATGCCCTTCTCAGATATTAATTTTTATAAGTATCCTAATATATATTGAATACCTTTGGTGGCGTGGAAAAAATTTAAGGTTTCAACCAATAATTTCTCTTCAAAATATTAATTTTTCAGATATATCTGTATTTCAGTTTAGATTGTTGCTTTAAAAATGTAAGAAATGCCTTTAAGTGTATGCCCTTTAAGTGTATACCACTATAACACATTAAATCTAGATTTAAAAATTGTAGGAAAGACGTTTACGTGTATTATACCCAGCTTGTTGCAAGACAATATTAACACACACACATATCGATCTGCTGGTAATTAATTGCACTTTAGTTAACTTGACTTTATATATTTGGATGCTTAAAAATTTATGTGTCGTTCCAAAAATATTATCCCCAGAGAGGAGGTGAGATTTGTTTTTTTTTTAAGAAAATAATCTTCGTTGGAAAGAGAAGTTATGTTCTATTATAAGTACACACTTATTTTTACAATATTCGATGTAAAATTAAAACGATTTGTCATTTTTATGTCTCTATAATATTAAAAATGACAAAAAATATTGCGGCTTCTATCATTGTACAACGACAAAAAAGGACAGAGAAGCAACCCTTTTGGCAACAATGGGGAAATTGTTTTCAACGACTAATTTCTCGCCTGTTTAAAAAGGAATACAATGCATATATCATAATGATGGCAAAGAATATTTAACCGGAGTAAACCTATGCATAAAAATTAATGAAAATTGTACGTATGCGATTTTTTTTGAAACTTCTATTACACTTCTGTCATATGGCAGTGTTATATTTACCAAAAGCTCTTAAAGTGCTATATTCAGTTGTCATAAGAATGTCTTCGTCATTTACCCTTATGTCCGAACAGATTATGACGAGTAGGAGTCAACCAGTCGAAGAAATTTTTCACAAAGATTAGGGCATTGAACCCTAGCCACGTACTTACATGCATGGAACATTTAGGTTTTCTAGTGACTTTCTTTGTTTGTTTTTTATGAACATACATACGTGCATACATAGATAGTTTTCTGACATCTTCCGAAAGATTGTAATTATATTCTTTATTAAAATGTTGTGAACTTTGATTGAATATACCAGAAAGATTTTATAAATTCTGGTAAAGTCAAAAGTATGTATACAAAGTTCTGGCGAGTTTGAGTGGTACACGTGTAAAAACATTTGAATCTTTTTGGTATACTCTAAAGGCGTGTTTGGTGTAGCTTTTATTTGGAAGTACTTTTGTACTTCTTTTTAGTTAGTTTTGTTAGAAGCCATTGAATCTTGGAAACCATTTATGTAATGTTTTACTTGTATTTTGACTTCCAACCAAAAGTTACAAGGGTAAAAATTCCAAGATTGAAGAAAGAGTGAAGTTGCTATGAAAAAGTTGACTTTTATAATAAATCAAAATTAATTATAACCTCTCTTCCTCAACCTATTTTATGTCAGAAGTGGAAGTCAAAAGTAACTTTTAAGTAAAAATTTTGCCAAAGACCTCCTAAGAGAGGTTACAGTGTTTGACAAGAAGGATATAACTGTAATCCTTCTGAGAATGTCATGGGTATTCATAAGAATCATAACAAACAATATGTGATTCAAAACTGTACATGTAAATATGATAGTTTATGTATATGTACATATCACATTTGCTTTTAGCTTGTTTGTCCGAGTCTCCCGAACCAAAGTATGTTTCAAAATTAAACAAACTTCAATTAATCCTTTTTAAATCATACCAAAGGGAAATAAATTTATTTTATTTGGTTTGCAATTGGAGTTGAGTTTCTAATAGGCCTATAATGCATAAAAAAATCTAGTAAGCAAAATAAATAGAGTAATTACTTCATTTTTCAACTTAACTGAACTCAAACCAGAACGACTAAAGTTCTTTCAAAAATAGAATCCATGATCATAATTTTTTGAAACAAGATAACACATTTTAATTTTAAAAATTATGTATGTAATGTTATGATTTTTCTAAACATTGCACATAATTTGGTTTAGTCATTTTTAATTTGGTCCCCAAACTCTTGAATTAAATCAAACAAAATTACATAATTCAGTTTATTTAATTAGTTCTAAACTAGACCAAAAATTTTCGCTCTCAAACCAAACGAAATTCATGCATTACGGTTTGACTTTGTTTCCAACCTGTTGAGAGAAAAACAAACAGAATTATATAATTCAGTTTAGTCTAAACTAAACCAAAAAGTATCACTGTCAAACAAAATATTAAAGGATTTTTTACATATAAATTCCTATAATCTTGTGATATTATAAATAAATCATCTTAATATGACTGTTTACAAATAAGTCCCCACTATCTATCATAAATTAGTGAAAGACCCGTAAAACTTACAAATAAGCTCTTGGGGGTGTTGCAAATAAACCCTTAAAAAAGTTTATTTGTAAGAAAATTGTCATTGTGAGAATTTATTTGTAAACAGTCAGATTAGGAAACTTATTTGTAATATCCCAAGATTATAAAAATTTATATGTAAAAAACCCAATATTAAATAGTTCTACATGGATTCAGTAGGATTCACAAGCGGATTTGATTTTGAATTCTTGAAGCCGGTTCTGTGATTTTGGTATCACTAAAAAAATCAAGAGCAAAATTGGAAACTTCGTGGCACATCAGGAAGGTGCACGTTGTCTTTATAACTTGACGCAACCAATTGTAGGTGTGTTGCGTCCGAATCGCAGTAGGAAACAAGGTCTGTGAAAACTACCACATCACCTTCGCACGGTGCGACGCACGCGTCCTGGTGCCGCGTGCGCACTGGCGTCCGAGCGGTATCGCAGAAGCTTCCAAGAAGTCTGGATGGACCGGACGGCGTGGTTGGGGTCAATTGTAACTCAGATCATGTCAAAAGACCTTCAATTCGTGACCTAATCCAATTTCATTTAACTTTCAATTCAACCTCCTTAATTCTGATCTAATCTATCTAATAATACTGTCTCTCAACTCATGTAACTCAAATCTTTGATCGGATTGGATCAGATTAAGTTAAGTTATAAATTTAACAGTCTATATTCTTAATTTTTCTTTCTCACTGTCAAAGCTTTATGCATAGAGAGATAAATAAGTTTATCTATATCTACTCTCGTAAAATGATTAAAAACATAAAAGCATGATCATATGATTGCTATTTGAGAACATTTCTGTTTGTACTTATGTTGTAAACTAAATTCTGGTTCAAAAGATATAAACTAATTCTGCAAAATAATACATACATATATATATATGGTTGGAGTTAGATTGAGTTTACTAGCCTTCGTAACCATTAGATTGACCTGGTTAGGTTCAGATTGTTCCACCAAAAATTGCAATCATATGAGTAGTATCGGTTTCTAACCACACCGAATTTTTATGAATCTCTTATGAGGTAGATCGAGTTTTTACAAAGAGTAAAATCTGTTGCACCGCCAGGTACTGTTATTACACTGCAGCCAGGGTTTTAAAAAAAGTATTTTTTTAACTTTTTTAGAAGGTCTTGACCCACCCTATCCGACTGTATAAATCCGATCTTAAATAGATCGGTCCAATCTAAGATCAAATTGTACAGTTGCATGAGATACTATGAGACCTTTCAAAAAAATTTAAAAAAACATTATTCTAACTATACTGTCGGACAACGTAATAACACCAAGCACTACAGCAAGTCGAACTCTTTTACAAACTCGACTCAGTATCCATTATCACTCCTTGGGTGGGAAGCTTAAATTGATAACGTGTCAAGTCTAAGAAGATGCGCAGAATGTCACATTTTACTCACTCACCTAGGCGATCAAAGTAAACACAGGTGTTAGGGTTTCTTCAGATCATATTGAACATTTGAACTCTTAATGGACAAGTCAGGCTGTGATCATAGAGCTCCAAGGTCTCATGGCCTTTCTCTCTCTCTTATATTAACGCTGTTTTTACTAGTTTCTAGGCGGCTGGCTACAGGTGTTCCTTTCCCACAGGTTTATCCAATCTAAGACTTTCTCATTGAGGTGTTGAAATCCACCTTCAAAGATTATTTCTCCAATACCTTATCCTGTTTTAATAAGCCATAAACAATATGCCTTCAGTTTAAGAAATTCTGCATAGTGTTAAAAATATTACTCACTCCATTCGATAGTCCACCGTGAGATTATGTTCGAGTCTTAATAGATGAATTGGGTTTCGATCATAAAGCTTTGGGGTTCAGTGGCCCTCTTTCCACTTTTTTATCCACATTTTTGCGATATTTGTGTTAGTTGTACAAGTCTTACAGCAGTAGTGAATCAGCTGCCTAGGACAGTTGGTTCACCACCTCCCTTCCCAATAGGAGGTCTCATATTCGAACTTGGTTGGAGCCTAAAAACACTCTAGTCATGCAGCCTTGGTGCTGTTGAGATCTTTATCTCTTGGTCTGTGGGATTACTTCTCCAGAAGTCAAACGGGCCTGAAATTATCGTATAATTAGGCGGACCCATTGACCTGATCGAAATTATCTCTAATTCTAGAGAAATATCTAGGGTTCTAGATTAGAACCTCGATCGCTTGTAAATAGTTATACATACTTGGCTACTGGGCCACATTAAAAAAAAAAAGTCTTACGGCAGCCACTAAATATTCCTTTTACGCTAGTCGCCTAGATAGTGATTGCAAAGAAACTCTTATCATTCTTATTCGTAAGAAGGGGATTCCTTTTGGAATCCAAGATTACAGTCTTATTAGTATATGCAATGCGAAGTACAAAATCTTATCTAGGATCCCCACCTTGGGATTGAAAGCCTGCATTCAAAAGTTTTTTTCTTCAGCACATTATCCTTTCTTGTGTAGGAAGCTTATTCATGATGTGTTCATAACTTAAACATTTTCTATAGTTTCAAAGGTTCTACTCGCTCTAGTGTCATGTTGTTGATCAAAGCAGGTATAAATATGGTAGATGATATATCTTGCGACTACATTCACTCTTAATGGGCAGATGGATTTCAATCATAATGTTCCAAAACTTGACGGTCTCTTCCCTCTCTCCTAGCTATCAGCATTTTATGGATGTTAATGTCATTTGTACCAATTTAAGGTGGCTACCAAGCATTCCTTTCCCATTGATTCCCATGGGAAAAGCCGTCTAGAATCTAAGATTATAGAGTACTAGTCTACCTAATGTGAAGTGCAAAATCCTACCTAGGGTTCCCACCTTAAGGCTGAAGTCCTCATTTAGAAGTTTTTTTTTTGTCCAAATCATCACCCTTTCAGGGGTAGGAAGCTTATCAATGATATGTGGGTTTGATTTTGAGAAAATTTTAGGATGTGTATTTCAATATGAATATCATCCAAAGGCGAGACGAGTTGTTCCACTTCGAAACCCAACTTGGACACTGAAATGGGCGCAAAAATAGCAAAGTCGTACCAAGTATAGTCCAAATGCATATTATATATACTAGTGCATATATAGAGTAATGCTTGCTGCAATATCTCATGTACTATGGATAAAAAGAAAAAATCGATTTTTTTTTAAAGTCAGTCCCCACATGCCCTATATGTCCGGCAACTAATCTCCGACCCAACGATCCTAAAAATTCTAAAAAAACCAAAACAATATGTAGAGCTCTACTTAATAAAGATATTTTTTACTGCTCACCGGGGTTCAGTTTTTATTTTTAAAAAAAATATATTTATCATCAGATCGAAAATCAGATTGTATAATAGTGTAGGACACATGGAGATTAACCTAAGAAAATTCAAAAAATAAAAATTTTTACTGACTACAATGTCCCCGTTGCAGCAAGGAGTCATTGCGACAAGCATTGCTTGCACGAGTAATACTCGTTGCACTATGTAGGATGCATCAACCCAACCTGAGCCACTAAAATAGGCCGAAAAGTAGTAAATTCTTACAAGCATACAAAGCAAATATTCGCCACTTTGATTGGAGAATAGGAGAAGAATAAGGAAGAATAAAGAGAGAATAAGCTTAATTTAACTTTGACAAACGGAATGGTTTATACCGGTACAGAATAACTTATTCGGAAAATAAGGAGAATAAGCAATTCGACTCTAGACCCAAGAATTACTTATCCTTCTTATTCCGCCAGTGGGTCCTACAGAATTATCAAAGTTAAGCACCCCTTATTCTAGTATACGCTATTCCGGATAAGTAATTCCGGATTAACCTATTCTGCAATCAAATTGAGACGCACAGCATATTGTGCATCACTGTTGCATTGCAAATGAGAAGCCATCCGATTGGGTTCGATTAAATAGCTACAGCACCAGGTTCGGTTATAAAGGATGTAACTAAAGCATATCTAATTTTAGCCTATAGCAAGTATTCAGAGAAAGTATGCTAAGTATTATGAGAAATATCTAGAATTTGAAATCTTGAAGTAGAGGGTTGAACACGAGTTTCCGATGTCCAAGTATTTAGTTAAATACGTACGAGTGTTATAGGGTAAAAATAATCTGATTCTTTTCTCGAACGCATCTAAAACAAGGGATCATGTTTTTCTCTAGAGTTTTTATTCGATTTATTAATTCATTATTCATGGTGTTTTTTTTGTTTTTGTTTCGGTCACAAATTCGGTGAAATAATTAAAAGATTCAAAAGGACATCTACAATTTTTTTAATCAAGAATCTTGAAAAGTTAAAACAACAATTGTAATCATATAATAACTAGTTATTAATCAAATTATGACTTTTTATCAATGAAAAGGTGAGTTTTGTATCATATAATCTCATATTTTATGATATTTAAGTAGTAAAAGTCTTATTTTACTTCAATAATATAGCGTACTAAGCGGGAAGTGTTAAAGATTTTTTGTATTATGCGTAAATAAAATGGTTTATGTCAAAAAACTAGTATTTTTTCATTGTCTTTCAATTTGATGCGACATACGGGAGTTTTATTCAGAAATTTAAGAATATGCAAATTATTCATGTATAATACTGTATTTAACTATGTCCATTGTGGCTCTGTAATATAAATAAAATTGTCCATCAAATCATAACTTTCGGTTGAATTTATGACATTTTGACAAAAGAGTATCATTGCAACATTTCAAAGAGTGTCAAGGATATTTATAATAATACGTGTGAACCATTTAAGCTTACCAGCAACCCATGTAAGGTATCCCACTCCGCCTATGATTAGTTGATGAGTAGTACTTGCTGCCTACGCCCTAAGTTGCTCAACCGCATGAGATGCAACATAAAAAATGAGAATTTTTTTTTTTATAAGATGATCAATCCACCATACAATCCAATTTCTAATCCAGTGACCTAAAAAAAGATCTAAAAAAGCCCTTGATGGACCAAACCCAACAAATTAGTGTTCAATTTTTTATTTTGTAAAAAGTTTTTAGTTCGTCGTATCCGAGATCGAATTGTACATACACATAGGACATGGTGGGCATGGTCTCGAAATCTGGGAAGTTGATGCTAAAGGAAGAGACTTTTTAATTTTAATTTCTTTCACATGCTTTTGCACGTTATTTATTAATTGCTTTATTTTGGTAAAGGTCCAAAAAATCTAACAGAGTTGTCCTGTACCTTGTGTTTTTAAAATTTTTAGGCTCGTTGATATACATAAAAATTCAACCAGCTTAGATATGTGAACTTTGATCTTAAGGATATGAAGGTAAAATACGGATAATTTTATAAATATAATAATCACCACCATAATTTTAAGGGAGATATATATTAAAACAAACTCTACCATATGAAACTTGTATAATTCCCATAACATAGATGTGAAGGGGATATACATTAAAACAAACTCTAGTATGAAACTTGAATTATGTAGGACTATCTTAAATGCGTGGCCGATAAAGCTTCCATTAAGAGAAAGAAAGAGCAGATTTAGTGCTAATGAAGAAAGATCTGACGGTTTATATTTATAGAACATATCGAATGGTTGCTATTTATCTAGACAGATGGAATGTGCTTGGTTCCAAAATTATGTTGTGTGGTTGATCTAAGCTTTCATTTGAATCATCTCTTCTTCTAGAAAAACAATTATTAGGAATACAATCAAAGTGTAAAACGAAAAACTACAAGGTTAACATAAAACGACTCAAAACTTCTCCATTAGAAAATTAAAATCCTCCAGTAGAAGATTCTGTTTACTAGATATCAAAATACTAAACACATAATCAGATGTTTCTGAAAAAAAAAAGCCAAGAGACAGATATTAGAACTTAAAAAGCCATTTGGTACAACGTAAGATCCATTATAGCTATATGAACAGATTTTTCAGAAAACATGAACATGATACGGATGCCACAATTTAAATCTGAGAGAGTGGATGTGTTTTTTGCTATCTGGAGTTTTTGAATCACCAAACAATTTTCCGGAAAACCTGAATATGTGACATTTTACAACGTACCAATATAAGTCTTAAGAGAAACTTCTCGTCAAGCATGTCATCGACTGTAACAGTTGCCTCTACATCATCAGGACATTCTATTCAACGGAGAAAGAATATATCGTGAGTGATAAACATTACACATCGCCAACCTCTGCGGTCTTCATTACATGTACGTACAAGTATGCCGCAGATGTTTGAAAAGCTGATATTCCATTACAACTAAAATATAACTTACCACGGGCACAGTATCAATCCCAACGTTGGAAGAAGAATGGATCTCCAAAGAATTGCAAGATATTTTAAGGCAAAATCTCATCAGCATCTTTGTAATCTCAAGATCTCAAGAATCTAGACTTTAATCATACACCTGTTTTGAGAAGTCAGCTTTCCGGGACCATAAAGGTATGATCGAGTAATTCAAACCAGGATGTGCAGTTACATGCTAAAGAATTCAATTTCACTGATGACCATATCTGATCGAGTTCATCACATTCTACAGACATGCCTTTTGTAATGCTGAGAAAAAAAAGTTAATAAGTCCATCCATCGTATCAGCTGCCTGTCATGTGTTCTTGTTCAGCTAAACTATCCAAACAAAAGGAAAAGGGAAAACATCAGCTTACATGTGTTCAGTGTTTGAATCAAGTGCTCCCAATCAGTCGTTAAGATGAGAAGGTTCAAATTCTCTCCATCAGTTCCATCAAATTCTATAACCGATTATAGTTCTATCATATCTTGGATGCCTATGAAAAGCGACGTACCAAGGAAAGAAACAAGCCCTGTCTACACAAAAAGGATGCCCAGAAGATTTTAGCAAACTGCATGAAAGCAGACCAGCAAAAGAGTGTATATATCAAAAACAATTTCTCTTGAATGACCTGCACTCTTCTGAAAATGCAAGCAACAGCAGAAGTTGTATCAAGTTTGGATTCCTGCATTCTGAGAAGAATTCAACATATTGTATGTGGCATATTGTTCATAAAAACATGCTACTGAACTAAGGTTCACTCACCTACCTCATCATGGCACCTAAGCCACGGGACCTTTGGTCACACCTTGCTCATCATGCTCAGTTTAACTTCTATAGCCAGCAGTCAATTTGACATCAAACTGGAAAGCAAAAGAACAAACTGATTCGTCACATTCATGATAAAAGCTCCCCAATGACCAAAATGAAGCCACATGTACTATCACTAAATTTACTTGGTTCTCTCCCAAAAGAATTTCATTCTATATTTGACCTTGAAAATGTATAATATATACCTCATTTTCTGATGATATCCTGTTTGTAAACCAGGAATAGGACTGCAAGAATGGACATCAGCTGCCAGAAGGAATCCTACAGAAACATTCAAAAATATTTGAGCTATGAAGACTCTTTAGGCAGGAATCCTCTACACAGATATCTCAGATCATCACCATGCCAAAATAACGCTGAAATAAAGATGTGTTTGTTTTAGACGCCTCAGTAATGAATATATTTAGCGATCCATATTTCACCAACTCATTTTTGTTAAATGTCTTTATATATCTACTACAAACCGTATTGCCATTATTTATGTGATGCATTATAATATATGCAATGAATTTATTAACATTTCACTGTTACACTACTTAAGGTGAGGCATGATGCAAGATTGTGAGCATCTTATCTTATAAATGAATAGAGTTGTAATTCTACAAACTACAAATAAAAAAGGGTTACTATGTCAGATGCAAATAACAATGTTGGTGGGATAGTTAAAGATGTGATGAGACAAATACCAGAAAAAACTTCGCATATACATGACATGGCTTCATATTTGATAAGAAACTGGATGGGATAGGTCGACAGCAGAGGCCTAATGCAATGCTTTTTTCCTCCTCGGTAATAGAGCACTATATCTTCTGAAGTTGCATAGAGCACTATATCTTCTTAAGTTTGAGCTATTTGTAAGACTGGTGGTCTCTCCCGTGCTAATTGTACTGTAACAATATAAAAAAGATAATGAAATTAGGTTGCGTAGAGGGAAAAGAAGAGATTCACGACCTGTCATTACGGTAAATTACAACTGTAGAGAACAATGATGTATCAGAGTCTCAATCCCATCTTGCTAGGGGTTATTGGGAAATTTTTGTTTCCTTTTGAAAAAAATACTGAAGGTTGGATGAAGTTTCTTCATCTGGATGCAATGTAACAGTTTTTCACTGACGAACCAGAGGGTTAGAGTCAGAAAGGTTCTAATATACTTGAAGTATTAGTAGGGCAAAGCATTGCATTAGGGGTACTAATATACTTGAACTATTCATCTGGATGCAATGTTTAAGTTTCTTCAACCTACATCTGTTTCTGGATTGTAACAATCTAACTAGCCAGTAGGGCAAAGCATGCACAGAAAGGGATGATGTTTAATACATGCACCTAGGGGTGTAAAAAGGAAACCTATCAGGAAGAATAGTGGCTCTATCCTTATCCTTTAACAATAGTGTATAACATTATTCTTGTCCTTGTCCTCATGAAACCTTATCATTTAAATTATTGAAAAATTATTGGGAACAGATATAAAGGTTAAATTGCCAGATAATACTACATGTGAGTATAAACGTCTTCTTATGCTGCTTTTAGGAAAGAAATCCTACTTTCAAAAACGTAAGTATGCATAAGTTCTTCTTATGTACTCAAGTAGTCCATACAATTACTGCTTGTAAAACACATAACGTGAAAATGAGCTTTGTAAACTGGTGGATGAGGAAGGAGTGTTAAAAGAATGGTGTGGATAATGAGTCATAATAATGTGGGTACGTGATTGGGATTTCTTTTGTAAATGGATGAGAAAATGAGAGTTGTAAATAAGATATGAACCAATGGCTAAGATGAGTAAAAGAAAAATGGACAGAGTTGGACTAAAAAATGGGTGTATCCTAACCCTTATCTGAATTATCCAGATATATTCCTTGTTTTAATCATTCAAATTGTTTCTTCGTATCACCTTTAAGCTATGGAAACAGATAGAAAGACAGATATTCAGGTACCGTTTACATCCCCATACGCATCAATTCCCTGGTTTCATTTGATCAGTGTATTCCACAAAATGTTTTCAACAGGGTTTGAACTGAATGTCAGCATTCAAAAAGAATTAAAACACTAAGCATTATACCCAAAAATATCAGAAATATGCCTATTTTTTCCATTCTCTGACATTAAAAGCAAAACCCAAACACAGAAGATACACATATCTGGAACTAGGGACAAGTTAAGCAGTTTCATTAATGATAACCAACTGCATTTGGATAGATTTGTATAACTGGAGCCTATGGTCTAACCTATGGGCTCACAAATTTGGCTATCAGAACCAATTGTGCAAATATTATGGGCTTGGTTTAAAGAAAAGGTTGGGTCCGCTAGAGGATACTAGTTTAACTTGGGGCTCATGAATTTGGCTGCCCAAAATAATTGTGAAGCTATCATAGACTTAGTTTAAAGGAAAGTTTGTCAATAATATTCTGGTTAATGGATAAGGATAACAAGATTGCGGACCTATAGGAATCCATTAAACATCCGTATAATTATTATTGTTAAATAGACAAATGGATTCTACCCAACACTCAACAAGGATCTGTTGAGGATCCCATTAAGGATCCAAAACCCATTGGCTCCAGGTAGATCCAATGAGGGTCCTTTTAGGATGTACAAACACAGAAGTTCAAGGATAAATAACATGGAAGATCAAAACAGATTATATTTGGTTTCCCACTGTTTACAATGAATGGAAAAAACTTGAACTTCTCTTCTGCTCCTCATGTGTGTGCTTTCTCTGATTGACCACACCTTTCTCTTGTTGTGCTCCTCATGTGTGTGCTTTCTCTTCTTCTGCTTCTCAATCCTGATGGCAGAGATAACATAACAGTTAACCGAACCAAGAATGCACCACTTCCAACAGTTAATATTCTCTTCAATCTCAAAAGATGGGAAGATTCCAATCTGTGCAACTCTCTCATATCCCTTTCCTTTAGGAGCCAAATCTGAAGCTTAAACTGGAGTACAAGGCAGATGAGAACTAAAAGGATTGAGATACGGGACTGACCTTTTGGAAGCATTTTAAGAAAAAAAATGCCCATATGACCAGTACCTGATTGTCCTTTGACATTGGCAATCCAGCAGCTTTTCTATAAACAAATGAATCAGTGATTGGGAGTGCCGCTATTGACAAAGTTATCAAAAAATATCCTCTGCTGTCTTGAGAAAAAAAGTAGGTGCCTTTCTCAATGTTTTCGTTGAAATTGTTTTGAAAGGTGAGGACACTTTGCAGATCTACCTTGCAATGTTAAGTGGGATGTGCAAAGTCCTACGTAATGGAATTACCTTGCCACCCAGAAAGGGTAGTTCTGTGGTTTGTTAGTTTGATTTCTGCAAAAAAGAGGAGAAGAGGACAAGAACAGGAAAACAAGTGATCCATTGTAGCTTTCTTCCATTGTTATTACATAGATTCTCCACTCTACCTTTGGATGAAGTTATTTTTCACTAACTTTTGATCCATGGTTTGCAGGATCAGCCGATACAAAGATGAAATTTTCCTATCAAATTTCAGCACCCCCAAATTGGTCCTTTCCTTCTTTTCTTTTTTTTTTTGTAGAAAAGATGGTTGGACCCAAATCAACCCTAAACTTGTATAGATTCTTGGATCATACCCAGAGAAAGAGGAGAATTAGCCAGCTTGGCTCATTTTAACCTAGTAGTGCTCATACAGGCTGATAAGCCCCCTCCCACCATCCGGCCATTTCTAACCCCCACTCCCACCCATCATATAGGATAAGCTAATGAGAAGAGAGAGGGCACCAGAGCGTCGTTGCCATCACCATGAATCATCACTGTCAACCATCGTCAATACCACTTTTCCCTCATCATCTTCCTCCTGTATTCATCATTCTAGAGGGCTCGGAATTGCAAATGACGAATTAGGCACATTAGGCCACCAGGGGGGAGGGGGGTGTAAGTTTTATTTTTTTTTAAAGGACATTAGGTACAATGTAATACAAAAGTTATTTTTGTTTCTTTAAAAATATCTCACACTTTTTAACCAGATTGGACTGATTCCCGGGCCGATCAGATCCAATTCAGATGCAGATAGAGCATTACCAATATGGGTGCCTAATCCAATGTTGTAAACCTTAATCTCATCCCATTTTTTCCCTTTCATCACAAGTACACTAGTTTTAAACTTTAAGTATGCAAGCGAAGCCCCATATAATAGCATCATCTGAAGTTTGAGGGGAGAATTAAGAATAACTCCCTGCATGTCTGAATTTACTGTAATATCAGCATTTTCAGTCCATCAGTTAATATTTCTTCTCTCCAATAAAAGATCCAGATAAACCAGAAGGAAAAAATAACCATTCGATTAGCAAACCCGCATGACAAGAATTCAATATATTGTATGTGGCATATTATTCATAAAAACATGGTACTGAACTAAAATTCACCCACCTACCTCACCATGTCGCCTAAGCAACAAGACCTTTGATCACACCTTGCTCATCATGCTCGCCTTAACATCTATGGCTGGCAGTCAATCCAACATCAAACTGGAAAGCAAAAAAATAAACTGATTCATAACATTTAGCTAAAAAGTATTCCCGATAATAGAACCTCCCCAACAACCAAAATGAAGCCACCTGTACTATCACTAAATTTACTTGGTTCTCCCCCAAACAAATTCCATTCTGTATTTGACCTTGAAAATGTATAATATATACCTCATTTTCTGATGATTTCTTGTTTGTAAACCAGGAAGACTGCAAGGATGGACATAAGCTGCCGGAAAGAATCCTATAGAAACATTCAAAAATATGTGAGCTTTGAAGACTTTTAGGAAGGAATCCTCTACATACATATCTCAGATCATTATCATGCCAAAATAGCCCTGAAATAAAGATTTGTGATTCATCTTTCACCAACTCATTTTTGTTAAATGTCTCTACATATCTACCACATACCTTATTGTCATTATTTGTGTGATTCATTATAATATATGCAATGAATTTACTAACATCTCACCATTTCACTAGTTAAAGTGAGGCATGATGCAAGATTGTTTGCATCTTATCTTATAAATGAATAGAGTTGTAATTCCACAAACTACAAATAAAAAAATGGTTACTATGTCAGATGCTAATAACAATGCTGGTGGGATAGTTAAAGATGTGACGAGACACACACCAGAAATAACTTTTGTATACATGACTTGGCTTCAGATTTGATAAGAAACTGGATGGGATAGGTCGACAGCAGATGCCAAATGCAATGATTTTTTCTTCCTCGGTAGTAGGTCCCACTTCAGGATAAGTTGCGTTGAGCACTATATCTTCTTAAGTTTGAGCTATTTGTAAGACTGGTAGTTTCTCCCGTGGTGATTGTACTGTTACAATATCAAAAAGATAAATGAAATAAGGTTGTGCAGAGTGAAAAGAAGAGGTTCACGGCCTCACTAAGGTAAATGACAACTGTAGAGAACAATATTTTATCAAAGTCTCATCCAATCTCACCTTGCTAGGGATTATTGGGAAATTTTTGTTTCCTTTTGAAAAAAAAACTGAAGGTTGGATAATGTTTCTTCATCTGGATGCAATATAACATTTTTTTCTACTGACAAACCAGAGGGTTAGAGTCGGAAAGGATACTAACATACTTGAAGGATTTATCAAGAAATATCAAAAAAGATTGCTTCATTAAAAATAAACAACTAGAAAGTTTTTTAGCAGTTCATACATTTCATATTAAATAGAAACAACAAAATCACTTAGGAGATGATAGAAGATGGTATTTAAATCCTCAAAATTAATGTGCCTTATTGGCAAACTTCTCGTGAAGAGAAATTGTGAATGGCGGACAGCAATAATCTTCTGAGAAAAAATATGAAATTAACGTACTCTTTAATATTGATAAACAGCAGATTCATAAATTTTAAAAAGTTGAATTGGGACTGTTTTTTTTTTTAATTAAAAAAGTAGAAGACATAAATGCTCATTTGGGTCGTGCACATGCATGAGATATGAAATGCAGCCAGGAAATCTGATTCACATGCATCCTTGGAAGCCCTTATCTACTGCTTACCCTGATTCAAGCAGTAGAAAACTTCTCCCTCCACAATAAGCCACATCAGAATCTCAACTTCACACCCACATCCACTCCTGGGGATTTTCAAGCTCCATAATCCACAGCCAATTGGTCCCTGATCAGATAAATAGAACATTGCATCAATGACTTTTCATAGAACCATGTAATCAATATCATTCCCTTGCTAAGAACAAAGAAACCAATTAGGCAATTACAGTAGGTATGAACCTTGGTTCAACCAAGAAAGTGATCACACACAAACAAGGATATATTGTTCTATATAGAGAAAGGAGATCCTGAAATTTAATTCCCACCCCTTTGTGACTAATTACCGACCAAGAAATCTACCATCTATGTTCATTGTAAAAATATGAAGTGAAACTGAACTTATGGTTTCAAGCAATCAATTTCTCAAAAAACTACATATTTTCTACCTACATCTGTTTCTGGATTGTAGCAATCTAACTAAGTCAGTAGGGTAAAGCATGCACAGAAATGGATGATTTTAATACATGCATCTAGGGGTGTAAAAAGGATACCCATCAGGCAGAATACTGGCTCTATCCCTACCCTTTTATAGTAGTGTATATCATTATCTTGTCCTTGTCCTCATGAAATCTTATCCTTTAAATTATTGAAAAGTATTGGGAATAGATATATAAAGGTTAAAATGTCAAAAAATACTATACATGAACATAAACGTCTTGTTATGCTGCTTTTAGGGAAAAAGAAATCCTACTTCCAAAACATAAGTATGCAGAAGTTGTTCTTATGTACTCAAGTAATCCATACAATTACCACTTATAGAACACGTGACATGTGAAAATGAGCTTTGCAAACTAGTGGATGAGGAAGGAGTATTAAAAGAATGATTTGGATAACGAGACATAATAATGTGGGTACATTGTTGGGATTTCTTTTGTAAATGGATGAGAAATGAGAGTTGTACATAAGATATGAATCAATGGCTAAGATAAGTAAAAGAAAATGGACAGATAATTGGGCTCAAAAATAGGTGTATCCTTACCCTTATCTGAATTATCGAGATATATTATTTATTCTAATCATTCTAATTATTTCTTTTTATCACCTTTAAGCTATGGAAATAGTGAACATGTTATTTAATGGGGTCCTGCCACCATTAAATAAAAAAGAAAAAAAGAAAAACCCTCAAACCGGTGGGGGCCTTCCCTCCCCTATTAAATAAAAGAAACCCCCCCAACCAGTGGGGGGTTCTCATCCCATTTAATGCAAAAAAAAAAGAAAGGAGGGAGGAAGGATTCACCCCCCCACTGGTTCCCATTGGCACACCCCCCCCCCCACTGGTGGGGGTCTTGCCCCCATTAAATAAAGAGAAAACCCCCCAACCGATGGGGGGGTCCTCCCTCCATGTAATGCAGAAAAAAAGGGGGGAGAGAGGATAGTTTAATGGCCTTCTATGGCCTTTATGTAATGGGGTTAATGCCCATTTGGGGTCCTCATGTTAGTGAGTTCTCCACTAAAAAAAGTTTTAATGGCTAATCATTGGCCTCCATTATTGGGAACCTTTTCCCACAAAATTAAAAGAGAGGGTGATAAATGAGGTTTCCCTCATTTAATACAGCAAAATAGGGGCCAAAAAAAATGAAAAGAAAAAGGCCAATGGAGGGTGGCCACCGGTTCTCCACACTGGTGGCACCCCCCACCGGTTCTTTAACCGGTGGGGGCCCCCCATCGGCTCCATGGCCGGTGGGGGGTGCCAACCGGTGGCACCCCTACCGGTTCCAATCAGTGGGGGTACCCACCGGTTTCCCCCTTCCTCTCTAACATTTCTCTCACTCTCTCTCTCTCATTTGTTTTATAGTGGCACCCCCTACCGGTTAAGGCCCTCAAGGCCTATAAATACCCCTCAAGGGAGAAGGTGAAAGCCACGCTCATTTGGCCCAAAATTCTTGAGGAAAAACTCTCTTATTTTGAAGACACGAACTTGGTGCTTCGCACAAGTTCAAGCGCGCCAGGAGGAGTCTCGTTTGGGTTCCTTTTTAAGGTTATCTTAAGGAGATATTCTGCCGAAATTTTGTTGTAAATCCGGCATTACATAAGCCATTACTCTGCTGAATTTTTAATGAAATAAAATATTGCCTATGTTGCTTCATACTTAATGTATGTATCTATGTTTTTTATGTGTAAAGCTTAATCTAATATCTAATTAATCATGCATGTATGTAATTACTCATACTTAATTGACCATATGCTTAATTAATTATATGTTTAATTAATAAAATATAAACATACTCTCATAAACTATAACTTAAGTAACATATACTTAATATGTTTAAAACACATGAACATCGTTATACTCCTTTAATAACTCATCCAATTGCGGAATTGATCCTAAATGACTAAAATACCCCTCGACCCATAAAAATCAGAGAAAAATCCTAAAAAAATATAAAAAAAAGCTCTTAGCATGCCTTAAATACCCTCCAAAACATTAAAAATGACCGAAATACCCTTCTCATATAAAAAACTATAAAAATCACAGAAAATCCTAAAAAATATAAAAACCACCCGTCATACCCTAAATGCCCTCAAAACCCTAAAAAGAAGCAAAATTATCAAAATACCCCTAAGCTACCAAAAATCATTAAAAGTTCTAGAAAAATCATAAAAAATATCAAATCACTTAAAACATGATAAATACTCATGAAACCCACATTAATCTAAAATTATCAAAATATCCCTACAACCCAAACACACTTAAAAAACTCTAAAATACCTCTTAGGTTTTGAAACATTCCCAAACTATTAAAACTCATCTCAAAACACCCATATACCCTCTAACTTGGCATAATTACGAAAATACCTTTATGGGTCTAAAATACTTAGAATCGATCCAGATAATTCGGAGTCAATTCAAAACCTTTTAAACACCTCATCCATCTTAAATTGGGATGAGGCCAAGAGCTTAACCTAAAACATATCTTCATATGCATGTGTTGCGTGTAATAGTAGTGTTGTATATTACAAGGACATCAACAGATGGTTAATTAAGGGTTGTCGAGCAGTTATTTAATGTAATTAACACTGACCGAGGTCCGTGGAGAGAGGTCATATACTCGGATCTTTGTCTGATCCGAAGTCCCAGACTCCCTGAGGGCTAATCCCAAGCTCTCATAGTCTAAGAAACAAAATAATTAAAACCAACCTATATTTCTCCAAATAAAACACCAAAACGAAATAAAATATTCTAGGAGAGATCTAGGTGCAGGTCCAAATAGATGACACGCCCGTGAGACTTCCCTTTCCCTTCATCTTTCTGTCCGGCAATGCCCTCACCAACAACCCTACAACTAACTTTGTCATGTCTTATGTAGGTGATCGTGTTTCTGCTCAGCAGACGACAATGGTAGCAAGGATCACATATGGTCTACTTGTGGTGGCAAATGGTGTGGATATCTGACCACGGCAACATGCTTCGGGAACTTTTCCGTGGTGATTGGATCTCCATACTTTATGAAAGCCGTCCAAGCGCCGGAGCCTACTCCGAAAAAGAAGAAAAAAAGGCACGCTTCATGTGCCAAAAAGAGCAACAACGAGAGCTGACCTAAGCGAATGCTCACCATCAATATTGTCAGCATCTCTCCAGCCTCCTTGTCCAACAAGAAGCAAAAGTAGAAGACTCCAACCGTAAGTCCGTCTAGGATGGGGAAAACTATATTGGTAGGAAACCTACGCATTCATCTGGATGGTGGCAACCCATCATCCTAAAGATCCATCATATCCCGACGGTTCCTGTCGAGAACCGATTTAGGATTCTACCAAAGGTTTGCCAAGATGAGACAACTTTCAAAAAGAAGAAAAGGACACTAAGGGCTCCTGTCCAACAAGAGCAACAATACAAGTTCAAGTCAGTCTGTTGACCCGAAAAATTTTCATGCGAAATGATATCATTCAAGCATGCATATGTACATGATTGTGCAATAAAAAAATACATACATAGCATATACTCACATTAATGTGGGTTTATGTTATGGAAAATATGCATGGCATATGCTCACATTCACATGAGCCTATGTTATGTAAAAAATGAGGAAATTGATGAATATGCACCTATGATATGAGAGTTCATGTTAAATAAAGACTCTTCCTATATGTATGCGGATACATAGACATATGTGCATGCATTAAGGATGCAAAGTGAGTAAAATATACCTAGGCGAAGATGCCTTGATCGGGGCTCCTGCAGGAAACCCAAAAGAGTCCCAGAATTGCTCCTATATGCTGTCCAAAAAAGCCCCGGAAGCTCCTAATGCTGTCCCGCGGGCGGCTCAGTAGCTTCAATAAATAGGCCCAATAGGGAGCCCCAAAATGCTGCAGCAAAAATACTCCCGATACTGCGAAATGGGGGCTCAAAACAGTCCCGAAATGGACTTAAAACAGTCCCAAAATAGGCCCAAAACAGCCCAAATGGAGGCTTAATAGCAAGATATGTAAGCCCAATAAGAGGCCTAATAAGGGACCTGACATGAAGGCCCAATGAGAGGTCCAAATGGGCCTAAAATCAGTCCCGCAGGGCTAAAAAATCTGCAGCCCAAAGAGGGAAATTCTCCAAAACCCAAAGAGGAAAAATTTTCCCAAAGAGGAAGGAACATAAAAGGCCAAGTGGTCCCCTCTCTCTCTCTCCCTTTGTTTAATAAAAAAGGAGGGAAGAGAGAGAGGGGAGGAACCGGTGGGGGGTCTTTCTCTCCCTCTCTCTTTCAAATTTCAAAATAAAAAAATAAAATAAAAGAGGGGGGGGGGGAGGGAGATTAATTAGGAGACAAGGCCATTTAATGGTTTTTAAACTCCCCTCCCCCCCCCAAGATAGTAGAGCCTCCACTAAACCCCATTAATTCTCTACTAAGAGAGAGCTCATCTCACCCCCATTCATACTAAGAAACCAAAAAAGGAGGGTGATTAATGAGCAAGGCTCATTAAATAAAAAAAAGAAATGGGGGAAGGGGAGCAACCCCACCGGTTGCCCACAACCGGTGGGGGGTCCAAACTGGTGCTCCCCCCACCGGACCCCTCCCACTCTCTCACTCTCTCTCTTCTCTCGCTCTTCAAATTAAAAAAAAAAAAAAGGAAAAGAAGAGGGGAGAGAGGCAAACCGGTGGCACCCCCCACCGTAGGTTTTCCCGGTGGCACCCCCCACCGGGCCCAATTTTTGGCCTATAAATAGGGCCCAATGCCCTCATTTGCAACACACACCGGACCACACCATACACAAGGTGAAGAAGGTCCTAAGGGGAAACTCTGCCGCGTTGAAGATCAAATCTGGTGCTCTTGTCCGAGTTTGCTGCGTTTGGAGGAGTTTTTTCGTCCCGGGGGAGTTCTCTTCTTAAGGTTTTTCCTAAGGGGAAGCCCTGCCGAATTATTGTTGTAAAAGCCTTCCTTATAAGGCGAAACTCTGCCAAAATAATAAGAGGATTTCCTTGTGCCAAATTGTGTGCATGTGTGTGTGTTATAAAATTAAATAATTAAATAATATCATGTATTATTTCATTTAATATACAATTAATTTCTTAATTACTTTAAAATCTGATTAAAATCTATAAACCCCTAATGACCCAACCTTGGTCTCATCCTAAACATAAGATGGATAATTAAATCCTAAATATGAATGCTTAAGACAAATAAAAACTAATAATCTTAATTAATTATTGAAATATGTAATAATTAATAAAAAATCAGTAAATAGAATCAGAAAATACAGAAAAATTAATAAGTCAGTAAAAGACAGAAAACCAATAATCTGAAAATATCTTAACCAAAAATCTCTTTACTCACTTGAGAAATTAATAAAATATCAAAGAAAAAATATAAAAATTGATTTAAATTCAGGAAAAACAATAAAAAGTTAAAAGAATTAAATCTGAATTATACAAATTCTGAAATGACCAAAACACTCCCAAAACTTAACCAAATTACCAATATATACCTCCTACATGATAAAAATATGTAAAAATCATAAGAAAATCCTAAAAAAATGATAAAATAACTCCTATATCTAAAATACCCTCCAATACCTAATAAGAAGGATGAAAATTACTAAAATACCCCAAATATGATAAAAATTCCAAGATAAACCCTAAGTCCAAACAAACCGAAAAAAACCTTTGTAACATAAGTATGTTCAAGATGATTTCAAAATACATTCTAAGGGTTCTCAAACTTTTAATAAGATATTAAAAAAAAAGACTTCAATAACCCCAATATAACAAGATTGCCAAAATACCCCTAGAGGTCTTGAATACTTGGAGTTAATCCTAAACCATCGGGAATCAATCCCAAAGCCTTTAAAAATGAATCTCAAACACTTAAGAGCCTACTCTAAAAGCCTTGGTACAAATCCAAATACTCCGATACATTGGAACAAATCCAAATACCCTAAAAAGACTTGAGTGAGACGAATGATTTAAAAGCTATCTTTCACTTGCGTGCATGCTGTGTGGTAGTGTAGACGGTTTCAAGGGCATCATACGAACGGTTAATCAAGGGTTGTCGAGTGGCTACTCGACGTAATTAACACTGACCGAAGTCAGTGGAGAGAAGTCATATACTCGGATCTTCGCCTGATCCGAAGTCCCGGATTCCCTGAGGGTTAATCCCGAACTCTCATAGTGCAAGAAATAAAATAAATAAAACCGACCTATATTTCTCCAAATAAAATAAAATAAAAGACCAAAATGATAGGATATAATAATAATAAAAAAAATCCGATAGGAGAGATAGCTAGGTCGGGTTCCAAACACAGTCATGCTTCAGAATGGGAGCAACTCTATGCCTAGGAATGGAGGCAAATCTATGTCTCGAATTGGGGGCAATCCGATGGAGGCTAGGAGCCTCCCACGTAAAGAAAATGTGGAGCAAATAGCCAAACCACATTCTGAAGGGCAAATAGCCAAACCAACTACCCGACCTCGTTCCCCGCAAGGTCAAAAGAGGAAAGGTGTCAATAAGGCGCAAGAACTAGTTCAAAAACGGACATCTGTCTTCAAACGGTTGGCCGCATTGGTCCGATCGACTCACAAGAAGAAAAGAATTGTCAGAATGACAGAGAATGGCATGTCTACACATGCTACACCTCCAGCACTACCAACTGGCAACCTTTCCAGCCGGAAGACCCAAATGATGTCGCCAATTTGGTGCAACGGGGTGGGCCCATAACCCGTCAAATGGATCAAGCCATGTGCCTGCTGAATCGAGGGAATCATGGGGCAGAGCAACCCCAAATTGGCAGTAGCATTGCTGCTAGAGGAGCTGATGAAGGTGGGGCAAATGCCCCAGGTATCGAGGCCGCTCTAGAACAACCCCAAGATCAAATGCAGCTTCAGACCATAGAGGAGATGAGGTAAAAAAATCAACAACTTAGGGCCTTGCTCTATGGCCTAATGCAAAAGATGGAGGAGTAGCAAAGGGACCTCAAGTCCCCCCAGTAAATGCACCACGTCTAAGGGCAATTCCTATGCCGGCGGTGATAAGACCACAAGCCGTTGAGGTCAAGTTGAGGACCCCAACCATAATAATTAGCAATCCCATGCCTCTGCGGATGATACTACAGCATTGCAGAAGCATCTTATCGAGCAAATTGTTGAAGCCAAAAAGACAGAACAAGACGACAGAATAGGCACATTCGACTTATATAAAGTGTCGTTCCCACTATGTCATATGTTTAAAAAGCTCCTGCCGAATCACAACAAGCGCCCCAAGTTCACTATGTATGATGGGGAAGGCTCAGCCCACAAGCATATTGCCCACTATATGAGTGACTTAGGAGAGCTGGCTACTGATGAATCCTACTTCATGAGATTCTTTTCTACCTCCCTCACGGGCACTGCATTCCAATAGCATGCAAAGTTAAAGCCCAACTCAATCAGCAACTGGGAAGAAATGTAGAAAAAGTTCATCGACCGCTTCAAGGTGTCGGAGAGAAAGGTCACCATCACTGAATTGGTAACACTAAAGCAAGACAGAAATAAACCTGCCACCAACTACATCAAGAAATAACGGAACCTTTGTATGAAATGTGACAATCTACCGGCCTATGAGGATGCAATGCAATTGTGCAAAAAGGACTTAAAACCTGAAATAAGTGAAAAGTTGATTGGCGCAAATATCAAGAACTTTGATCAACTAAATAATATTTATGACGGAGGTCGAAATGTTCTTTGCAGACCATCCAACCACTGCCTCCATTGAAGGAAAAGTCCCAAAGAAGCATAGTATAGATACAAAAGAGGTCAATGCCGTAAACTTTGCCTCAGCTATAGAAAATACAGGGGGCAAGAACAATACAAATACCTCGACATCCAATAGAAGGGAATCATACGCCACCCTCAACGAGAGAAGGAAGATGCCTTACTCTTTCACTAGAGAGCATACAAGACAGTTGTTTGATGCCTGCATGCGGGCAAATATCTTGATGCTACTTGAACTAAAGAGGCGCAGAAGTTGGTAAAACAAATGAACCCAACTATTGTATGTACCATCACATGTTGGGACATATAATAGAGGATTGCTAAATCTGCAAAGGAGAAATTGAAAAGCACATGCGAGAAGGGGCTGCGGAGATGGAAAAGTACCTGGTAGACCCGCCTCAGCCACATCGAATGCCCAGACAGACATTCACAGCAAAAGTCGTCTATATGGGTGAGAACTCCATAGAAGAAAAGCCCACAAACGAGAACATAGATGCCCCTCTAGAGCAGGAGGCGACATCATCAGACCCTCCAGCAACCCCCACTCTAGAAAGGTCTATCATGGCGACACTAGAGGAGATTCAGATGAGTCTGACACGGCTCTCCCACTAGTAAGTCTCGCTGGAGTAGAAGATTAACTCCATCATACACCCCAGCAACTCCCACTCCAGAGGGGCCCGTCATGGCAGCACTAGAGGGAATTCAAGTGAGCCTGGGACAAATCTCTCATCAGTAGTCTGAACTTGCTCAGGTAATGGAAGGCCTTGCGAGGCAGTGGACAAAAGTTTTAACAATGGACAGAGTCAATAGGCCCTTCTCCTTTGAAGAGCCAGGACCAGAATGCAGCCGTCCTGTAAAAAAGAAGGGCAAACTTGTCATAGACTTAAATGAAGCACCGGAAGTCCAGCACCGAGAGGGAATGGTGTTTAAAGATTATGAAAGTCATGACAACACCTCCGAAGCTACCTATGCAGCTAGACAAGGTTCTCGGGAGAAACGAGTTGCCGGTGCAGAAACAGGGATACGTTTTAAAGACATTGAATCTCTGACGAAAAGGCTCAAGAGACTATATTTCTTCCCGAAGGAAAAGACCCAGGAACTCTTCGAGTTATGTATGAGCAGAAAAGCAATTGTTCTGCCTAAGCTGAAAAAAGAAGAAGAAATGCATCGGACTGATGCACCCAAACTATTGTCCAAACCACCGCTTCATCACCCATCTAATTGAATGTTGCTCCATGTTCAAAGATGAAGTGGAAAAGCTGATTCAAGAGGGGAAGATAAATATGGGAAAATACCTGATGAATCCCCCGCAGCCACATGATGTACATGTAGCCAATTACATAGTGAACGTAATTCACAGAATCTTTTCGGAGGCAGAAAAATTTTCAGAAACTCCAGCTGAGGGAATGTTCATGTCCTAACCTAAAAAAGTTCCTCGCTATCAATATAGAGGGATAGTCTTAGATAGGCTGCCCACTACTCGAACCAAAGCTACCATCAACACCGTAGCAGCAATTACAAGAAGCATGGAAAGACAGACCCTTAAGCAACAACAGGGAGCTCTAGAGGAAGAAGCAAAAGGCAGTTCCTCTAAGAAAAAAGAAAAGATACTGTCGAACAAGCTACTAAAGCAACTTTCCATTGTAGCTAGCCAGAACAACAATGGATTAAGGTCCAAAAGAAGAAGTCAATGCCGACAAAACTACCATAGGCAATAGATAAAAAGAACAGGGCAATAGTCAGGAGTGCAACCTTAGTGCCGCTTCATTAGAGAGGCGACACGGAAGAAGGAACAGAAAAGAACAGGAGGAAAATTGAAAAGAGAAAGCTGAAAAGACATGAAGCCTTGGCTAGTTCCTCAACCATGGCCAAAGACAGAGTCACGCCTCTACAGAGGCTCAAAATATCATTGATGAGTTAGAAGAATACCAACCAGGGCAGCCGACAAAAAGGTATTTCCCTGGATAGATGCATCCCATAGAATGAACTCGAAAGGCAAGCTCGATTAAAGGCTTGGCTGCTACAGTTTCGTGAGCATATGCAGGGGGCAGAAGAGGATTATCTCTCAGTCCCAGGTGATACCAGCATATTCTAAGAGAAGACCTAACACTCGAAAAGCTCGAGCGGCAATTCCAGTCAATATGTTGCACCATGATCTCGATGCAATTCTAAGCTGGGGAGGACACCTTAGATGACAAAATTAGATGCATCTCACCTAAGCCCAAAGGACCACTAACAACTTATCAAAGAAGAAATAGCCAATCGAATCCAAGACAAGGCCAGGATGCTCAAGCTGATGCCTTGGTCAAGTTGGCGGCTACTTTCAAATCGCCTCTCACAGGCGAGACGAAAACTGCTGTCAGGGATAAGAGGTTATTTCTTACCTCAATAAATGAAAAGGATGGCATGATGTTTTTTCTGCTTTCAAGGCTTTCCTTGGCAAAAAGGAGATTTTTTTGAAGGGTACATGTACCCGAAACAGACACAAGTGGGTAGGTAGAGAATACCTAAGGGTGCGAGACAACTCTCTCTAAGGAACTCGGCAAAATTATGAACTGTTTAAAAAAAATGCCTCTATTTTCAAATTCTGTTGTAATATAGTAAAATATGAATAAAAAAATACACTAATGAATAATAACTATTCGAGCAAACAATGAATGTGGTGTTTGAAGTCAATATGCTGGAAGAAGGCCAAACAGAAGAAGACGATTGGCGTGTCCATGTCATCAACACCAAGAATGGTTGGCTCCTTGATGACAAAGCCAAAAGAAGCCAATTGTCGCGAAGGGCAGCTTCATATAGACTGATAGATGGCGTGCTATATCACCTAATCCCCCGAGACAAAAGTGCAGTGCTGTTGTGGTGCCTTTCTCCTAAGGAAGCCCATAAAATTATGAAAGAGATCCATACTAGAGTATGTGGAGCTCACCAGTCTAGCTCAAAAATGAAGATCAATGTCAAAGCTACGTGCTTCTTCTGGCCAATAATATTCGCTGACTGTGAGAAAATGGCCAAAAGCTGCCCCCAATGCCAAGCTTTCAGGCCAGTTCCTAAAAGGCCTCCCAACCAGCTACACCCAACAACTCCCAAATGGCCTTTTGCCTAATGGGAATGGGTGTTGTGGGTCCATTCGAGCCCTCATCCCGAGAGTGCAAATATATTCTAACCGCAACAAAATACTTCACGCATTGGGCATAAGTTGTCCCGCTAAAGGAGGTGTCAGGTGAAGTCGTATCACGCTTTGTCCAACACAATATCATATATAGATTCGGGACGTCTAGTCAAATCACATAAGATGATGGCACGCCGTTCAAGATTCAAATTATTTACAAAATGGCGGCCTATTAATGCTTACAAACATATGAAGCTTGAATGTTCCGAGCCTTCGACAAACTAGTGGAGAGGACCTCCGAAAAGGGAGATCCTGTAATGGTCAAACATAAGGATGTTATGGCATCCCTACCTAAGAACAAGTTCGAACCAAATTAGATCAAGCCTTTTATAGTGAACAAGGTCTACGGAGGCGGCGCCTATAAGCTGGAGGATGAAAAAGGGAACATGGCCTTTCCTCTACTAAATAGCCGTCATATAAAGTTGTACTACGCTCCGGCGCACAAGATCCCTAAGCGTCAATAGCAAAACGAGGCCCCAACGCCATAGTATCCAATACATATGTGCAAAGGAAAAAAAGGAGACTTAAAAATGAGGTGCCCCGAACGACTTAATTGGTCTCACTCCTACGAAGGGCCAATTAAGCGCAAAAAGCTCCAAACCCGACTGAAGTGAAAATCCAAAAAGGACGTCTCAGACAAAAATGGGTAAACCATACTGTGTGAAAACCTGTAAGGACGCACATGCAATAATAAGAAGGGTCTAGCCTCGATGAAAACCCGCAAGGGCGCCGATATTAGTTAAAGAAAAAAATCATCATCATCCAGCAACTCACCGGGATATGACTTGCAAAAGCCGTTCGTACTAAGTGTGTTAAAAAATATGCACATACACATATAGCCATACTCCGGTGGGGGGATAACTCTCTCAGCCTATCCCATACGGAAATCGAGTTTTCCCACATCCCTACCCAAAGAGGATATCAGAGTCGTCAATGACGAGAAAATCCTTGGTGTCATTTTTCATTGGGTAAGTGGCACAGAAATTATTCCATAAAAGGCTACAACCAAGGCAACAAGGATGACATCTTCCCGACTCGATAAGGAAGTAAAAAACTTGATTTCCCACTTGATAGGGCCAAGAAGAGCAATTCACCCTCTTGGCTAAAATCACTGGTCCTACCAGAAAAATCTCTGTCAACAATTCATACTGAAACACCAAAATTTTCTTGTACCCCTGGGAGGCGTTGTATCTCAAAATTCAGAGAAAATTCAGCCAAAACTCCTTTGCGCCCTTTGAAGGCATTGTATCCCGAAATTCCCTTCATATACCCTAGTCTCATTGGCGTCCCAATAGGCCAAAATTTCTTCCCCCCCCCCCCCTCCCCCCCGAGAGGCATTGTATCTCGAAATTTGGTTAAAATTTCTTTGCACCCCTGGGAGGCGTTGTATCACAAAATTTGACCAAAATTACTTTACGCCCCTGGGAGGCATAGTATCCCAAAACCTTTGTGCCTCTAAAGGCGTTGTATATCCCAAAATTCGACCAAAATTACCTTGCGCCCTGTAGACACGCTAATTTTGACATCATTTTGAGTAAATTTCATATCATATAATAATGCCTCAGAATGGTCTAATATTTAATCATTAGTTAATTTTTATTAATCTTTTTGAATTAATTATCTAAATAGTATCGGGTCAGACATACATAATTTAAGTTAATTAATTAAATTGATTTTAACTCAAATTTTAATCAAATATGAAAAAGTCTAAAAGACGTCGACATGTGTAGACGCCATTTAGAATTTATTCATATTTTGATTTTTAAAGTTTGAATTTTAATTAATTGATTAATTAGTTAAAAGACGCCTGTCAATCACGACGCCATTTAGGTTTCCTAAGCTGATTCTATCTCTTTTTTCGGATGTTTATCCTTATCTTAATTAGTCTAAAAGACGTCTCCTATGGGCGACGCGTTTTAGATAATTATAGATAAAGATGAATTAATCTGTGTTTATCTGTTTGTTAGTTGGATAAACTTCAAATTCTTTCATGTTAATCCATTAATAACCGCGGATGCGTGAACTTAAAGCCTATAAATACCCAACCCCTTGGTCATTGAAAAGAGAGTGATGATAGTGATAATTGAGTGAAATTGGAGCAAAGAATCTTGGCGACGACGTCCAGGCGTTGAAGGATCGAGGTGCTGCTACTTCCAGGAGTCTTGAAGCAAGCTACATCCCTTCTTCATCACTTCTTCGTCCTTTCAAGATCTATTCAAGAACCAAGACTTTTTATGAGTCATCCAACTCAGTTCTTAATTATTCATCATCATTTTAGTTCAAAATCTCATTCATCACATCACTCCATGCAACACACACTCACTAGCATTATTTTTCAATCCATATTTTAAGGGGTTTAAAAGACCATCAAACAAGTGAGTTCATTTGTTTAGTTGCATGATTAGAAATTCTACTGGAATAGATACTACGTCTATTTGAGTTCTTATTGTTCCTTCTTTCTTTCACTTTTTGCAAGGTTCAAAGGTACAAAAGGAGATAAAGAGGAGATAATCAACAAGGAAAAGGAAATATGGATGATCCTCAAAGTCCGATAAGCATCTAAAGCAAGAACAAAGTCAGAAGGGCTATCTTTCTTCAGCCGGCTGAAGGAGGGGAATTAAAGACTCGAACATCTCCAATTCCAAAACAGGTAGGCGATCAATCTTTTCTTTTGGAACTTTTTAGTTAAAAGTTTCTGGCGATCACATTCACTTAGTTTTAATTGGTTTATTTTGTCACATAAGCAACATAAATTTTTCATGATAATCACACACCCAATTTGAGCACTCGCACGCCCCTGGGAGGCATAGTATCTCAATTTCTTTGCCCCTTCGAGAAGTATTATATCCCAAAATTTGGCCAAAATTACCTTGCGCCCTCAAGAGGTGTAGTATCCTAAAATCCTCGATCTCCGAGAGCCGTTGTATCCCAAAATTCACGGCTACCTAGAGTCATATTTCTTTGGAAACTCCAAAAATCACAAGACCCACCGAGTCTTTGTATCCACTATCCTTATCAGCTCACAGAGAAGCCTTAGTTCCCTACCATATAATTCCTTATCAGCTCACAGGAAAACCTTAGTTCCCTACCAGAAATTCCTTATCGGTTCCCAAGGAAACCTTATTTCCTACCAAAAATTCCTCATCGGTTCACATGAGAGCCTTAGTTCCCTACCAGAAATTCCTTATCGGATCCTAGGGAAACTTTAATTCCCTATCAGAAAATTCTTTATCGGTTCTCAAGGAAGCCTTAATTCCCTACCAGACATTCCTTATCGGTTCCTAGGAAAGCCTTAGTTTCCTACCAGAAAATTCATTATCGGCTCACACAGGGAAGCCTTAGTTCCCTACCAGAAAATTCCTTATCGGTTCCCAAGGAAGTCTTAATTCCCTATTAGAAAATTTCTAATCGATTTCTAAGGAAACCTCAAATCCCTACTAAAAAATTCCTTATCGATCTCCACGGAAGCCTCAATCCCCCACCTACTACCAGAAATTCTTTATCGACCTTCAGGGGAGCCTCTATTTCCTTACCTCAAAATAGACTCATGTCGGACCCGGGAGCCATAGTATCCCAGAATCCTTGTCCTTTAGGAACTATCATAAACCCAAATTCCATGACTACCTGGAGCTTTTATCCTCATGTAGGCAAAAAACACATAAGTTCCACCAAAATTTCACAACTCATTATTCCGGCCCTTAGGGAAGCCGTAATTCCCTACCGAATTAAAAATTAAAAAAAAAAAGAGAGAGAAAGGGCTTAAAAACGAGGTGTCCCGATGGACTTAATCGATCTCGCCTCTAAGGGGATCGTTTAAGGGTAAAAAGATCTCAAACCTAGTTAAGGTGAAAACCCGAAAAGGCGTCTTAGGCAAAATCAGGTAACCCCGCTATATGAAAACCCGAAAGGGCAAGCAAGCAAAAATAAAAAGGGGCTAATGCTAGCGAAAACCTGAAAAGGCGCTAGTATTAGTTTGGAAAAAAAAGAGATACATGCAACATATAACAAAGAGTTCATACCACCCAAGCTTAGCATTAATTTTTAGAAGAACATTTGTAATACATTGAAGCAATGGTAAAGCCCGAGACAAGTCCTCGGGGTAGCTTGAGTTCTTCGACAAAAAGGGGGCTTTAAGAACTATAATGGAGAAATAGTAGATCAACTCTAGCCCAGGGAAGAGCTATGTCACGCCAAAGGCTGCGATGGACCATCTACCGGTAAATGGAGAACTTCAAATCTTTGAAGAAATTCGGCTCCATCTTTGGAATGCTAGTCGAAGCAATGATCGATGGCTCCCACAAAATGGGAGTGTTCCTCCAACAAAGCTTCAAGAATCTGCGCCTGCAGACGTAGAGTGATAATCTAGGATTCCTCATACGCCACACTAGAAAGGACGGTATTCTTTCGATATTGGAGAGCAAGAGTCTCCAAAATTCGCACTGTGTTGCCTACCTCAATTGTCTCAATCTTAGCCTGCATCGGCAAAAGGCTGCTTGGCAATTGGCGGAGCTGGAGTATCGTCCTCCCCGTGTCACACCAGAGAAAAATCTCCCATATGGGACATAAAAGCAAAGACAACAAGGTGCAAAAACATAGAGAAAGAAAATAGGCGTTAGAGAGCTGCGATAGAAGTCTCAAGATACAAAAATTGACTAAGTCCTAATGGAGTCGTAGGACAAGGTCAAATTGTTATGCATCAGATATTAGGCCAGTCCAGAACACCTCATGTAGAGCTCCTAAAAATGTCAAGATAAGGTACTAATACCCCAAAATAAAGCACATGTCGAAAGGATCAAGAGACAAGCTCGTATATTCTTAAGGAATCTTCATATCATGAAGGCCAAGAGATCCTTCGGAATCTAAGTAAACATCGAAAGATTTAAGCGGCATCAACTCTTGAGGAACTTCCAAGTCATGAAAGCCAAGAGGATTTCCATAATTAGAGGAGTTGCACGCTTCCAAATACACCCAAAGAGCCGAAAAGTTATGAAAACAAGGCTTCTCAGATGTATCTTGAAGTGCCTAAATATCAAAATTGAGGATCATCGAGACCTAGATGCACTCGAATGGAGCATATGCATAGCAAGCCGAAGTGATGTGTCGCTTGGCATGTGCGAACGACACTGTAGCTTCTCTCAGAAGCCTTAGATAAATAAGACAAGCCTCGGGAAGCCGATTGGACTACACTAATATCTGCACGTGGGAGCTCTTATAGCGCGCAAAATGAGGACTTCTTGCGGCCGAAAAGACACGGGACACGGGCCTTCATCGTTGCCTCCGGCACATGTCCCGTGTAGGGCATTTGTTGAGCATGTTATTTAATGGGGTCCTGCCCCTATTAAATTATAATTTTTTTTAAAAAAAAAACAACAACCTTTACACCGGTGGGGATCTCTCCCCCCCCCCCATTAAACAAAAGAAACCCCCCAACCGGTGGGGGGTTCTCATCCCATTTAATTCAAAAAAAAGACCCCCCCACCGGTTCCCATTGGAACACCCGCCCCCCCCCCCCCCCCCCCCCACCTACCCACCACCAGTAGGGGTCTTGCCCCCATTAAATAAAGAGAAAACCCCCCAATCGGTTGGGGGATCCTCCTTCCATGTAATGCAGAAAAAATGGGGAGAGAGGAGAGTCTAATGACCTTTTTATGGCCTTTATTTAAGGAGGTTAATGCCCATTTGGGCTCCCCATGTTAGTGGGTTCTCTACTAAACAAGGTTTTAATGACCAATCATTGGCCTCAGTTATTGGAACATTTTCTCATAAAATTAAAAAGAAAGTGATAATGAGGTTTCCCTCATTTAATGCAGCAAAAGAGGGGCCAAAAAATGAAAAGAAAAAGGAGAACGGGGGGGCCACCGATTCTTCAAACCGGTGGCACCCCCCACCGGTTCTTTAACTAGTTGGGGTACCCACCAGTTCCCCTCCCACCCCCCCCCCCCCTCCTCCTCTCTAACATCTCTCTCTCTCTCTCTCATTTGTTTTACGGTGGCACCCCCCACCAATTAAGGCCCTCGAGGCCTATAAATACCCCTCAAGGGGGAAGTTGAAAGGCACGCCCATTTGGCCCAAAATCCTGAAGAGAAAACTCTATCATTTTGAAGACACGAACTTAATGCTTCGCACAAGTTCAAACACGTCAGGAGGAGGAGTGTCTTTTGAGTTCCCTTTTACGGTTATCTTAAAGAGATATTCTGCCGAAATTTTGTTGTAAATCCGGCATTACATAAGCCATTACTCTGCTGAATTTTTAATGAAATAAAATATTGCCTATGTTGCTTTCATACTTAATGTATGTATGTATGTTTTTTGTGTGTGTAAGCTTAATCTCATATCCAACTAGTCATGCATGTATGTATTTAACCATACTTAATTAACCATATGCTTAATTAATTGTATACCTAATGACATAAATACCCTTGGCCTCTCTCCTAAATCTAACTAAGTCCTAAAACATACCTAAAGTCTAATTAATAAAATATAAATATACTCTCATAAATTATAACTTAAATAACATATGCTTAATATGTTTAAAACACATGAATATCATTATACTCCTTTAATAACTCATCTAATTACAGAATTGATCCTAAATGACTAAAATGCCCCTCGACCCATAAAAATCAGAAAAAAAAATCTTTAAAAAAATATAAAAAAGCTCTCAACATGCCTTAAATACTCCCAGAACCTTAAAAAAATAACCAAAATACCTTTCTCATGATAAAAATCTGTAAAAATCACAGAAAAATCCTTAAAAATATAAAAACCACCCGTCATACCTTAAATGTCCTCAAAACCCTATAAAGAAGCAAAATTACTAAAATACCCCTAAGATACCAAAAATCATTAAAAGTTAATCATAAAAAATGTCAAATCACTTAAAACATGGTAAATACCCATGAAACCCACATTAACCTAAAATTACAAAAATACCCCTGCAACCCAAACACTTAAAAAACTCTAAAATACCTCCTAAGGTTTTGAAATCTTCCAAAACCATTAAAACTCATTCCAAAACACTAAGGTGACCATAATACCCCTATGCCCTCTAACTTGGCATAATTACGAAAATACCCTCATAGGTCTAAAATACTTGGAATCAATTCAGATAATTCGGAGTCAATCTAAAACCTTTTAAAAGTCTTCCAACCAATCATAAACCCATCCTAAACTTGGGCGAGGCCAAAGACTTAACCTAAAATATATCTTCATATGCATGTATTGCGTGTAGCAGTAGTGTTGTATATTACAAGGACATCAACGGACGGTTAATCAAGAGTTGTCGAGCGGTTGCTCGAAGTAATTAACATTGACTAAGGTCAGTGGAGAGAGGTCATTATACTGGGATCTTTGCCTGATCCAAAGTCCAGGATTCCCTGAGGGCTAATCCCAAGCTCTCATAGTCTAAGAAAAAAAACAAATAAAATCGACCTATATTTCTCCAAATTAAACATCAAAATGAAAAAAAATATTCTAGTAGAGATCTAGGCGCAGGTCCAAACAGGAAACAAACAGAGAGACAGATATTCAGATAACCGTTAACATCCCTATACGCATCAATTTCCAGGTTTCATTTGATCAGTGTAATCTACAAAATGTTTTCAACAGGGATTTGAACTGAAATCAGCATCCAAAAAGAATTAAGACACTAAGTTTTATATCCAAAAAGATCAAGAAAGAAGTCTATTTTTTTCCATTCTCTCACATTAAAAGCAAAATCAAAACACACAGAAGGTACACATATTTGGAACTAGGGACAAGTTATAGCAGTTTCATTTATGATAACCAACTGTATTTGGACAGATTTGTATCACTGGAGTCTATGGTCTAACCAATGGGCTCAAAATTTTGGTTATCAGAACCAATTGTGCAAATATTATGGGCTTGGTTTAAAGGAAAGGTTAAGTCCTCTAGGGGATACTAGTTTAACTTAAGGGCTCACAAATTTGGCTGTCCAAAACAATTGTGCAGATATCATAGACTTAGTTTAAAGGAAAGGTTGTCAATCAGAAGATACTAGTTAATGGATAAGGATAACAGGATTGTGGGCCTGTAAGACTCTACTAGAAATCTAGTCTCTGTACATTAATTTTTTATAAAAGAATTGAGTTACATAACAAAATTTTTTGATAAATGTTATCCTTATGAAAGAATTGAGTTATGTAACTCAACAGTCTCTGTACATTAATTTAGTCCCTTTTAAGAATTCCAAAGTAATTCATTGCATTATATCTCTACAAAATGTGCGTACCTTTTTGCTACATCATGATGAGCTACTTGACAAAATTGCCATATATTGAACTGACACTTTCTCCTAGGATTTATGATAAAAATCACCAATAATCCTGACAAGAACAAGAACCATTTCGGAAGTGGTGGAACCGTCTGACATCACGAATCATTATTTCTCTCTTAGTGATTTCTGATATCATTTTAATGGCACTGTGACAATCACCACAAATGCGGAGATTCTTGAAGATCCGAATAATCCCATTAGCTGTGCTTATGAGGCCAAAGGCTAAAGCCAGTCTTTCACTGTGAAACATTAGGTTTTCTTCCTTTTCCCTGTCAACCACATCATGTAGAACATATTCTGTTTCCGGAACATAACCTGCTAAAGATAGTTGCTTACTCAACTCCTTCAGCTTTAGGTATATCTCTTTAGCTTTCGGGTGAGAATCATCATGTGATAGAAATAGACTAACATGACCACCAACATCAATCCAGCTACAGCCAGGTTCCTTTTTTACTCCTTGAGTAGTCATTGCCGACCGAATTATAGCAACATCATCCCATCTTTTTGCAGATGCATAGATATTAGAAAGCAATATGTATGCTTCATCCGCATTTGGTTCTAACTCAATGATTTTTCTAGCTGCCTTTTCTCCAAACTCAACATTTCTATGCATTCTACAAGCCCCGAGAACTGTCTGCCATATTAGAGGATCTGGTGGGACAGTCATCTTTTCAATAAATTGTTCAAGCTCGTTAAGTTTACCTGCTCTACCTAAGATACCTGCCATACAGGCGTGGTGCTCCATTGTTGGTCTGATTCCATACAAAGCATATAATGAGCTGAAGTAATGTTTTCCCTCTTCAATCAAGCCAGCATGACTACAAGCAGAGAGAACACCAATGAATGTCACTTCATCTGGCTGAACACCCTCATCAACCATGGCTTGAAATGACTCAAGAGCCTTCACCGCATATCCATGTTGAGAATACCCAACGATCATTGCGTTCCATGAAACTTGATCTCGTTGTTTGGAGCCATCAAAAACTAACTCAGCATCTTTCAAGCATCCACATTTTCCATACATGTCAACAAGTGCAGTTGAAACATATGTATCACTGAACCCAGATTTGACGATCTGAGAATGAATTTGGAGACCAGTATTTAAAGCGGTTATGCTAGAGCAAGCATTCAATGAACTAGGATAAGTGTATTCATTCGGCCGAACTCCCTCACGCTGCATCTGACGGAAAAGTTGAATGGCCTTCTCACCTTCACCAATTTGTGCATATCCTGTGATAATCACCGTCCATGAAAAAACATCTTTTTCTTTCAGCCTGTCAAAAACCAGCTGCACATCTTCCAAGCATCCACATTTAGCATACATGTCAACAAGTGCAGTTCCTACAGAAGAGTCCTCATCAAGACTGCTCTTAATTATATGGCCATGAACTTGTCCCCCATATCTCACTGCCATCAGGCTTGTGCAAGACCTTAGAAGGCTAATAAATGTGTATTTGTTGGGTTCTAGACCTTCAACAAGCATTTTGGTGAAAACCTTCAGTGCTTCCTCACAACCATCACCACTATGGAAGCCAGAAAGAAGTGCATTCCAGGATACAGTGTCATGCTCAGACATCAAACCAAACACTTTACAACCATCATCAACTGCCCCGATCTTCATGTACATGGCCAACAATGAATTACCAACTGTTTTGTCAGCAACAAATCCAGACTTCAGGGCACAAGCATGGATACCGTCCGCATATCTCCGACCTAAATAGGTAGCAGCACTAGCCAGACTGGCAAGTACAAATTCATTGGGCCTAGCACCCGTCCTAACCATCTTCACAAAATATTCAAATGCTTCAGGTCCAAGTCCCTGCTGATCAAGACACGAGATAATTGAGCTCCATGCCACAACATCTGGATCCTCAATTGCAATGAACATTTTCTCAGCATCTTGAGCCAACTTGCACTTCGAGTACATATCAACTAGACAGCTTCTAAGAAAATCATCAACCTCCAGACCAGCCCTGATGGCCAATGAGTGAATTGCACAGCCTTCTCTGACACAACCGAGGCCTCCACAACACTTGAGAACAACAGACAGCACGTATTTGCTCAGCCTTATCTCCATATCAGCTATCTTCCCGTACAGCTCCAGAACTCTCCGCTCATCCCCCGACTGAGCATAACCATTAAGCAATACATTGCACGAAACAGAATTCCTCCTCGGCAAGCTGAAGAATGCTCTCTCGGCGAGCCCCACCTCTCCACAGCTTACGTAAAGATCAACCAGAGCAGAACCAACATACAAGTCCGACAGCAACCCAAGCTTAATAGCTTCACCATGCACCTGTTCACCCATGTCAACATCTGAATACAGAGAGCATGCCCTGAGCCCGGCAGCCAGAGCAAAGTCATTGGGCAGAATTCTCTCCCGGTGCATCTCCGAGAACAAAAACATGCCTTCACTACTGTCACCCACTTCGCTGTACCCCGCGATCATGGCCGTCCAAGCAACAATATCCCTGTGGGGCATTTCTTCGAACACCCGGCGGGCACTTTCAATGCTCCTGCATTTGCAGTACATATACACCAGGGAATCCCAAAGATGCGAATCCGGCACCAACCCACTTTTCAGAAGGTGCCCATGAACGGACCGGCCGCCTAAAAGGTCGCCTTTTGTGGTGCAGGCCCGAAGCAAAACCGAGTAGTCCTGGACAGTGGCGCGGCGATGCCTGCTGCGCTCGGCAGAACGGGCTTCCTCCCCATGCACGGCCAGAAGGAAGCATCTGGGTGGGAATATGACGGCCTTCTTGGGCCCGGAGCGGACGGGTAGGGTGGTCGTAAGGAGAGGGCGAGAAGCCATAGGCATACTGGGCTTCTTCCTAAGAAGAAAACATGGCGAGAGACGGGGAAGAGGTAGACCCATTCCAAGGGGATAGGCTAAGACCCAGTGCTCGCAGCCGTTCCATTCTCAGCTATCCTCCGCTGCTTGTGAGCTCGCAGGGCACGGAGACATGAGAAGAGCAGAGAAGGGAAGAGAGGTTTCTGAGGAAAAGAGTGGCTAGCGGAGCCAAGTCTACTATCTAACGGACGGCGTTCCGTTATAGCGTATCCGATTTAGATTCTGTCTTTTAGAAACTAGGCCCAATAACGAGATGTGGAAACTGGATGGTTCGAACTGACTTGGTACTCGTTCAACTGTCGACTACAGTTTATTTTAGAAAAAGGTTTAAGATTTTTATATTTGATTTTTATATCAGAGTTCATTTGAATGGGTGTAAAATGGTGTGCATGTTTCATTTTTCCGCAAACCTTCGATGAGGAGTAATATTTGTTGTATTGAGGGACAATGCAAATCACGTGACCTACACTGCTTCCCTCAGTACTATCCGATCTTAATGATTAGACGGCACTGATCATATTTTGCACCTAACCAAATGGACGCTAAGTGGATGGTCATGATCTATAGTTGAACAAGCATGAGCTATGTTTGACTCACCTAATATCATAAAAAAATATTCAAACTTATTAATTTGAGGGTGAGATCATTTGATTTCATGTAAAGCAAGGTTTGCCAACTCGGATCAGCTTCTTCCTCTCATGTGCATCTGATCAGTTTTCCTTTTTTCTTTGAAAATTTATGTGATCAGTTTTCAAATTTTAAAACTTTTCAACCCTTGAATCGTCCGATATGAAGGTGACTAAAGTGACGAGTCCGTCTATTATAGTCTATATATATTGGTAATTTAAGGGAATTATTACCTAAGAACATTATTATTTATTTATTGACATTTGACAATTAAAAGAGAAAGTCAGATATTTCAAAAAGCGTGATCTCTAAGTTTTCTTTTGGATAATAGATCATTAGAATTCAATAGTGAGGAGAAGAATGACTGCACCTTACGTTATGAGGTGAGTTTTCTAGTTACTAATAATTGAGATTTCTAAAAATAGAACCTTCTAAGTAGGGATGTTCACTGTCAAAAAAATATAACCAAAAAATTAAACTGAACCTGTCAATTTACTTTGATTTAATTTGATTTGAACTTTTGAAATTTAGGTTTAGATTGAAACTAAATCGAATTAAAAAGTTTGGTTTAGCTCTACTTCTCTTGTTCATAAATCAAAGCAATCCGAATAAACCAAATTATGTTAAGTAGACATAATATAAGTGTTAAATTCTTACACTATATATGAATTTAAGTAAATTACAAGGAATAAAATCTCAAATTATTTTTAGATAGAATCTTCTAGATATTCATCTTGCATAAAAAAAAGTGTTGAGTCCTTAATAAATTAAGTAGGTTTAACTATAATGACCCATTTTCAAGACCCAAATCTCTAAATAATTTTCAAAAGATATTTTTTGAATAACTATTTTTTAGAAAATAATGTTGAAGTAGCCTATTTAATCAAAGCGACTCATTATAAGACCCAAAGTGTGAACCAAATTGAACAAAACTAAATTATTTCGATTTGATTTCAAACTCTTGCAGTTTTGTTTGGTTTGGTCTACTTTGATTCTCCATTTCTATTTGATTGATGTCTACAATTTTATCATCAAACCAAACGATAAACACTCCTATTTTTAGGTAGTGCGAGTCGTTTTAAGTATGGAGTTCCCATGACAAAAACTACCTCAAGAAAGTATAAAACATGGCTGTGGGTTTGATGCGAGCCATTTATTATGATATAAATAATATGTGTGATCATTTGGAAGAATTCATTTTAACCCCTTAAGAGATCTAACCTTTTTGAACTCTTCTCATGTACAAGCACCAACGATGAAGAAGGTCAACAGTTGAATCATGGAGGTCAAGTTGTAGATTGTGATACATTTTGATTTATGTTTTTTCTTCTTTCAACTACGTACTATAAAGTTATAAACAATGAAATACAGTTTTTGATTCCTATATATGACTATGAAAAAAATATCATTAAATATATGTACAATAAAATTTAGCAGGTCTCTTTAAAAATCTAAAAGTGCAAATATAAACACAAGGAAGAATTTCATGATATGAAGTTTGCACCTGTAAGTTTTCTTTTTCTAAAATGAAAGTTTGAAAAACTAAATTCAGCTAACGACTAAAATGAGTATAGTAAAAATAACATTTCAATCAAATATAATATAATTTAGTATGCTACGACTTAAGAATCATTAAGTTATCAAGTTAGAGAATAAATGTATTGTTCCTTATCCTCTTTTTCTGTACGGATAGGATATGCATAGCAATCAAGATGTCAAAAATAAAAAGAAAATAAAAATCTCACCATTCCAACATTCTTTTGAAAAGTATAGATTATAAAATAATCATAATCAACCAGCATTTTTAATCCCTGGCGGTCTGACAATCTTGGGCATGCTGATCAATAGCTTCCTTCTTCAAAAACCTCCAGCTTGACAATCAAGAATGGTTGTACGGCAGGCTTTACCACTAAAGATATAAATTTTCATAAGCAACACTTGTTGCGCTGCATATAATGCAGTACAAATTTTTTATTTTTTATTTTAAATTTTTTTTTATGGTGATCCCATCATGCTCAATACATATATATATAATCTGATATCTGATCGGACGATCAAAAAAATCTGAAAAATCAAAATTGAGCCAACGAATAGTGACTTTAAATTACTTTTTAAATTTTATTTTATCATTCGATCAGAAATCAGACTGTATGGATGTGTCGAGCACGATGAAACCAACCTTATAAAGATTTTTAAAAATAAAAAATAAAAAAATTGAACTGCTACTGCAGCCATCCGATCTATTAGAATAGATCGGATAGCTGCCAGCGTGCGATGCGGGCTGCACGCACAAGTCCTACTCAAACTTCCATAGAGTTCCGTCTTGTCTTATAATACAATTTTCAAAGAGATCTAGACGAGTTTCAGGATGTAATAAGTGCTATTTTCTTTCATGTCCGTGTACAGCTACCACAAGTACGACGGTTTGCACTGCTACTAGTACTCTTCTATCCTATGTTGGTAGCAATTTCCATCTCCAGTTCTAACTCATAGATAGTGAAGATTATTAAAAAGAACACGAAAACTTTCAGAATATCAAAAAGAAAGACTGTAAGTTTAAAATATCTAAAAAGGGTACTTCTTCTAAAGTTCGTATCCGAATGGAGCAATCATATTTTTTTAGCATAATATTCAAAATACCCTCAATTTATTTCTAAATGATTTGTCCCAATCTAGATGTATATAATGTACTTTAACATATTTGATAAATAAATATTTAAATGAGACCTTTATCATTCTTTAATTACCTAAAAGGTCACTAATACTATAAATATAAAAAAGTCATCCCTCTAAAATTCAAAAATGAAAAGAGGCTCCTAAATTTGTATAATTAGTAAAATAAAAAAACATGTAGATATAATACTCAATAACATTATTTTTGAATTTTATTAAATGCATAAAATAACCATAACCATACTACTAGTTATTCATAAATTAAATTTTGATCATTAGTTTGAGATAGAAAAAGTTTATAGGAGCAAATTTCAAGACAATCTATTCTAAAATGATTGAGGCCATTTTGGGTAATATGTTCGAAGAAATATGGCTTTGGCCCCATATAGATATAAACTTTAGGAGGGGTATCTCTTTTAGACATTTTGAATTTATAGTGTCCCTATTAGATATTTTAAATTTTTTGTGTCCTTCTTAGTTATTTTTCCATATAGATTGTATCTCCTCACTACTTCTTCTAGGATTTCTGTAAAATGTATAAGAAAAACTTTGAAAATCACCATAGTTTCCCAGCTGTGAACCATGACTCTGCAATCAAGGTTGCAAAATCTCTATAATGGACTAACACCATCTAGATTTTACGGATTATTTTCTGTACATGGCCACACCGGCCAACATTATAAGCAAAATTCGATGTCCAAAACTAGCAATATAGGAGAATGACGAATTTTGTATACAATTCCTTGAACAATCAACATGTGAAGCCCCTGATTCTTCAGCATATATATGTGAGTATCCCACTGGGAAAGTTACATACATGGGTGGGTACTCCCCTCACAGGTCATCTATCTGGATATATTGACAACAAATGGTAAAGTTCATGCAATGCCCATATTATTTTTCACTTCATCTAAAGAAAATTTACTGAGAGAAGCATACATTAAGCTCAACATAACATTACATAAGCAAGTGCAATCAAATCAGTATTGTAACGCAATTGCCGCATCATCTTACATTATTACTCTCGTTCTTACCACTTAATATGCATGTATAGTAAGATTGTTTTATTGATGACAGTGACAGACACAGAAATTTTGTCCAGTGGGGTCACTCGAACATTAAGTCATAAGTATGACTGGGTCAGTGAGGTCTTAAACTGGGTAACATGGGATCTTGAGTTGAACTAGTGGAGTCTTGTCGTGGGTCAGAGGAGTCTCAAATTATACTACATTAGATTGGACCAATGAACTTGGCAAAATCCAGTGGAGTCCCAAAACCCCATTGGATTAATGTTGGATCCGCCACTAGTTGATGAGATGTGCGCATTTTGACTTGTGAGGTATCATATTGTTAGGGAATATTGTTTTTAATTTTTATCAAATCTCTTCGTAACTGTCTCATGATGTGCCGTAGGGAAGTATCATAATTTTCTTGATCCCGCTCCTCTTCCAAGGAGATGAGGTACAGATCGTTTTATCCAGGAAATGGACAGAAGGCCCGTGAAGAAGAATACATGTGGGGAAGGCATAAAAAGAAAAGGGTTCTTTTAGTTTTTATTCTGAAGAAACTTCAATTGTATTTGTATTAAAAAAAGAAGAAGAGAATTACTAAATTCCTTCCCTCATGTGAGAGTCCTTCTAATCTATTCTAGTTAGGAAGAATTATCTACAACCTCTGTATTCAGTTAAAGTTCCCTAGAATTTCACTTTTATTTAGACAACACCCCAAAAAATCGAAAAAAAATCCCCAGTTTTTTTGGAATATCTAGGGAAAAAACTCCCTAAAAGGATCTTTTTCAAATAGAAGTTGGATTACAAACATATTTTACTAAATACAGAAACTATAGGGAATTTTTTCTAAATTCGATAAATTAGAGCAACTAAAAACTAAAAGAACCCCAAAGAAAAAAAAGAATCTACTATGGAGCTCTCATCATCATCTTCTGTCTTACATAATTTCTTCGATCTTCATTCCCCACAAACCTTTCAAATATTTTTCTTCTTCCCTTGTGCCTGGAAGCTGACATATATGATATTTTCTCTGATAATGCAGCTTAATTAGACCTTTGCATTATCACCAAAGTCCTCGTCATGGCACCTTACGAGAGGGTTACTTGGTGCCAATCGCAGTTAAGCAAATAATGACCCACTGTAGTCTATTTCTAGGGATAGGGATTGAGTGCCTCACCTGATCAGATTTTTCAACACTTTGTTTTTTGAGTCATTAGATACAAATCAATACTAACCTAATTGTTGAGTTGTAAAATATTGGCACTCATATTTCTCCGAAAAAGGACTGAAAATTATCTCACCTATAACGTATAATGAAAAGCACATTTTGATTGCTTTATCTACGACTAGGCAACTGTTAATGTATAATCAATGCATATTTAACTAGGATTTTACTTGGCTAAAAGTGACACCTTACTATAGAATATGGCAGCAAACGTTCAAGAAGATTAGTTGTGACAACTCACAGTGGGTAAAGGCAAAATCATAGATATTCATGTTGTGCTGATATGGGCATTCTAGTTGCCGTGGTTTTTTTCAGATTTTTACTTTTTAGTCTCTATAATCTTTCATCATTTATTATAACTTTTTGCAATCGTTATATTCCTTATTAGTGTTTATAATTATTAACATGTTCCTAAATGACTCCTCGACCCTCCCGAAGAGGTCCCTCTAGTAGGACTTTTTAAAGATGATCTAAAGACCGTGAGGGTTTTAGAAAATATGAAGATTACATAGAATTATAAGGAATATTAAAAAATTGTAGAGACTAAAAGATATTTTTTTTTGAAAGAATAGTCCAGTGGTTAGTCATCAAGGCAATCATGCATTCCTACCCATTTTGTATCAAGCTATAAATGTCCCATTCCAAAAATAAAAGAATAAATCTCAAGTTGAGTAAGAATGTGATTGAATCTTCTGTCAAAAGAGACCAATGACCACAACACCCACCCACCCACCCCACACACACAAGACCCCCAACACATTCTAATTGTTCTTTATGTCCCTGAGTTGAGTGTCAAAAACAAATTAGAGCATCCCGAGACACTAACTAGGTAGTTGCAAAACGCTTTCTAAGTTCTTATCTTCAAGTAACATTCTAACAATGCTATCAAGTTTTATACATTATTTATTTTGTCAATAAAATTTTGAGAAAAGTTAAAGATATCTTTAGCTATTACTACCTACCAACGATCCCACATTTTCTTCACTTAATGGTGTTTTACATTATTGCAACTTGATCATCCATAGCCCTTCTTGTAACTTCATCCTGATCAATGACGATAAAGACATACCGGTCGAACTTTTTTTTCAAATTAACCACTGTTAGCAAATGTGATTCACCACTGTTACATCCATAATATCTCACATCCACCAGATTTGAGAAAATTATTCAAATCACTACTGAGGTTAATCTCTGCTCCCGGCATTAGCAAATGCTTAAATATTCAATCCAATAGCTAGGATATTTGTTTAACTAACGAAGAAGGCTATAAAACATCTATTTTCCTTTACACAGTAATCTACCCAAGTTGGAGCACATGATTGAGACTTGAGTATAGTTATCTTTTTACAACTTGGTCACATCTCGGGTTTGATCCCTGGTCACTTATAAATATCTGTCTATACCTGGCCAGCCACCGACCAAAAAAAAAAAGAAAAAAAAAAAAAAAAAAAACTCAAGCCTGCTTTGGTTAGGAGAATGGAGGGTGATGAAAATGGCCAATTGATAGTATTTCCAATTACGGAGGATGTGTGAGATGCTAGGCATTGCAATATTCATAAATATGTTTCCCATATTAAGCGATGGTTAATATGAAATCTTCCCCTCAAATTTTATCCTGAGTGTGTTAGTAACACCCCCTCTAAACAGTAGTTATTGGTTTTGCAACTCTCGTACAATTGTGTACCTGGGAAATTTTTTCAAGACTATTTCACGAAAGTATGAACACAAAAGTTTTAAAGAGGGATTTTCCTTTTCCTATGCACTCCTAAAATCAAATACATCTGACATTAGATGCTGAAAATGTCAATTTCTCTACCATACTCCTAAAATTCAAATAAAACTTGCAAACGTGCCTTCCCAATCAACTCCAAAAAATATTCCTAACAAAATACTGATTTATAATTTTATTATTTCAAGTACTAGAAAATGAACTATTTTTCTTGTCTCGTCTTTCTATCTTTCTCAATTGCAGGTTGAGTTAAACAATAACATACATAGCTAATTATAGAAAGTGGAAATCGACATTAAAGATGTAGACGTAAAACTAGCGACCTTAGATAGTAACCGTATAGTGAATAATACTGACAAAAGTAAACAATAAATAAATATAGATTTATACAACATGAAGAAGCATTAACTGGTGGTTCATCGAACATATCTCGGTTGTACATCTAAACAAGTGGGTGAAATTTTTAAATATAAATTTTCAAGATTAGGATCTATCCAAATCATTCAAATATAAAACAGTTCCAAGGATGTGACCAAGCCACAAGTGCCTAGAATATTAGTCCACCGTAAGGTTTTTACACAAATTCACCCCATATAAAATATCAACCTCTCCATCATATAATATAATGAGATCCATCACATGTTATAGTAGGCATTTCCACCACCCTTTGGCACAAAAACCCATCACAGTCTTTCAAACAGCAGCACAGTGACACTAGCTACAGCAAAAATCAGCTGGCATTGCAGGAGAGTTTGCTTTAGTTCCCCCAACACTTCTAACCTTATTGCATTGCCAGAAAGACACATCAAACCATGGGACGGAGGCAGTGAGATTTAAAAAAGGAACTGATAAGCCTCGTGCACCGTTTTCTAATGAACGAAAATCTTACTTTCAGTTCAAAAAAAGATTTACTTAACAAAAATACATGATTTTTTTCTTTACCATACATTCAAAAGAGGGAACACATCCAGCATCCATAGTTGTGTTGCCTATCTAAACTTTAGCCCAACTGGAAGGTGGCTCCTAGCTGTCTTCCGCGCACCGGGAAGCTTCGCAGTCCTGAACAGCTCTTTCCATGTGCAACAGCTTTTGATATTTAGAGAAGCATCACGCCCGGGCTCCTAGGAAGAGACCACCTTTACCTGTTGCAGCCAGCCTATCACGCCCGGGCTCCTAGGAAGAGACCACCTTTACCTGTTGCAGCATTCCACAAAAACATGCTTTGGACAATAGAATGCTACAGGTGGAAAAGGAGAAAGAGAAGGGGGAAAAGAGCGCACAGCACATTCTCCATGTCGTCTCTTCAAGTTGAGATGAATGACCAGCCAGGGAAGTACAACATGTGGACGTGGCCAAAGACCCTGTGGAAGCAAGCATATAGAAACACTTCTTAACGCTTGATGAGCGCTCCTCCCCGCCCCCGAGAGATCCACAGAGGGAGTCACACTGCAGTTTGGATAAACAAAGGAAGAAGGAAAAATATGTCTTCTGACAGGCTTATAGCATGTAAGAAGCCAAGCGTTTCACCACCCACACTGTGGTACAAGCTGCTACATACATGAAGGTGCTGGCAAATCATCACGACTACAAATATTTTAAGAGAAACTTCGTGGAAACCCTTCCAAGTAGTGCGTACTGCACAAGCTGTTTCAACCGTATAGGTTCGTCCCAGCGGCATTATACATGGAGACTTTCTTCAACCATAGGAAACCAAGTAGCTAGAGTCATTTGTTGAATGCAGCTACAAAGTAGTATAAACACCTTAACCGTTGTTGAGAGCAAAACCGATTTCTTGCTGCTACTACTAAAACTCGGATGGTGCTGCTAGATAGCACACATAACTTGTCTGCAAAAGGCCCTCGCTGTTGACAGTGCAAAACAGGACCACCAATCACAAACGGAAAAGGTCACAAGCGCAAAATAAATCGAGACTGTTGCAGGTCGAAACGGTAGGGTTTGATGGGTGCCGGACCACAAACATCAGAATAGACCCGCCCGGGTAAAAAGGCTTCTTAGGGTTCTATTTATGTTGGTGCTCAGGGAGCCATTAATGGGCACCCTTCAACTGTCTTGCAGGGCTAGCTCTTACATACATACTTCCAAGGTATCGAATACGGAGCCATGCAGTCCCTAGTTAAAGATGCACACAGGAGAGAAGTGCTGCCATTAACGAAACCAGAAGGTGAAAGGGTGCCATCACATCTATCAATCACGAAAAGTGATCCAAGTATTTTATGTGGAGGATATATTTGGAACAGTGAAGAGTGAAAACAATATTGGCCTGTCGGCGGATTCCAATGGGAAGATGACTAGCCAGATGAGGGATTCGGATGGAAAGATGCAACTTTGGATCCTCTACCTTATGAATAGACCTTGCTGTGGCAAGATCATCATACACAGGTCCTCTCTTGTTGCTACAAAAGACATCACTGCGCATGATAGACCTCAAACGGTGGAGAGATAGAAATAGATAGATTGATATATATATATAGAGAGAGAGAGGGATGATATAGGAACAATGACCAACGGATTCTTCAGATCATACACAGGGAGAGAGAATCCAAGGAACACATTAAGGTTCACCTCATGAACACCTGAAACATCTGCCTGAGCACAAGAGGATTATCGGAGAGGGGAAAATGAATAAGTAAACCGGAAAGAAAATAAACCCAGGACGGATTACCCTCTAGGAGGGTCTCCTAAAACAAGAAGAAGAAAGGACAAAGCATCGGAAAGAACCTGTTTGCAACAAGTATTATAAGAAATAAACGGTACCAAGGATAGATAAATAAAGGAGAGAAAGGACCCCTAGCAGTAGTACACAGCCACAAGGGGTTATTTCTGCGATTTGAGACCTCTCCACATTCCTAGAAGAAAACATAAAATCCAAGTATGAACAATCGGAGAGGGAAAAAAACCAGTTTTGTAAGTCACTTGACAAAGAAAACAACATGAGTTACTGAAAGACCCCTTGTTGCGAATCCCCAAGAACATAAAACCATCAAGAAAGTAAACAAAAAACGCACCACCACCAAAGTTAGAAGATAATCCATGGCATCAATAAACGGAGGAAAAAAATAAGAACAGGCAACTTTCTCATAGATCAGAAAGAGACAGCATCTAGACTAAAGACGAAACCAGACGCCATGGGTGTAGAGCTCCCTTCAATCCAAACAAGGATGCCGCGGGGCTAATGCAGCTCCCGGATCATGCAAACCACAAGCCTATCCCACAACAAGACGAGGACACAAACTTGGAACCCTAACAGCACCGTGGGTGATAGGACAGTGGGATCCATGAACCAGCAGCTGGATCGGCCCCTCCAAGAACCCTCCTTTGGACTTTCAAGGAGCTCCACCCCCACCATATCCTGACCTCGAACGCCCCCCCACAGCACCACCACAAGGATAGCAGCACCCACAGCACCACAATCCCTCACCCAACTCAAAAGAACCGATCTGGGTAACCCAGAAGGGAGCTCCACAGACTGAGGAAAAACCAGATACTCCCCCTCCAAAGTCCATGGCCCCCTTTGAAGACAGCCCCATGGATGCCCTAGGGGTTGTAACATGGAAGGGAAGGTGGGGGGGTTTGGTTTTTTTTATAAGGAGGGAGGTGGAGGGGGGCATCATGGCGGGTCGGCGGACTCGGCGGGCCAGTTTTTTTTTTTTCGCCTTTTTCTCTTGGTTCGGTATTTTTTTCATCTTTTATTTTTTCTGCTGTTGCTGCGATCTGGACAAGTCTCGGGAAGCGCGGCTTGAATAGATTCCTCTGACGCTAATCACATGCCCGGTGGTCTCGCTTTCTTTTTACTATTACTATCCCATGTATTAAATTGGGGTGAGTAAATGTACGGATGTGGTTTTGGATTTGGTCATTAATTTATACGTGTAGATAGCAGGGAATACGGCCGTTATGGTTTTCTTTAGCAGGGATACGGTCAGAGTGTATTAAACCATATTATGGATTTTGTGAAATTAATAAGGCTTCCTAAAAGGGATAGCACCGCATTAGATGGCTTTGTTTCAAGATATCTAGAGTAAGTATGTACTTAAATGATAGCCAATAAATCTGATGAGCCGGGAAATGTTAATTCAAAGTTGTTCATCGAACAATCGAATGCATGCGATAATTTGTTATCTGACCACTTATTAGTTCATGGTTCAGTTAACACCGTTTTGATTGGAGAATAGGAGAAGAATAAGTTTAATTTTATTTTGACAAACATAATGATTTATATTGATGTAGAATAACGTATTTGGCGAATAAAGAGAATAAGCTATCTCATCATAGACTCAAGAATTACATTTTCTTCGTATTTAGTCAATGGTCTCACAAAACTATCAAAACGAAACATTCCTTATTCTAGTACGAATCATTCCGTTCAGTGGACTCCACGTAATAACTTATTTTTTAAACAAAGTGGAGTAGGAATAAGGTTCGTACATTGATATTATAGGTTACCACTTATTAGTTCATAGGTCAATTTAGGAATAACTTTTGCAAATTGATATTATATATAAAATCTGACTCATCCCTAAAACACTGGTCCTATCCTCTTGGCTCCTTTCCCCTTATTAGACCCTTTTATGCGTTAAAATCCGAACAACACTTTAATACAAATATTATTAAGATTAGAGATTCAAATATTTAGGTCAAAGCCCATCCTCATACAATTGCCTTTACAAGTTTTAATATTCAATTCTTATTGAAAGCTTATAGAGGAACTAGCTACTGGATGATTTCTATAATTCCCAAGTTTAATTCTTTTCTAAATCTTCTTAGTTGTTTTTTTTTTCACATTCGCAAGTTTAATAATATGATCAAATGTATATGATTTTGATTTATGAGGCTGTGATCTACAAAGCCAAGATAGCTTCAAATCATTAATTCTCTTTATATCAAATTGTAAATATTTCTTTACAAAAGTGAAGAAATATCTTTATAATATACCTTTTTGGTGATGACGTGGAATCAATGTCCAAAAGGAGACCCTAATATGTTATGATATAGCCACCAACCCTCAGTATGGCTATAATTTAAAAAATTTAAGTTATTTTAGTTAAATGTTTAGTCAAAGTTGCGTCGTCATACGTCTTCCCACTTTTTACTTGAACATTAAAAGCGTTGTCTTTTTTTATTTTTAGAAAGAATAAGCTTGCATATTCAATTTTGTTATCAATGTACTAATGTGACGATGTTTGGCTCTTTTTCATTAGCAGCCATAGTAGATAATTCAACTCGTATTAACCAACCATATAGATTGATTGGGTTGACCTCTTATTAGTCTCTTTTTGGGGGGTCTCGGGTTTAAGACAGTTGGAGCTTAAAATTTTTCCTTATCATTTAGTCTTTGTAATTCTCCCTTACCTATGAGATTATTTCTCTAGAGATCAACTTGAACTTAGAATATGGAATTATCGAAGCCGCGCCTAGAATATTCTTCCTTTAAATTATGATCTAGGTAGCAAATTCCATCATATAATTAGATTCATAGACTTAATTGTTTTAATCAGATCGATGTCTAATCAAAAATCATAAAGTTGTTTTAGTTACATGTCTAATTCAAGTTGCATCGTTGCGTACCCGCCTTTGATATATATGTCCAAGTGATAGGAATTGATGTATATTTTCTGCCCACCGAATGTGATTATGTCAGGACAAAGAATTTAACCTTTTGAAGGGTATTAATCCTCACTCCCTTCCTAGCTACTCTTAAATTTTCTGTAAAAATTTCTATTTACTGTACGCCAATTTTATATAATGACAATTTATTATAAAATCTTGTTACATGCACATTCTTACTGACTAGTCTTGCAAGTTTAACGGATGCAATTTGGCACAACAAAATAAAAGGAAAAGAAAAGATGGCATGCCAATTTCCTAGAGGGACAAATTTTCTCCCAAACTAACAGGTAGCATTAATGAGATTTGATTGTATCATTTATAGGCATACCGAAGATTTAGATATGTTATCTCTCACAATAATTAGAGATGATTAATTTGGTCCACAATTAATTTCGAACTCCTCGTCACATAAGAGATGACACTACTCGTCGTCTACATATGTCATATTTCACCAGGTAAGCTTTGTTAACAGCCAGGTGATCTATGTATAATCTACTATTTGGGCGATCCATGCATAAATCTGTTATCCTCGCATAGTCCACACACTCATCTACTTCCAGTGAAGAACTTCCTAGTTGTAATTGTGGCTTCAAACGGTGGTTTTTATGGAAAAACATCCTATTAGCTCATGCATATAGAAAACCATCCATGCAATGTAATAGGTTACCAATGGGTCGAATAGTAAGTCCATCTTTCATATTATCCATCAAATAATGTCTATCTTTAACTTTATCTTTTTCTTAGCTTCCTATACTAATATCCTTATCTTTAACCTTAAAACTTATTAGAGTTAGATACATAAAAATATAATTATTGGATGAAGTCCCAAACAGTTTATTTTAGAAAGTTATTTTGAGTTTTTACATCTCAAAAGATGAAAGCAAATACAGCTCTCGACGTTTAAGATACAAGAATCATAGTAAGCTGTCCTGCAGACCAAAAATTCGAGAAAAAGTGTTATTAAACCTTTGAGTAATACTGAAGGCTTCCGGCAAAATGTCATGGAACCTTCGCCAGTTCCGGCGGAACCTATGTGGTCTCGACGGTGGCTGCCTAGAAGGGGGGAGACTCCTCAAGGATGCCCCTGGTGCATCTCTCCATCTCCCTTCTCTTCTTTCTCACTTTTTCACTTCCGCCATCGCCGTTGCTCCGCCCAATTTTGTTGTTGTTCTCCCTTCGAACATCCCCGTTCTCGTTCCCCCCCATCCCTCCCTAAGTAGCTATGTGTGGATCCCTTCCCTCCCTCCCCTCTCCATCGTCCATCTGACCTTGGCCCACTTCCGTCCCGTTTGATCTCCACTTTCCTCTCTGCGCACCCACCTCTTGTTTTGGGGATCCTAATCCTTCTCAGTGAGTGTTCCCATCATGCTTCAATTGCTGCCCTTTTGTGCTCCTCTGCCATATACCGTATACTTCTTTCCCTCCCTATTGGTCCTTTGTTTGATTTACGGGTAACCAGCGATTGTGGTGATGCACATTTGGTACTCGGAAGATCTTTGGAGATTTTGGAAGTGCACTACGGTACTTGTGAATCTATGCTTTACCTATGCATCTGTCTTTGATGCACATCTCCTAGCCACCCTCTCCTTGCTGTTCAGTTATCAATACATCTTCTCCGGCTCAGTGCCTCTGAGATGGCCCCAACCCCTCCTCCAATGTTGTGCCATTCTTATGTCGCTATGGTGGTTATACTGTCTTTTTGTTGGCTTCTTCAGTTTCATCTGGTTTGTGGTGGCTTCTCCGACTTCTCCGACGATCGGGTTACTCCGGCAATGACGGGACCTCTCTTGCCCTCTGTGTTCTACCCAGCGGTCCTTGCGACGCTTTCTGTAACATCTCAATTTTTAAAAAATCTTTTAAAGTCTAATAAATATTGACAATAATTAAGTATAGTGTAATTGTGTTAGTTAGAATGGAGTAGATCTTAAAGAGGAAAAGAAAAAAGAAGAGAGAGAAGAGAAAGAAGAAGAATATAAGTAATAAATGATAATAATATTAATGAATAATAACAAATAAAAAAATAACAATTACCGAGTAATTAGTTTAACTAGATTAGAGAGAATTCAGTTAATTGATATAAGTCAATTAATTAATAAGATAATTAACATAATACTTATAATTAAAATATCAATTAGTATTACTATAGCGAATAACTATAATCGAAGTTTAATGTAATGAACAACTATAATTGAAGTTTTAATTGATTAAGAGAATACTTGTAATTAAAATATCAACTAGTATTACTGTAGCAAATTATAATCAAGTTATAATCGATTAACAGAACCTTTGTAATTGAAGTTAAGTTATTAATTACAAAATCACATATCGATAATCGATTAGTGTTACTATAGTAGTATAGTAGTAAGTTATCAATTACAAAATAACATATCAACTAGCATCACTGTAGCAATGAGTTATTAATTACATAAATAAATATAAATTATTTATTTCTACCACTTTAAGAGTGACCCATGAGGGATACACAGATTTGTATGAATGGTTTATGATGGTGTTACGGTCTGGACAATTCTTTAATGAGTTTTAGTTAAGTATCACTCCTTACATAGAAATTCAGAAAAATAAGAAACGGAGAGAGGAATAGAAGAAGAAAGGTACATATGGTACCGAAATAATTTAAAAAAATCAGAAATTGATAAAGGTGACTAGGATTTTTCGTTCCAAGCAATTGTATGACAAATTAATTGCATGTTATTTGGTATTTAAATTATTTTAAGTCCTTTTTTGATATTTAAAATTCAAGCTTGAGCATTTATAAACATTAAATAAATTTGTGAATTTATGAGAAAATGTTTCAATTGTATGTATGATTTGACACTAAGATCATCATCATTATTATCTTAATTATGTTTCAAAGTTTTTGCTAAATAATTATTTATTAAATTGTAATTATATATATTTAAAAATCTACTATTTGAATTGTGCATCATTATATATAATTGAATCATATTGAATTTTAAGTATGTTTGGACAGTATCATCTTAAGGGGTTGTATATGGAAGAACTCACAGTAACTTAATTTGTTATAAATTTTATAAATTAAGGTTTGTATTGGTAATGATGTAATTATCTTATATTTATGATTTTTGACATAGTTACGTATTGAAATTTGCCAATGATTTAGTCTAAGTACTTTGTAAAATTATCTCAGATCACAATGATTTAATTACGATGGCATTTGTGTAAAGAGATATTAATCTCTCTAAAAAAGGTGCCACACTTTTCCCTTATATCGCTTGTCCCTTCGACCACGTTTCCTTTGCTCTGTTTACTTTTCTCTGTTTATGTTATGTTAAGACTTTTCATTCTCTTTCCTTATGTTGTACGATTTTCCCCTCTCCGCTCTCCATAATTTGTATGTATTCTTTAGCTGTGTTTTAATGAAAGTAGCATTTTAATGTTCAAAAAAACAAAAGAATACTACTTGTTGCAGCATTCTAGCTGCAACTGCCGTTCATTGCCTTAATTTTTAACTCCCACTGTACTTCTTACAATCAAATAATGGTTGCATATATGCTCTAGGACATAGCATCAAGCACGTATTACTCTACAGCTCCACTTTGTTTGTACAAATTAGAAAAGAATAAGATAATGTGTTTTTAGAATAAGGTTAATTTTGATTTGATTGAAAATTTTAATTATTTTGTGTCAGAATTACGTATTCTTAAAATTAAGTGAATAAACAATTCCAGTCAACACCTAAGAATTTAGTATTCTCCTTTAGATTCCACTCCACTATCAAAGTGTAACACTATTTATTCTAGAATAAGTGATCTAAAATAACTAATCCTGTCGTAAAATATATAAATATTTTTAAATAGAAAATGATGGAAAATTGTTGTAGGACAATATTCTATTTTTTATCTTAAATAAAAAGGATAAGAATGATATTCTTCCCTTTGCCTAAAAATATATATCTTCATCCTTCCTATAAATTTCAAATAAGGGTAGGTATTTTGGATGGACCTTCTCCACCTAACTTGTGTTTCTTATCCCGTCATCACATCCCCCACACTCGTTTCATCATTTTGCCCATAGGCTAAGGTGAAAGGACAACAACCATTGTGGGTATCCACATACAAATCAATGTCTTCTCTACATCCTTATCAGTGGCCCCTCTCATTCGCTTTCTGATTAGCTTTTTTCTGTGCATTTGCACGAGACAAAATGATATATATATATATATATTTTTTAAAGGAAGACCATTGAAGGAGTTGAACTTATGTAGATAACGACTATTTTCCAGTGAAAAATGCATATAAGAGGTCCGTGTCAATATTTTTTATAGGCTTGGAAAGGTAGTGAATAGCTAGTTGTGTTTTGATGTAACAGATGGAAAAAAAAATATCTATTATTTGGCCCACCTCATTTCATTTACTATCATATGTAAAAGATTTTAAAATCATAAAATTTTTCATATATATTCAAATTTCGTCTAGCTTTTTATCATGAATTAGAAGATGAGATAGGAGCATACGCCCTTTTATGGGGCTCCCTACAAAGAATTTTTTTTTCTAGGAAATTTCATTGTTCACATTTATATTACAATGTGCACTAGCTAATGGCAGTTATTGCCAGATCTGTGCTACGTTTCATTATGATTCCCTCAAATAATGTTGCGTAAATTTCTAATAGGATTTATCGATTTATATCTTTTTTTTAAACAATGAACATGACTTTTTTTTTTTCAGAAACTAATGAGCCTGCTTTTAAGAACACTTTTGAAGATTCTTAAATCAATGAATCAATGGCTTGCCAAACATCACAGCTTGAGGCAGAAGCATTGTGAGTTACCTTAGTGTGTAGTACATTTGTATCTCAAGGAAGTGAAATGTCAAAAAATGTAAGCTAGTTATTATTTTAATATTTAAAAGGAGAGATGAAAATGCTGGTACTATGAATATTTTGTCTGCACACAAGAATGCATTTCATATCATGCAATTTTAATGCACTTTAAACGTTGCCTTGGAGATCAAACAATGAGACATTATATGGTACATTTGTATAATGCGTGAAATAAAAATGAAAAATATGGATGCAAAAATGAGAAAAATGTCTTCCAAAGCCGCACATTCTCTTTATACGAGCAAGTGACGTGGAACATTCCAAACTCTTCTCACAATTAAGCTACAAGTAAAACGTATCTTTATGAAACAATCAAGATCCTTCGTGCACAACAGTACTCTTGCTTGCACCACGTCCAGTCCAAAGCAATTTGTTTCTAATTTGGAATTGAATATAACTTGTCTATGCTCGTGCAATGCACAGAAAAATATTAGATTTGAATAAATAATTTTTTAATTAATATAAGTTTGCATAATTCAACTAACTTGCATGCATTTTAATGCCAGTCTTCAAAATATGTTTGAAGAGAAAAGAATGTTACCACAAAGATAGTATCTTACATATTTAAACCATCCTGATACTGCAATTTTAAGGTAAAAAAAAACTTCTTTTTTATGTGTACCTCTACCAAGTGTTGAATTTGTACGTATACTCTTAACTTTCACATATTATTATAAATACTCTTGAAATTTTAAAAAAAGTTATAATTATGTCCCTCCATCAAGATACTATTAATTCTAATTGAATATGTCCAAAAGATTTCATAAATCTTGATAAATTTAAGAGTACATATGTAAATTTCTAGTGAATTTAATGTGTAAAATATTAGTCAATTGAGGAGTATATTTGCAAAAAATATTTGATTGATTTTACGATATTTTGACGGAAGGAATCACCGGAAGGTATCACTGCAATTTTTCGGAAGATTTCAAGGTTGTTTGTAATAATATGCAGGAATGAAGGGCATACATACAAATATGATAATTTATCGAATACAAAAATTCCTCAAAAAATGCCACTATTATTTGATTTTAAGGGAGGAGTTTGTTTTAGAGTTTTTGTATACATAAAAATTAGCATATTTGTATTTATACCATCAATTCTCGTATATGCATCACATACCTTCCAAAAGTTCAAAAGAATTTGCGGTTATATTCCTCCATAAAAATATCATAAATTCCAACTAAACATGCCAAAAAAAATCTCAGATGTTTTAGTATATATACTCTCTAATTTAAGTAAACTTTTATGTATATGTCCCGGAATGTATTAAAATTTACATAATCTTTATAACAGATTCAATTGGATTTCACGTTAAGTCACGGAGGAGTATAACGAGAATGCTTCCGAGGTTTTAGAGATATTCCATACAGTATTTGGAGAAATATAAATACAAATATACTAATTTTTAGAAATATATATACCAAAGTTCTTTTTATTGGTACGAAAGAATTACATAGAAACTAATTAAAAATACTTTAATAAAGTAAAGACCCTACCAATTCCGTTAGGTACGCGTGGCGTGGAGTGCTCCCATGTTTGTGATAAATTTGCTACCTTTATTCATGTGAGGTGGGAAGGTTATTCCTTGTCTAGTCATTATCAAATCTTTTCACCGGTTTCCTTCTGACTGGGAGAAGGAACTTTGATAAAGACAGGACAGATAGATTCACCACTCCACTAGGCATCCCGGTTTAATTTTTTTAATAAAATTTATACATTTATATGATTTATTAATTATAATTTATGCCACTAAATGAGAGTAGTCTCAACAATATTAAGAAAAAGTTTTCTAACGCTGCAAACTAATTGAGGACAAATGACACGGCCTAATACGTTTTACTCAGAGATATCATACCATGCACCAATTTTAAGGGCGCGTTGCCTAATACGTTAATTTAAGGGGTATGAGACCAAATACGGAAACATACATGAGATATTCGTAAATCGTGTTTTTTTTTTTAAATACCTGTCGGGAAAGTGTTGAGAAGAAAACATGGGGGGGCGGCCTCGGGGTTCACGTGAGCACGCGCGGCGTCTCCCCGGATTTCTCGGCGGTATCCACGTGATGTCAGAATTTAATTCGTTTGAAATAATAAAGCTGTCTGAAAACCAGAACAGCGAATCCAGCGCTAGATTTCTCGCACCGTCACGCATTGACCGGTCAACACACAGAGCTGTCTCAACTGCGGTGAATATTTTTTCCACTGCGGCCGTACGCTGTAGGTTCAAGTGACGACAAAAAGTGGGGCCCACAGTGAACCGTTTTGACGGGATCTACCGTCTGATCGCCGGCGGACGGACGGCAGTGAACCGTACGGCAGCGCAGGATATTCTGAGGTTGCAGTATCCGGATTGACACTGCCACGCCGTCCGATTACTGCTCCTTATGGGCTGGGCCCACGGTTAATTGTGGGGAAATTGCAGGGGCACGGTTAGAGCCGGATAGTTTTTTTTTCCAATCCCCGATAACAAATTTGGGCGGAGCAAGTTCCTATTTTTTTTCGCCGGACTTATTTTTCAGTCTCTGAGCGTCCGTCAGCATCAGTTCTACTATTCCCAATAGCCAGAATCTATGCTTTGTTTTTTCTTTATTATATCCTCCCACTTCTTTATTGACTGATCGGTCATATATCTCCTTAACATAACCGATCACGGATTACATGTTATAGATAATATGCAAACCTATCATCACCTTATTCACATTTTAACAGACATAACAAAAAGTCGCCGATTCCATACCATTTTTAGAGAAGGATGGGGTTACATACTTTTTTAAAAAAGGAAAGAAATGCAGTTTTTTTTGGAGGGGAGAGGGGATACAACGGGGTTCGAAAACATTTTGGACGAGTAGAAGGCCGATGCATAACTTTCTTCCAAGTTCATCACAACCCTGTGCTACCGCTCCTACTCGTGCGCATCCTCATTGTCATTGTCATTGTTGGAAGAGGAGTCGGAGATGTCTATGCCATATGTACGATCGTAGAGAGCGTCGAGCCCACTCTGGGCATGATCCAGCCCCTTGATGTCATACAGCCTCACGATGTACTCAAAGGCTCTCCACTATCTCGGTTGCATGCCCTCCTCGAAGGCATCCCACGGTTGCGGCATGACAGATGTAAGATATTTTCACCTCTGTTGGAACTCTCACTAGATGCTTCCGATCCATGTCCAACTAGACATAAGTTGAAAGTTGAAAGATGAAGAGGGAAGTTGGGGTAAGGAGGAAAGCCATGGGAGATAGCACGAATCGGTGCTTGAAGGATGTGGAGGGCAGGGAGTCTTATAGGCGATCATCTGTGGTTACGATGCGAGTTTCGAGGCGTCGTTTGGAGGAGACGTTTCAGTGCGTTATATTCCACGTGTTATCGAAATTGGTAGGGATTATGTGGTCCGTATTCTTTATCAGCAAACATGGAGTGGCAGAGAGTAGAGAATGAACAACTTGTAGGGTGACGCAAGGACAAATTATGGCATGATGTGTTGATACTGTGATCGAGTTGTTGAAATCAACCCAGGGAGTAGAGTAGTTTTCGATTGGAAAGAGCAAATAAGGCATTTCAAAAAGTTCTTCATTGCTTTTGTTGTGTGTCTACATACCTTTGAAGTAGGGTGTAGGCCAATGATATTGCTCAACGACACCCACGTCAAAGCGAAGGTACAAGGGTAAATACTGACTGCAACTACTTTGAATGGAAATAACGAGATCTTCACCAATGCATATTCTATCGTAGATGCCAGAAACAATGACAATTGAGAGTGGTTCTTAAAGAATCTAAGGGAGGCTTTACTAACTGAAAGGAAATTAGTATTCATATCCGACAAAGTGAAAGCACTTGAGGAAGCAGTATCCAAACTCCTCGCATGCGTACTGTTAACGGCACATTCATGGCAATTTCCATCAATCTCTCACTGGTTATCGGCCCACTTTCAAAAAATTACTCAGTACAAAATTAAACAAGGTTGCGTTTGCAAATACGAAACGCGAATTTGAGTACGATGTGCACAACATGAAAATGATCCCTCTCCAAACAAAAGATTGAATACTACCTAACGACATCCAACATTGGTCACAGGAACTATTTCCTAGATTGAGATAACATGTCTTCACTAAGATGAATAGTATGTTATCCATAACATGTTATTATACATATATGTCAACCATAACATCTTATCCATTACAGAGAGATGTACTCAGACCTAGCTTAGTCCTTCAATGCATGGATAAGTGTTGTTCGTGGATGATAATTCATATTTTATTGTCATTATTTTCATTAGTTTAATAAAATTAACCACATAGAAGTCAATATTTTATCTAAGAAATTCTCTTAATATTCATTGATAGATTGATTTAATATTTTTTGCATAAATTATTGGTTTCTTCTAAGAATTTGTACATGTAAAGTTTGTAGCCCAGGTGGTTAGGCTACTTGGCCCTCACCTGGGTGAGCATGGTTCAATTGTTGATTACAATACTAATTATTTATTTATTTTTACACGTGAAGAAAAAAATAGAGGGAGAAATTCGAAGTTCAAAATTCAAGAAGGGAGAAAATCTAAAAGAATTTTTTTTTAAAATCAAAATTTAAGTTTCAAATTAAGTAGATCTCCTTGAATTAAGTAAGAGATCTCCTTAAACCAAAGAAGTGATTTATTTCCATCTTTCAAAATTAAACTTTAAAATAGAGCCAAAGTTTCAATTTCAAAAAGTTCTCCAAACTCTATAAAAACTCTTGGCATCCTCATTTGGAAAGGAAATACTTTTAAATTTTAGATTTAAGTTTAATATCAGTTTAGATCTCTCTCTCTCTCTATGCTATCGTGAGTATTGTAGCACTTACCTCTCTCTCTCTCTCCTTCTCTCTCCCTCTTATACATCTCTTCCTTGGCCGACTGCACCTTGGAGAAGGAGGCCTTACTGCATCTTGGAAGAGAAGTTCCCCTTAACGTGACCCTCACCATTTTCTCAAGCTGCACTAACTGCGTCTCTCTAGTTCTTTTATTGTTCTCTTTCTTTCTTAGTATTTTAGTATAGTTTTGCTTTATTTTTCTTCTTTAGATCATAGTGTAGTGTATTGTATGTTTATTTTCTTCTTTAAAAAATTTTGTAATCTTCTTTATTTTAATAATATAGTGAAGTTGATGTTATATTCGTTTCTCTTTTCTACTCTTGATGCCTCTCTCTTTCTTTTCTAAGTACGGTTATTCTCTTATTCTCTCTTCTAGATCTAATTCTTTCATATTCAAGTTGGTAAAGTTAAGAGTAGATTTGCATTTTTGTTACTATTTTATATTCTAATTAGGCATTTAAGAATCATTTTCTTGCTGTTTTCATAAAAAAACTCGAAGTTTTCAACTCGTAATTTTTCTTAAAGTCAAGGCTTTCAAATATTAAAACTTAACTTCTTTGTGGAATTGACCTGTTCTCATTATTGTATTATATGTTCAAAATCTTTTTTGAGTTTAGAATTTGGGATTGATTTTTGGAGTGTTTAACGACGTATTTTCAACACATCAATGGACTTTTCATTATCCTGCTGCTCATCAACAGCATCCGGACTCAAATAATGGAAATCGCAAGTAACATAAAGGAAGATGCGGTGAAGTAAGATAACATGCTCTGTCCTAAAGTTGAAAAAAATTGGTAGACCATTTTGCAAAAAGAAGAGAATATGCTATGCTAATCTTCGATGGGTAGTCTTAGGAAGTCATTTATGAGGAACACAAATTTATCATAAACTTGGCACAACGGAGGTGTTCCTGTGTAATGTGTCAACTCTTTTATATTCCTTATTCACATGCCTGTACCATAATAGCTGAATGCCACAAAGTAGTACATGATTATATCTCACCATTTTTTTCAGCAAATATGTACAGAGCAACATATGAAAGGAACATCCTGCTAGTCTCTAACCATAACCAACTAAAAATTTGTTATTAGGATGTGGAATTCTACCTCTTGACACTAAAAAATTGTCTTCGATACCGAAGAAGAAGCGAATATCTTCTAGAAGTGAAATGCAGTATGCCTACGCTTGTTCTAGATGCAAACAAGAAGGTCACAGTTATAGCACATGCAAAAATCCGATAACCATTGATGTGATATAATGTTATCCATAATGTAGCACTAGTCACATGTGATTACTTAAAACTTGTCAATACCATTTTGTTAAATCTCATTATACGGAACAAAGTTTATTATTATAGACATATGTATCAATCAAAGTTTACCATTAAGAAGAGACATCAAAGTTTACATTATTCAGCAAAACATAGTCTCCTATCATTATTACATTATTCAATTTGAATTAGTCTCCCGAAAAAAATCTCTTCACGCAAAATCGGCCACACGGAGTTATATATGGATGTAAACCAACACTCAGACGTATCCGTCACATCTTACTCATCGATGGACTAAGGGAGGAAGCAGATGGGCTTGCCGCAATGACCTGTAATGATAAATAACATATGTTCGATACACGAGAAGAAATCAAATTTAACTAAATTGTATAATATGTTATGTGAATTACGTAAAAAATGTACTTTTCCTTGCAATCTACTTGCATAAGCACGCAAAGTGAACTATAGTGCACATGTTGGAAATGGTTGTCTTACAAGTCAATCACATGAGATGTGATAAGACATTTTTGGATATTCTTATTTATTTAAATCAATAGCGAAATATTCATTAAGCCTATTAATGATTGGGTACAACATCCTTAAGCGTAATGAAGTTTTTGAGTTCATGCAATGGAGATTGAATCATAATGAGATTGTGATAATGAGATCAATCTTCTATAAATATAAATTCTAAATATTATAGATCGTGAGATAATTGAGAAATGACATCATTTATCTGGATAGACCGGCACACACTGTCTGCTCATATAATGAAGGTAACTAGTCTCATAGCCATTTGTGTGGAGATACTAAGATAAGTGTGTGGGTGTTTATTAGAGAATGAATTGGCTAAATGATCCGCTTATGAGATTCCTGAATAGCTAATTATACTTAATTGTTGATCAGAGAACTCATTGTTGCAGTAATATAATTGGTTCTTTGACCTGAGACACCAAGTGCAGAATATTACACTTTGATATTGGATTCATGGGCCTTAGCCATAGGTCCTGTACAACCTAGTTATTAGGTGTGATGGAAAACGTACAAAGATGATTGTGGTCAATAAGAGATCACTCACTATCCGGTATAATATTTAGGAGAGAGAATATTTCATTGAGTCTTACACAGGTTAAATCTCTGGTCAGGATAGATCAGCTGGATAGAAAGATGTTATTGGTGATTTTTAAAACCCCTATATTAGTGACTTTTAAAACCCTTATGTGATGCAATGGGTGATGAGATAATGCATACAATGTATATGTATGTATTCAAATGTGGTTAAATCATGAAATGAGTGTATGATAGGGATTGCAAATACTGGAAAAAAGAAAAAAAAAAAAGGTGAGAAAGAGAGGAAGATTGGCTCTTTGTAACCATTGAAACCCAGTAGTCCTGAATATCCATGCACAATATCCATGCACAATCAAGACCTTACTCCAAATCTTCTCCATCTTATCAAGAAGCTTGTAGTCTGTGCCAGCCCAACTCACCATGTCAGTGAGTGTCCTACGGCAGCCCAATTGCCACCGTGTTGGGATCCGGACGGGACGCGAAGAACGCAGTGGAAACGAAGAACAAAAATTTATCCCGCCCGATGCCTGCTGATCCGATTCGGAACGAAAAACACAAACCGAAAACTACTAGAAGTAATCCGATTACCGTGCGCGGATTCGAATCCGCTTCCGTCTCGGTTCCGTCGAGGCGATGCCGCAAGCCGCACAAGCGTCCGGCCTCCAGCGGTATCCACGCGATCCTCCGCGGTGGTTTGTCCTCGATCCCTCGTCCGTTACAGCTCGCTCGCTGAAGATCCGTCGCCGCAACGGTTGCGGAAATCCCGCCGACGGGAATTCCTGACTTTCGGGAATCACACGCGGCGGAGACGGAAGCTGTTCTGGCGCGTCGAACGGGACGCCCAGAGGAGGAGAGAGAAAGGGGGGATAACGGCCAGCAAGGGAAATCCTGGAGCTTGACCCAAGGTTTCTCAACAGCGTGTATATATATTAAGTCGGCGCGACTTTTTCACAAAAGTCCCCGAGTTAATATAAATCCCACTTATGTACCACCGACTGAGAATCTTATTGCGTGTGACCCTCTAGGCCCATTTACCAGTCCAGTTTTCAGCCCGTTGAGTCCAATAACTAGTTATTGACTTATTGTAATTAATTAATATCTATATATTAACTAATTACTCAACCGAATTGACATCGCATGTGAATTCGGTCGGACTTCTGATCAAGTTAGGTGCCAAGCAACACCGCATGATCCCGGAAGGTAATGGGGTTCAGCAACCCACTCATGGAACCTGTCCGTCCACAGTTACCACGTGGCTATAATCCTTCGTTCGCACAATGCTCTCGAGTTAACCTAGGGTATGGTCAACTGTCAAACCCTAGATGGTCAACTCACTTGAATCAGACTCCGCTTTACAATATCCGAAAACCACTTTTCTGATATTGTTTCTGCTCTGGCCAAAGACTCTTGCAGATCTACTCTAGAGCATTCTCTCTCCAGTTACCTGAGAGCAAACGATCCTCTATTGAACACACAATCACTTTCGAAGGTCTTCCGCTGGACCCGATCCTTGACTATTTGAGATCCCGTGGATAGGGATTCGTAGGTTAAGGTCAAAGTCCAGAAGTCCACTGACAAGGTGTCTTTGGTGTCTCAAGTCCAAGGATCAACCACGCTACTGTGACGATGAATCAAGCCGATTGACAGTCAGGTAAATTACCATTCGGCGATTCATGTCGGATCAGTTCAATGAACTCATTCTCCAATGAGCACCTACATGTTTACCATTGTGTCTCCACACTAGTAACTAACGAGATCAGTTACCCTCATCACATGAGCTGGAATAACCTGTACTAGTCTAACCGGATGTTTGATGTCCTTCTCAAACATCCTACGACTAGGAACAATTGAGAATATGTGTTTATAAGTCATCAGTCTCATTATTATGATCTCATCATAATCTGATGACTATTGCACATATTCATGGACTTCATTATGCGCAATTATAAACATGCCAATCTACATAATGAATTTAATGCCATTTATTAGTGAACCATATTGAAATAGGTGCCTTATGATTGGCTTAGAGGACACCTATATCCATCAATCTCCCACTTGGACTCAAGCCAATCACTTTCGCATTTGATCTCCATCAAATCTAGGTGATGCTCACAGAAAGTCTATGACTAAGACTTGGTCAGGGATCTGCTAAATTATCTACAGATGGAAAATTTACATTACGTTATTTCCTCTTAATCCTTTGTCTCTGAACCTGTGAAAGAACCTCAGAATGTTCTGCAACTTCTGATGAGACCATGGCTCGATCACACAATTGATCGCTCCCACTTTTGTCCCACAACAACGAGATTTAATCAGAGACTTTTTAGAACTACATCTAGTTCAGGGATGAACCTTTTCATCCATACTGTTCCAATAACAGTATCACTTGTTTATGTCGTCACCTTAATATCGAGTTCTGGATTGGAACCATTCCAATCCATTCACTTCTACCAGAAGGTTGAATCCATTATTTGACTTGAAATTTGAGTCAGTGTGACCTCATAGTTTCAAATCATCCTCTCCATATATGTGAATGCACCCTTAGCACTTCTCAAGCGCTTAATGATGCATTTCACTCCTGTATCCTTTAAGGAACTCTTTCTTTAAAGGAATAAATTCCATATCTCAACAATTGAGATTTGTTATGAAATTTATACCAAACATTTTGACATACAGGTCAATATAATATCCCCACCAATCTATCTTAATAGATTCGTATTTCCAATACGTGGAATATTATAACTAAATCAATTATGGAAGAAAACATGGTTAACAATGCTTTCACTAATAGTAACATCTTGAAGCCATTCTCAATGACTTTGATGTTATTATCATAAAGTATTACTAAAGCGATTGTGCTCCCACTGTCCTTTCTGAATACACACTATCCGTGATCATTCTTAACGATCACATAATATTTGACAATTAAGTCAAAAACTTTTATTACAACTTAGGAAGCTTCAGTTTAATTCAAAATAATTTTGAAATCGTAACTCGCTTCCTGGACATTCTAAAAGCTTTAAAGGTGTATCATATACATCTTTATCTCAATCATATTGAATGGACGTTTTTAATATCCAACTGTCATCAGTCTCATGATAGGCAGTATTGACAAGTAGAACTTATCAATCTCAAAGTTGTAATGACAGAGAGCATCATTATCATAGATTTTAGATCATAATCTATTTTGAGCTCTTCTCATCTTGCTAAATCAGATATGTCAAACATATCCTTCTAGTCACTGAGAAAATCTCAAAAATCTATGAAGTTCTCTGATGTGTGATGACCGGTTCCAAACAACTAAAGATTATCTAATAATCTTATGTTAACTTGTGAATTTAGAACATCTTCTAGATTTATCAGCTCCCACTGTCTTCTTTGAGGACATATTCCTCTTCACAGAAGATAACTTTCAGGACGATAATTATTTCATTATCGTCTGGCCAATAACTGTAATGTCCAAACTCTTTAGACATTCACAATTCACATCACGATAATACCTGACTTTTAAATCAGGTTTATTCATAATTCACATCTCATATGAATTATTTGGTTTCCATATCTTATATGGACACACACTGACTAATTTGGAACCATCTTTAAAGTATGGACATCTAATATTCATACTTATGTTCAAAAGGAAAAGAATTAGGCAAATCTTATTATGTATTGCACCATATCTTAATAAGGTGCAATCCCTCATTCTATCAAATTGCTATGATGCACAATGAGGATCAATCGAGCGAGAATACAATTATCCTCTTAATGATATGTGTGAATCATATACTTAAGTACTAGTTTCTTTGATCAAATCAAAAATTCTAATACTTCATATTGATCTTATACCTTAATCTCTCAGATGCATTCAACTTGTACTTCAATAAGTACATATAGTCGAATAATTCCAAGAGTGAACTATAAGGTAAGTCAATAGTAGTGATTATCTTTGGCCTTTGAGCTGGTTACATCAATATGTATCAGCATCAATAATTTCTTATTGTACAACCCTATGTACAATACCATAGATAATCAGGATTCACACAGTTCATTTCTATAGAAGACTTGTGAACATTCATCACATGAAATATCACTTCAAGAATCTATAGTGCATTGACTGATTTGAATAACTATTATTCATTCTCAGTCAACGTTATTCACTTTTATAATTCTTGATATCTTATGTAACTAAATAACCATTATTCAGTTTCATTTTAGACTCCTATAGATATACAAAGATTTACTGTCAGACAGCAACCTATGAATATCATGAACAATAGTTGAGTCTAACTCAACACTTACATTTTCTCGATTTCCTTTTACTTGTCTATGTCTGCACACTATCGCAGTTCTGAGAATCATTTCCAATATCTCATGTTGGAAACGCTAATTCTCTAATAGACATGTAAAAGACGATAATAAGAATACATGAAACTTCTTTCAAATTCCATATTCTTTTTGCCTTTACCAATATCCTTATATTGGTTGCAGTGGGAGAACTGCTACTTCTCTATCTCAGCCGACTTTTCTTTATCCTTTCAAGTGTGGGTTTGACCGTTTAAAGTCTTGCCACTTGCCTTTCTCAGAGGCACATCATAAATATCTCTTCATCTTGGTCTATCCAAATAAGAGATTTCATGATGATCATTGTCTTTCATTAAGGCATACCATGAGTGCCTCTTCACCTTGGTCTATCCAAGTAAGAGGATTCATGATATCTGATTAGGATAGTGACTTTCACTTGGCCCTGAAGATATTCTTCAGAGTTTTTCTAGTCAGTCTGAGTATGAGAAGTATTGACATCTAATATGCCAAAATCTCGAATAGACGACATTTAAGTGAATCGAAGGAAATAACGTGATTTAAGCAGATAGTTCTGATAATTCAATTATGGTCTTTTATCTTGAATTATTTCCCACTATTTTTCGACGGACTGTATAACCTTCAGGTATACAGAACGGAAGACTCCGACGGTCTTCTAGTGAGGATCAGAATCTCCAAGAATCACCGTATGACCTCGGGTAAACACATAGTATCATACCATTATCTTAGAGCAACCATCTCATGGTAGTTGCAACTCCTTGCAATATCCGATCTTATTTCGGCTCCCAGGTCTTTAATGGTCCCGGGTAAACACAGTAGACCATTATACCTGGTCTAAGCTTTACCATCAATACGCGACAGAGTAGAGTAAGAATGCAGCTCCCGGGTAAACGCGAGGATAGCTACACCGTTCCTCTATTCTAATCTCAAGGCATCATAATGTCATAGTTAATAGTCCTTTCATCAGATGGTGGCAGATCTCGGGTAAACACGTAGTATCTGTCATCACTGAATCAAGTTCTAAGAACTATATTGATGGAGAGCCACGCGGTACATTCTCAATGACTCGCGCTCCGGCTTAGACTTTATGTTGAAGGTTTTGTTTATATTAAGTTGGTCTCATCCTAGGTGATAGTTTATAAATATATTGAATATATATTTAACTATATCTAGATATTAGCAATCGATTCATAATCAATAACTTAAAGGCATGCATCATCCATACATGTTCATTATGTGGTCATGGACAGCACGGTGATTAACTGGAGCCAAACAATTAATCACAAAAACTATATAACAATTATATAATTTAAACATGCAAACACATAGCCACTGGTAATCTCATCTCCTGTCGCCTTCCTAGTTGCATTTGTGGATCATCCTCGCCTCTCCTCGGTCGGCGTGATCAATTACAAATATTATATACTTTGAAACAATTTCAAATACAAATAAATTGTAAGAGAAAGCCTTATGGGCGAGTACAGTAATAGAGGGAGATAGAATTATAATGGAATGGAGAGAGGGAGGCACACAAGCCTCATTAATTAACATTTAATTAATAAACATTCACATTCCATAACAATCCACAAAATCACACACCATCATATGATATGAAATTTAACTAAGTGCATGTCCACGACCACCACAAATTTTAACCATCCACACATGATAAAACACATCACATGAAGGCTAAAATTTTGAAATTATAATAATTTTGGCTTTCTTAAAACCTGGGTTCCAATCAAAATTAGATAATTTGAATTTTCGAAAATCTTATTTTCTAACATGCAATAAATCTAATTTAAAGCATTAAACACATTAACATGCGCACATAAAGCTAAAATTAAAATTCTAAAATATTCCATGTATAATTTAGAACATTTCTAAATTAATTAATCTAACACTTAGATTAATATTAATTCACATTGATAACAATTATTAATGTAAAACAATCTAACATTTAGAAAGAATTAGAAATTCCTAAATAACATTTATAAAAGAATTTCCAACTCAAATTATTAACCCCTTAACAACTCCTTGTTAAAACCCCTTAATTAAATAATATTTCTCAATAACATTTATTAAGAAATAATAATTAGAACATTTCTAATTAACATAGTCTAACATCTTAGACTTAATTTAATTATTTAATAACATTTATAAAAGATTAAATTCCAAGTAGATTAGATCATTAAAACTAATAATTAAGAAATACTTGAGTAAACTAATTAATGATCTTAATAACTATTATTAAGACTTAATTAATCCTTAATAACTTTTATTAAGATTTATTACTCAAGAAATAATCAACTTAATTATAACTATTATAATTAGTTAATTAATCACTTAACAACTATTATTAAGTGTCTCTAAATTATTTAAATAATTCTCTAACAACAATTGTTAAAGAGTTATCTAATTAGTTAATTAAAATAAAATTAACAACATTTGCTAATTAATTTTAAAACCATGACAATGATCTAATCTCTTAAATAATTAACAACGTTTGTTAAATAATTTTAAGATCCCATCTTAAATATAAGTTAACAACATTTGTTAATATTATCTTAATCATTAATAACAACAATTGTTAATAATTAATTAAGAACCCATTTTATGTAAATAACAACATTTGTTAATTATCACTTAAGATCATATCTTATTTAACTCCTCTATTAAACAATTTAAAGTAATTAACAACTCTTGTTAATTAAAATATTAAGATCATATCTCAAAATTAACTTTTAATTATTTAATTAAAAGGATTTAACAACAATTGTTAATTAATTAAGATCACATCTTAATTATAAGTCCCTTTTAACTTAAAATAACTAATTTAATGTTTAAAACAATTTTAAACATTATTAATTTCAATTTCAAGTTAAATAGGATGGGGTTTTTAATTACATAAGGGGTTTTTGGGGTTAATTGGGCCAAAATTGACTTAATTGGGCCCAATCTGGGCTTAATGGGCCCCCTTGGCTCGAGCCAATGCAACCAAGGCCGAACCTGGCTCGTCTAGCTCGAGCCAGGGGGCACTTGGCTCGGGCCAGATGGCCCTGGGCTCAGCCAGGTGGGCTGGGGAAGCCAGGCCCAGCCCCTGGTCCGGTCTGGCTCGAGCCAGGCAGGGCCCTGGCTCGGGCGACCTGGCCGAGCCAGGTCGGGGCCTGGTGCGCCCGGGCCATGCCGGATCGGACCGGCTCGGGGCCGGCCGGTCCAGGCCCAGCTGCAGCAGGTTCGACCAGTTCTATTTTTAGGGTTTTTCAGCCTGTTTGAGGCCTGTTTTGGGCGCCGCCGCCGCCGGCAGCGAGGGTGGCCGGAATTTGAAGAGAGATGTCACCACTTCCATTTCCCCCGCCGGTGGTGGCCGGACGGCGACTCCTTCGCCGCCGGTGAACCTCCAAAGTTGGAGATTTGTGCAGTTTCGCAGATTTCAGCTTTTTCCACAATCCTTTTCAACTCTTGAAAATTATGGGAAGAAAAGCTCCACCGGCCTCCATGGAAATTTTCCGGGGATGGCGAGGGGTAGCTGGTCATACTAGCAAACCCACAGAGATGGTCCAACCATCATTAATCCCCTTTTGAAGCCCACAAATCCGGTTCTTCATCACCATGAAGAACGCGATGAAACCCTCAAAAGATTTCGTTTTTCGCACAGAAAAATTAAATTCGAAATTCTAAGTTCATCCCATGAACAATATCTATGAGGAAAAACGAATTTATGCATGAAATAATTTAGAATAATAATTTTATCGTTCCGGAGCGGATCAGAGCGGAACCTGACTCTGATACCACTGTTGGGATCCGGACAGGACGCGAAGAACGCAGCGGAAACGAAGAACAAAAATTTATCCCGCCCGATGCCCGCTGATCCGATTCGGAACGAAAAACACAAACCGAAAACTACTAGAAGTAATCCGATTACCATGCGCGGATTCGAATCCGCTTCCGTCTCGGTTCCGTCGAGGCGGTGGCGCAAGCCGCACAAGCGTCCGGCCTCCAGCGGTATCCACGCGATCCTCCGCGGTGGTTCGTCCTCGATCCCTCGTCCGTTACAGCTCGCTCGCTGAAGATCCGTCGCCGCAACGGTTGCGAAAATCCCGCCGACGGGAATTCCCGACTTTCGGGAATCACACGCGGCGGAGACGGAAGCTGTTCTGGCGTGTCGAACGGGACGCCCAGAGGAGGAGAGAGAAAGGGGGGATGACGGCCAGCAAGGAAAATCCTGGAGCTTGGCCCAGGGTTTCTCAACAGCGTGTATATATATTAAGTCGGCGCGACTTTTTCACAAAAGTCCCCGAGTTAATATAAATCCCAATTAGGATAGTTTTCCTCATGCTTCTTCAGCTGCCGAGAAGCATAAGCAACTACCCTGCCATGCTGCATTAGGACTGCGCCCAAACCTCGACGGGACGCATCTGAATAAACCACGAATCCACCTGTCCCAGATGGAAGCACCAACACTGGGGCTGACGTGAGGCGGGCCTTTAACTCCATAAAACTCTGCTCACATTCCTCGGTCCACACAAAACGAACTCCCTTTCGAGTCAACCTCGACAAGGGGGCCGCTATAGAAGAAAACCCCTGAACAAATCGCCTGTAATAACCAGCAAGCCCCAGAAAGCTCCTGATCTCAGTCACTGAAGTCGGCCTGCTCCAATCTATCACCGCCTCGATTTTGGCTGGATCCACCGCGATGCCCTTACCAGAAATGACATGCCCAAGAAAGTGCACCTTGTCTAGCCAGAATTCGCATTTGTTGAACTTGGCATAGAGTTGGTGCTCCCTTAGGACCTGCAACACCACCCGAAGATGAGTGGCGTGCTCTTCCTCAGAAGAAGAATATATCAAAATATCATCAACAAATACTACTACAAACTGATCCAAGTAGATCCTGAAGACTCTGTTCATCAGATCCATAAAGGCCGCCGGAGCATTGGTTAAGCCGAAGGGCATAACTAAAAACTCATAATGTCCATACCGAGTCCTGAAAGCCGTCTTGCTAACATCAACTTCCCGGATCCTCATCTGATAATATCCAGATCTCAGGTCGATCTTGGAAAACACCTTCGCGGACTGCAGCTGATCCAACAAATCATCGATCCTTGGAAGCGGGTACTTATTCTTTATTGTCACCTGGTTCAGCTGCCTATAGTCAATGCACAATCTCAAAGAACCATTCTTCTTTCTAACAAACAGAACTGGAGCACCCCATGGAGATGTACTGGGACGAATGAAACCCTTATCCAGCAACTCCTGCAACTGCACCTTCAACTCAGCGAGTTCGACTGGCGCCATCCGATACGGGGCCTTAGACAAGGGCGCCGTACCTGGTGCAAGCTCGATGGTAAAATCGACCTCTCGCTGAGGAGGAAGGCCAGGCAGCTCCTCAGGAAACACATCTACGAAATCACAAACCACGGGCACCTCCCAAGGGCTGGGACTAGAACGGACATCAGAAACAACAACAGAGGCAAGGAAAGCCTCACAACCACCAGCAAGCAACCTCCGTGCCTTAAAGGCAGAAATGAGAATGCCTCGAGAAGAAAGCCTAATACCTTGGAAAGAGAAGGTCGGGATGTCCGGAATAGAGAAGTGCACCCTCTTCCTGTGGCAGTCCACCTCAGCATAAAAGGCTTCCAACCAATCCATGCCCAAGATGATATCAAAGTCACGTATAGCAAGTACAACCAACTGGGCAGGTAGCACATGACCCTCAATGGTCAAAGGAACGTTCCTCAAACAATTATAAGATATCATGAAGTCTCCAAAAGGAACCTCTACCATCAAGCCATCAGCTAACTCATCAACGGGTGCAGAAAGAATATCTAGGAACTGCTCAGAAATGAAAGAATGCGAAGCACCCGAATCGATCAACACATGTGCAGAGTTCCCAAGGACAGAAAGTGTACCTTCCACCAAGTTGGATGCGCGAGCCTCCCTCTTGGTGATAGCTAGAACTCTCCCCTGGGTCCTCGACTTCTTCTGATCGCCATAACCCTGCCCATGACCATGCCCCTGCGGGCATTGCCTCGCCAAATGGCCCTGCTGGCCGCAAGTGAAACACCTCCTGGGAAGAGTGGGACACTGAGTCCCGCCATGGGCACCACCACAGTGTTGGCAGACTGCTGGAAGCCTCTGAGCTGGCTCCTGCGGTGCACTGGACACTGACTGACTCTGCTGACTCTGCCTGGGCATGTTGCTGCCGCTGCTACCACTACTGCTGCCACCACCTCGGAAGAACCTCCTGAATCGGGATCCGAGTGACGACGATCCCGATCCGATCGAAGGAGCCGGTGTCGCTGCCTTACCCCTGCCACGCACTGGCCCCTGGGCAGTCAGTCCTCTCTCCCGGGCCGACTGGTTCTGCTGAGCCTCTACTGCTGCTGCACACCTAACTGCTGACGCCAAGTCTGTACAACAGTGGGACGCCACGAAGTTCCTCAGACTAAGCCTCAGTCCGTCCACAAACCTCTCCGTACGACGCTCCTCGTCCCCAGATATGAAAGGCACGAACCGTCCCAGCGAAACAAACTTCGCTTGATACTCAAGTACCGTCATACTCCCCTGCGTCAGATCCATAAACTCCCTCTCCTTGGCTCTTTGAACATGTCTAGGGAAATATTGTGCATTGAACTCCTTAACAAAGGTCTCCCATGAAATTTCCCTAAGACTCCTGTCCTCATAAGACAAACTCTTCAATGTGGTCCACCAGTCATAGGCGCTATCCTTCAGCATGAAGGTAGCCAACGGGGTCCTCTCTACCGCTGCACAATCCATGGTATCGAAGGTCTTCTCTATCTCTCTAAGCCAGTGAATGGCCTCATCAGGGTCGGGACGACCGGTGAAGTGAGGTGGCCTCAGCTTCAGGAACCTCTCAAGTGTAGCTGTGGACCCTCCCCGAGCACTAGAACTCTCACTAGGATCTCGTGTCTGATATCTAGCCATAGTGTCCATCATGGCCTCCATAAACTGCTCTACACTCGGCCTCCCTGCCTCGGACCTGTAGACAGGCTAATTTTGACGTCATTTCGAGTAAATTTCATATCATATAATAATGCCTCAGAATGGTCTGATAATTTATCATTAATTAATTTTTATTAATCTTTTTAAGTGTCGGGTTTAACAGATGTGTTTAAGTTAATCAATTGAATTGATTTTAGCTCAAATTTGAGTTAAAATATGAAGAATTCTAAAAGACGTCGACCCAACTGGACGCCATTTAGAGTTTATTCCTGTTTTAACGATTAAATTTGAATTTTAATTAATTAATTTATTAACTAAAAGGCGTCTTGTAATGTAGACGCGTTTTAAGTTTCCTAAATGGTTTTAACTTCTCCTCCGGATGTTTATCCTTATCTTAATTAGTCTAAAAGACGTCTACATACGTAGACGCGTTTTTCCTAATAAAGATAAAGATAAGTTTTTCCCGGATATTTATCCTTATCTTAATTAATCTGAAAGGCGTCAGCAAAGGTGGACGCGTTTTAGATAATTACAGATAAAGATGAATTAATCAGTATTTATCTGTCGGTTAAGATGGATAAATTCGGAGTTTTCAAATGTTAATCGCGAACGCAAGAAATGCATATAAATACCCTGCATGTTGAAGAAAAAAGAGAGAACAGAATAAAATTGAGTTGAGCCATAGCATTATAGTGAGTTGAAGATCGGAGCAACAACGTCGTAACGCCGGAGCGCTGCCATTTCTAGAAGACGGCGTCCTTTCAAGATCTTCATCCTTTCAAGGCTTCAACCAATTGGGCATAAGTTTTTCATTACTGCATTTATTTCATTAGTTTTATTCTTCATATTCACTTCATGCAAACACACACTACAGCATAATCTTTCAAAAACCTACTTGATCTAAGGGGTTTCAAAGCCATTAAAAAAGTGAGTTTGCTGTTTTAAATATGCTTAAAATCATGATTAGTTCAGATACTACTTCTATTTAAATTCTCATCATAGTTCTTCATTTTCTGTTTTTTTTTTTGTCTCTGCTGCACTCAACAACAACAACAAGAGATCAAAAAGGGGAAATCAAGCACAACTTCTGGACGATCCTCAACCTCAAATTCCACAGCAAGAACAAAGAAGCAAAGAAAGGGCTCTCTTTCTTCAGCCGGCTGAGGAAGGGGAACCAAGGACTCAATCTTCCGCGTTTGAAAGGTAGGCGATCATACTCTCTTTTGAAACTTTTTAAGTTAAAAGTTTCTGGCGATCACTGCACTTTAGTTGCTGTTTTTAATAGGTTAGTTTACACCTAAACAACATAGATATTTCATGTTAATCACACGGTCATTCTAAGCACCTACAGGACCCACTAGGGGCATCTCCCCGCTCTCGAATAACCGGCATCCTCTTCCTGGGAGCCATCTACTCGCCTACAATTACAAGATCAAAAGGTTCTAATTAGAGTCCTAAAACCTATGCTATCGCCGTGCCTGTATGGGATAATGTATTTATTTGCCGAACTTACGACATTTAACCTAGTTATTTATTTATTTGCCAGACCGTATGCTCTGATACCAACTGTAACGACCCGCCACCCTATAATCGGGGATCCGATTACTAAATGGGTACCGAATCATTAATTTGGAACTAAACCAGGATCTAATAAGTCTGGGAAATAAATAATAAACTAAGCTAAACATTCACATCGCATTGAATTGAAATGAAAGTGCGGGAATTAAAATTATTACAATACGACTCGATACAGCAAATAATTACATACTCCAACTGAAAAGAAATAATTAAACATACAGGCCAGAAATAAATAACAACTACATCGGGGCATACCCCGGAACAACCGCTGAAGGCGCTCAACACGCGGCCGCACACGCCGCCCTAGGTCTGCTGGGAGTCCTCACCTGAAAACCGCAGGGGTGAGTCTCAAAACAAGACTCAGTAGGGATCCTTCGATCCCCACTGCCCACGCACACACCCACAAGTGCAAAGTACAGCTAACGGTAAAGTAACGAGCACAGTTGTAAGTACAATTCCTAGTTCTCAACGTGGAATCACATGCAATCGAAAATATAATAAACATGCATATTCTAAACCAGCCGACTAGGGAATCCACAACTGCCGTCTCGGTAGAGCTCGCCAACCACACAAACAACGGTGGGAAAACCTCGACCCGCTGAGGCCAAGCAGTAACCCCTCGGATAGCACACTAGCTACTCCGGCCCAACCGGCTCAGGTGGCTACTCCTTCCCTCAGCATGAGTGACTCTCCGAATGTACCACTCCGACACCGGTACTAGCTGACCCCGGGGTTCACCAGGTGACCCTCTCTCACTAGGCGTCACCCCGCCCATGCCCCTGTAGACACGCTAATTTTGACGTCATTTCGAGTAAATTTCATATCATATAATAATGCCTCAGAATGGTCTGATAATTAATCATTAATTAATTTCGAGAAAAATTAATTTTTTTAAGCTATCTTCGTTGATGATTTCGAGAAAAATTCTAATCATGTGATGTTAAGAGCGTGTCTCATCACACCTTGGCATCACCTTTTCAGTACATTCCATTCCATTTCACTCCCTTGCAAAGACAATGCCAAGGTGAGGCAACTGTAGACACGCTAATTTTGACGTCATTTCGAGTAAATTTCATATCATATAATAATGCCTCAGAATGGTCTGATAATTAATCATTAATTAATTTTTATTAATATTTTTAAGTGTCGGGTTTAACAGATGTGTTTAAGTTAATCAATTGAATTGATTATAGCTCAAATTTGAGTTAAAATATGAAGAATTCTAAAAGACGTCGACCCAAGTGGACGCGATTTAGAGTTTATTCCTGTTTTAACGATTAAATTTGAATTTTAATTAATTGATTAATTAACTAAAAGGCGTCTGGTAAGGTCGACGCGTTTTAAGTTTCCTAAGTGATTTTAACTTCCCCTCCGGATGTTTATCCTTATCTTAATTAGTGTAAAAGACGTCTACACAAGTGGACGCGTTTTACCTAATAAAGATAAAGATAAGTTTTCCCGGATATTTATCCTTATCTTAATTAATCTGAAAGGCGTCAGCCAAGGTGGACGCGTTTTAGATAATTACAGATAAAGATGAATTAATCAGTAATTATCTGTCGGTTAAGATGGATAAATTCGGGATTTTTCTATGTTAATCTCGAACGCAAGAAATGCCTATAAATACCCTGCATGTTGAAGAAAAAAAAAAAAAGAGAGAACATAATTAAATTGAGTTGAGCCATAGCGTTATAGCGAGTTGAAGATTGAAGCAACGTCGTAACGCCGGAGCGCTGCCATTTCCAGAAGACGGCGTCCCTTTCAAGATCTTCATCCTTTCAAAGCTTCAACCGATTGGGCATAAGTTTTTTTCATTACTGCATTCATCTTCATTAATTTCATTTTTCATATTCACTTCATGCAAACACACACCACAGCATAATCTTTCAAAAACCTACTTAATCTAAGGGGTTTCAAAGCCAATTAAAAAAGTGAGTTTGCTGTTTAAATATGCTTAACATCATGATTAGTTCAGATACTACTTCTATTTAAATTCTCATCATCATTGTTTCTTCATTTTTCTGTTTCTGTCTCTGCTGCACTCAACAACAACGAGAAATCAAAAGGGGGAAATCAAAGCATAACTTCTGGACGATCCTCAACCTCAAATTCCACAGCAAGAACAAAGAAGCAAAGAAATGGCTCTCTTTCTTCAGCCGGCTGAGGAAGGGGAACCAAGGACTCAATCTTCCGCATTTGAAAGGTAGGCGATCATATTTCTTTTGAAACTTTTTTTAGTTAAAAGTTTCTGGCGATCACTGCACTTTAGTTGCTGTTTTAATAGGTTAGTTTACACTAAACAACATAGATATTTCATGTTAATCACACGGTCATTCTAAGCACCTACAGCCCCCACCGGCGCTGTGCTCACGCCCCCACCAGCACAGGGTGATAAAGCGCTACAATGTCACTCCAGGTCCACAGTAACACAAAACCCAGCACAGTACGATCCGGTTACGTGAAAAGTCCGCAATCGCATAACACACATGTAGCATCGTCCGGTCATGAAGAATCTATCTCTACCGGGTACACTAAAACATGCACTAACCATCCGACTAACAGTATGAACACATTTTACTGGCATGAATTAGTGAGGTTCTGTCTTGAATCGCGTCGCCCAAGGCCGACGCCATTCAAGCTCCATGTACAGGTTCATGTAAAACAGTCTTCAGAATCAGGCCCTAAAAGGCGTCGACACCAGTGGTCGCCTTTCAAAAAGCGTCGACATCCTCAGACGCCATTTAGTACAGAAATCCAGAAATTCCAAAGAAATTATCCAGGGGATTTCTGCCTTAAAAGGCGTCATGGTTGCCCGACGCTATTCAAAAACGCGTCGACCACCCATGACGTCTTTTAGTCCCATAATCCTGAACTGGCAGACTCTCAGTCAGGCGATTCCTGTCTAAAAGGCGTCGTGGTGGCCCGACGCCCTTCAAAAAGGCGTCGTCCATGCACGACGTCTTTCAACCCCAAGAACCAGAGTCTGTCATGAGCCCGAGGGCTCCCTTTTCAACCCAAACAACCCCAAAATCACTCAAAAACGGAGGAGAAAGAGGGGCAATACAATCCATAGGAAACCACATTCATAGTAAATCCCCCATATCATCAAAAGAACACCTAAACATGTTCATTCTACCCCCCCCCCCCCCCCTAAAAATCAAAGATCCATAACATACTTAAACGGGGAAAAACATGGTTTAAACACGATGGTATGGGAACCGTCACCCTACCGGATACTTGGACGCCTCCGAGCTTCAAGCCGTCCACCAGTCTCGCCCCACGCCGCCGCCGGTACCGCCGTGGTCGTCCTTGCTCCACCGTGACGTCGGCCGCCGTCCGGAGAGTAGAACGCCGCAGTGGAGGTGGAGGTGGTAGTGGTAGGAGCTAGGTAGAGGATAGAGTGGAGGGAAAGGTGAAATGGTGGAAGGAAAAGAGAGAGGAGGAGGATCGCCGCCGAGTTCGCCGGAGGGGAAAGAGAGAAAGGGAGAAGGAGAAAATGAGGGAAAGAAGGAGGGCTTGCGGGGTTAACCAGAGGCTGGCTAAAACGCGTCGACATCCACGGACGCCTATCAGGTGATATGACGGCTGCTCTGACAAGTTTCTGAAACGCGTCGATCGAGGCAGACGCCGTTCAGCCGACATGTCAGGGCCGTACTCTGACACACCCAGAGTCGCAGTCTGAAAGGCGTCGTCCTATGTGGACGTCGTTCAGATGATGCGACAGGGCCGTACTCTTCGCAGCCCAAAGCCAACCCACGTGGCAGAACCTGAAACGCGTCTGCGACGGTGGACGCCGTTTAAACCGCGTCTCGCAGGCTCGACGCGAAACAACACAGAGTCCCAGACCCCACTAGGGCCAGAACTACAGGGTCCGACTCCGAAAACCGGATCCGAAAGTCTCAATCCTTACATGCCTCACCTGGATTTGTTGTCGAAAACTAGGAAAAAACTATCTGGCTCTAATAGGGCCCCTTGGCCAATTTTTCCTTTTTTTTGTATGCTCTATACTCCTTGTGGAGAATTTTTCATCTTCCAAATGATTGTTAACTAGAATGAAGTTAGCATTAAATACTTAAGTCACATAAATTTATTTCTAAGTATAACTATTTTTAGAGATTAAAACTAAAAAATTCAAACGAGAACACGTATTCACACTCTCTGATAAGAAAAGTACATTAAAAATGTAAAGAATACGTACATAAAAAGTGACTTGAGAAAATAAAAGACCAAAGGAGGATTTAAGATTTCAGACCCCATTCGGGTATCCAATGACTAAAAAATTCAAAATTGGATTTCATAAAAGTTTGATTTGATGTGTTTATGTAATCAAATAAATAAGTATGCATAATATTTTAAGTTTATTTAATAGATAAATGAAATTTGGGCATGCTATGTTGGAGTCTTTTTTATTTTATCAAAAGTGTTTACAAAGCCTATGTGATGAAGAGGGCATACAACTTGACATTTTAAACTAACATTTCTCTTAAGTAGGAGACTTTGTCGCACCAATGTAATTGCAAAGATGTTTTCATATCACTGTGATCATCATGTCTTCTTCAGACGATCATTTCGAATTCTGACGTCCTACTGTATGAAGGAATATTCTCTTCACGGGCCACACCACATGCAAGGAGCAATCTTTTTGGTCGATAGGCTGCCATATTTCATTTAACAAATAAAGTGCTACAGAGAGATACATAGAACATCCACAAGTAAGAAACAAAGCAAACTAAGAAGCTGCGAACTAAGAATAGAGAAGCTATTCTATAGTCGACAAATAAAGCCAAAACCACAAAGGGAAAGCTAAAACACAAATGGTGATACATCCGTAGTAGGAACCATAGGATAGTAAGTAGGCGATACCCAAAGACCCGCCGTGGGAACGAGCGAACTCGGGGAAGAAGGATACCTTCTGTGGAGATACCGACCGAAGTTGTCGGAAGAACTGCACCATTTAAGCAGTTGCAAAGAGGGGAACTCGGAGTTGTATGCCATCAAGGGGTGCACAAAATAAGGTCAAGGACTCGAGTCCTCACAACAAGCTCCAAGGTCCGAGGTTAGGAACCACACCAAGCAACACCGTCACCACTAGAACACTGGATGCCCACTTCCAAGCCCTCAAGATCCTGTACAGAAACACACCACAAAACACATTGGGGGAGGAGATAGAATGAGGAAGGAAAGGGAAGAAAGAGGAGATAAGCACTGCAGTACAAGATGAAAGTCTAAGTTGGCGAGGTCAAACTCGCTCGAAAAGCCAAAAAGGGGCTATCAAAGCCCAACAAAACCAGAGGGGTGTGAAAGGAGGGGCGATGGAAGAGGATGCGACGGAGGGTGGATCTAAGAGGAGAGGCGAGGGAAAAACACTAATCTAAAAGGGGGAAGACGTGGGATGCGATGATATGAGTGAAGGGGTGAGGTGAACAACGTAGAGGAGAGGGAGCGAGATGATCGGTGAACAACGTAGAGGGGGGTGATGTATATGGGGGAACAAGGAGAAGGGGAAAGAGGGGATCTAGATGGGAGGATGAGAACAAGCACACATAATGGGCAAGATAAATGGCGAACAACGTAGAGGGGGGCGAGATCATCAACGAAAGAAAGAGGGAAGACGGCGATCTAGGCAAAACACGAAATTGGCAAGGAGGCCCCCATCCCAAAAAAGCCGACGGCGAGAATACCCGGGAGCCAGCGCCATCGAACAAGACCGCCTTCTCTTCCAAGAAGGACAAAGGTTTCCTAAGGCAAGGGGAGAGGAGAGCCGCTCCCACCTGCAAGGAGCAATCAGTCATTGGCTCACATGAACTTTAGAATGAATTCTTCCTTCTGCATAACCGCTAGAGGTGAGATTAGAATCCATGACCTCCCTTAGGTTAAGAGAAATCCAATACCTAGCCTAGAGCCGGGAGTTCCATATTTGAGTAACTTATGTGCGGCAACAAATTTCACGATGTTGTTTGGATGATTTGTTAATGCTAATTTGATGCAGATTGGGCCTCCCTCTATTGGACTCTAATGCGGCATCCTGGATGTCACCCCTTCAGGGCTCCCAAGTCCCAACAAGGTATTAGATAGTTCTATCAACATCAATTTTAATATGATATTATTGTTAGTGTTTACTTACATAAATAGAATATGCTATTATAAAAATAAATATGAACATATATTAAAAATATTATAGATTAGCCCCTGTTATAACAAAAATAATGCAGATACAAATTTACATAAAAAATATTAGAGACTAGCCTTTATGTAAATGGTGGCCGCAGACAGGGAAATATCAATTATGAAGCGATGACAAGTGACAGTCTTTAAGTTCTCCTTCCATATTCTTAGACTTTGCTTTGCATTGCCAATACTGGTGAATGGTGATCATACTTTTGGTTACGTGGAAAGAAACCCAATGCTAATGGTTTTTTATTGTACAATAGACCGTTGGAAAGTGCCGAAGGCATCGTATGCTTGCCTATCATGGCCCAAGCTTTGGGATAAGATCCTCGACCCTGAAGATATCACAAGTTATCATTTAAGGAATCATGAACGATTAAAGTTTGAGATTCTTATACTCTTTTAAGATTTTATTTATAAAATTAATAGTTGTATTTTTATATTATTTCGAGTAACCTCACCAATATTCTTATAGTTAGTCTCTGTAAAAAATATGGCAACAATTCTTTTTTTTTAACCATCAAATTTAATATTTCGATGAAAATATTTTAAAAAAATAATTATATTTTGCTTTTAAATTTTATTTTCCATTTCTCGCAAACTCCTTGCCTTTGGATCAGATCTTCTGCTCTTAAATAACTTCGTAACAAGATACTTCAACATGAAGCTCTCTCTCTCTCTCTCTCTCTTTATATATATATATATATATATATATAAGGAGATAGAGAAAGAAAGAGAATTGAAGAAACATGAAAAGTATTTTCGACTTTTTAAACTTTGATTAAGAGTCAACCATAGTTAAACAAACAATTTTAACATAATATTAATAAACAGTGACGACTGGGATATCTTTGCAAGTATTATGATGCAGTGATGTTTGAACATCAAACTTGATAAAACATAATAAAAACTAATAGCAAATATAATATTAAAACTATCATATTTGACATAAACATTTGACATGACAACCAAACAACCTTACAAATCTACCTTCCCTCTGCCCCTAGGATCCTTCCTCCTCCACTTTTTGACATTCTTGTGCACGTGCGAGGCATTGATGTACTGGCCATACATAATGGGTTGTTGGGAAAGATATGGGGAATCAAACTTTGAAGAAAACAAAGCGTGTAATGAGAAAAATCAAAGGGGTGAAAGGCGATTCGATTCCCTTTGTCGTGTAAAAGGCTGAAAAAAATTGAAGGGTGATAGGAAGAACAAAAGGAAAAGAGGGAGGATTACACAAGAGCATGGAACATTCCTTAAAGTTGGTACCATGTGCTTTTCAATGTAGAGCTTGGTTGCATTTTCTTTATGTCTTCTCACTTTTCACTGTTGTGGTAGAAATCCCATGGTTCAGCTTCTAGAACAAACAAGATAGAAAGATAAATAAAATAAGGTATATGCACCTGAGAGGTATCAAGAACGCTCACTGCCGTTATCTAGATTTTTGAAAGCTAACTTCCAAGAGATCTATATATAAGACAATCTCGAGACAAACATAGATAAAAACCAGAAGATTAAACTTTTGCACTCAATGAGATGTTAACCATAATCATTGATTTTTTTTTTAATATTTACTGTATTTCAATCCTTGTGTGTAGTACAAAGACTGTTACCCACTCTTACTTTTCTCCATAATCTTTTTTTTTTTTTTTTGAAAACGAAAACAATAAAAAAGATTCTTCTAATATTATTTTTTGCACTTCACGTTCCTAAATGGATCCATAGTTTATCTCAAAAAGCAAGCATCCAAATCATTTTGAAATGATGCTTTAGTCGTGCGTTTCCAGGTTTCATACTCGCATTTGTTTCGCGTTTTAGAGTAGTAAACTGGAACTTTAACATTAGGAGGCTAGGAGCATGTGTCCCTTCAACCACTCTCAAAGGAAGAATCAGAAGTTTCTACCAACACTCCATGTTTTCAAAAGAGGTATTAACATATTTTTTGTTATTAAATTAACCAATAAATATTTGTTAGACTAAAATTAGTTGACATCCCATCTTGGAGAAGCTTTTCAAACATGGGACATCCTACAAAGACAAGAAAAAAATCGTTTGCACTATAGTTATCAATTCAACAAATTATATATGTTAGATCTGAGTATTTAAGAAGGTTTACCATATAATAGATATATAATTTTTAGTTGGATCTTTTACTTTTCAATCCATATAATCTGTCATGTTCTATATTAGTTCCTATAAATTTTATATCTATTTTAATCTTTCAACTATTTTTTAAAAGGCCATCCGAACAGCAATCTTCACAAAATATTCTTCTCGTATGCCATATTTCCACCAAAATGTATTAAAAATATTTTGTGAATATTCTTAGTATATTATTTTTTTTATGGTTACTGGTTGGAGGGATTTTTTACGAACATTCAAAGATTGTAAGGCATTTAAAATAAGTATGAAGATTGCAAAGGCTAATATGAAATATCGATAGATTATATGGACTAAAAAATAAAAGATCTTACGAAAAATTATATATTTATTATATGGTAATTCATGAATATTCCTGCCATGTAGCATATTTCCATCCAAATGTATTAGGAATATGTTTGTGAATATTCTTATCATATTCTTTTTTTTAACGGTTGCTAATCGTAGAGACATTTTAGGGAACGTTCATAGATTGTGAGACGTTAAAACAAATATGAAAATTGCACACACTACTACAGAATATTAAAAGATTATAAGGAACCGAAAATTTAAGAAAATATTTTTGAGTATTTTAAATTAATTATGTCTTGTATGTTTTAAAATTTATCTCACATTGGCCTATGTTTCTATTCCTCTAGCAGAATTCCAAAAAAAAAAAAAAGAGAGTAATAGTATATGAAGAACCGGGTACCATCAAAGATTGGCACTTCTAACTTTTGGACTTACTATAAAATTAAACATGTCTTTTTCAACTGTTTGTAGGGTTCGTCTACAATTCAGAGATTAGTTGACAACGACATGAAAACCAACATCATTAGCTCCATCAAACTTCCCTAATTCATGTTCACATCCATAATTAAATGAAGAACCACAACAATTTGGATAATTAATAGGAGCATTACGAGTCATTGAAGGGGCCTCCACTGATGACCTTATTATGCCGGGAAGGGGAAACGTCCAAGTAAGTCTGATTGGCTCATTAAATGCCCACAGTGTTCAAATTTATCAGTTCACATCAAAGACACCAAGATGTTAGGTGCTTAATGTGACAAAATCTGACCATGGTGGGCCCCCTCCAAGCGTGACTTGCTTTACCACAGCACGCACCACATATAATTATGGCAAAATGACAGTTCTCGTCACGGCACGGCAAGGCACTGTCCTCTTCCTCAAGAGCACTAGCATAGGCCCACCTGATTTGATCATCACCGAGGGCCCTGGGACCATGGAATGGGTGGCCACTGATGGAGGACCACAAGGGATGGGCAGCTATGATGGGTGGTGCTCGGTGTGCCCAATTTTGATCCTTGCAAGGAAGGAAGGGGGGGCTGCGAGGGCGTTAAAAAAAGATAAATGCTCGTGGGCCGGCATCACTGAAAGGTCCATGTAACTGACTTCCTTTTGTTTCCTCTGCCTTCGGCTGTTTGCAGCAGTGTGATGGTAGATCTTTTCCACTGTATTGGGTGGGGGGAGATGGTGACATCAATGGGACTCCGAAAGCGAAGTCTCTCCTTCCCCACCGTTGCCCAAAGAGGTAGGTTTGGACGAATCATGTAGAGGTCGGAAATTGGTTGATTATAGAATACATAGCTTGTTAGCCTGTGAGGACGAGCAACAAGTGGAGATGGTGGAGGCTGATGCTGTAGTCCTTGTTACCTAAGATGAGGATTAGAGGTGGGCTTGGCAAGGGAGAGGAGGGGAAGCTAGATGGAGTCTACCAGGGAATTGGGTTAGGGGTCCCCTCTTGTGGTCGAGGGGAAAATCCTTGAGACAGTAGAAAGATTGGGCAAACGGATAGGCATGTACGAGAAACATTTGAGGTGTCAAAGGAAGTGCTAGCCATCCTAAGTTTCCAGATAGAGCAATGCTAGCCTTACTCTTCTGTCTTCCATCACTTTCTTATCCCTGTAAAGAAGAAAATTTTGAGCAAGGACTATATTATAAGTTCATAGTGGGGGGTTGGCGTAAAGTTCACATGCTGATTGTATTTTCCTCACCAATTTGAGACTAATATTTTAAGAATGGCTTTTGTATTTTGGATGGAATCATTACTTTACTATTGTGATTTCTTTCATTTTCTGGTCAGAATAGTTCAATGGATGACAACAAAAATTGGATCCTCTAAGCCTCCTTTCCTTATGTCTCTTGCGCCTCTGGCTATATGGGGGAGGAGATGATAGAGTACAGTCTGATCATCTCTAGATGTATGGAGGAAGAGGTGATAGAGAACAGTCTCATCCTTTTATGTTCAAATGATTCATTCACTTTCTCCCCATGTATTTGGTGGCGTACAAACATGCAAAATGGAAGGCACAGAGGATCCCATTTTCTAGCAAGATATCCCTTACTTCAAAGAAGAAAGAGCGAGTCCACCAAGATGCAAAGATTCTTCTACTTTTTTGGAGATTTGTTTTTAACCTCTAAACCACCCAAGAGGGCGAGAGGTTCTGCCTCATAGAGACTAGAAATCCGTGGGTGGGTGCTCATTTAGGGGTGGGTCAAACCATTGATCTCTACACTTAGTTGGGGAGGTTTGTCCAATGCATCACAGATGTGGGGAGGGCTTGGACCATGCTTCATGAGTTGGCCCTAATAAGTTATAACCCTAGATCTTTTAATGGACTAAGCCTAACATAGTTGACGTATTATTAGCTGTTGACAGGGGGCCTAACTTGTTGAGTTGAAGTTTATGATATGTCACACCTCCATTTCGTAAAACTCTCAACTTTTATCGATAATAAAGATTAGTTTTGTAATTTCGAAATTTTAAGAAGTTTTTGTTGCATAGACTTACATCCTACATCACACGAGAGGATATAATCTACATTCAGGACAACTTTAAACATCCAATGTTCTCTCTTCACAAATCAAGAACCTTGTCAGCATCATTCATGTTTCACCTAATGGGGTTTATATATTATTATGATTTATGTTAACATGCAATGAACATCTGATCAAAGAGGTCTCATTAATTATATTAATTGCGTAAAAGGTTACGTTAAAAATAACTTTAATAAAAATTATCTGATCAAACCATCAAATGATTCTCAATGAATATAGCAAGTAAAATGATAACAAGTCAATGAGTATGGCAAGTAGAATGATAAAAAGTATGGGATAATATTATTCCTCTTCACATATAGCTTTACTACTGTCATCCGGAAATTATAATCTAATGGCCAATGTTCAAGTTACATGCTTCTATGAGTGATTTGTACTCATGGATTGTGATGAGTCAGGAACAATGACTCTTTTGGTGCCTTTATTATGTGCCACGTCTCAACATTATCTGCTACTAGATCAGGAAAAGAGTATAGAGTAATACTTGCTGCATTGTTGGGGGTGCAAAAATAGTGAGCTGGAATGACCCCCCATTCAGTTTTGACATTTGGAAAGTCCACATAGTCTCTGTCCCATATTAAATGCATTCTGATGTTATCCGCGTGTCAACATAATGGGAATGTTAGATTAAAATTTTTTTAAAAATTACTTAGCATATTGTGATCTCAAGAGCATCCTGAAGCTAGAGTATTATGCACTCGAGAGCTTCAGGATGCTCTTGAATGCTTCATGATGCTTTCGAGGTCATAATGCTCTAGAATCTTTCGAGAGCATCGTACTTTTGAATTCATCAGATGCACTCTAGAGCATCCTGAAGTGCTCAACAACATCCTAAAGCGCTCGAAGTTGAGCATCATGCACTCGAGAACTTTGCGATATTCTTGAACGCTTCAAAATGCTATCAAAAAGTAGTTTGACATGTAGATTTTTTTATAAATTTTTAATTTGACGTCCCCTATGTGCACTGACGTGCTGATGATGTCGGGACGCATTTAATGGAGGGATAGAAGTAAATGACAAAAAGGGTTAGAGGGGCTCATTCTAGTTCACCTTGCAGTGGTACAACAAGCATTACTCAAGAAGATAAATAGAAGTTTGGTGCATCGCCAGTGGGCTTGAAATCCATAACTAGAAGACTTTACAAGTTACTTTAAACTATCTTTAACTTCTAGTGTATGTGATATGATATTTAAGTTATTTCAACTGGTTGATTTGGTCACATTAGGAACTTTTGTGATAATATTTTGTTTCTAATCTCCGTCTTGGATTATTAATGAATATATCGTGAGTTTTACAAGTTGCACCGTAATAAGTTGAGGTGAAACGAGCCACTCAGCCCCATTCCATCACTTGGAACATGTACCGATTATGTCCCCTTGCTCAAATGCACCCTAACATTAGCGAAAAAAATAAAAAAAAAAATTATCCACAAGTTGTGCTCTTCAAGCGCATCCTGAAGTACTCGAGAGCATCATGGAGCTCTTGATGCATCGAGATGCTCTCAAGCACATATATCATGTGCTCAAGAGCACCTCGATGCGCTCATCAAATGTATTAGGGCGCGCTCAAGAGCACTCTTGAGCACGTCTTAACGTGCTCGAGAGCTCCATGATGCTCTCGAGTGTTTTAGGATGCGCTCAAACAACACAACATGTAGGTAATTTTTTAATTTTATTTTTTCTTTTTGATGTCAGGACGCATTTATACAGGAAATAGGGCCATATACAGTTCCACGTCAACTTGTTGCGGTGCAGCAAGTAAAACTTATTTATCATAAGACCTTTCGTTCGTACGTACCAAAATAAGAATGGAGATTTTTATATCCTTTTGAGTGTGTATGTAGTATATCTCCACTCTATACGAGATTACGAATAAATATATTATTTTATTTTTTATCTTAATAAATACTTATTTTATTTATTTATTTTGAGTAAAAATTATATCACGAATTAAAAAAAAAAAAAAAAGCTCCAAACAATTTCATCTTGAGATCAACATAATGCACATGCCAAATTAAGATTCTGAACAGAATGGGTGTGATATTCCTTTTTCTCCTTTCTTCTTCCTCTCCTGTTCCTCCACCATTTCCAAATTCCACCTGGTCTTCCATCCTCTTCCTCCTTGTCTTTCTTCCCCTCTGTTTCCCTTCTTTTCTCCCTTTCCTCATCTCCGTTCCTCACCCCTCTTTCTTGCCCTATGCTCGCCTCTCCTTCCTCTCCATTTCTCACCCACTCTCTCCTTCCCCTCTACTCTTCTTCCTCCATGTTGTCTTCTCTCTCCATCCTTTCCCCCTCTCCTACGCTACCTTCGCTTCCGTCCTTAGGAGCTCATAGATCCCCCCTCCCCCGCCTTCGTTACCCCCCTATATCCCATCCCTACCGCCCTCCCTCCTTCCATCCTCGTTCGACCAATCTCACCTCATTTTTTGTTCCATTTTGTCTTCGCCCTATGGAGTTTTTGCTTGGAACAGGGGTTTGGTTGCCTCTAGGCTTCCGGATTTTTTATTTCCTTTTAATCAGTATTTTGTGTTTAGCTTTTCTTAGCCCAGGTCTCGCCACCTTGATCGATCGTGGATTTGGCGAGCTTCATTGGTGCTTCTATGGTAGCAGAGGTTTCCAGACTGGTCTCGGAAGAGAATCCTGGAGATGATGGTGGTGCTCATGGTATTGCGCTCCTTTTGTGCGTCCGTACCGACGTGCGTCTCCAAGCACACCTTTGTTCGTCTGCCTTGAAGTTGTAGTGCTGTTCTAGCTACCCCCTTGCCGGCATCTCCATGGAGGCTTATCCCCTTCCATTCGCAAACTGCACCCAGCTGGTTCTCCAGTGATGTGTTTGGCTTTTGTCTAATGGTCCCTTGGTGACTTGTCCTTTGGCATGTGTTTCCTCTTTGTCTTCTGTTTCTTTGTACCGGTTCGGCACTGGTGCCATTAGGCTCTATTACTTGTATCCTTCATCTGTCTTTTTTATGCTTTCACTATGTTTATGTACCTTTCCCTATTTTTGTACTCTAACTTTAGTTAAATGAATGGATATCTTTTAATGTTTAAAAAAAGAGATATGCCCAAACCCGAAATCGACGTACCCACCTTAAATTTCTTTTTTTTTTTTAACAGACATGGAAACAAATTCTTTTATGTTAAAGTCCTACATAGTTGGTAAATGATGCAGATTTTAGGTCCGGATTTACAAAAAGGTCCTGACAAGGATTTAAGGTAAAATGGGCTAGCAAGTTGTCAATCAGTAAATGACAAGTAATACTTGCCGTACCTTATGTTAGCTTGCTGCACAAATAATGAGCAAAAAAAAATCTTTTGAATTTTTTTTATGGTTTGCTCCATTATGCTCTATACTTTCATATAATATGATTCCCGATCTAACAACTCAAAAAATTTTAAACGATAAAAAATAAAATAAAATTCTAATATATTCGGCTTGACCCATTAAGGACCTTTTTACTGTTCATTGAGATCTAATTTTTATTTTTAAAATTTTTTAAATCGTTGGGTTGAAGATTAGGTTATAGAACATGTAAGACATGGTGCGGTCAACCATATTTTTTTTTTTTAAAAGTTCTTCTTTTTTGTATCGCACCCCTGCTATGCAGCAAAGTATTATTGTATGTAAAATCTAGATGAGTAAGACTTGTTGCATTAACTTTTAGTGTTGTACCAACGGTTAATGTAGCAAACATTAGAAAAACAAAAAAAATTTAGCTCGTGTCCTTATGTTCTACGTGCCTATATAAATTGATCTCTGATCGGACGACTTAAAATTTTTTTAAAAAAATCAAAAATCAAATCTTAATGAACAGTAAAAACACCATTGATGATTCGAGTCTGATAACAATTTTTGATTTTTTTTTAGATCGTCTGCTCAAAGATTGACTATATCAACATATAAAACATCTTGGAGACTTGCAACAAGTCTTAAGTGTCTAACTCAATGTAGGGTCATCAGATCCGAAGGACCCTTACTGACAAAACTTAATATACGAACTCTAGCATCTAGCATCTTCTTATTGATCAGGTGCATTACACACACAATTTTTTGGGGAAAAAAAGTAATACTTGCTGAATCACATGCATTCAGAGTGTAATTCAAAAAATGATACTTTTTTTTAATTTTTTTTATAGTAGGTCACACCATATCCTATATGTCCGAATAATCCAATCATCAATCGGGTAACTCAACATTTCTAAAAGATAAAAAAATTGAACCCTAATTTTTTGAGACTCGGTCCATTAAGTACGTTTTTTTATTACTCATTGGGAATGGCTATAAATTCTTTTTTAAAAAAATATCTCATTTTTGAGTCACAAACTATTACTGTATAGAATCGACCGCCTCGCCAACCCGAAGGACCCAGACCGCAGTCCGTTGTGTCCGTAAACCAGTGAACCTCTTATTGTTGTTCTATGGGCTACGGTAACAAATGGATTTTGTGGCCCGAGCCGAGCTATAGTGGGCTTATTCCGCGCATCCTATGGGCTTCATGTGGTAAATTGCAATACTCGTCATCATGTTCGAGCCCAAGACGAGCAGGTGACAGAGTAAAATACTTGCTGCAACGTGGATTTCCAGCCGCGTGGGATCGCATGAGAGGCCAATTTTTTTGCTAAAATTTAAATCATCTGAATAAACATGAGATGACAAGAAAAGTGAATTGATTATCCCAACTTAATAAATTTTTTTTTTTCTAAATACATAACAGTCTCGAGCATTGTAATTCACGTGAATTTACAGTGTCGAAATATTGCAACAAGCATTTCTTAGAAAGAAAACTAAGAAAGTGGAGGAAAGAAAATGGTTCTTTTACATATCAGGTATAATGGAGTAACTAATAAGTGGTGTTAGCAACGAATCTGGTTTGCTATCTTTTGCAGATGTGATAATTTGAAAGAAAAAGATAATAGAATAGAATGAGATGGGAGACAGCTTGCTTTCTCAGACCACCATCCTTGTTCCTAACTTCCTATCACCTATTGTTGGAGCCTCTTAGGTTATTTATAACATACATGTTATTATCCGAGGAATCCCCAACTTCTAGTTAAGAAAAAGAGACTAAAATATTTCCAAAAAAAATAAACGTATCGTAAAATAAGAAATGGCCCAATGACTTTAAGAAATCAATAACACTTTATTCCGCGTGGCAATGTGTCTCACCAATCCATCATCGTCGTTACAACCAACTCAAGCGACACATAAAAGATTAGATGTTTTTAATTAAAAATTTATGCTAGCCTATGGTGCCATTTGGAAACGATTAGGTGCCATAAACAAAAAGCGATAAATATCCACAAATTTGAACATAAGAGATTTCTTTCAATGAAAGAAAAAAAAAATCAGTGTCTAAGAATCCTCCAATCTTTTAGAAGAATTTGCAAAAGTGGGAAGGGATGGAGACGTTTCAATCCACGATCAACGTTACAATCTATGTGGGAACCCTTGGGGACTTTCCCCGGAATATCTCATCGGCTTTGTCAGCGGAACCCTTATCTTCGGCAACGTGAAGCATTTCCGAAGGTTGTTTTTCTCTTTGGGGTGGGGGGGGGAGACCCCCCTGCCCCCTAGGTTTTTTCATCTGCCTTCCTTCCTTTCAGCATCCTCTTCCCCCTCCTCCCTTCTCGTTGTCCCTGTTTCTGTTGCCTCTTCACCCCTCGTCCCCTCCCCTTGCCCTGTACCTCTGTCACTCTATCTCTTCACCCCTCGCCTCACTCCTCCCTTTCCTTCTAGGTTTGTCAGACTTCCTCCGATCCTGTCACCTTCCCTCCTTTGCACACCATGAACACCCAGATCTGCACCACCCGCCTTTCCCTCCCACTCCATCGTCGTTTCTTCCACCTTCTTTCCTTCACCGTGCATCCCGTGCTCCTTCCATTCCCTAATCTCTTGCTTTAGTGGCCCTCTTGACCCACCTTCAGGGCGTTTTGGGGTTGTCTCCGTCACCGGCATTAGCTTATTAAGTGTTGTTTCCGTTTTTCATTTCTCCTTTCTCTTGGTGTTCCTTTTTGGTTTTCTCCTACCCATCCCTTTTCACCCATTTGCTACTCACCCTCTTTGCGCATACTTTGGGAGCAGTTGTTTTGGTTTCGTCTCTGGTGATTATGCAGGCTTGGTGTATCAACGCTTCTCCCCCAGCCTTCATGTTGAAGGTTGCCTTCCCAAACTTTCATGTTTCAGTGTTCCTGTTCAAACTATCACAGTGCAGCTTCTCTGTTCCATTCTGGGCCAAGTTCATCAATTGGGTCTTTGTGCCCATTGCTAGTTGCAGACCACCTTGGTTGGTCTCTGTGGACGAGACTCCTATGGCTCTCATGTACTTTTGGGCGTGCTTCTCACGTTTGTTTGATGTGGCAGTGGTACTGCTTGGTATGGCTTTGTACCTTTGGGTGTGGTTCTCACGTTTGTATGGGTGTTTGTTTGTCTTTCTTGTATCTTTGTTAAAGTTTTATGCAATATAATATCATCTTCATGTTCAAAATAAATAAATAAATACAATCTATGTATAATCAGAGGAAATCTTGCAACATTCCTTGAGATTATCAGGCCCGGTTAATTCTAAATTTAAAGAGAGCTCACAGTTATTTTTGCTCTCCCTTAACAATCTCCTGAAGTGAGGTTTAGAAGTTTTTTTAGGGTCTCTACCAAAGTGGTAGAGACTGTTCATCTTAAATCCAAAAATCCCCAGCACCCCAGGTTCGAACATGGGATGTGCACCATATTCCAAAACTACCCGGTACCAATTGGGCAAGAGCCCATCGGTAAATGAGGTTTAGAAGTTAATCCTTCTTGCGAGAGGAATTCACATGCTTGTAGCCTACATAAAAACTTAAGATATTAATGCATCTTTACTATATTTAGTTTGAACCATTATATTAGTTTATGGGGAGAGCAGATCTTCTCAATGTAGTTAATGATCAAGTTCAATCAATGCATTGAGGGGAAGCAAGGCTTTCCCACCCACCTTTAAGCTCGGGCCGGAGGAAGCTCTTTCAAAAACTACCCTCCACTTTGGACTTTTTCCTAACTTAAGGAAGTGACTTTCGCCGCCCACACTTCGCAATTGAAGGTATTTTTTTAGGTTTCCATCTTTATTTTGAAAGGAAATTTTAATTTTTAGATATCATTTATATAAATTTTTATTCATTTTTTTAACTTTTAGTTAAAAACTATATATTGGAGTTTTTAAATTAAAATTATTATTATTATTTTACTTTCATAACTATTCAAAGTCAATCAAAGATGACTTATGAAGTCCTTTTTTATTAAAAGAGACTTCTAATTAAACGTTCTACCAAACATACTTTAGAATTACTTTAGCCGGAGTCCTAAATCCAATAACAATGTGGTATACATAGGAACTACCATGTGTTCCCTAGTTGTGAAAGAGTGAAAGAGGTAGGGGTGTCAACCGGCCGAGCTTGGGTCAGGCCTAGCCAAGCCCAAGCTCACGCCTAAAAGGAAAAGTGAGGTCTAAGTCCGGCTAAAGAATATTTTTCTATGTCTAAGTCCAATCCCAAAATAACTTGGGTTTTGAGCTCAGATTTCGGACTTAAATGTAAGAAAAGTCAATTTTCTTATTTAAAATATACAATCTATCAAGTTAACAAGAATTGGTGTCTATGTGTAAGCTTCATCACTTGTTAAAATGTGAGACCTTCAAGATCATCTTATTCAATAACAAATATTAACAAAATCATCAAAATAATCATTTATATTTTGATATTTCACGTTTAGTTTAAAATAAAATCTTAGGGAACACAATTTTTTAAAACTTAATATAGCATTTAGATCAAATATCGATTAACTCACATTAAAACGAGAGTAACATGATGATAAAAGTGTATTTTAATGTGTCTTCAAATTTGAGCTCTCATGATTTTTCTAATGAGATTCTAAAAAATAAACAACTTATCTTAAAATTTGAATTTAAGAGATGATTACATGACAATCTGAATACCTCTTTAGAGTCTCAAAATCGTTACCAAACAGAGTTTAAGATTCTTTAATAAATACAAGCAACTCTTTTGCATTTAAGGCAATTGAAACATTATTTTAGTGTTCATACTTGGCATAAGTTAATGTATAATATATATGTGTAACCAATGATCTTGTCAATATCAACATGTATATATTATATCAACTCATTAGTATTCTTTATATTTAATGTTCATCAGATTTTTTAGACTTTTGAACTTGGACTTGACAAAACCTAAGCCCAATCCATTTTAAAGTTCGGACTTAAAATTAAAGCCCAAACCTAGTTCAAAAATGATATGGACTTAAATTTTTCTTTCTAAAGATTAGTAAAAGTATGTCAAAAGGACCGATCAGTTCACTTTTCTGTGAATGAATTACTACCTTTTAAGTCTCAAAAAATATATACATACTGGTTCATATAAAATTTTAGTGGAAACAGTCGTAGGCAAGTCAAGGACCGTCTAGTCCACTTTCGCGTATCACATTGATTTGTATGAACCTCGAACCCCACCTGACTACCTGAGCACTTCCCATGACACCCCTTCCATAACTCCCATTTTTCTTGCGCGCATCGTCTCTCTCTCTCTCTCTCTGCGGGCGGCGATGGCCAGGATGGCGGCGCGAGCCATGACCCTCGCCACCCGGCTGCCGGCCATCCAGGCGTCGGCCGCCGCCGCTCCGCAACGGCGGCACCCGCACTTGCCCCCTGCCGCCGCCCCTGCGCCTCTCCTTCAGCCTGTCGAGGCCTCTCGGCTGTTCTCCTCGGCAGCACAGAGGAGGGCGTTCCGTGTGTGGCCGCGCGGCTCGCTCTTCCCCGGCGAGCTACGTGGGGTGCTCGCGTCGCTGAGGCGGTTCCGGAAGTTGAGGCGCCGGCCAGTCGCCAGGAAGCCGGCGCCCCCCAAGGAGAAGGAGCTCGAGCTCAATGTGAAGGTTTGCCTCGAGGAAGGGACGCCGGACGACCCCGAAGTTCTGGTAGTGTCGAAGCTTCCATTGCCATTTTGGTAGTTCTGATGTTTGCCCACTATAAATTGCTGTTGTTTTTGGTGTTTCCGATGGTTCTGGCCCAAAAAGATGCCGCCTTTTGTCGGAATTCCAACTTTTTGGTTCTTCTTTGATCTGGGGAAGACGAAAACGGGATGGAAGTTGTGTCGAGAGTTTAAGGTTTTTGGGGTATTGGGTACTGCTTAGCGTTAAGAATACAGCATTTTTGTTATAAGTGCTCATGCTTCAGACAAAAAGAGTTGGGCAAGGGCTCCGAAGTACGGATGTTTGAAGGAGAGGTAAATGTTAGGTTGGTTATGGTGGTGGATTCTCCGACCATGCATTCAGCTAAGCCAAGAGGTAACTTTGACCCCCTGCATGCCAGAAAACATATGTCAATTGATCAAGTCAAGGTGGTCCGTGGAGTCTTTACGGGAGGGTGCTGATAGAATATCCCGATTGGAAAATAGCTCGCCAGCTGTGGTAGAAGAGAATTTAGTCTAGGGAACTGGAGCCAGATCACGTTCCTTATGAAATCTTGGCTATCTTCATTGATTACATCTTGCGTAGTCATATAGCGTGTTATTTGTGACAATTCCCCTTGCCTTGGTTTCTGTTTCAGGATAACTTCACTATGTTGTTTCTATAGAATCAAATACTGTGCATTACATAATGTGTTTGATGTCCTGTGAGGCTTTTTTTGGAGCAAAATTGTGGTTTCGTTTTATTTTATTTGTCTCTAGGTTGTGGCATCCAACATTCTTGGAGATATATTTGACCTTATCCGTTTTGGAAGAACAATGTGCATCACTGATTATTGAAATAGAGAATTGTAAAATCTTAAGAAGAGTTCATGTTGCATTCAAGTCAGTTACTCCTTGGTTAAACCCTTCCAATCCCTCTTGGGAAGTTTCTGTTAACAGCACCAGACTGTGAAATTGTGGGCTACATATTTTCACTTCACTTTCTTGGGAACATTTAAGCATATGGAAGGTTACATGAAATAGTTAGTTCCATCACAGTGTTAACATCCTTTTAATCTAGTATAATGTCTATAACTAGCGAAGGTGTTCTGACATAATACTGAATATATAATTTGTTTTGGCTATGCAAGAGTGGTTGCTTTGAGAGGTTTTACCAGTCACTCAGTTGGCACATGAACCTTGCTTCAAGAAGCAATTTTGTGTGTTCAACTCCTACCATTCACAATGTGAGGTGATGCACATCTGGACAAGAGGTTCACAGGCCAGTGAGTCTGGACCTGGTCCTGACCTAGTTTGGTGCATCACCTAAGGCATCTATCAACTGTCCCTGTCATAGCGGGTGCTCCTCGGGATAGGGCTATGGCCTGTGACCTGGAGTGGGGTGGTGTGCAAAGAGGGAAGATCTATGCTCATACTCTAGAAAATTCAACTCAACTCAATGAAGCCTTAATTCCAAATAATTGGGGTCGGCTATATGGATTCTATGTTTCCACTCTTAACGATTTTGGGCTACCTCTTCTGAAAGGTTTAAAGCTTCCAAATCATATTGTACTATCATCTTCCAAGTTAATCTAAGTCTATCTCTTCTTTTCTTCCCTTCCTCTATCTTAATATACTCCACTTTTCTAACTAGAGCCTCTCTAGGCCTACGTCTAATATACCCAAACCATCTCAGTCTCCCTTCTCTCAATTTATTCTCAGTTGGTACCACTCCTACCTTTTCTCTAATATACTTGTTACGAATTTTATCTAGCCTAGTATGCCTGCACATCCACCTTAACATTCTCATCTCGGCAACACTCATCTTGGAGACATGTTGCCCCTTCATCGTCCAACACTCGCTACCATATAACATTGCAGGTCTTATCGCCGTACGATAGAATTTTCCTTTCAGCTTCGTTGGGATCTTGCGGTCACACAAGACTCCCGTTGCAAGTCTCCACTTCAACCATCCTATTTTAATCCTATGACTAACATCCTCATCACACCCTCCGTCTTCTTGGAGGATCGAACCAAGATATTTAAAATTGGTGCTTTGGGGTATTGTCATCCCATCCAAGTTAACTCCCTCCTTTTCGCCTATCCAACCTTCATTAAACTTACAATGCATGTATTATGTCTTAGTTCTACTTAACCTGAAATCCTTAGACTCTAAGGTGTTCCTCCAAAATTCTAGTTTTCTATTAACTCCCTCTTGCGTCTCATCTATCAATACAATATCATCCGCAAACAACATACACTACGGAATGTCCTCTTGTATATCTTTTGTTAAATTATCCATAACTAATGCGAAAAGATAAGGACTTATTGCTAATCCTTAATACACTCCAACAGAAATAGGAAAATCTCTCGTTTCTCCTCCGACCGTGCGGACACTAGTAGTTGCTCCTTCATACATGTCTTTTAATACTTATATGTACCTAATAGATACTCTCTTGCACTCCAACACCCACCATAAGATCTCTTGGAACTCTATCATAGGCCTTCTCCAAATCGATGAACACCATATGTAGATCTTTCTTCAAATCTCTATATTTCTCTATCAAGCTCCTGATGAGAAAGATAGTTTCCATAGTTGATCGACCCGGCATAAAGCCGAATTGATTGACTGAGATAGTTGTGTCAGATGTAAACGATGTTCCATAACTCTCTCCCACAGCTTTATAGTATGACTCATGAGCTTAATTCCTCTATAATTTGAGCAATTCTTGATGTCTCCTTTGTTTTTAAAAATAGGTACAAGAGTATTCTTCCTTTATTTATCTGACATTTTCTTTGATAATAGGATCTTGTTAAACAGTCGGGTCAACTATTCCACTCTAACATTTTCTAAACATTTCCACACTTCAATAGGAATTCCATCAGGGCCATACGTTTTACCTACTTTAATCCTCTTCAATGCTTCATTGACTTCCGAAAATTTAATCCTCCTAATATAGTTTACATTATGCTCTGTTGTACATTCTATGCTCACTATGTTTCCATTATGATTATCATTAAAAAGATTGTCAAAGTAGCTTCTCCACCTTTCTCTGATGTCCTCATCTTTCATCAACACCTTTCCTTCACTATCCTTGATGTACCTAACTTGGTTAAGATCTTGACACCTTTTCTCTCTTATCCTTGCCAATCTATAAAATCTTTTTTCCCTTCCTTGGTTCCAAGTTTCTCATACATCTTTTCAAAAGCCTGAGCTCTTGTCCTACTAACAGTTTTTTTTGCTTCTTGTTTTGCTATCTTGTATTGTTTATAAGTCTCATTATTATCACACTTTGGCAATTTTTTATACCATTCTCTTTTACTCTTCACCGTCTTTTATACCTCCTCATTCCACCACCACCTCTCCTTCGCAGGTGGGCTATGTCCTTTAGACTCTCCGAGTACTTTTCTAGCTACTTTTCTAATCTTTGAGGCCATATCTATCTACATAGTATTGGCGTCCAAATCCGACTTCTAATCACCTATATTGAGAAGTTCATTCTTAAACATCACTTGTTTCATCTCTTTAATTCACACCACCTTGTTCTAGCAGTAGTCTTCCTTCTAAACGTATCTGACCACCTCTTGATCTTAATATCTAAGACTAGTAACCTGTGTTGACTTGTTAAGGCCTCTCCGGGAATAACTTTGCAATCCTTGTATAAAGCGCGATTTGTTTTCCTTGTAAGAAGGAAGTCAATTTGATTTCTATTTTGTCCACTTTTAAAGGTCACTAGATGAGATTCCCTTTTTATAAAATGAATATTTGCTAGTATAAGGTCGTAGGCCATAGCAAAATCGATGATACTTTTTCCCTCCTCATGTCTAGTTCCAAAGTCAAAACCTCCATGAACCTTCTTATAACCCTGACGTTCACTTCCTAGATGCCCATTGAGGTCCCCACCAATAAAGATATTCTTTTCATTTGGTATGTTATGCATAAGATCATCTATTTCCTCCCAAAATCTCCGTTTACTCTCACTATCTAATCTAACTTGTAGAGCATAGGCACTAACTACATTAATCGCATCTTCCTCTATAATTAATTTCACTAAGATAATTCTATCTCCTAGTCTTCTCACCGCTACCATTGCATCCTTCAAAGTCTTATCAATAATAATACCTACCACATTCTTATTTCTCTCCTTTCCGGTATACCACAATTTATAACATGTATTTTCTACTTTTTTAATTTTCTCTCCTACCCATTTAGTCTCTTGAATGCAAGCAATATTGACTTTTCTTCTCTCCATGGTATCAACAAGTTCCATCAACTTTCCTATAAGAGACCCTATATTCTAAGAACCTATTATGATCCTCTTTTCAACCTGCACTTTCTTAGAATTCTTTCTGTAGTAACATCTATTATTCTCCAAGTTTATCCTATGTCCTTTTCTCTGTTCGGTTCCATGGACTAGCTTCTTTACCCACACCTGTCCATGATGTGGGAACCCTTGCTCATTTAACACCACATCCGGACGTCGACGTGACGCGTCGCTTGTGGGGAACGCCCTCAACCCTTGCCTATTTCTCACTACACTCGGGCTCCGGTGCAGCGCGTCGTAAGTAGAAGACACCCCAACGTTAATTTTGATTGAATCCATATCATGAGATGTGACAAAATTTTTACGCTGGCTGTTACCTACCGCAACCCTCCTCCTTTATCCGGGTTTGGGACCGGCTAAGCACAAGAGACTCATACCTAGGCGGAGTTTATGCTCATACTCTAGAAAGGAAAAAAAAATGGTTATCCTGAGAGTTTGTTTCTTTGAAGTGAGTACAAAAGAGATTTTGCCTCCTTTGTCCCCATAGTTCAAGCTTGTTTACACTTTGCAGTATCGATTGATTTTCCCTTCTCATACGTTGGTGCAGAACATTGTAGAAATGCTTAGACTGAATGTTGCCATGGCAATGAAGATTGCATTTGATGGTCTCCGAGATTCAGACTATAAAACACGGGATACTTCTATAAATGATCTTGGAAGGTACGAGAAGGTTGAACTATCTGTGTTGCTTTGCAATGATGATTTTATTCGAAAACGTAACAAGGAGTGGAGAAACGAAGACCATGCTACAGACGTGCTGTCAATGTCACAGCACATTCCTGAACTTGATCTGCCCATTGTAAGATGATTGTCCTGATGCCATTCCATCTCTTATATATCTATATATTTATGGTCGCCTGTTTGTTCACATCTATCCAATTTTTACAGTTAATGCTAGGTGATATAGTTATTTCTGCCGAGACAGCTGCACGACAAGCAGAAGAAAGAGGCCATACCCTTCTTGACGAAATACGCATCCTTGTGGTCTGTAAAGCAATTTTCATTTTTTTTTTTCACATTGATTATCTGGATATTTAATTTTAACCTATAATGAATAATGATGTCCTTGACTTTCCCATCCATTCATAAGGCTTATCATTCCACTCTCAAGATCTCTCTCATCTTCTGTCCATACTAGGCTCTTAAAAATTAGGTATATTTGCAAAAGTAACCCTCTTAAATTTTATTTGCGGATTTGTCAATCTTATTTATATTATAATAAATAATTACATTGTATCATAGTAATTGCAAAAATGCCCATCTCGTTACCGTCCATTAGCATTCCATTAAAAATCTTTTGTCTAACTCTTATTAACCTTTAACCAAAGCTAAAAATGACTAAAATATCCTATTTTTATTTCTCTCTTTCTCTTTCTTTGGTACAATGTGTCAATCAAAAGTACTCTCTTTTATTGGAGTATTTCATCCAAACATTAAATTTGGCGATTGAAGAAGGAATATTCGTTTCATCCTTAACATACGTCAACCGTAGGGGCATTTTTGTAGGTATCGCCATGCAGTGACGTTATTTATAATAATATGAGCATAAAAGAGACAGATCTGCAATTAAATTTTTTTTTTTTTTTTTTTGCAAAAATCCCTAAAAATTATGAGTTGGTGACTTTGAGAGGAGCATTTGACCTAAAAGCACAAGGCTTTGAAAAGGGAACATATGCAGGTAGAACAAATATTAAATAGACACTACTTGACAGCAGCTGTTGTACGACTATTCTGGCCCATGTGTGCATATGAATGCTGTTATATAGGCCATGGCCATCCATGTCACTTTGTCAGCATAAGATTCTGCAAAAGTGTTAGATGTCCATAACCCTTTTTTATGGGATTCTAGTAGACGTGAACGATGTAAAGTAATGCACCATAAACAATCAGATTTCCTTCTGAAATCTCAAAGAATATATTTTCTGCCTCATTTTCCAGGTTCATGGCCTGTTGCATCTTTTGGGATTTGATCATGAAGTTGGTGATGAGGCTGAAATGGAAATGGAGAAGGAGGAGGAGCTTGTGTTGAGGAGCCTTGGATGGCGAGGGAAGGGGTTGATTAGTAGTTCTAGTGATCCTGTACCTGGTGAATGCACTAAGGCAGAAAGTTTAAATGGTATCATCTTTGGTGACTTTCTTTGCTCTTTCTTTCTGAGATTTTTTTCACCATTATATGACTTAGTTGTAAACATGGAAGCTTTATTGTACCAGTTTTCTTGGATATTATTTCATATAACTTTAGTTGTAAACTTCTATAAAAACATGGGCAGCTTGAGAACATTTGCAGGTTCACCCATACAAAATGCTAGGAAGAAAGGCAGTCTGCGATTCTACAGACCGAAATTCCGCTACATATTTTGTGATATGGATGGTGAATTTTCTTTCCCTTTTTTTGGGAGATGTGTTCATCATGTTTTTGCTCAGTGTCTTATCTCCTAACATAATTTTATTTTGCCCAAGGCACCCTTCTGAACAGTAGAAGTCAAATTTCTTCAAGAAATGCAGAAGCTCTTAAAGAAGCAATTTCAAGGGGTGTAAAGGTGGTCATTGCCACTGGAAATGTAAGCCTGACTGTTCCTTTATTTTATCATCTCTTTCATGCATTGTCTTCTCATACTTGCTTGTTAGGCAAGCTCCACATTCACTGTACAACTGAGTTTTTACATGGATGCATGTCGGCCTCAATGGCTTCTTATTTGGACCCAGCTTGATGTCTCTTAGTGGTTGAGATTGAGTTTTACAAAATTGCAACAACTATTTTTCTGTAAATAACAGACACGTTCAGCTGTTGTACGTGCTTTGAAGATGGTTAATCTAGCAGGCAAAGATGGGATTATCTCTGAATCTTCACCGGGTGTTTTCTTACAGGTTTTTCCAGTCTACTTTTGCTTGAAAACTTGGTTCATCTTTTATCATAGATGCTCGATCCATCATTGCACATTTGCTTGCTTGTCAATACCTGATAGTAGAATGTCTTTTGGTGTTTTCGATTCTAATGTTGTGTTAATTTCCCCGATCTTGTGCCATGGTGTATGCTTGTATAGGGGTTTCCGTTTCCGTACACTCATACTTGCACATCTTCTTCTTTTGATTAATACAATGTGTTACGATGCACTTTCAAAAAAACTTCCCTGATCTTGCATTCTTTGGTGCTTTACTATTACTGATGTTTGTGAAAGTTGTATATGGAATACTTGCATTTGCCTTTATGGCACCTTAAATAAATTTGATGATAAGCTGAAGATTGGCTATTGTGGGGGTTACTAGATGTTGTAATTTCTCTGGATGTCTTTGTGTTCAGATGCCTATGCTCACTATAAGAAAAGTGGAAAAGCCTATACAAAAACCTTTTTTTTTTCTTAGTAGAGATTTAGTTATTGAGAGCAAGAACAAATAGGAGAAAATCTTAAACAGTGGATGACAATGCGTGCTTCAAGACTTCATAGAGAAATAGGAGAGAAAGTTTCAAGGTCAAGAGTCCGAATGCTTTTGGAGGCAAGTCCATCAGAGTTTATATGGCAAGGTTCTTTTTGGAACTTAACTTGGGTATGTTGTTGGATTCAAGCCAGCTTTACTATTCTCCTATCACCTGGTTTTCCAAGGTAATGGGTTCTCACAGTAAGCCAGGGCTAAAGGTTTTGGGAAATTTCTTGCATAGATTCACATCATTCAATTCCTGTACTTGCAAAATCTCTTTGTTAGACAGAGTATACATTTTTCATTTTTGAATGTGAAAAATGAGCTGGAGATATTGCTGATGAAGGTTTATTGGGCACTATCCAAAACTAAAGGTCTTTTGCTTACATGTGCCAGTAGGAGAGGTGATCGATTTTTAAACACATTATTATTGATAGATGGTTAGATGATGAATTAGTTAGAAGATATAGAGTTCTGGGTGTTAAGATTGAAGGTAAAGTAGGCCAATACTGTAGAAGTTGGAAGCTTCTGTAGATGAGGATAATTGTGAGCATGAGGGAAGAATTCATTAAAAAAGGGGGGGATTAAAGAATTCATTGAAGGATTTCCAGGCATAGTTTCAGCTTCAGCTTTCTCGGACATCGGTATGAGGAGCAGAAGAGATTGGGTAAAGAAGTGCAAATAGTTGCTAGGATGGTCCTTTGCTGTGATGGAGCATGGTCGTATATTGCTATTTGTGGTGATGTTTTATTTGATTTGAATGATTTTTCACCTATTACCTTGATGAATGATGTAGATAAGCTGTAGATTGCTGCCTTTTGTAAGGTTTGAGGCGCATGAGTTGTCATCATTATTATTTTAATAGTTGTCAACTGATATGTATTTCTCCTCTCACATATCAAACTGATGTTAAATTTATCTTCACTTCAAATAACATTTAGCGTGATATCAAGGTTTGCAGAATGGGGACTGGAATGGAAGTTTGCCCTGACCAGTCCCATTCAAAACTGGCCAAAACCAGATAGAACTGGCCAAAACCAGCTGGTTCAAACCGGATCGGGAACCGCCAGTTCCGATCCAGTTCTGCCGGTTCCCATTTGAACGTACTGGTTCTGCAAACCATGCATGATATCCTAATTGAGATTATTGGCCAGATTTATTAGCTTTACAACATAATTATTGGCTTTACATTGGAACATTTCACTGGCATGTTGTTTATCAGATGACATATTACACTCTTTTTTGTGCCTTCCTCCTTTATGATGATTTAGGGTTTTGCCCAAAACTTCCATTTCAGCATTATACATCTTTTGCCAGTACAGGAACATTTAATCAGTATTTGCATGAGTTGTCTTCTGGTTGCCTAGCGTTTTTATCGTAATTAGGTGTTGAGTCATCTTTGAATTCCAGGGTTTGCTTGTTTATGGGAGACGAGGCCGGGAGATCTTTAGACAGAACTTGGACCCAAATGTTTGCCAAGAGGTAATCTTTTTTTGGTTCATTTTAATTGGGGATGACATTAGTAGCTGTGCATTACTTCTTTGATTACATTGGAGAGTATACTTTTTGAAATCTGATAAAATCAATCTGTTGATGCGTTCAGTGGATAGCACACACAATGAATAAAATATTCTTTTGGGAAGATGTGCTTAGTCTTTTACTGCTTATATTGGCAGATACTGATTTAAATAATGTTGCATGAGCGGAAATGTGAAGCACTTTTATAGTGATGATATTGCATGCATGTTAGGTATGTGTTTTCTTCTGATGGCTGTAACTGCTGATGGCAAGCCCAGTGCATATGGGATTGGTTTCATGCAACCTCAATGGATGTGTAATGTTCAGTGTAATGGCGAAAGATGTTGCTAGCAAGCCCAAGACACACTACATTCGTCTTGCTAGCCAATTTCTATACAATAGATGCAGCCATTTTTTCAGTATACCTTGCGAATGTAGTGCATCTGGTGTGTGTCTAGTGATTAACATTTTGCTAGGCTATTCATTTTCTGTTTGATTGCAGGAAGGGAATGGAATGAGGGAGGAGAGGGAGGGCGTGGGGTGCGAGGGAGGGAGAGGGAGAGTGGCTATGCTATTTCATCATTTTTTTCTGAGTTTATCCGTTAATCCTTCTTTACAATTTGCGTCTTATCATTTCCATTTACCTTGTTATTTACAGGCCCTTCTATATTCTTTGGAGCATAAGGTTCCTCTAATAGCTTTTAGCCAAGATCAATGTTTTACATTGTTTGATCATCCTTTGGTCAACTTGCTGCATACCGTGTATCATGAGCCAAAGGTATTTTAAAAGTTTGACTCCCTGAGCACACCTTTTATGTTGAATGATTTAATTAAGGCAACCATTCAATATCTTGTGTAGGCAGAGGTTATGCCATCAGTCGAACATCTTTTATCGCTGTCTGAGATACAGGTATGAATTATGGATGACAGATGGGCTTATGACTTGACAGTTTTCCTTTGTTAACAAAGCATAATGTGCCAATTGCAATGTATGCAATCGTATGGGTTAACAGAGAAAAGTGAACTTGTGTTAACATCTTGGTGCTCCGCTCCAACTCTTTGGGAAACAGAGTTGATTATCAGGGATAATTGTTGCTGCTTTCTCCTGTGTAACTTATGGTGTGATGTGCATCTGTTTATTGTCAGAATGTTCATTCATTTTGGGCTTTGGTAAGTGTTGCATACCTCGGAATTTGTCAAAATTTGCTCAATGATGTGCAAAGCAAACGTGGACACCAAGGGTTAGCTACTCGTGTAGGAGGTTGCTTTAGCCTTAAATCTGCATTGGCCTATATCTTGGGACCTGAGCTCTTAAAACATGGTCAACTCACATAAGTCATTCCGACTTGACAAAGCTGCATTGATATTCCATCGCTAAGTTATTTTTGTTCCATATATGCTTTCATGCTGAGCATAATTTTCTTACTTCTATTCACTTTCTCTTACTTTTAGATCTGATACTGTGTCGGGGCAAGTCTGCCTTATTTAGTATCTGGTTTCCATTTCTATTGATTCCAAATCTCTTGGTGAATTTCTGTCCCCAACCCATTATAGTTTTCATGAGTAGCATGTAAACCGTCATGTGAACCTTGCAGCCATAAATTATGATTTTGAGCTATAATCATGCGTCCAATACATAGTGAAGGGTGTACCCAATGGACGAGGCTCCCACCCTTTGTGGGGTCTGGGGAAGGGTCGATGTACACTGTACATAGTGAAGAATGAACAAAAAACAGAATGATTTGTACACTGATCATAATGTTGCCATTTTGTCATTGATGTTTTTTGCAACTTATCTGAACTGTGTTGAATTATTTTGGTAGTGCAGGATAAGTGTTGTTCAATTTGAGGTGGAGGGTAGGAGAAATTATGGAAGGCCTAACATGAGCTGGTAGGATGTAGTAAGAAAGGATTTGACCAATATGACATTGAATTGTCTAAAATGGTGGGGCCGGATTCCTGTAACCAACCCCGAACACATTTGCATAAAGTTCTGACGATGTGGAGGATATATGTTATTCATTCAGCAGATATGCTTGTTGGGCTTTTGGCATACCTTATTAAGATCACATAACTTTCATGGCAGATCGACAGCTATCACACTATATTTATTGTTACAGAGGTAATTTCATAAATAAAAGTCCTTGACTGCTGATGCTGTTGCCCTAACCTAGTTGAACATTAACCTAGTTGAACATCGTGGAACTTGCTCATGCACTGCGACTGCATGGAATAGTTAGGTGAATAACTTCTGAATTAGATGATTATAAATTAAACTCATAAGCACTTGCTCACATATTATTTGTAGACACAAAAGAACCAAAACAAATTGCAGCAACACACTTCATAATTGGTTTTGCCTCATTAATAATAATGGTTTTGACTAGGGAATAGCTACACAAATTGTGTAAATTGGATTTGCATGTAATGTTCATGAAACCGAGGAGGATAGGCAAATCTTTTGCAAGGCCATGTGATAAATGGTGCATGAATTATTTAATTGGTCTTTATCTCCTGCTGTGATTATAATAGCGTTCTGTTGTTTTCACAATGAACTCAAGCTACCCTTTCACACGGAAACACAATGTATTTGCAGAAACTGGTTTTTCTTGACACTGCTGAAGGGGTCTCAACCATTTTGCGGCCACATTGGTCAGAAGCTACCAAAGGGCGAGCAAGTGTTGTTCAGGCACAGGCTGACATGCTTGATATAGTTCCTCCAGGAACATCAAAAGGCACTGGTGTACAGATGTTGCTGGATCATCTTGATATTAGTGCCAATGAGGTAACAGACCTATCTTCGGAACTTGCAGTGGCTGTTTTCTTATTCTTTTGTATCATGGCATGTCGCTGTTGTTTTTGACAACTGAATCACTTATCCTGGCATAAGCCATCTGGGATTGCTCGTACTGAATAAGACACCTTTTTCTTTGATAACCGAACTAGTATTCTACGTTCTACCTGGAATAGGAAACATAAATTAAGTAAAATAAGTAAGAAAAAATAGAATACATAAAATAAGGTACCATTAATGCCTATTCTAGCTGGAACAAGCAATTGGAATCTTTTGGCTGAACTGCTTAGTCCGTTTTGCTCCAGAGTAAGCCATTCTCGTGCAAATAACAGATTCAAGCATCCAAAGTGAACAAACTTGAATACGCCATCCTATCCCTAGACCTATCCTTGTATTAAACAGGGCCAAGGAAACTACTTAATTATATGATCTAGGATATAGAGTGATTATAATTTTAAACCGTATGACTGCCCAACCAGCCATATTGAACCTTGTTTTCCTGATCAGGTGATGGCCATAGGGGATGGTGAAAATGATGTGGAGATGCTGCAGTTGGCTTCATTCAGTATTGCCCTCCGAAATGGGTCCGAAAAGGCTAGATCTGTGGCAAATGTGATTGGTCCCAGCAACGATGAAGATGGGGTAGCGGAAGCTATATATCAATATGCTTTTTGACGTCATAAGTGGTAGAAATCTTTTTCCTTGTATACTTCCTCTAATGATCCTAACCACGGGGGTTAGCCGTGCACTTCTTTTTTCCAATCAAATGTCCTTGGGCTCTTTTTGTTGTTGGGATGGGGTGATGGACGACGAGGTACCTCTCCCAAGCGGTTTTTTTTTTTTCCCTATTTTTTCCTGTTCTCACTCAATGTTGTTGAAGATAAATGGAAGAATCGTTTCCCTGCAGCTCTGAGAACATTATCTCCTCACCACAGAGAGTTCATGGTTAATTTGATTTCTATTATGGTTTAAGACATCCTAAAATGAAATGTATTGTCTTCTATTCATAAGATTTATAGATATGTGTCGTTTAGGTCGGAAATTAGCATCTCTTCTGTCATTTGAAAATGAATTTGCTGGATTCCAAAGTGGGTGTACACATCCAAACGTAGTTCACTAATTTTCCAGTTTTTAGAATCTTGATCCTACTTTCAGTGGGTGTGAAGGCACGGGGTTTTGCCACGTTTCTCCCTCCTTGTGAGTGGCCATGAGTCTTCTTCGAACCTTCCGATCCGTGGTGCAATCCATGTCCATACTAATTAATTTCAATTATCAATTATTGTTTTTTTCCGTCTTTGCACAACATGTGGTTCTTTTTTCATAGTAGTCATTCGATCTTCAAATATTTAAATCTCATGTATTTTAATAACACTATTATATGTATTTTGATTTTCAGATGTAAGAGAATATACCACTTTTATTTTCATTCTATCATAGGAGAATAATTATTTAAAAATTTTCTGATGTGTACTTTAGCTAGCCCAAGACAAACAAACTTTGAAAGCATGCAGCTCAAGAAGTTCAAGGACTCCAGGAATTCCTTGTACTAGGTTATTACTGAAAGGGGCTAAACACTTGTTTCTAGCTCTTGGACTACTAATCATGAGAAATTTACCAATTTTTCTGAAGACTTGGGTTAGCGAGGAATTTGGGAAGAGAAAATGGAAATGCAGATGGGCCTATTCTACAATCAAAATTCAAGAAGACATAAGACAATAATTGCACGAACTCTTCTTCACAATAAATGGCGGACTAGAACTAAGCATAGAATTAATCCGTACACACTAATCTGAGTGAAGCTAGTATCTATATCTTAATTCAAGTATTATAATATAAGTGGGAATAGAAAATGTACAGGCTTGAGTAATGGATGAATGAAAAGGTAGGTTTTATTGCACCGCAGGCGAGACGCCATAAGATTGTGCTGCCATTCGATCTATTAGATCGCACGTACAGGCTTGACTACGTGAGCAATAGTACAGACTTGACTAGTTGAGGCTCTTCTTTGACACAGTAGGTCGATAGTACCAAAAACATTGCTTGAGCTTAATAAACAAATTAATTTTCTGGTCCCCCGCGATATTGTTACTGGGTCAGCTAAGTTTTAGGGTAAACAGGAAGCCCAACCCAGCAAGTCGGAGTCACGGTTTGCTGACTCATTTTCACTCATCCATAGCCGTTCTAACTCGCACTGATTTGATAAACTGAGTGCACTCCTGCCAATTGCGTCAGCTTGCTGAGGGTCGGATCAAATCCGCGAATGCTGCTTTAGTTGCAGTAGATATACGATGGTGCCGGGGCGATGATACAGTCATCTTTATGGATCAAATATGTGATGATGCTGATGGCGATGGCGATGATAGAGTCATCCTCATGGATCAAATTGTGATTAAATAATACTAATGAAAAAACAATTAAGCCGATACAACAAAGGAAAATCATCTCCATATCAAGACAACAGCTTATTTGTAGGAGAATTCAAACAAAGAAAGGGATCAATCATTTTGGACCGTCTACTCATGTAGAAAATGGGTCTAGATAATCAACATTATAAACATGCAACTAGCCCGTTGGTCGGCCAAAACCCCTAATGACAAATTAAAAAGTGGGCATGTGCCCGGTTTTACAAATATAATACAAAACTAGTATTTCTAAATGTAGCAAAGCATTTCACACATGGTGATGAACAAACATTCGGTTGCAAGAGTACTTGTTCCCGAGCTTTCTATTCAAAATTGCATCATAAAATGGAGCAATATAGTTTCTTCCAAGTGATCAGATGGAGACACGGAAACCATACGACTTTGCTGATGCTGCTAATGACGAACTCTCACCAAATGTTCAGCACCTAAGGTATGCCTGGTCAGTCATAGATGCATGTCAGATGTTCTTTTTCTTATCCTGAAAATGTGAAGAGAAAAGGGGGAAAAAGGTTAATAAAGGGAAATAGTACAACCATTAATTCCCCTCTAGGAAAGACAAGAAACAAGGATTACCCTCCTACTAATCATATGTTCTTTAAAGAGTGTAGTTGGTGTAAGTACTTCCGGTTCTTTTGTTGTGCTCTCCAGAAACAGGCTAATGCCCCAAAAGCACAGCTGGCAAGAGCGATCCCCAGCGCAGCTCCCATTGGCACTGCAACTGCGTTTGTTGAGGCAGCCATATCGTCGGCCGTTGGGCCCCCATTTCCTCCACTATTATGGTTTGTATCCTTATATGAAGACACAAGTGTATTGCCGTAGTAACTGACTAAGAAGTCAAATACTTCGTTCTTGTCCCAATCTACCTGAGGTGTACCGTCGTTTATCCTGCCTGGAGAATGATAGCAAGATGGGCACAGCTGCTTTGGTGGCCACATCGACTTTGGGAATTTTGGATCACCAGTTCCTAGACTTTTTTCTGTCTTCATCAGTCTCTCATTAACTCTATTATGTGTGCTCCAAAACCAAAGGGCTAGATCACGTGTAGCATTAAATGGGGTAGAGACACTGCAAAATTTTAAGTTAGATCCTCAGACATAAAGACAACATTAAAAGATTGTGAATGGTAGACGATATTTCACCTTGAACACATATTATAGAAGTGCCGCCGACATTCTTCACAGAGAAAGAAGTTGTGAATGAAATCACAAATAGTGTTAAAAGCCAAATGACTCTCTTCATCTCTGACTCTTACAGATAAGGAATGTAAAAGAACCCACAGGCCACAGCTGCAAAAGAAATTTTTTTAGCTGAAATTCTCAATGTAGTCACACAAATAGTTGTGCTCCATACATGACAGTATATGACTGAAAGAATAGATATCTATAATGCAATATTCCTGTACCATCCATCATATGTATGCATGGAAAAAAAATTAGCCAGAATGATAATTCCCATCAAGAGATGCCCCATCGATCTGGGAACAGCATAAGATCTTTAGTATCAAAAACTCAGGAATTTGAGAGAATTTTTTCAACCTGCCTTCAGCTCAATGTCCAAGCCCCCGATGGCATCACCATGTGCTCAATATGTCAATTGGAAGTAGGGATTAAAGATAATATTGACTATATCTAATTTACATATTCATAATCATTTGGATAATGTGGTTCAAAGAGGCAAGCAGCTCTATAATTCATCCAATGGGGTGCTAATAAGCTACCCATCATCAAATTTAGTGTCCTAGTCACAAGCTGAATGGTAGGAAAGAACTAACGGTAGGAGAGGGCTACACACGAGGAAAAGTGATGCGGAACAACTACCAGAATGTAAAGAAACCTCTAGATATTGGTGAGGACACCAGGGCTACAGTCCGGTTCCGTCCGGACCTTGTCTACTGCCGTCGGAGGGCTCGTCTGGCATCGTTGTGGCTTGGGGATGAGCTAGAGCCTATGTGAGGCATGAGACACTATTATTTGCTTTTATTAGGACCCTTTATGGTCCATCATGTACTATTATATTTTCTGGGGGTTACAGAAACGTAGAGTCTGATAGGAATTTCGAAGGACAGGAGCTACAAATAAATCTCTATATATGTATGTCTTTTTTTTCAGAGGAGGATGATGATTGAAAGAAAATATATATATACCTGTTGGTGCGTGTTGTTCTCTGCGAGAGAGAGACCCTATCCCTTCTTCGATGTGACGCCAAGATTATTTCCCCCCCCCCGCGCTCCGGTGCGACGCCGATCGGTTCCCCCCTCCTCCAAACCCCTTTCATTTCTCTCCCTCGTATGAATCCCTGCAGCAGCCGAAGAAGAGAAAGAAGTGTTTGGGCAGACGCAGCCCATCGACGAAGCCGCCGGCCTCCACCCCCGCTGCCGCTGAACCGCCGTCAGCAGGCCCCGCCGCCACCACTGCAGGCGCCAGCCGCCACCACGAGCGCCAGCCGCCGGCCTCATCGCCGACGCCCCGCTAGCCGCCGGCGCCGCCAACCGCCGGTCCCTGCCTAGGCCCGTCACCGCCAGATTCCTGCTCCCTTGCGCCCAAACCAGCCGCCGCTTCTGTTCGTGCCAGTGGAAGGGAAGAAGAAGAAGAAGTGGGGTGGAAAAGAAAGAAGGCAGGGGTCGTGCCCTTTAGACCTAGCCCGGTCAAACCGGGTTGACCCGGTTGGCCCGAGCCACTGGTTCGAACCAAGACCCATGGGTCCAAGCCACTTTACTTAAAACCCACCTAGGAAATAAAGTTCCTATGTGATCTGACTGGTTCTTAAGAAATCCAGATGGTCCGAGCCATCTAGTTCAGTCCTGGTCCGAGCCAGGGCCCGATTAGGTCCTAGCCAGGCCCAACCTTGTTCTTGGTGGTGCGACAGGTGGTGCAACAAGATCTGTTAGCGCACCGCCTTCATACCGAGCTCGTCCGGACTCTGAATTGCGTGTCGTCTGCACCGTCGGGTTCGTATCGACGAAGCCAGCTCAGATCCAGGACATCCTAGATTTACCGTGTTTTGTGTGCCACTTTTGCACGCAAACCGAGGACCCCGATCACGCATCCCGAGGTCCACGTCAGCCACCTCGATTTGCGTGCCAACCACCCGGTGCACCGATTTCGCAGCATCCAGCACCCGATCTGCCTCGTTTTGCGTGCCACTGCTTCACGCATACTGAGGACTCTAATCATGCATCCTGAGACTCGCGCCAACTGCCTCGATTTGCGCGCCAACATCCCGGAGTGCCAATATTATTGCACGCTTCCCAAGGCACCCTACCAGCGACCTTCGCGCCGCCGCTGACCCGTCAACTGCTATGTTTACCACCCCGGATCATATTATTGTGTTTATTGTAACCTTTTACCTCCCTGCGAGGAGTGGACCACCATTTTATTGTATTTGGAGGGTGGTACACAAGCACCGGGTGATCTTCTCCCACGCATCAGTATGGAGATACATGCTAGCCCTTTCTCTACGATTTGTTTGTCTCGTATTTGCTTTTATCTACCGCCGAATCGTGAGATAGGACCTAGCCCGTGATTTACCATCACTGTTAGCTATGAGTGCGTTGTACTGATCCCGAGTTCCAACAGAACTTTAGGTGGATTTAATTCCTAGACTTGTGGTAGTTCCTCAACTACCAAATGATCTCACGCTTCCTCATCGCGAGAGGGACGGCTAATCAGCTATTTCTATTTGCTGGCGTGGTTATTTAACTAAAACATTGTGCTACTAGATTGTATCTGCCTAATAATTTAATGATTGTTGCTGATTCCTACCACCGCTAGTAAGTCTGTTAGCTGTCCAGCATCAGATATGCAATGAGATCAAGAAGTAGCAATATGGAACAACAAATAACTCTGAAACTCGCATCGAACCAGCAAGATAATCATGCCTAAAATAATAGCAACTGTGCTCGGGAAGTCGTCCCTCGTGAAGAGGAAACACGGGAGTGCTGGTAGTGAGGAACTACCACTTGTTTAGGATGATAGGACCACAGAAAAGGCTCAGAGGAAGCCTCCGGAATGGGATTTCACTCACATAAATCGACAATGACACGAATCACTAGCTAGGCTACCTATCTCTCAATCGGCGGTAAAAATTAAGCATACAGCAAGAGTTGGGAAAAAGACGGATAACAAACCTCCATATGGATGTGTAGGAGAAGACCACACAGAAGTGGCACGTGGAACGAGGTGGCTGCTGGAGATCGTGCACAGATGACCTAGGGAGGCGTGCAGGGGCGACATGCAAAACGAGGTGCAGCTGCAGAATCAACATGTTGAATGAGGTGGAGGATCACTGGAGATGCCGACAACATGATTGACTCACGAAACAGAGCAATAAGGCACCCAGAACAGAGACGTGTGCTGCAAGCTCTTAATGAACCACCCAGCATAGTGGACCGGCTTGCACAAGGGCTGCAGGCAGGGCCTGCCGCCCTGTTGCACACACAGAGAGAGAGAGAGAGAGAGAGAGAGAGAGAGAGAGAGAGAGGTAAGTTTGGGGATAGTATTCACGGTGAACACAGTACACACGACACCGTTCATCATGAATAGTAACCAGGTTACTGTAGCGTGAACAGTAACCAGGAATGGAGAGAGAAAGAAGGAAGAGAGAGAGAGAGAGAGGAAAAAAAATAGTGCAAAAATCACACAGAAAATTTCTGAAAAACAGAAGGAAGAGAGAGAGAGAGAGAGGAAAAAAAATAGTGCAAAAATCACACAGAAAATTTCTGAAAAACAGAAAAAAGCCTAATCAAGCCCCAAAGGGGCCAAATAAAATATCCACGTGATCGTTGTCCACCATGTGTCAGTCAGCTCTGGACTGTCTCTGGGTTACAAGAAAACAGGTATCGCCCTCCGATGACGGTAAACTCTATCCGGTCGAAGCAGCCCCGAGCTCTGGTGTCCTCGCCGAAAAATGGCGTGGAGCTGCTACAATGTGAAATACCACTACACCTGGGACTAGGGTAAGGATAAATCAGATTAATTTCATGTCAAAAAATGGCAAAAAATGACTGGAATATATATGGAGGGCTTGGATACATACCACTTTTTGAGGACAAAATCATATGGGTTCACAAGAGCCCAAAGCGGACAATATCTCACAAAGGTCAGATCAGGTCATTACACTATGGTCTCAGAGCTAGACATGTGCAGTATAACATGGGCTAATTCAAGAGCAAATCACACAGAAGCTAATGGGTCTACAACGACTCAACCACAAGCTGGATAAAAGGAAAGGGCAATCTATAGGAGAGAGCAACCTGAGATAAAGTTGTTCTATTTTTTATTCTTAATCATTCTATTTCTTTAAATAAGTTTGCATTTCAATTATGTCTATTTTTTCTTATTTATGCTTTGCTTCTGAGGATCTACTGATATTATTGATGCTTTTATCATTAACTTCATCACCTTAGATTGGCTAAATGAATAAAACTTACAGTTTGCTAAGTAAATAAAATTTAACATTTTTCTTAAAAAATGACTCTGGCCACTATTTTTTTTATTCTTGAGGCAAAAATGGAGGCTCCAAATAGTCCCGCATCAGCTGTCGAGAAGGCGATCTTATGCTTATAACAAGGGCCTCCACCCTCTTCTCAATGAGGCAGTTTTCCTCCAGAAAAGGACAAAACCATGAGATCTTATTCCTTCCCATAACAGTTTGTTGTTGTCAGTGAGAACCCTAGTCAATAATAGTCCTACATTAATTGTTGAGAAGGTGATCATACATTTAGAAAGAGGGCCCTCACCCTCTTCCTAACAAGGTGACTTTTCTCAAGAGAGAGAGAGGGGAGAGAACCACAAGGCCTTGGGGCCAAAGCAGACAATTCCTGATTGGTGAAAGCCTGTGGTCCTTCCTGCAATAGTTTGGCATTGTCCATGCGAATCCTAGCCAATACACACACACTCGCCTTCTCAAGGGATTGTGGTAAGGGGAAAATGAGGGCTTTGAATAGTCCTACGTCGGTTGTTGAAAAGGTGACCCTGCCCTTATAAAGAGGGCCCCCACCCTCCTTCCAACAGGACACTTTTTCCTCAGAGGAGAACAATAACGGTTAGGCCCGTCTATGGAAACCTCAGCCAATACGCAAACACTTGCCTTCTCAGGATGTTGTATTGAAGCAAAAATGGGAGAGCTTCGGTTAGTTCCATTTGGTTGGTGAGGAGACAACCCTACACTTAAAAAGAGGGCCCCTCTCCTCTTCCCAATGAGGTGTTTTTTCTCTGAAAAAGGACAACTGTGAGGTGAGGCCTCTAGGCTAAAGCGGATAATGCCTCGATGACGAAAACATATGGTTCCTTTCTACAACACCCATCTCCTGAAATTTCTCCAAGATCTCTTCCGAGATCACTTCTCTCCAACCTCCCAAGACACAGCTGAGATCTAATATGGCACTCCTCGAGCAAGATTGTCTGTCCTTTTGTTCGACAGCATTAACCCTGCCATTTTGTCCAACGTTACTACCTCTTTGGCACTCTCACTCTTTCTCATCTTTCTTCTTCTAAAAGGCTTGCTGACCTCTGCACTAAATCTTAGACACGTGTGCTTCAGGGAGTTGGTTGGCAAACTATGTCTATGATCCACCATGAGTTTTAAGGGGTGTTAGAGAGTTGTACATATGCCCTGCAGGTTTAGAGAGGAGTTGTACATATGCCCTGCAGGCTGTACATTTATGTTTTTTAGTTAGATATAATTCTGTTTTAACCCTTGAAAATAGTGTATTTAGAAGTAAGCCTCCTTAGTCCAACTATTTATTTATAAGCCCTCACAATCCCTTGGGAATTGGTGCAAAGCCCCAAAATCATGGATGGCAGTATCGGCCAATACCAATACGTATTGGTATCGGCCCGGTCTGGTACCGATACGGGGGGTACCCCATACCGGTCTGTGTAGTTATAAAAAAATAATATATATATATATTATTGGCCAGGTATAGTATGAGCTTCTCGTGCTTAGCCAATCCCAAGTTCGGATAACGGAGGAAGGTTGCGATCGGTGACAACCAGCGTAAAAATCTTGTCACATCCCATGATATGGATTCAATCAAAATTAACGTTGGGGTGTCCTGTACTTACGATGCGCTGCACCAGAGCCCGGTGTAGTAAGAAATCGGCAACGGTGGAAGGTGTTCCCCACAAGCGACGCGCCACGTCGGCACCCGAATGTGGTGTTAAATGAGCAACGGTTCTCACATCATGGACGGGTGTAGGTAAAGAAGCTAGTTTATGGAACCGAATAGAGAATAAGACACAGGACAAACTTAGAGAATAATAGATGTTACTACATAAAGAATTCTAAGAAAGTGCGGGTTGAGAGGAAGATCAGAGTAGGTACTTGGAATATCGGGTCTCTTACAGAAAAGTTGATAGAACTTATTGACACTATGAAGAGAAGAAAAGCTAATATTGTTTGCATTCAAGAGAATAAATTGGTAGGAGAGAAAATGATGCGGGACAGGAGAGGGGGGTAGACCGGAAGTAGGAGAAGAGGGGGGGTTGGAGGAGAAGAAGACTAGGGTTCCCGTCCCGTCTCGGGAGAAAACACGCAGCGGCGGCTCTTCATTTTAAAATTCTTCTTCAATGTTTTCCCACGGGGGGATACATGACAATATATAGACTCTTCAAAGAAACCCTAATATGAAAATTACCAAACTATCCCTAGGACTCCGAAAATAACTAAAAAAACATGGGAAAATTACATATAAATTAAAAGACTCCAAATGGGCCCCTAATGGGCCAAATGAACTGCACATTGGACCTTGGACTCCATTCCAGCTGCTCCTGGATCCCCATCATTCTCCCCTGGTTCGAAAAAATTCGTCCTCGAATTTTAAAATGAGTCAATATCCATGGGGGAACGATGGTAGCATGCTCGGAAAACAACACCGATGACCCATGAATCATCGCGCGCATGAATGCTCCAACCTGAGGAGAAAATTGTGCCTCGACGTCGCTCCATATGTGATCAAAATCATGCAAACTGATAACATCTTTAACGACCTTCGGCTGATCGACTACATCTCCCAGTAGCGGTTCTGTCTTCGGCTCATTTCCTTTAGTGGGAAAGAGGTCATTATCTATTATAGGCGTCACTGATTCGACCTCCCCCAAATATTCATCTTCTAGGACTGGATCGGCCACATAGTGCACCTCCTTCATTTGATTTTCATACTCCTCGCTCATCGTTGGGTCGGCCTCATAGCTAACATCTTTTGGCTTGGTCAGCTTGGCAAGCATGGCAGAAATCTTCTGAAGTTCACTCCTCATCTGGGACTTCTCGCGCTCCCAATCTTCTGCTTGTTGAAACCTCTCTCGATCCTGATAAGTGGCATTGAGAATAAGAAAGGGTGCCTGGTATTCCTCAAGTTGTATTAGACAATCTCGTCCAGTATGATCAATCACAACTTGCCGCTCGTCTATCCATTCTCTACCCAAACCGATATACGAGCCATTGGGTATAATCTTGCACCATGCATCATCATAATACCTGACGGCTCGGGAAGTACTGCCGCTCCGTAAGAGATGGAAAAATGGCACATAGACTCGATTTCCAGAGACCCTTACGTAGTCCGTGTGGGAGATAGAATCCACAATAGATTGTGAAATAACATTGCCGAACGACGTTGCCTCAAGATACACTCGAGTTTTCACGGAATTGGGTAGCTCTACCTCAAAACTAAAATCCATGATGATAAAACGTACCACTGGCTCACTGCAAGGATGCCAACGGTACGATCGGCACAAGAATCGGAGCTCCAATCACCATCCTCGATATGCGTGCAAAAAGTGGCACGCAAAACAAGGTAAGCGGGCACTAGCTACTGCGAATATGTGCACTGGGATGCTGGCACGCAAATCGAGGCAACTTGGGTTGGCCTCGGGATGCACGATCGAGGTCCTCGGTATGCGTGCAGAAGTGGCACGCAAAACGAGGCAAATCTGGGAAACATCACACTGGATCTGAGTTGGCCTCGTCGAGACGGATCCGACGGCGTGAACGGTGCACAAATCGGAGTCCGGAAAGACCTCGAACGGCGCACCCGAGTGCCTCGTAAAGCGTGCAAGTGCGGCACGCAAAACGAGACGCTGCTGTCAGGCGGAGCATACAGCGAGGTTGGCCTTGCCGATACGAACCCAACGGCGCTGGCGGCTCGCAAATCGGAGCACAGACGAGTTCTCGGCGATGGCGGTGCGATAAGAACCCCTAGTGCACCTCCTGTGCACTGTAGCGAACCTAAAGATTAGAACTTGGTTTGGACCTTGGAGCTGAGGGCTTGGACCAGGTCCTAACCCTGATTGGACCAGGGGCTACACCAGGTGGCTCAGACCACCATCACTTTGGCTCGAACCAGGTGCCATGGGCTCGGGTCAGTCGAACCAGGTAGACGGTTGGACCGGGTCAACCCGGTTCGACCGGTTCGACCTTAACAGGGCACGTGCCCTTCTTCTTCGCCTCTTACACGCGAACCAGGCGGCGCTGCAAGGGCCGGAGTTCCAGCGGGCGGGTGAGGCGGTGGCGATGGCGGGGCGGAGCCACTCCGGTGGCCGGAGGCGACGTCGACGACGGTGACGGGGCCCGACGACGGCGGCTTCGGCGGAGGTGGAATGCTCGGGTGGCTCCGGCGGTGGCTAGTGCGGCAGATCCGGAGGTCAAAACGATGACAGAGCTGCGATCCGTGATGTAGAGACCCACGCGCTGTGAAGAGGGAGCTCGCGGGGATGGGTTGTGCCCGGAGCCTGCGGGTGGCGTGAACAGGGGGGCGTGCGAGCCGGCGGGCTCGTCCTCGGCGCGGGAACTGCAGCGGCCCAGCACTCAAGCAAGCCTGCGACGTCGCGAGGTCACTGCGGGAAGGGTTCCAGCGGCAAGCGGGACGGCCCGACGCACTCAGTGGCGTGGGTTCCGGGGCCGGCCTCGTCGGGCTCGCAGGGGAGCGACAGGGGGCGGTGAAACCCGGGGGGGCACTTGCGGTTGGCTCGGCCCGAGCCCGCGAGCAGCCGGGAAGGAAGCTCGCCTGGTGGGGCCTCCGACAGAGCCGCGGGGAGGGCGTAGGGTTCGTGCGGTCAGCCTCCAGATGGCGGCTCCTTGCCGGGAAAGACGAACGCAGCGCAGAGAGAAGGAGAGAGGAGGAAGGTTCAAGAAGAAGAGAAGGCAGTGGAGGCACGATGGGGATCGGAGTTGGGCTCTGATACCAAGTTGATGCGGGACAGGAGAGGGGGTAGACCGGAAGTAGGAGAAGAGGGGGGGTTAGAGGAGAAGAAGACTAGGGTTCCCGTCCCGTCTCGGGAGAAAACACGCAGCGGCGGCTCTTCATTTTAAAATTCTTCCTCAATGTTTTCCCACGGGGGGATACAGGACAATATATAGACTCTTCAAAGAAACCCTAATATGAAAATTACCAAACTATCCCTAGGACTCCGAAAATAACTAAAAAAAATATGGGAAAATTACATATAAATTAAAAGACTCCAAATAGGCCCCTAATGGGCCAAATGAACTGCACATTGGACCTTGGACTCCATTCCAGCTGCTCCTGGATCCCCATCAGAACAGTAAGAAAGTGATAACTACAGGCTACAAATTGTGGTATACGGAAAATGAGAGAAATAAGAATTGGTAGATATTATTATTGATAAGACTTTGAAAGATGCAGTAGTAGCGGTGAGGAGAGTAAGAGATATGATTATCCTAGTACAATTAATTATAGAGGGAGATGCGATTAATGTAGTTAGTGCCTATGTTCCATGAATTGGATTAGATAGAGAGATAAACAGAGATTTTGGGAGGATATAGATGACCTTATGCAGAGTATACCAAATAAAGAGAATATTTTTATTGGTGAGGACCTCAATGGACATGTACGAAGTAAACGTCAGGACTATGAGAAGGTTCATGGAGGTTTTGACTTTGGGACCAGAAATGTGCTATGGCCTACAACCTTATACTAGTAAATACCCACTTTATAAAAAAAGAATCTCATTTAGTGACCCTTAAAAGTAGACAAAATAGAAGCCAAATTGACTTCCTTCTCACAAGGAAGACAAATCACGCTTTATGCAAAGATTGCAAAATTATCTCTGGAGAGGCCTTAACAAGTCAACATAGGTCAGTGGTCTTAGATATTAAGATCAAGAGGTGGTAGATATGTTTAGAAGAAAGATTGTTGCTAAAATAAGGTGGTGGAAATTAAAAAGGATGAAGCAAGTGATGTTTAAGAATGAACTTCTCAAAATGGGAGATTGGAAGTCGAATTTGGCCTCAAAGATTAGAGAAGTAACTGAAAAAGTGTTTGAAGAGTCTAAAGGACATGGTCCACCTGCGAAGGAGGGGTAGTGGTGGAATGAGGAGGTATAAAAGACGATGAAGAGTAAAAGAAAATAGTATAAAATATTGTCAAAATGTGATAATAATGAGACTTATGAACAATACAAGATAGTAAAAAATGAAGTAAAAAAGGCCGTTAGTCGAACAAGAGTTCAGACCTTTGAAAAGATGTATGAGAAACTTAGAACCAAAGAAGGGAAAAAAGATATTTATAGATTGGCAAGATGAGAAAGAAAAGATGTCGGCATCTTAACCAAGTTAGGTGCATCAAGGATAGTTAAGGAAAGGTTTTGGTGAACGATGAAGATATCAGTGAAAGGTGGAGAAATTGCTTTGACAATCTTTTTAATGATAATCATAGTGAAAATATAGTGGGCATAGAATGTACAACATAACGTAATGTGAACTATACTACAAGGATTAGATTTTCGGAAGTCAATGAAGCATTAAAGATGATGAAAGCAGATAAAACTTGTGACCATGATGGAATTCTTATTGAAGTGTGAAAATGTTCAGAAGATGTAAGAGTTGAATGGTTAACCTGACTGTTTAACAAGATCCTAATATCTAAGAAAATGTCAAATGAATGGAGGAAGAACACTCTTGTATATATTTTTAAAAATAAAAGAGACATTCATAACTACTCAAACTATAGAAGGATTAAACTCATGAGTCATACTATGAAGCTGTAGGAGAGAGTTGTGGAACATCGTTTGTGACACAACTATCTCAGTCAACCAATTCGGCTTTATGCCGGATCGATCAATCATGGAAGCTATCTTCCTCATTAGGAACTTGATGGAGAAATATAGAGATACGAATAAAGATCTATATATGGTGTTCATCGATTTAGAGAAGGCCTACAATAGAATTCTAAGAGATGTCTTGTGGTGGGTGTTAGAACGCAAGAAAGTATTTACTAGGTATATAGAAGTATTAAAAGACATATATGAAAGAATAACTATTAGTGTCCGCACGGTTGGAGGAGAAACAAGATATTTCCCTATTTCAGTTGGAGTGTATCAAGGATCAACAGTAAACCTTTATCTTTTCGTTATGGATGATTTAACAAATGATATACAGGAAGATATTATGTGGTATATGATATTTGTGGATGATATTGTGTCGATAAATGAGACGCAAGAGAGACTTAATGGAAAACTAGAACTTTGGAAGAGCACCTTATAGTCTAAGGATTTCAGATTAAATAGAACTAAGATAGAATACATGCATTGTAAATTTAGTGAAGGTCAAAGGGGCGAAAAGAAGAGAATTTAACTTGGATGGGATGGCAATACCTCAAAGCATTCGTTTCAAATATCTTAATTCAATCATCAAAGAAGATGGAAGGTGCGAGGAGGATATTAGCTATAGAATTAAAACAGGATGGGTGAACTAGAGACTTGCCACGGGAGTCTTATGTAACCGCAAGTTCCCAACAAAGTTGAAAGGAAAATTCTACCATACGGCGATAAGACCTGTAATGTTATATGGTAGCGAGTGTTGGACGATGAAGAGACAACATATCTCTAAGATTAGCATTGCTGCGATGAGAATGTTAAGGCAGATGTACGGGCATACTAGACAAGATAAAATTCGTAATGAATACATTAGAAAAAAGGTGAGAGTGGTATCAATCGAGGACAAACTGAGAGAAGAGAGATTGAGATTGTATGGGCATATTAGGCATAGATAGGGAGACTCCAGTTAGAAAAGTAGAGCATATTAGGATAAAGGAAGAGAAGAAGGGAAGGGGTAGACCTAGATTAACTTGGAAGAGGGTAGTACAATATGATTTGAAGATTTTAAATCTTTCAAAAAATGTAGTCCGAAATCGTTTAAAGTGGAGACAGAGTCCATATAGCCGACCCCAATTAATCTGGGATTAAAGCTTGGTTGAGTTGAGTTGAGTTGTACGGATATCGAGATTGCCTTCCTTGCCCAGAATGTTACAAAAAAAAAAACTGAGAGTGCTACAGAAAAGCCCCGACATAGGATTTTTTTGTAAGAAAGTTGTAATTGTGGGGGCTTATTTGTAAATAGTTGCATTAGAGGGAGTTCTTTGTAATATCAAAAGCTTATGAGGGTTGAAGATCAAAAACTCCTTTTAGTTGTTATATGTATGTCCTCCCTTGAGACTCACACTGGTATGCATTGTGTCATCACGTTATCGTGATCATCACATGCATTGTGTTCTCTCCATTCTCATGTCCTAACAGGGGGAAAAGAGAGCGGAGGCATGGCATAGGATAAAATGAACAACAGATTATGGTTGACAGACTCGACCTGAAATGCACATAAATCAATGGAGCCTCATAGTACATCTAGAGGATATGAAATCCAGTAACCTTGAAGATTTTGGAGGTTCAACCTGTTTCAAGGCAGAGAAATGGCGAGTTTGAAGGTGGAGCCATGTAAGGACAGGACCTTGGAAGCTGTGAAAGTCTTTATATGATTGTGTGAGTAATTAGATGAAGGGAAGAACAAAGGACTGCTACGTGAACTTTCAATGGAGAAATGAAGTACTAGCAGAATGTGAATGGACGAAAAGTTTGGAAAAAATGAGGGATATGAAAACTGGATAAGACAAAGAAAAAGGATGAAGCTGTTTATCTCCACAGTCACTGTCATGATAATCAATAGATTGATCTATAACATGGATGCACTCCCTGTCAAGATCATAAGCCTCATCCTAAAATTTGGGGTCAGCTAGGTCCAATGAAGGATCTAAACTTCCCAAGTATTTGGATAAGTTTAATGACCAGCTACATGTTTGACGTCAAACCTCTATAAAGTGGCATCAGGGTCTTGACCAAGGCCAATTAGAGAGGAAATGAATATGATATACAAAACTTTCATGAAACCAATTGGTGGGTAGAAACTACATGTTGGTTGCACAGTTTGAGCTCATTGGCCAAGGATGAAGGGTGCATTTGGAAAAGATTATGGGGGAGATTCCAATTATTGGAATCTCTGACAAGCCATAATCCTTTCCAAATGGCACAAGGGTGCCTCGGCTCATGCGTAATGAGATTTTGGGAGAGGAGAGAGAGACACGTGAAGAGGGAAGAGGAGATTTTTCACAAAATACATTTGAAAGGTGCTTTTGCACAGATTTTGAGAGAAAGGAAGGGGTAAAAGGTTCGTATGACCAGTATGACATAATTCCCCACTCACGTGCTGGAGTGGTTTACCCGGTACGACATAGATGTCTGGCCCAGGAGCTGCCCTCGCCCCAGCCAGTCTAACTGGTATGACATAGGTGTCTGGCCTGGGAGCTGTCCTTGCCCAGCCAGGGTTTCCTGCCAGTACTATCTCGGTCTCAAAAAACAAAAAAAAATTACATGACATGAAAGAGCATTAATGTGTGACATTTTTGTTCAAAAGTGAAGTGTACTAAAGTAAAACCATACGTTCAAAATCTATGCTCCCACAAAATACCCAAGGGAGATTTTAATCAGAAATAGTTACCATGAATAACTTATACTTTTTCAAAATTCATGGAATTAGGAAATTATGAGCATAATCCATAATCCAACCATATTTCCAAACGGGCCCTAACACCTCAAAAATTTCAATAGTGGGAAGAATCTAGACGAGAATAAGAGGCAAGGCTGATATGGAGGTAATGTGGATCAATTATCAGCCATTATTGTAATCACATAATGCAGCATCTATGCACCGTTCACTAGCTAATTTCCCAAGGCAGCAGGGAGAAACAAAAGGAGAAAGTAGGTAGAAGTTGAAGGTTTCAATTAGTTATTTTGATCAACAATATCTGTAGGAAACCAGAGCTTGCTCTTAAAGACTTAACAAGAAATGCATCTAAATAACAGGAATTCTCAACACGGCTTTTCTTATATAGTTAGAAGGACCAAGAACTGAAGAAATATGAGCGACAATAATAGTACTGCACACCTGAAACCCCTGGTGTCCTTTTTGCTTCCACGACAAAATATCTGCAATACGACCAACATCAATGAAGAGAATGGTTCATAAAAAATACAAAAATATTGCTTTTGTATGCCTCTCTCCATGCCCTTTTTCCCTTAAGGTGTGGTTTGTATGCCGAACATGAAACATAGAGAACATATTCCACAAATTTTCATTTTTTTTTCAGAGCTATTTGGACCATTCAGGAAAATTTTAATGGATTTTGGCAAGTATAATAACTTGTTAAAAGGCAACAGAAAAATCAACCTCATTAGTCATTGTCATGGTTAGCTAATGTTTAGTAGGTTAGAGAATCAACTTAAGCATCCAAACAGCATGTACAACTGTGATTCCTCGAAGTTTTCAAGTTTTTTGGATAGGAAACAATCAGGCATGAATACTCACTAGAAGAGTTGGAGAAAATTAATACAGTGATTTCAAAGCCATCACTAGAAGAGTTTTGGGGGAAAAAATAATTTAAGCTTCATACTAACACCGATGGACAACAAGCACAACCTTTTTTCTAACCTTGGAAGTCCTCTAAATAGACAATCCCGATGGATCTTCTATTTCTGAATTTGACAAAAATGCTTCTACTATGTGGCACTGGTATGTTTATCACTCAGATTCTACATCACTTGAACAATATCAAATGTTTGCAAAAGTTCAGGCAGCAATGGTGTCACTAAGGCATGCAATCTAACACTAGCCATTGCCATGATCCTGGGACTCGCTTCAAATGAAAACTATGTTTCCCAAATAAACAGAAAATATAGGATAGCGGAGCAAGTGAATGGTATAGTGGATAGGCCCGGGCTTTCGGCGGGTTAAATTCCCGTACGCTACGCGTTCGAGTCCCTGCGTCGCCCCGGAGTAGTTACCCAGCACATTGTCCCCACTCGTGTTCAGCCGTTTATCCGGTATACTTGGGTGTCTAGTCCGGGAGTTGCCCCAGCCTCTGCCGGGGTTTCCGCGGATACCATCTTGTCTCAAAAAATATAGGAAAGCCTGAAGTACAATGGGAGTATTCCAACTATGAAGAAAACATACAGAAGCACAAACATGAAGTGACTGAAGCACGTTTCTCTTGTCATATTCATCATCTATCACACAAATAGAAAGAAACTGATTTCCATGGGGTCTGAAAAGAACAAAGATGCACTCACCCAGTACCCACGGGGAACTTCCTTTCCACAAATCTGAAAGCTTTTTAGTACATTCTCTTCAAGAGGTGTGTCCACACCTTTTGTACTGGTTGAAAAAGAATTTGAAGGCCACAAATCATCAAAACTAACCAGAATTTCAGCACTTCCTCTTCGGCACCTGATACAGACTTTAATGTCAATAACATTGAAGCAACTGATCATAGATGCATAAAATACATAGGCAAAGTTCCATCGAACCTCTTGGAAGGATGATGAGCAGCAATAAGTTGGAGGAACTTGATAAAAGGAGCTTGAGTCTCTGGCTTGATCATCTGAAAATTGCAAAATAGGCATTAAAATGTAATAGTATTAGAATCCATTGTATACATCTGAGAATCTCTTCTAACCTTGTGGCCCAAGATGATGTCAAATGCATTTGCTGTTGCTTCCTCGACATCATAAATAGCTCGAGCAATCTTTCATCAAGTATTCAAATAAAAGGTAAGATGCCTGAAGAAAAGGAACAATTGAACAGCCAAACAGCAAAGTGCCAGACAGCTATATAAAAATACAAAAGAAATCCTTCAAGTTTGACAGCTGAAATACCTGCTCTGGGTCTGATGCATTATGTGGAAGTGTGCTTTCATTCTCATATTTTTCATCTTCTAAACTGAATGAGCTGCAAATATTATCACATGCACATACGTAAGTGTGTTTTCATTCTTATATCTTTCATCTTCTGAAAACAAGCTACATATACACATTTCAATAAATCCAATTCACTAGTAAACACCACCAAAAAGAAAAGCAAATCCAATACACCAACAGACAAAATGCCTGACACAATTTATGATTGGAAGTGCGATGGTCACTAAAACAACAGAAGTCATTACAAAATGATCCCAGTTCAGACACGTAGACAGCGTCCAATTAATCCAGTGAAAATGTCCGTTTCTGCCTTACATAATTCCCCAAATTATCAGATAGTATGCAATTGTGATTGCAATCTAACATTGGTGCAAGGTTAAAATAAATAAATAAATAATAATAATAATAATAATGGGAAATTGGGAAAAAAGGCAAAATAATGAACCTTAGGACTGGACAACCCAATTAATTCTCTAAATGACATGGACAACTAAATTTAAGCTAACATTTCCCACTCTCACTGTAAAGACTGAATCTCTTTGACCCTTCTGAATCGCTCTTATGCAACCTTTTTTATCCGCATATTGCCCTAACAATTTCCTGCTCAGAAAGTAATCTACCTGCCCTAACTCTCCTCTAAGCCTTAAAAACTCCAGCCTCTCAAACTGCAAAATCCACTCTGCTAGGCCAGTAAATAATCCATGAGCGTTTTCCACATACATTTGTCGTCAATTTTCTGTCCTCGTCCTTCTTTTTCGCATTGAAGAATTAGGAGTTGAGAAACTGAGATTTAAAGACAATAAGAGAGGACTTGATAGCAGTCTGTGACAAATTAAATGTAAGACTGTCAATAGATTTACAACTAGATGGGTTAGCATGGTATTATTAGAAGCAGGATCATTCTTGTGGGGCATGTGTTATGTCTCTCTTAGCAATGACCCTTGTTAATATACTTCGGATTCTGCTGAGTAGCTGTTACAACCACGCCTTGAGCCAACTGGATTAGCCAAGATGCCCAAGAGAGTGTTAGCCCAATTGTTATTCACAAGAGCGGATAATTACTTATACAATGTCAGTCACCTCCTAATAATGAGCAGATATGTGAGTAATGCATGAACCATGGAACCAAAGCCATCCCACCTACGAGGAATAAGGTTCTGAATCAATCTTACATGGATAATGCTCTAACATCTCACATATACAAGTTATTCACTTGTCAAAGCCTAAATTGGCCGAACACTTGAGATAGTGCATAGGAACATACACATTGGAAAGAGCTTTAGTTGCGAAGGTGTCTTGCAAGTACATAGGCTTCACTTAAAAGCTAATTGGTTCAGGTCATGTTGGATGCTTTAACCAAAAAAAACAACATTGAAGTGAAAAGGCATGCATCATGGTGCAAAAGCCAGAAACATTAATGAGATGAGTTTTCCTTCTTTGAGGTCAAAGACGGAATTAATTCATTTTCCTTTTCCACTTTTTGGTGGTAATTAATCCAGGTCAACCTGAGAAGGAGGTCCAAGTAAGCCTCAGATGCATACCAAACTGTTGTATGCAATTTTGACTAAGATACTTGTATCCGTTGTCACCTCTCATGTCAATAGGATCATGTTTGAACGAGTAAAAACATAATTCACATAATAAAACCAAGAGTTAGAAATAGGCACATTTATAATTATAACGATTTACCTTAGCATGAAAAAGAGATTTCTTTCAATAACTTTTATAACATAAATTTTTTTTACTGTCACGTGTGTGGTTTATCTTGAAACCATGTGATGACATACACTTTTTCAAGATTTTTCTGCCATCAATTTTTCATCATTTGAAGATGTATTGTATGACTGATGCGGCACTAAGATGGGAAAACAGACGAACAACATGGAGGCTGAGGTGAAAAAGAAGATGACAGGTGAAGAAGAAGAGGTAGATGCAGGGAAGGACAGGGTAGGGGAAAGAAGGCAATAGAACAGGGCTTCACACCCTCATACATGCACAGTGGCGGCCACAACAAAAGACCTTTTCCATTTCTCCAATCATTGGCAATCATTAGTTTGCCCTTCTGGGCATACATAAGATATATATATATATATATATATATATATATATAGGCCCCCACAAGGAAGTCCTAACAGACAAAATTACCATATTATCTCTAGGCTCTCTAAAAATAGAAAAAGTACAGAAAAATATAGGAAAAAAAAAGAAAAGTCCTAAATAGGCCACAAGTGGACCTTATTCATGTCCCAAAGGTTCAAATAAAATACAAAGTACTCCAATAGCTAAAAGACATATCTCCAAGCCATCACGCAGCCTGCTTTACGTTGCCCATTAGTCTGCTTCTGCATCAATCTCCCGCGATTCAAAAAAATTCACCCTCGAATTTTAAATGCGCCAATATATAGATGCGGACGACTGGATCAACTGTGAGGAGCATCAAGCAAAGGATCATATCCAGAATCATGAATGGCTCGACTGCACGTGAACCACAGTAAGTCTGCCATCTCAGATCAATAAAATATAATCCTGGCTCCACAACTGACAGAAGATCTAAACTCTAGATAAATTAGTTATGATCATCAATGAGTAACAAGTCAACATCGAACTTAAAAATATCGAGTATGTGCAACCTAGAATCAACAAATAAATTGTGATCCCATGAATCCACATCAAATAGCTCACTAGCAACTATCAACAACAAGTCGTCCTCAAATACATCATTTGATATCAAAGAAAGTCCAGACTCGATAAACAAGTCAGCATCTAAGGCATTCTCAACTATAGGTGTAGCACATGCATGGGTTGTTGACTCCACTTTGGTCACTTTCTGTTCCAGAGGTGTCGATGTTGATTTTGTAGAAACATGAGCCTTAAAGAGGAAATTACCCTGCAAGTGTGGCGACTGCAAAATGCACTGAGATTGCTTAAAATTCATGGTGGCATGCCACTTTTGTAGCCACTCAGACCCCACAATGATGGCAAAGCCTCATGATGGATAAATCTCAGCCCAAGCTCCATCAAAGTACATAAAATCTGTGAAGTGAGTGTGCTCTTGACATCTCGCATGAAACTCAACAAAAATATGGTCGTGCTCAACAACAATTTCACCAATTTGAGATAATAAATCTACAATTCCTTGAGAAACACAATTACCATATCGGAGCAGATCAAATCTCGAAGCAACGACCTTCTCATTTGGTAACCGAACTAAAGTACGAAAAGAAAGGGGAAGCATGATACCATATCTCAAATTGTGTTGTACGGCGAGTGGAAGGAGCACTAAACAGGGTTGGCCACGCTACAAGGAATCGGCTCGTAAAATTGAGCACAAATGAGTCACCTCAATGTGTGTGCAGTGGTGGCATGCAAAACGAGATATTGTCGGAGTTGTTGCATACTAGGACTGGGTTGGTCTCGCTGAGACGAAACCAACAATATTGACGACGCTCAAATCGGAGTCCGACACGACCTCGAACGGTGAGCGCAAATGTCCACGTAAAGCGTGCAAGTGTGGCACGCAAAACGATGCACCATTCGCCGAAGTGCTGGACAAGGTCCGCCTCACTGTAAGGAAGTCAACTATACGATCGGCGCGCGAAACAGAGTACAAACAGGGACCTTGATATGCGTGTAGAGGTGGCATGCAAAATGATGCGTAGTTGGGGCAGACATATGCTAAAACTGGATGGACCTCGCTGAGACAAGACCAATGCCGCTGACAGCTCTTAAATCGAAGTCCGGGACGACCTCTAACGGCGAACCCAAACGTCCTCGTAAAGTGTACAAGTGCGGCAAGCAAAACGAGGCCCAAATAGCAAACGGGATGTACAACGAGGTCGACCTTGCTGAGACGATCCCAACGGCACAACTGGTTCACAAATCGAAGCATTGATGTGGTCCCAACACTGGCAGTGCAATAAGACTCCTAGTGCACCATCGGGTTCACTGCACTGGACCAGGCTTGGGCCTGGCTCGAGCCTGACAGAGCTCTGGCTTGGATCTGCCAGACCCTGGCTCGAACCAGGACTAGAACCTGGTTGAACTAGGTTGGTCACTTAAAGCCCAGACCAAGAAGAACTAAGAAGAACCAAGCTGGTGCATACCAAGAAGAACCAAGGGCTCGGACACCTTGGTTTGAGCCCGGTCAAACGTGGTTTGACCGAGTTCGAACTAATAGGCACAGCCCCTTCTTCTTTGGCTCGCCCTCCTCCTCCACCAAACCCTAACGTAAAGAGGGAACGAGCGAGGATGGGGGAAGGGGACGATGGCGGCGGTGGGCTGGACTGGCAGCAACGACGGCTCCGGTGGAGCCGGGTGACAGTGACGGCGACGGCGGCTACGATGGGAGTCAACGCCCTCCCCTCCCTCTTCTTCTTCTTCTTCTTCTTTGTTCTCCCGGTGAAGAAGAAAGAGAGAGGGAAAGCGAGCAAGGGCAGCAATGGCTCTTGGGTTGCGGCTGTAGCAGCCGAAGATAACGTCGATGGCGCCGGCAAGGGCTGCCAAAGGCAGTGGCAGCAGCAGATGCAATAGGCGGCGACTAACACGGCGGAAGTTGCAACGAGCGATGGCGGCGCGGTGGCGTTGTAGGGGACCGAGCTCGGGCTCTAATATCAAATGATGCGGCACTGAGATGGGAAAACGGACGAAAAGCACGGAGGCTGAGGGGAAGAAGAAGATGACAAGTGAAGAAGAAGAGGTAGATGCAGGGAAGAACAAGGTAGGAGAAAGAAGGCAATAGAATAGGGCTTCACACCCTCATACACGCACAGTGGTGGCCACAACAAAAGACCTTTTCTATTTCTCCAATCATTGGCAATCATTAGGTTGCCCTTTTGGGCATACATAGGATATATATAGTCCCCAAAAAGGAAACCCTAACAACCAAAATTACTATGCTACCTATAAGCCCTCTAAAAATAGAAAAAGTGCAAAAAAATACAAGAAAAATAGGAAAAGCCTAAATGGGCCACAAGTGGGCCTTATTCATGTCCCAAAGGCTCAAATAAAAAAAAATACAAAGTACTCCAATAGCCAAAAGACACGTCTCCAAGCCATCACGCGGCCTGCTCTATGTTGCCCATTAGTCTGCACCTGCATCAATAGCAGTTACCTTATTTGTTGTTTGTTGCTTGATGAAATCCCTAAAGATATAATTATCCTCATGACGAGGTAATCGGTGAAAGGGAAAGCTAAAAACAAAGGAAAGCTAAGATCTTCAAATGAAAAACCAAAAAAAAAAAAAAATCAAACAGAGAATTGCTCTCATATGAGCTTGTGCACTAGCGAATGGAAAATACATGTACCTTGTACAAGCATTATGATTTTCTTATATGCACCTACCAATGTGAAAAAGATTGCAACTTGTAAGAGCAACATTTTGTCGAGAGGGAGAGATGTTAGAGCTCATTTTCTCCAGAGGGACTCCTGGCCTATAAGAAAAGCAACCTTCAAGGGAGGTTTGGATGCTTGCCTGTTAAGCTTCTTGTTAATCCAGTTAAGCAAACGTTCTGCAGTCTGTCCCTCATCAATGGGTTGTATGCCTTTATCCTCTTGCTTTGGGCTCCATGCACCAGACGCAAACTTAGGAGGAGGACCCCATAGAAGCATAGGATAGTGAGTAACTGAAAATCTATCGCAAAGTTTTGTATTCATCTGTGCTGCCATACATTTAAGAAGGGGGGAAAGAAATATGATTAGATCAAATGCACGTTGTAACCTCTACTATGAGTTTAGTTTCCACATCTTTATACAAAATATAATTAGCAAATTCGAAAGTTTCACCTACCCAACCATTTTTCGATTATTAGTTATGCTTCTGTATGAAAGCAGGTGAGAATACAAAAGCATGCTACATTAATTGATAAATGGCAATTGGTAGACCGTCCTAGAAGAAAAGACGAAACGTAAATCGAAAAACATATCCCATAAGAAATCAAAACAAGGTATGCAATTAATGTCATGGAATAATCAGCAACATTACTTATGCTGTCTATTTAAGATGCAGGCATATAACTTTATAAGATGCAGTACATAGCTAAATGTCGAATCTAATGCCATATCCTATTAAAAGAAAAATAAGTTAAGAAACTAGCACTGAGTACCTTGTGTGCACAATCTACTCTTGTCATGACTACGATCCCTGGGTGTACTGCATTAGCTCCATTAAAAAGCCTTGCAACCTTCTCATACTGAGGCTGCACATTTGTTGATCAAACAAAAGAAGCATTAGCTGCTAATGCACTTAGGTTACCAGATTGCACCAAGTATGTAATACCTTGTAGTTCCTGCAAGCAGGACACCTGCAGAATCAATACCAATAACATATCAGTATTTCTGTTGGTACCTAAGTGGAAGAAAAGAAGGCAAAGACTATTAACAAACATTAGTCAATGACAAAAATGCTTGGTCACCAAAACTAACAAAAAAGAATGGATGGAACATTACAAGGAACATGTTCTTAAACCATGATAAATGTCAATGACCATGACAACCAATATAGTATGGTACCTCAAAATGTACTAATCTATAAGTCAAAATACTATGAGAAATACAGCACATGAACATAGGCAAAACTTCGAGCAGATTTTTTAGTTTCTCATGAACTCCTCAAGAAGAACTTGCTATCTAAGTATAAACAACCCATCTACATTGTAAGAGTGGATGCTGGCCGTTGTGCAGGGAGTACAACAGCAGCAGCCTAGGGTCTCAACAAAGGAGGCACATCTCAATAGTAGAGAAGTGGTTGACCTCACTGGCAGAAAAGCAAATATCTGCAGCAGCAGCATATGCTGAGGGCCTCTTCCAATAGGACTGCTTAGGCAGGGAGAAGCAGGCAAGGTGGCAGGATTAGCAATGGCCACATGAGGACTTTCTTCCATTTAGAGTTTGGGGAGGAGATAGAATAGGATAAGACTGTTGAAAAAAAGACACAAGTACTCTCATGAACAGAGATACAGGAATGAATAGTAAATAAATATAAAATATTCACTATAAAATCTCTCCAGTAAAGCAAACACAACCACCCCAGTCAGAACCTACGTCTCTAATCCAGGCAGGCAGAGGAACAGAACTGTAGTATTGATGTAGAACTCTTTCAACTCTCAAAATTGGTTAAAATTGTACTTTGTTTTCAACAATAAACTGCAATATGCAATATGCATTTAGATAATGTTCTTATACTTGGCTTAGCTAAACAGAATTTGAGGAAGGTTTAGCAAGATGTATCACTGAATTTTGGGAGGTGGGAATAGGATAGGAGTTTAATTCCAGGGTTAATGAACTGCATTTTCTTATGTGAGAATCATATTTCCAGGGGAGGAGATAGAATGGGAACGACAGGTAGAAAGAAAACATAAGTAGAATGGGAACGACGGGTAGAAAGAAAACATAAGTAGTTTCATGACCACTGATCCAGGAATGGATAATAAACAAACACAAAACATCCACTCTAAAAGCTCCCTGGTAAAGCAAACGCAACTGACTTAGTCAGAACATATATATCTCATCCCTAGAGGAAGTGAACAGCACTGTAGTAGTTGTGTAGGAATGTTTCAACTCTCAAAATTGATTAACAATGTAGCTCTTTTTCAACACAAAACTGCCAAGATGTGATATGCATGTAGCTAATGTTCTTAAACTAGATTGACTAGACAGAGCTTAAAAGGAGGGAAAGCAAGATGTGTCATTGAATCTTGCGGAGGTGAGAATTGGCTAGGATTTTAGCAAACTGTATTTTCTTGATGAGAATCATATTCCCTGGTGAACTATGGTTCCCATTTCACAAGCCCCACATTTATGAAGAAATGGGTGACTCAATTCTCAACCTTGACAAGTAAAATTTCAATTGACATCTGTCTTCTTTTCCTCACTTAAATAGAAACCTGTTCAGTAGCCCATTAATTCAATTCTCACCTACATAAAATACTGCTCACTAATCTGCAAAAACATTTATCTTGTGAAGATCACATAAAAGCCAATTAAACAATTTAACAAGTGGGAATAGGATTCACCAGAGTGAACCAGATACACTTCTGATGATCCCCTCCCCACAAACAAAAAACAATGTTGTTACAAATCATGGTTGTTTTAGCTCAAAATCAAAGACCATGTCAATGGGAGAAGCTTGTCACATTGATGTCTAAGGGTAACTTGGATATACTTCAAATGATTTGATGGGGGATAGAGGAGGAAGAAGGAATGTTGGAGAGACTACCGGTGTCGCACCGGCAGTGGGAAGGCCTCCGGCATTGCACCGGCGGCTTGGGCATCTCACCCAGCCCCGTCGCAGGGCAGATTCTACCCCGTCGCAGGGTCGTCTTCTCCGTCCCAAAGAGGAACACCAGAAAATCACTCAAAATTCACAGCAAATATTCATTCATAATTAGAAAAGAGATCATATATCTATATATATAGTGTTTAGGGACCTTTCCGACTCAAACTCGACTACCTAACTCTAAGATAGACTCAAATTCCTCTAACTAGATAATTATTGTGAAAATTTACACTAAAAATCTCTAATAAATAGAAAGACGTACCTAAAATTCAGAAAAATAAAAAACATGCTAAATGGACTCCAAATGAGACAAATAAAATACCTATGGACTCCTCTAAAATTATCTACACTTTAAACGAGCTTCATATAGCTTTTGAACACAATAAGCTTTCTCTGATCTCGGATTCCCATCATTCTCTCCCGATTGGAAAAAACTCGTCCTCGAGTTTTGAAGCGTGGCAATATCCATGGGGAGATGATGAGAATAGCAAAACAATGATGTACAACCAATACTGTAGAGATCACCATGTAGAAGAAAACTCCAACTCGAGGTGGAAAGTACGCCTCAATATCTCTCCATAAGTGATCAAAGTCGTGTCGGCCGATTGTGTCTTGAATGATTTTCGGTTGACTGACCACTTCCGTGATTACCTCTTCCTCCTTTAGCTCATTCTGCCTAGCCATGAATGTGGAATCATCCTCAAAGCGGACGTCAGGAATCACATCTAATTGTGGTTCATTACAAGACATCTTAGACCCAACCTCTTCAAAATACTCATCTGCGAGTGCTAGATCGGCTTCATAATGTACTTTTTTATTTGATCTTCATATTCCTCAATCAATGTTGGGTCAGCCTCATAAGCTACATCTTCAATTTGCTCTGGAAAAGTTGATTAGCCGTTAATCGGATAATGATTGTAGCTGGTGAAACGAAATTTGTCCTTCAAGTGCACTGGCTGGATAATATAATTGGGTTGCTTTAAGTCTAAAGGGGCATGGTGTTCTTCCATCCACTCTCAGCCAACAATAATGGTTTGATTATCTGAAGAGAAGACGTTAGTCCATGTACCATCGAAGTACAAAACCTTCCTGAATTGCTTGTGAAACTCCACAAAGACACTGTCAGTTTCAACAACAATTTCACCCGACTAGGAGAGTAAATCAACAACAGCCTTGGATACGGAACTTTCTTTGAACAGGTCATTAAAAATCAGGTTGGCACTAGTCCCATTAGGTAAACAATTTTTGGTTGTGAAAAAGGAACTCATAGTGTTGAAGGACAAGGAAGTGGGACCTTAACATGTAGGGGTAGCACGAAAAAATGATGCACTACTAGTGGTGGGACACTAGATGAGTTGGGCTCGCCTTTAGGAAGCCAACGGTATGATCGCTGTGCAAAACGGAGCACGGAAGTGCCCTCGCGCAATCGACACAGCTATCAAAAGTGGGCACACAAAATGAGGCATAGTGGGGGAAGCAGCATGTTGAAATGAGGTTGGCCTTGTTGAGACGAATCCAACAACACAAACGGAGTGCGAATCGGGGTCCAGATGACTCTCCGGCGATGGCAGTACACTAAGGACACCTATTGCACCTCTCAACGTACCATAGCAAACCAAATACGCCCTAGCTCGGACCTGGCAGGCCCCTGGTTCGAACCAGGGCTGCACCAACTAGCTCAATTAAGGTGAAGGATCCCAGACTAGACCAGGGCTTGAACTGGATAGTCAAAGTGGCTCGAACCTCCTCCGAACCTGGTGTGGACAAGGTTTAACAGGGTTGCACCCGGTGGACCGGGTCAAATTTGGTATGACCCGGTTTAAATTAAAAGGGCACATGCCCTTCTTTCTCTTCCACCCCCTCTAACCCTAACCACAGGGATAGAACGTGAGAGAGAGAGAGAGAGAGAGGAGGGCTGCGGCGGAAGCAGCAACAGCAACAGCAGCGGCATCAAGGGCTGCCAGCTGCAGCGGTGCCGGACGAGGATGCCGGTGGCGGCGAGAGGTTCGGCCCTCCCCTCCGACCTCTTCTGCTGCTCTTCTTCTTCAATTGTCTTCATCTACTTCCTTTTTTTTCCAGTGAAACCAAGAGAAAGAGGAAGATGGAGAGAGGCGGTGTGAACAGTACCACTGTACTATTTGTGTGAACAGTATCGCGGATACTGTTCACCATAAACAGCAACCATAGATTTTTTTTCCTTTTCTTTTTTTGTGTGGTTCAAACAAAGGAGGAAGAAGGGTGAAAGAAAGTAGGGGAGGGTAGGGGGAGGGTAGGGGGTGGGGTGAAGACGGGATGGAATAGTAACGTGGTAGGGATCGAAGTTTACTCTGATATCAAATTTGATAGGGGACAGAGGAGGAAGAAGGAAGGTTGGGGAGACTACCAACGTCGCACTGGCAGTGGAAAGGCCTCCGACATCGCACCGGCAGTGGAAAGGCCTCCGGCATTGTACCGGCGGTTTGGGCGTCTCACCCGGCTCCGTCGCAAGGTAGATTCGACCCGTCGCAAGGTCGTCTTCTCCGTCCCAGAGAGGAACACCAGAAAATCACTCAAAATTCACAGCAAATATTCATTTATAATTAGAAAAGAGATCATATATCTATATATATAGTGTTTAGGGACCTTTCCGACTCAAACTCGACTACCTAACTCTAAGATAGACTCAAATTCCTCTAACTAGATAATTATTGTGAAAATTCACACTAAAAATCTCTAATAAATAAAAAGACGTACCTAAAATACAGAAAAATAAAAAATATGCTAAATGGACTCCAAATGGGCCAAATAAAATATCTATTGACTCCTCTAAAATTATTCTATGCTTCATACGAGGTTTGGGTAGCTTATGAACACCATAAACCTTCCTCTGGTCTCGGATCCTCATCATGATTACTAATGGCCCTTCATCACTAGACAGTCCATGGTTGAATTCCATCCTTAGATGTTAGTAAATGCCGTCTATATGTGATCTTCCAAACAATGGCCATTTGATTTCTTTAAAATAAAATGGATAAAAGAAGGGATATCTAATGGAACACATGTAATAGGGACAAGACGATTTTATCTTCTCTTCTTTAGTTCATTCCTCAAGCTGCTTCTAATAACTTCTACAGCACCTACAAGCATTACAAGGATGATTTCATGAGAGTTAGCTCAGTTTTTGGACTTTTCAAGTCCCTGAGTTAATTCAGATACACAACAGGCTGGGACCCGCCACATGTTGGCTATAACACAAAAATCTCATTCAATCAGGCTGAAGCCTCAAGTCAATTCAAGCCAGCTTGATACCAATTTGAAACATACAATTGGACTCGTTCAATTGCAAACATAGCAAGTGAACACAAGGGCTTCCCTCCCCATCCTCTTCCAAATTAGAATAACTTAGGGTCTAAAGGTTGCTATAGAGTTTAAAGACCACTAACTACAAGGGGATTTGAGGCAGACCTACACATTTTTTCAGCATTCCAGACTGAACCAATCATTGGTTCCCAACCATGTGGAGAGTGAAATCCAATCCATAAATCGGTGACTAAAAGAACAGGTATCAACATGAACTGTACAAAACTTATATGTTCTTTAATTTTTTATGCTTTCCATTGCTGTTAAAGTCATATGACCGTAAGATTCCCTGCAAAATGTGGCTTTGCTTCAGATGGCGAAAAGAGCAATGTGAGAGTACAACCAAGAGCAAGATTCTAACCATGATTCTTCATGTGTGCTAAAGCTCATGGAGGGAATGTAATTAGGAATTCCTACCTTAGAGCTATGTATCTTTCGATTGTTGGCATTAAGCATTACAGTTTATTATTGGAGAAGGGAGATAAAACTTTGTATTCTGTAGTTCTGCTTTATCTTTTTTTAGTAGTGTAACTTAAGTAGAGGAACCTTTACCCTACTGATTGTACCTCCTCAATCTGGACAACCCTTTTTTCTCCCACCTCCTTCATCATCTTGTCTATTATTGGTTGTTTGGAAACAGCCAGTAACACCATTGGAGTCCTAATCTGCCCAATCTGGCCAATCCTCAGTCAGATCCACTGGTCTGGCCAATCCTGACCAAAGGGTTAGAGAGGACAGACTGAGATCAGATCTGCTTGCCAAAAATATATTTGGATCAGCCGACCTAAGTTGATTCAATCTGACTTTTGAATCGCTGGTCTAGACATGGGAATTGGAGAAACTCTCCATCCTCTCCATATACACAAATTATTGTAACAAAGTTACGAAAACTATCTGTAAATAATGACTTCCCCAAATCGTTTTTAGGAAAGAGTGAATTGTGAACATGAAGATTAGTCATCCTAGTGGATGCTCTTGCAAAGTAGGGGCTGGCCACTTGCGAGCCACTCAAACTCAGCTCGGGTTTAGCTCAACTCGGCTTGACTAATTTGTTTAGAGCCGAACCTGAATTTGAGGTTGAGTTCATTTGGTTCCTGAGTTTCAGGTAGAGCTCATTTGGTTAAACAAGCCAAACCCAAGTCAGGTGAAGCTCAGTTGTGTTGACTCACAAGCCGGCTTGGATGAAAATAGTTTACTTAAGTTTTACACTTAAATCATAATTTAAGTGTTAAATTCATTCACATCCTACAACATTAGACCCGGAAAACTATTCATTCAAAGCCATTTGTCTGAGTAAAGCACACAAAAGACATAAGGGTTTCTGCCTTGTTCAAACTTCCAATGTGGGACTAAAAGTCCCACTGCCATTGCCCAGTGCACATGCGGGTTGCACACACTGTCCAGGTGGGTGGACAGGCGGGTGGGGCATCTACGCAGACACGCAATGCACATGCACTTAGGCGATGGCATCTAGGACTTTTAGTCCCCACATCGAAAGTTAAAGAAAGCTTCCATCAGCCTTGCTTTACAAATTGACTGTCCTTCTACTAATCCAACTATTCTAGGTACAGCCAATCAAACAAAACCTAATTTGACAAGCCATACTCGGGTTCAGCTCATGCACGAGTTTTCTCTGGTGGAGACAAACTCAGGCCATATTTCAAACTCAATTTTTTTCGGCCAGTTTCGGCTTGAGATGGTCAAAGCTCGACTTGGTTTGGCTCATTTCCCACCCCCTATAGCAAAGTAAACCATTCTTTTCAAGGCGTCACCTAGGCGACACCTAGGTGACAAGGCACTCCCTCATGCCCAAGGCGACCTGGTGCCAAGGCGACCAGCCCATTAAGGCGCTTGCCTAGGCCACACAGAGGCACCCAGCCCACTTAAGACCCGCCCAGCCCGCCTTGTTGTAGAAACAACCAGCCTTCTTTTATGTCTTAGTCATTAGAAAGAAGTTGAAAGGTATTTTCATATAATTGTCATATTTACATCAAAAAGGAGAAATAGATGATCAAACTTCCCACTTTGCATGGGATTCTTCTAACAGGGGGGTTTCCTTTCCTTTCCTTTCATCCTCTCAAATTTAGACATGCCACTATGCTTAATAGTTGATAAGTGGAGAACGTTTGCTTATTGTTGATTTAAACATGTTTTATATTTGTCTTTATTTTTTTACATGGCATGTTATCTAACTAGTAAATTTCAGGTTGAGTTGTTTTTTTTCATCTTGATTGACATAGTTCAGAGTTCTCACTGGCTTTTTTCTTATTCATTTGTTAATAATTGTCATTTATTCTATTTTTTTCTTTTTACACTATATATATGCTCAATATTGTGAATGCACCTCTGTACACAAATAAAATTAGAATTTTATATGGTGGAAAATTTAGATAGTGATTCTCTTAAAACATACTAGGTTATATAAACTAGGCTTTGCCTAGGCGCCTTGTCTCGCCTAAGCAATGAGGTGGTAGGCTACCGCCTCGATCGCCTTGGAGGCCTTGACAACAACGAAGTAAACATAGAAGAAAATTGAACATAAAGCAATAAAAATTAACCACCCCATCATGTCGCAGTGAATGGGTACTTACTTCTCAAATCCAATTCCTTTTACATAGAGAGGCACCATACAATCAATTGAGTAATCAATATAAACTATTGTGAGCTGAGTGGCAAGACAAGAATATGTTTTATAGACTTATGAAGTTGTTGATTTTGGCCCTACATTTCTAGCTGTTTGGAAGGAGAAGCTTTCCACAATTGTTTGTGATCATGCCAAAGAGAAATCAATCCCTCCATGCATCCTATGCTTTTGGATTTATCTGGTGGACAGATACCTTTCTCTTGTTCTATAGAGATGCCTCTAGGAGGCAAAAGATCAGATTTATGTCCTTGTTATTGGTTCCATTGTTTTCTTTGATATTTGGCATGTAGAATTTGAACATTTCATTGTTGTCATCGTCGTTAGAGACTTAACAAAATTATTTGAAGCCAGCTACATGAACCTTGTCCCAGTATTCATCATCATCAAAACCTTAACCCAATTATTTGAGGCCAGTTGCATGAATCCTATCGCATTGTTGTATTCTGTGAAGTGCCATGTTCATGGTCAAACCAAGAAAAGCCATGTCCTTCCTTAATATCTCAAACTATCTCATTTTGGATCTTCCAAGTCCTTTTACCACATTTTACTTTGAGTTTGATCATAACTTATGACGGATGCCAAACTTGGATGATGGCACATCTATCTTAAAGCTAAACCATCTAAGCCTATTAACCCTCAACCTGACGTCCATTGGAACTACGCCTATTTACCTCAATATACAATCTGTAGACTCTAACTATAGTTAAACGGTCCTACAATTTTCAGACACTTTCCTCGACAATTATCATGAGGGATAAAAGGATTATTACGGACTAAGCACTTCAGGAAATAAAAAAACTCAGATCACGAACACCTTGTCGTTATTGCCGCTACATCACCCCACCCAAAAGACAACAGCCACGCAAACACACCCACTGCGCAAAAACCGCTATCAACGTCGACTTCCATCACAGTATACGCACAACCATTAGCAATCGAAAACATCTCCAAACATCCCCTACAACCAAACAACTAACATCACAAACTTCAGAAATCGAAAACCTCGCGTTCTCCAAATTTCATAGAAGCAACAAAAGAAAATCCAACCAACAAAGAAGACAAAGACAAGCGCATCCAAAGAGCAAAACAGAGGAACTAACCAATTGGCGAAGAACTCCACCACCGCGAACCGCGCGGGCGACTGCCCCAGGACCGCATTAAAATTCGAGCTATTAAGCTCCAAGGCGACGTCCGGGAGATCACCGCCATCGCCGCCTCCGCCGAGGCCATCACCCAAAGCTCGGAGCATTGACCGCCGCGGTCGCCCAACCAGCTCCCACGAAGACGACGCAGAAGCAGCAGCTCCAGCGAACCCTAGCAACACGAGAAGCACGAAGAGAACCAACCCGACGGGGGGGACCGCCATGGGAGGAGGCGGAGCAGGAAGAACACCTTCCAAAAATGGCGGCCTGGATCACGCGGATTCGAAGGAGATGGAGGGGAAAGGAGGGGATTGGGATCGCGAGAGGACGCGATCTGGATCTCGTCTTCTGGGTGTTCTACGAGACCAAGAGGCCCTTTGTTTCCCCTCCCCCTCCTCTGCTAGCGAGCGCGAGGAAAACTGTTAGAGGGAGTTGGGACGGGGGGGCGGGGCAAAAAAATAGGCTCGTGGGGGCCTGCGGTGGTGCGGAAGTCAAAACAAAGGGGATGGGACAGCGGTGACCTTACTGTACGGTGACGGCATGCCTACCTGTTCGGTAGCCCGAAAGGGAGGTGACCGGAAGAAGGATGGATGGGGATTAATTAGGGAGATGAGACGTTGCTACGCTTTTTGTTGATGCCACGTACCCCGTCGGAAGTTTATAGCGTCCTTTCTATTTTCTTTAAGAATTTCTAAAATTAATATTTAACGTAGAGAAAATACAATGGAGGATCTAAATTCAATAAAAGTTTTATTTGGTGCACAGCGGGCAGCTGTCCGATCTATTTAGATCGAAAGACTATAATAATAATATATTTTTAATTTTTAATTTACGAAGAAAGTCAAAGAGGTGAGGAAAATATTAGGAAAGCCATCCAATCAAAGATCAAATGGTTAAAAAATTAAAAACTAGATAATATATAGTGTATTTTTATTCTTAAAACTTTTATTTTTAAAAAATTTTAAAAACTCAGACAATACGGATGACTTAGTATCTTCTCCTCACCTTTGGGTTTTTAAAAAATAAAAAGTAAAACTTACTGCACCACAAGTAGTGCAGCAAGTAAAACTCTTCAATGCGAGAAGGGGTTGTGTTTTAGACTTTTTTAAAACTTATCCTCTATGTATATGCAGAAAATTTTATGTCAAATTTATATTATATATATATAATAGAGTTTTCTAATGCCACGTGTAGAATCTTTTGTTTCCTACCTAAATTCTCTATCTCTCTCTCTCTTTCCTATTAATACCTATACCTCTTATTAATTCTTTATATCCCTCTTTTTCTCATTAATTATCTCTCTCGACATCTCTCTCCCCCTCTCTTTCATTAATTCTCTCTCTCTCTCCCTCTCTTTTTCATTAATTATCTCTCTCTCAACATCTCTATCCCCTTCTCTCTCATTAATTCTCTTTCTCTCACTTCTTTCTTTTATTAATTCTCTCTCTCTCCTCTTTTTATCTAAGTATTATTATTATTATTATCTCTCTTTCTTCTCTTTCATATTTTTCTCTACTTATTAATATTTCTCGCATATTTTTTATATCTCTTATTATTATTATTATTATTGTTGTTGTTGTTGTTATTGTTGTTGCAATCTCTTGAGATAATAATAACTAAATTATTATTATTAAAAAACCAATATCAAAATAGTAGTCTCATGCGATAATAATAATTAATTTTGATATTATGATGATGAATATTATTATTATTATTATTATTATCTCTCTTTCACATTTTTCTCTCTTCCTAATAATATTTTTATTTTCTATCTCCCATTATTATTATTATTGTGGTTGTTATTGATGTTGTTGTTGTCGCAATCTCTTGAGATAATATAATTAATTTTGACATCATTATCGTCATCATTATTATTATTACTATTGAGATAGTCTCGTTAGATAATAATAATTAATTTTGATATTATCATTATTTTTACAATTATTTTTATTAATGAGACCAGTCTCTCTCACACTTTTCTCACTATTATTATTATTATTATTGTTGTTGTTGTTGTTGTTGTTGTTATTATTATTATTAATATTGAGACACTCTTTTGGAATAATAATTTTGATATTTATTATCATTATTAAGATAGTCTAATGAGATAATAATAACTAATTTCGTTATTAATGATATTAGTCTCTCTCTCATTTTTTTCCCAGTCTATATTTTAACACAACATTTATTAAGATAATCTTATAGGATAATAATAATAACTTTCAGTTCACTTTTTAGTTTTCTCTCTCAATCTATATTTCAATTGGATAGAATAATTCTGAACTTTTAATGTTTAGCAAACAACTAACTTAATATTCCTAGAAAAAAATATATGCATTTCTGAATATATATTTTTCTATGATTATTTTATTTATTATTTCAAAAAATGTAAAATATTAACTTTACTTATATTAATTATATTTTTTTATTCAACCATGTTAACTCAACGTGCATCGCATGGGATTGCAACTAGTATGTATAATTATACATATAAATAACTCCTATGATCAATAAAAATCTATTATAAAATGCATGTATCTTCTACGTAATCATTCATAAATGTACAAAATGCTCTATTTTTTTTAATCTCTTTTTACGAAAAATTACTAAAATATAGTTTTTGTTTTTCACTAAAATTAAAATCAAGATACCTGGGAACAAGAGAATCTCTTGGCTCTATCTTTTTTTATGAAGAATTATTATTTTTTGGTAAAACTAAAATCTATTTATTTAAATCTGATATTTTTACCTTGGATCTAGCGTATGTAGAATACAATAAGTTTCTCGTAGGCACGAGATTCTTCATAAAGGTTCTTTGCAAAAATACTCAGGTTTGAGTGTGCGAAATTGTTGGCACGTTTTTTTAGTTTTCTCCTCCTTTGAAAGAGCCACGTATTTAATAACTCTATATTTATACTTATAGGATTTTGCGTGTGAAAATTTTGTTCATTCTATGTACAGAATAGAATAGAGTGGTGGTGAGGTGGACAGAGTGAAGTAGAACGTGATGGCCAATGCAACCACGTTCTTTCTACATCTTGTCTACACGTGCTACAGGGCCTTTTATAATTTCGGCACGTTGTTAGTTACAGAATGCGATCGTCAAGCGATGTATAGGTGAAATGGCCAAACGTAGCTTCTAGCTTGTGCACGTTTTGTTAATGGAGAGTTTAGTTATACTAGGAAGTTTAAGCCATGTTTGGGACAATTTTTTATTTAAAGTATTTTTGTACTTTTGTCTAGTTATCTTGATGAATAAGAACTAGATATTAAAGCCATCTATATTTTGTCTTGATTGTTTTTTGGCTTTGTCAATTGGAATTACATAATAAAATTTATTTTTTTGTAGGAAAAAAATGAAATTAATAGGAAATATCTGACTTTAGCTATCTAATTAGTTATGATTACTTTTATTCAAACTTTTATCATGTGAAGAGTAGAAGCGAACAATCACTCAACTAAAATTTTGTCAAATACACCCTTAATCTCAAGTTTGGGTTGGAGTTCAGTCTAAATCTATTCATGAGATAGAGGTTAGCTCGATTAACTTCTTCAGTAATTAGTATTTTCCAAACTTGAACTCAGGACCTCTCATACTTTTTATACACCTTAGTACCATTGTACTAGGTTTCTTGTCATAAAAAAAAAAAAACATATCATCTGGACTTCATTGGAATCCAATACACACATTTAGAAAAATGTGAAGTATTATACTACTAATCAAGTCGGCTCAAGAACTAACTAATTGAGGTTGGTCACATTCATGCTCTGTTTTATTGCATAGATAAGCTTAGCCTGCGACTCAAATTCAACTTGTTTGTTAAACGTCTAAAATAGGGCATGCTTCAATTTTTTGACAATCTTGACATATTTTATCAAAGCCTGGAGTATTCACATTATTGATTGTTTGTCAAATTGTCAAAAAATTTTATTGGCATTCTACGTGGACTTGAAGAAAATGAAAATTAGACCTCTAATGCGGGATTTATTATATCCATCACCTAGTTTGGTCACCAAGACATACTTTATTTAAATATAAAAAATTGCAAATAGACCCCTTCAATTGAAGGCCTTTGCATGCATCAAAACACACGGTGCCACCCATGCTCCCATAGATGGATTGTAGAGTTTTTTTCTTTTTGCATGTGGTAGTTCAGTGGTTGGACACATAAGTCCCAACAAGTCCCAACTCAAAGGAACTAGATTTAAATCTACTTTAGTGCAGAGATTTCCTCTTAAAGAAGAGATGAGCCCAAACCGCATAAAGGGGCGAATCTTCCGCCTAAATAGGCAACAAATCCAATACATTACCGTCTGCCCATGACAATGAGACAATGCGAATCCGGGACCTCCCGCTCAGGGGAGATGGTGTCCCACTGCTCTACGTGCGCTGGACGGATGGATCGTAGAGTTTTTATGGTGTACACATTGCCATCTAATTTTAGGGAAAGATTTGCTGCACATTCAAAATTTTTTTAATTATGCCTCTATTACCATTTTTTTTAACATTGCTTTGCTCTGATTACTGTTAGAATAGTCTTGTATTGGAAAAAGGATAAAATCAAAGATTGTTTAATAGATGGTGCCTATTCCACTCATTGCCTTAAGATTTTGAGTTGGATGGCCCAATAACTTCAATATGATATCAGAGCCCATGGTTACGAATTAGACCGCGCACCCCATATTTGTAGTCTACGTGACAGAACCTAAAATTGGTCTGCACGTGAGAGGCGTGTTAGAATAGTCCTGTATTCGCAGTACGTTGAAAATGATATTTCTACTCACGTGTAAAGAGATTTGGAGAAGGAGAGAGAGACATAGACCTAACTAAGAGGAGGGGAGGGATTTTTTCAAAATTATTAAAAGTTAGTTTTTGCACATATTTTAAGAGGGGATTTAAAAAGTTAAAAATGATGTGAAATAATATTTAACATTTCTTTATTTAATAAGAAAGTAAAGGAAATTAAAGTAAAATATACTTCTACAATCTATACTCTCAAAAAAGTCTCCAATATGATTTTGATCTTGTAAAGGCATATAAATGGGGACTAAATAATCTCATATCAGTTGTTGAGAAGTCAACCATGTATTTATAATAAAGAAAGTCCCTCACCTTCCTCACAACAAATATCTTTTTCTCATAAGGACAAAACTGTGAGGCCCATAAACTAAAGTGGATAATACCTCGTTGAGGAGAACTTAAAGTTCCTTCCCGTAACATTGACGCTGCTTGTGGGAACTCCAGCGCGTACACATACGCAAGCCTTCTCAGGAGGGTTGTGTAGAGTCATAGAAATGGAGGGTAAATAATCATATATTAGTTGTTGATAAGGCAATTATGTGTTTATAAAGAAACCTCTCCCACCTTCCTTACAACAAGGGCCATTTTTCCAAAAAGACAAAATCGTGAGGCCCTTGAATCAAAGCAAATAATACCTTGCTGGTGAGAATCTAAGTTCCTTTTCGCAACATTGGCGCCATCTATGGAACCTCAATTCACACACACACGCTTGCCTTCTCAGGGGGTTGAAATGTTGTGTGAAGGAACTTAGGCTCTCGCTAATAAAGTATTGTCCACTTTGGCCAATAGGTCTTACGATTTTGTCATTTTAAGAAAAGTGCCCTTGTTGAGAGGAAAGTTGGGGCATTCTTTATAAGCACGTAGTTGTCTTCTTAATGACTGATACGAAATTATTTAGCTCTTATTTCTGTCTCTATATAGTCTCCTGAGAAGGCAAATGTATACATACGGGCTGGGGTTCCCACAGACAACACTAATGTTGCATAAAGGAACTTGGCTCTCGTCAACAACCTATTGTCTACTTTGGCCAATTGACCTCATGATTTTGTTCTTTGGAAAAAAAGACCTTTATTAGGAGGAAGGTGAGGATTTTATTTATAAGAACATGATTGCCTTCACACAATTGATACAGAATTATTTAGCCTTTATTTCTATGCATCTACCGATATTAAGAAGTTGAGATGAAAAATCTATACTTTTTAAAGTCAAATGAGCTTCTTTTCAAAATTCTTAATCCAATCACATTCCAAATGGGTCTGAGAAGAAAAGAACTTGCCGCAACATCCTATCCACTATCCACGGCCAATCTATGGACACTAAGCTTAGGTGGTCTTCTAAGCACCAGGGGATTGCTCTCTACATGATTCAAGCCGTTGGGCTTGTGGGGAACATGCTCCTTTTTTTTTACTGTCCGATCTATGGACACTGAGCTTAGGTGGTCTTCTAAGTTCGAAATAATAATAACAAAAAGCATCCCTTCTTTCGTTGTACAATCAAAATAAAATTGGATGATAATAGCCATGCATTATAACACATCGTGGATTGCAACATGCAAGGGATTACAATAAATCTTTTTCATATAAAAAGGTGATACAATTTATTGCAGCATTTTTGTCTATTGATAGGTATAAAAGGCTATTCAACTTTTGTTGATAAGTCTGTAAAATACAAAAGAAAACACAAACGAGATGGTAATGCGGATGTAAATCTTTCTTGTTTCAAGGAAAAAAAAAAGGTATAACTACCACCTTCTCTTGAGAATTTTTGGACATCAAAAGGACATAGCACCAAGAAAAAAAACATGTATATCGCCAATAGACCCAAAGAGGATACTACACTATACCAACCTCTCACATATTTATGTGTAAATATATGCACACCAAGTACATTTTATTGTCTTCTCAAAAACTAAAAATAGATTTCGTTGGAACATTCATTCTTACCTCGTGTGGTATGTGAAAGTGTGGGCCCATGGAGAGAATATTTTTCCATTACAGTGGATCTCCCAAGATTGAAATAGAGACTTATAAAGGCATGAAAGATTTGTCATTTGCAAACCAGTTGCTTAGTGCAGTTGGTTCACTTCTTGCCTCTCAATTAGGCGGTCTCAACTTTTATTCCTGATTGTAACCTAAATCTCTTTTGAGATACTTATCTCTGGTCCTTAGAATTACTTCCTCAGATAAGGTGGACCTGAATTTCTCACCTAGTTAGGCAGAATTATCGACCAATTTAAAATTATCTTTAACTCTGGAGGATCTTTCAGATTTTGCCCCTGATCATCTGTAAATGTTTTTACCGGTTCAAAAAAAAATATTTATCATTTGTGCTGAAAAAAAAAATTTAAGAGAAAATCTATTATCATTGCTAGAATTGAAACCGCAGCTGATAAAAAGTTGAACATATTTGACTAATTGTGCCACTGGCCAAAGAAAAAGTATGAGCAGTTTATTATTAAGTACCCTAACATGCAGTAAAAATGTTATATCATGATGCATTTCTATTTTAATCATGATCATGTCTCGAGTCAAATATAATCAGGTTAAGAAAATGATAACTTATACCATCGACCAAAGTCATCCAAAGACTACCCTCCTTGCTATGTGACATGTTGCTTATGTCTCTATCATTTAAAATATAACTAAGTCTTAAATCGCATAGTTATGTTAAGAAAATGATGAGTTGGTGTTTGCAAACTATGATGCAGTGGGATATTCGTAATTGCATTTCGTAGAAAAGTGTTTATCTAGTTGAGTTTTTAAGGAGGATTACGCGGTTAACATTTGATTATATCATTCTGAATTTTGTTGTGCCAACAAAAGAGTAGGATACTAATAGTAAAATAGTTATAGAGGGTCAGTTTGGCTTCTTTTGTTGAAAAACTTGATATACTATTAATCCATCAATTAAAGACCAATACATTATAGAGTTATTGGGTAGATGTCGAGACACAAATAAAAAAATTTATTCTCTATTTCTGCATCACGACTTGTCTAGCTTGTAGTTCGTAATTTCTCCATTGTTGTAATCAAGGTCATAGTTCAAAATCTTCAAATCTAATCAAAATTTGTGCAGTCGTATATGAGAATAGAAAGTAAAGGTATTCTTATACATATATATAGTCCTAAAATCTTCTTGAACTGTGCTCGTGCCTATATAAAAAGAAAGTTCAAATCATTTTCTGTTTTAATTCCAATTTTTCTTGCACAGAGGAATAAGACTAGTTCAGATTGATGTTCTCATTATGTTCATCAAAACAAATTCATATAATAAATTGGGTTAGCAAATATTTAACAATTATAAATGTATCATATTTATAAAAAAAAATTATATGATGACCTATAGAAGATATGAAGATTGACAAACGTAAAAAGCACGACTTATAGTCTCTTTTGACACAAAATTTGATGCAATCTAGATTATTAGGGATGGCGACAAGAAGGTATTATCATTTAACGTTGGGTAACTAACCTATTATTAATAAGAGTGTGCAAGTGCAAGCGTAATTATGTTGTTTTGAGGTTGTGATAGAAAAATGTGTTAATATACTATATACTAGGTTTTCAAAGAAAAAAATGATCGATGGCTTAATATTTTTTTCTAATAATTGTTTGTCGATTGTTGTGTTTTTTCTCTCTTTACATTAAGTTCTCACAAAAAGTCTAAATATGGTGGCACATGTATGATTCATTTTCCATACAATGAAAGGTCGGTCTCTTGCTTTCCCTAGCTTTTCGAATTGCTTATATCATGTCTTATTGCTAATCATAAAGCAACGAAGCAAGATTTAGACTTAGTATTTGCACATGTGTGTGCATATATACATGGTTAACATGATCCAATTTGATATGCAGCAGTAGGGGTGTCAATCGGATGGGTAAGTCTGTGGTCTAACATAATCCGGTTCATATTAAAGAAAATTGGATTGACTCAAATTATATAAATTGAGTTGAACTAAATTTAGGTTGACATTAATTAAATCTAAGTTGAACCGGGCTGGCCCAGTTTAAACTATTGACTTTTATAATAATTCATATAAAAATTAAAGTGTTTCTAACAAACAATTTATAAAAAAGGCCAGTCCAACTCAACCCACTCAATATTGAATTGAAGTTGAATTTGAATTAAATTTAAGCTGAATTTAGGTTGGACTAAAATTGGCTGGACTACTTTAAATTTGGATTAGACCCAAATTATCACATAACTCAGCCCAGCCCACCCAATTTACATTCCTATGCAGTAGCAATTAAGTCAACGCTTTTTAAGTCTCAATCTTCAACTGCTCATATGTGGATTAAGCCATCTTATAGTCAAATCCAACTTATTTTCTAGCATCCATGTGAACTCTGGGATGCCTTGACTATATTCAAGTAAGTGTGCGTGTGTAGAGTTTTGTTAAAATATGGCCAGGATCGAAATACAGCCTTGCAGTATACCAAGGGCGACCCTCCGATCAAGATCAAAGAGCCCACAGTTTGAGAAAGCGGTTTGCTATTTTTATGTATCTATACAATTTTCTGTGAAAGTAGACGTGTGCGGATTCCTTTGAGCCGCTGGACGGATCTGGCCGGCTAGGGGTGCTCGGACAAGTTACTGATTTTTTGTTTATTTCCCACAGACGACGCCAATGATGATGCATGAAAATTTACGTGCCTTCCCCGAGGTATTGTCCCCAAAGCAGAGGTGGGGTTTTGTCTTTTTCCTTAGAAAAGGACCCTCGTTGGGAAGAGAAGTTGCGCTCTACTTATAAGCACACGCCTATTTTTACAATATCCGATATAAGACTAAAACGATTTGTCATTTTTATGCTTCTACAATATATATAAAAGAAACTATTACAATGTGCTACCAGATTTCCATCGGCTGGCAGCTGATTATATAACTGTCCATCAGATTTTGATATGATGGATTGCGGTTTTTAATAAAAATTAAAAAAGATAGAAGAGAAGTAGGCTGGCATGTGGAGGGCAAAGAAACCGCCTCTGCGCACCTGGGCCTTGGGCGTGGGCACATGGGGCGCCTCGCCACCCCTAGCCATCCAATCAAATGATCAAATAGCCCACTTTTTTTTTTAAATTTTTTTCTGTTTGATTTATTCCTTCTCTCTCCCTCGTTAGGCTTGCCCCTCAATGAAGAATCCGCTGCCAGCAGATACAAATATGGTAGGACACAGTAACATCACACACTCACTCACTCACACTCTCTCTCTCTCTCTCTCTCTCTCTCTCTCTCTCTCTCTCTCTCTCTCTCCATATATATATATATAGTGTGTGTGTGTGTGCGCGCCTGTGTGGATATAGTTGACTAGTGCATTTGGCAACAGACTATGCCACCACTACTTGTGTGACACCCTCTTTCAAACAATGTCACCTTAAATCATATACTTAAGTTGTGGTCTTGGGAAGTCTACAAAGCATACCTATCATACCATTCATACAAATCCAAACACATGACGATATATTTACACCAAAATCCTCTTAATGGAAACATGTTTAAATACATGGCTGGTTACACGAAACTAAAGCCTTACAATTCACAAATAAAGTCTAACAATTACATTAGAGACTGAAATTACGCTCAAAGGTAGACCTACTCTCTAGCTTTTTAAAAGTCTGGAACCCCAAGTCTTATAATTTGTAATACCTAGTTCATTAGCAGTATTAGACTGGCCTATTAATGGACCTAGAGGGAGTTTGGGCTAGGAGTTTGATTCGCGTCATCTAATGCTAATGCGATTTAGGTTGTTGATACTCCTCATGTTGAGCTGATGTGATTGAGAACAATAGCAAAATCCGACTTAGACTCAGGTATGTCCTTCTCTGGAGAGTTATTCTCTACATGGAACTCCACCTAGAGGCCTATAAATAGATTTTCCTTCAACCCCAAACCTCATTAGTTCGTTAAAAAATTCTAGAGAGAGCTAGAGAGAGGATTAAGATAAAATCTTGGGTGGATTGGGCGCGGTTCTTAGAGGACTCCGCGAGGGAGGATTTTAGGAGAGGGAAAGCATGCCTGATGGTGTTCTTCGCATTGCCTAGGCGACCTTCTTAAGTTCCTGAGCGTGGTTTAGAGGCAAGTGATGAATAATCCCTTCTTCTATATCTATTTTTATGTATATAAAAACATATCTTCAACCTACTTTCTTGAGTACCATGATAGTAAAGCAAATAACGTTTTAAAAGAAGTTAAATGTATATAAATCTCTGTTAATAATCTTCCTTGTCAATCTATGTGAACTCCATGCAAATTTCTTAAAATCTGTTTTCCTGTTTTTATTCGTGTCACAAACCTTTGACGTGATTTGCAATTCACGTCCAGTAGATATGACGTGTTTTAAGTCTAATTTCCTGATTCTTCCTATTTAAATAAATCTATGTATTGATTAACTTGTTTTATCTTTCTAAAACACGTCCTTGTGTAGTGACGCCTTTTACACATGTTCTTGGTTAACTTTAGCTAATTTCATGTTTAGCCTGTCTAATTATTTGTTAACTGTGATATTTTGATTTCTGATTATTCAATTAACCTTTTTAATGTTGTATTTAAATTCTTGATTATATGCTTAGTTCCCTAATTATTTCATGTTAATGACCATGCCAATCCATTTATTTATTTATGTGTTTCTAAAATTAATCATATTTTTCATTGAAAAATAAACCTAGTAGAAGACTCTGAAAGACGTCCTGTTCGGGTGATGCCTTTTGCAAAAGACGTCATCTGAGAGTGACGCATTTCAGGCTTTTCTGACAGAGCTCGAGATATAATATGTTAACTACATGTTAATTATCATGATTATTGCATTATTACATACGACACTGTCACACATTATTTGCATGTATGTAATTAAGATGTTTATGATGTGGATATACTAGTAGGTAGTGTGAGACCTAAGTACCACGTTGGATAAAATGTCATATCATGGGAGACACTTCTTGAATCCTTATGAGACAAAGTGCTACATGGTGGACGTTACCTCCTGAACCAGAGGCCATCTCTAGATTCCCATATTTATTTGATTAACGGTTATGAAGTTGTTTGAACCTGAGGCAATAGGTTAAAATCCAGAAAGGTGTACCTACTTGTGGACACATTATATGAGTGGGATATATGGTGTAATCCTCTGACTGCGCAGCTGAATAATTAGTAGGTTTTGCCTAAAGAAGATGATATAATGTCTTTATGTTGTGTTATGGTTGTTTGCCCTATGCTATGAATAAGTGATAAAATAATGATTATGATGAATTATACTATGATGTATGCTCATGAATCATGCTTCTTGTTCCTTGTTCTATGATTAATTAACAATGCAAGATTAGTGTGCACATAGTAAGTTGATAATAAAGAACATGTTTAGGGCATAAGCATGTATATATGATTTAATTATTCATATTGTTTAAATATTATCATTTTTTTATAGATTATAAATTAAAGATTTTATAGATTATGAGCTTACTGAGTCGAATGGGGCTCACACTTGCATAACTAACATTTTTTAGGTGAGGTTGAGATAGAGTTTGGTCAAACTTGGGAGATTAGAAGCTAGAAGTTCCAAATAGACATAGGTGTTTATTTTCAATGTAGCTTTAATGTAATAGTTAGTCTATTTCAGAGTCAGAGATGTATTTCATTTGATTATGTAGAGATTTTGGACAAATCTTGTATTTATATGTCAGTTTTAAGCGAATTTACCCTGTGGTTATGATAGTTGTTTTATGTGCGGTATAGATGTATGGTTGTGCTCACTCTAGAATTATTAGTAGATATTTGGGTAGTTCCTATTGTGGCGCGCCTTTTATCAGTTCGAAGTAAGTTGGCATGACCAAATCGATTGGTGAAGGCTCTATAGAATTCAGACCTAGATCTTCTTATTGTCCTTTATTGGAATCTCTTGAAAATATATCAACTTATCCAATATGAGTCTAAGACTCAGCAGGTGACAAAACTAAGGCATGCATACTAAATATTAAAGGTCACCATTCATATATTAACATACTAAAAATCTCACATATCATATACATACTAGATCATTAAGCAATGACATATAGGTAGTATAAGATTTGTTAAATTGACACATCTCACTACTTCCACTAAAATTTGAACATATCATAAGGTAAGATTCTTATTCAAAAGCCCTATTGCACAAATAATCATATATACATTCCTATCTAAGTAGATCATGCCTAAAGGGATCAAATTACATTCATAACTAATCAAATTTTATTTTAAGTTTTAGACATGTGTCTAAACCACAACAAAATGTATCATACACATCCTGACACCTAGACGATTGCAGTACCTTGGTCTTGATACAACTAGCTGGGATCAGAGGTTATGTCTCACCCTTCATCAAATCGAAGTTTAGCTTCATGATTTTATATAATTCGTGTCATCCGTTGGGTCATAAATGATTGATGTCATATCAGACACTTACCATGTCTTCATCCGTATAATCACCTTTAGATGGCACTGTCCATGCACATCATGATTTTCCTAAATTCCAAAATAGACATTTGAATTATCATATTTTTTGAAAAACATATATAAGAAAATTTGAATAAATAATAATGTGCATGATAGTTTAAAATTATGCATACATTAACCCTGATAATACATTTTTAACAGAAAAATCAAAAGCTATGTATAATCTGATGCAGGTGGATCTGTGATAAACAATATCTAATAAGGTGTTTAAATTCTCATACATGCATATTTCACAGTCTTGTAATTATCAACACATATTTAAAACAATAGAAATAACATAATAACATGATATAGTTTATCATGCGCCTACTTTGAGTTAAAGATTTGTAACTAAATTCCCAAATAATTCCCAATTTCTAGAATTGGTCGAGTCCAATAATCTCTGCCTCTTCCTCTTCCTCAGTCAAATTCTCAAGAACTTGGAAATAATGGAAAAACCTCCATTAAGGCTGTCTAATCTACCGCTATATCACTTGCTAAAATTTGAATGCCAAGTGTCCCACGTGCATTGCCTAATAGGATAGAAATCTCACTAAGGATCTATAAAATCCCTTAAATATCTAGCTATCAAAATGCATTATGGTCCAACACATACAACCCATAAAGGATTAGTCTTGTTTTAAGAGTAATTGATAATTAAATTCCAACTATAAAATTAATTACATAGGTTAAGTCATCAATTACGTATGGTCTGTCTATCAATTACACATATAACTCAGTTAATCAATTACATGGTCTTCAACTAATTAATTACTTGTGTTTATTAGGTATCGATTACATGTGTAATACCCAATTGATTACATATCGATTACAAGCTTAAGTTATCGATTACATGAATTTCGCTTAATTGATTGCATATATGTCTATTAATTAATTTCATGTTATTTAGCAAATTCATTAAGCATTATGCAACATGTGATCGAGTTAATAATTACATGGTTTTCAGTTAATCGACTATAAGTTACTCATATAATCAAGTACGAGTTATTCAACTAATTGATTACTCATTTTTCATTTAATCAATTATGCATTCATCTTCTAATTGATTATATGTTCTTATTTTAACTGATTACATGTTGTTCTTATATTCGATTGCCTGCCTTTATTTAATTGATTACTTGTCTTAGCCTCATGGATCACATGTCTTCATTTAATAGATTATTTGTCTTTTGTTAACTAATTATAGGTCTTTTACTTAATCAATTTTGTGACTCATTCTGAATTCGATTGTAAAACTTATGTTAATTGATTTTGTGACTTAATTTAACTTTGGTTACAAGGTTTATTTATCTTCAATTACCAATTTCACTTAGCTCTATTACTTAGCTTATCTTTAATCGATTATTACTTAACTTAAACTCGAAGCTTATATTAACTTTGATTACATAATTTATTTTAACTTCAATTGTATATGATTTTAATAGTTAATTGGGCTCTCTTTTAATTCATCTAATCGATTATATGAACCTTATCTAATTTCTAAATTCTTTCTCTAAGAACATGTTATACTCTACTGGATTGTCTACCCAACTCAACTGATTAAAACCTAATTTCATCAACTTAAAATCTAACTTCCTAATATATGGGATATTACAACTTTAATTAAGATTGAACATCTCTCTCTCTCTCTCTCTCTCTCTCTCTCTCTCTCTCTCTCTCTCTTTACGAGTTCACCCTCTCTACCTCTCTTGTTTACAACAAGCAAAGCAATATATAATATTAGCTCCTTACATATATTGATGTGCGGGTGATATAAATAATACAAGGTGAATAAGTAATCTATACAGTTGAGACAAGTGGATACTAAATGGGATAGTCAAGGTCACAAAATAACTAATCATTATGATCCAAATATGCTTTTTCTTTTAATTGTATCAGCCATTTCTACAAGCCAAGATATTCGTTGTAAACCATTTTCTTTTGATCAAATTGTTGTTTCTTGACCAATTGATTGTGTGTTCATATATAATCCTCTCTATTAATGATTGTTTTGACTTTTCATAAAAAAAGTATGTCCTATTCTTTAAGGTGATAAAATGTTGACATCCATAAATGCTATTAGACTTTGAACAATGTTGTTATTTAAGAAGGTGGATCATCGTATTTACAATCTTGTTTTCTATAGCATGAAAGTTTGGTTAAGAGAATTTTATCTTATTATTTACAAGAAATAATGTGCTTGTATTATGATAGAGTTGTCCTTACAACATATCCACACTATTTTTCACATTAGACAATATTTAAGTTAACAACCATTGATGTAAATCATTAGCATATGTATATGGGAAATTTACATCACTGAGTGTCATAATTAAAAAGTCGTAATAGTTGCTTCCTTAAGCATAGGGTTGATTATTAAGATAACTTATTCCTTGTAGTAACAAAATATTAACGGCTCATTCAACCAACTTTGCCTTGTGATATTTAGTATACAGTGCCATGCTTATGGTATGAGTTTCACAATAAAAAGACATCATAATTGTCTAATTCTCTCAGTTATTTGTTTATACAACTCTCCTTATCCAAATTAGAAAATTTCCTTTTTCACTTATCCTCCCCCCCCCCCCCCCCCAGATGTTCTTCTAAGAAAGAAAAAAATGTCATGTTAATCTTTCTCTTTAATCCACATAATAAGTGCGAAGTCAGTTTACCATCCATTCTTTGTTGTTCGCCTACTTCATTCTATCCATGAAATTACATCGAAGAAAATCCATCTACAACTCTTAAGACAAGTCTTAATAAATGAACATAGGACCAAACTTGACAATTATTCTCAAAATGATTCAATCTAAAAAATGCAGTAAAACTTATAGGAACACAAAGAACATACTAAATGCCTAATCAATGTTCTATAACAAAATAAAAACATTTTATGCATATGTTAATTTCAAGTTACAAATCAAATCTGCTCCCCAAAGGATAATAAAATAGTTATAAATTATTGTGTGCACATAAAAAGAAGTAAAATCTTATTTCTGCAAGTGACAGGAGCCTAGAAAATTAGGACATATCTTCTTCCCTCGGGGCATAGATGTCATTACGAATAAAGTCCGAGACTATTTAGGTTCCGGGGTGTTGCCCTAACTCCTACGCTCCGCCTCTTACCCTTCTCTGCGAACCCTAGCTCCCCTCCCCTTCCTCTCCAATCTCCGCCGGGATCAGGACGCTTGATCGCCGGCGACGCCGCTGCCTCCCGCTGCCGCATCGTCGGAAGCCTGTTCTTCCAAGGTATCTGCAATTAATTTAGCTTTCGATGATGGTCTTTGTTGCTCGCTTGTCGTTCCTTTTTCTTCTTTAACCTTGTGGCCTTTTCTCCTCTTTTTGGCGCGATTACGACTTCTGCCCGATTGGGATGCTTCTTCTTGTTTCGAATTGTGTTTTCCTTTCTTTCCTCATTTTTTTTTTCAGAAAGTTTGTTGTTTTGGATTGTTGTTTTTCCAGAGACGTGGTATCACCTTTTAGGTTTTTTTTTAGTTATGCGGTTTCTGATTCCCTGTGGATTTCAGGAGCATCGTTTTGATTGCTTTTGTTCTATCTGATGGTAGTAAACATGTATGATTCAGGCTTCTATGGTGAGAAATTTCCTATAGAAGAGCACGTTCCGATCTTAATCTAGATGCTGATTCGTTTATAAAGTTTGTATCAGTATTTTAATTATAGTTATGAGATCTGAGCAGTTGAGAATACATGTCTTTGCGTCTTTTTTGTATGTACATCCGTATTTTTTTGTTCTGGCTTTTTCAAAGGCTCCATGTATCATACTCGTACGCATAGGACTCTGTATTTTTTTTAAAAGACAAAATTTTGATCGTCTTATTCAAAATATCAGATTGTATATATGCTGTACTGTATCCATCTCATATTTAGCTAATAATGTCCGCAACATGCCCAGCTGAGTAGGCACTACATAAACCTCTTTCCACTCTCTTCTTCCTCCGGACACGAGCCAGGAGGACACTGGTCAGAAAGGAGGACGAGGAGGACAGGGAGCTAATTGTTCTCCCCGGCCCTCGTCAAGGTATCACATTGTCCTGGGCTCTTTGATGCACCCCTCAGTTAGATGTCCCATATCTGGATTCCTCTTCTGATTCATCTCTATCTGTCTCGATTATATCCTGGGGTTCAATACACCTTTGGGTTGGTATACAATCAGTCGCTGCGATCTAGACTCTGTTGCAGTCTTGCAGAGGTTTTCTAAGATGTTGTGTAGTTTGTTGTTCTCCAGATGAGATGGCATTGTTTTCATTGTCCTTTAGTGGGATTATTGTGGTGTTATTGTGTTTTTGTGTGGGTGGTTGTGATGTTTTGGTGGAAAATTGGAAATTATTGACTGGCTATTGATTTGTTGCAAACCACCACTGTAATGGGGATCCTTAGCTCATTTTTCTACACTCTGAGAGTTTTAACTTGCATAGGTTTGTTTATCGTCCTACTGTGTTTTCCGCTGCAGTCTTTTGAGGAAACACACACACATAGTTTTCTTGTTTTAACTTTTAACTGTCCATCATGGCTTTTGTGTTGATTTCGTGGTCGAGAAGATGTTTCCTTGCATCTTTTGTTTACTTGATTTTCCGTTTACCGCTATGTGCAAACAGTTTTTGTCACGGTGCTTACAAAATTCTTTATGTATGCATATGCCTCCACAAAATGGCTGTTTAGTGGTAAGGGGAAGAAAGACCAAATAAAACGGTGAAGTTTGCAATGGGATAGTAGGACGAATTTGTGTGAGAAAATGTCTCTCCATCATTGTCATGTCAACATGTTAGTAAAGAGAAAAATCGACGGTGATGAAATTAGTGAGATGTGTTTGTTTGTCGGCCTGATTTGAAGGGCAGTTCTTGTTCCTGAAACCTTACTGTTTCCTCTGTATATTTGTAAGTTGTAACCTGATTCAGCAGGGGATAATTGTCTTTGAAACCTCGCTTTTTTATGTATATTCGTCAACTTGGTTTATCTTATCATACACTTTATTGGGTTGCTGTCTGCATTTTGTTCTCATTCATGTGACGGCATGACATTCTTGCATTTATTGGTAGATACTTCATAGAAAATCTGTTGAATGTATCATGTGCGGTGGAGTTTTTTGGTTCCTGAAAGTTATATCTTATTCAATGTACAATTCCTATGTTAACCACATAGATGGTTTCCATCTTTGGATAAATTTCTTTGATTCCAATGCTACCATATTTATCAAATGATTTGCAATAAAATGATAAGGGTGAGGGAAATTTGACTATTAGCCTGTTTATTCCTTTCTTACTTTCTTTCTCTTTGAACTTGTTGTGAAGTTTTGTAAGATTGTACCCTCAATCACAAGTCTCTGTTTGAATTTCATGCTTGACAAAATTCTAACTTGATCAGAACAACAATTTGTGCATTCGATCGTTTCATTGAATAATTAATTGGGTATCTGTAGAGAATGTAGAAGAATATGTTTTTTTCTGGCATTATATTGGAACATGATTTCTTGGAATCTTAGATCTTATTCTTACTATATTGGAACGTCATTTATTGGAATCTTTGATCTTATTCTTAGTTCGAATATTTGGCTATTTATATTTCTCTTGCGGGTCTATAAAAAACTAAACATAATACAGGTTACCTAAATAGGATCTAATCTTCGAACGTCTTACTGTGGAACAGTCCTCTTCTATATGTTTGAAATACTGGAAGGTTTTAGTTTGGAATTGGTTCTTTGACAGTTTGGAGAATGTTTCTTTTGAAATGATGTCCCACTGAGTTTGTTGTAGCACCAAGGACTTTCTATAAAAGAGAATATGCATGCATTGGCAGTTTGGTAGTTTTTGGATGTGCATTATGGTGCCACTCATCTCTTTTCTATTAGCCATATTTAAATGTGTACATTGGATAGACATTTCCTCGTATAGATATCCCATATTTGTAACACTATTGCTTCTTAGCTGTGCAAGTATGCCTTCACTGAATTATAGGAAGCTCACTACACAGTAGAATATTTGCAGTTACTTCACAAAAGTACACCTGGATTTTGTTCAAAATTTGGGTATAGAAACAAATGGTATAATATTATTCCTCAATAAGATATCAATGTCTTTTTTTCTGTTTGTTTGAGTTGCTTTTTTTATTTGAATTCTGACAACTGTTTGCAAGTCTTTCTGGTCCTTTTTGTTAAAAAAATGAAGATGGTTTCCTTATGTGATGATGAAGAACAGAGTTGACTATGGTATTTGTAGAATATAAATGCGATTTGATTTGTTTACTGCAGACGACTGAAGCATCAGTTACAATGGTGTGTCTATGTATTATATCTGCTGTGGCACTTGTTAGACAGTCTGGTATTTCATGACAAACTGCTGCATAAAAAATGATAAAACATCAGAATCTGTCCATAAAGTAGAAACGTGGAGAAAAGCAAGATTGTTGATCTAAGTTAGTAATTCCATCTTTTATACTTAACCAAACCATGGATGGAGCCCACATCAAAAAGGGGAGATAATATTTAATCTAATCTTCTTAAGTAAATGCTAGTGAAATTGATCATGTATATGTATGTTTTTTTTGGGGCATGGATGGTATCACAAATTCATTATTTTGAAAAAAGAGTATACAAATGTGATCTGTAAAGCATACAAAAATAGGTTCAAGATTCCTAAATCAGCGGTGAGAAAGTTGAATTTCATTGAAAATAGGTTCCCTTGGCAAAAAAAATGGGGCCAAGTGTAGAGGATCACATGGTGTACATTGGGAGGGGCTTTTCAAAAGCAAGTAGAATTTGGGTATACAAAAAGTGTAGCCTACCCCAAAAGAAGACCTTATGGAAAAGGCCCAGATACCAGGTCAGTATGGGGTGCTTTATGTGCTCAATCTGCGGTAAGGTGACCCAAGGTGTACTTGGAGTCCCTTGAGTGCCTAGGCCCTTAGGTTCCTACCTAAGCAACATCTTCACGGTCAGCTTATGGGGGGAGACACTCATAGATAGGGGGATAAACACTTGAGGGAGAAATGAGGGTGGAGACACATGGAATGTGGGAGAGTGAGAGGATGAAGAGAGGGACTCAACCTCTCTTGTCTGTCATACTCACCACAAGGACCGCACTTGGCCATCTCACTCATTGAAAGGGGTAATCTGAGAGGATGCCAATCGCCACAAGAAGTTCCAAGTTTGTCGACATTGGCAAGTGGGGCTTGTCAATGTCGTTATGTCCATCATAGCGAGAGGAGAATCTTGTCATGTACATAGGAGTGCCTTAATGCTGATGTTGAGATTGGTTCACAGCCATTAACAACAAGATGAAATGACGAGGAAGATGGGAGTCCACTCCACCACCTCATCCAAGAACAACCTCACTACTCAATTTGGAGGCCCACTAGCTTGGATCGAGATCCTGTTTTCCTTTTCTTCCCAGATAGTGGCTGCAGGCAACACTGATCGCAACACCGTTCTGCCCCTGCTAGGTGTCCATCACCTTCAACTATTGAAAAGCAAATCCAAATCATCTGGAGCCTGCCATCAGCCACGAACTTCGCTGAAAATCTCCTCCCAAATAGTCTGTGTAAGAGCATCCAACGAACAGATGGAACCTGAATTTGGGTTACCTACCTTGCAAGTACTCTGAAAAATTAAGATCTTCACTGTGATAGGGGATCAAACTGTCCACAGTGAAGTTCTGCATGGAGACCTAACCATGGATGATTTCAAAGTAAGCTGATCTCATGAATTCTCCCTTGCTTTTGCATTTCCTCCTTCATATGAGATGTCTCGGTGCATATCCTTCTTCTAAAATTTGCAACAGTGAACCCGGCTCTTTTATCTGGCGGTCATAAATTTTTCATCTGAAGATCATAGCCCAGCCACTTCCAGATTTGTGTGACACAACAACACCTTAGCTACTGTTGCCTTTGAAGTGCAGAATAAAGATAGAAATCAAGCTGCCAAGCATCTTTTACTACACCACACAAGCATCTTTTACTGCACCATGTGTCCTGCCAAGAGTTAATTCTTTCTTCATGACCCAATTCCACTTTGTTGCTCATGGGGAGGAACTCTCCTGCTTGAAGGATTCTTTTCCTCATGTGGGAGATGTTTCTTTACATTTACACTTTACAGAATTGGTCACTTATGTAGTACTTATATCTTATCACTTCTATCCACAAACCCCTCTGCAGTTCCCCTTTTTTGCAATGGTTTACATATCATTGTCACATTGTAATCTTTGATGTTCTTGATTCCTAGCCCCACAACCCCAATTCTACATGCTTTTGAAATTTCCCTCCCAATGTACACCATGTGACCCTCTACAGTTACCCCCATTTTTTTGCCAAGAGAATCTATTTTGAATTAAATTCAACCTTCTCACTGCTGATTTTGGAATCCTGAACAAAGAAAAGTAATAGATAGGATGCTAGAAAGCACCGCTTTGCATAAAGTCAATCTCCCAGTCTTCCAGCATAGGTAAAAAGCCTGCCTTTCTAACCTGCCAATCTTCTCTCTAACTTTTTTGACAGTGACATCCCAAGCTTATGGTGTAGAGTGAGAGGTTGTCCCAAGCAGTTATTTTGGAGCTCCATCAATCTGCAACCCCTGTTGAAATTCTCTTGCCAAGATATCTAGTCATCATACACCCACTAAAAGGCTCTCCCCAAAATTTCACCCTTAAAATCTCCACCAGTCCATAAATAATGTGTGAATTGGCCATTACCCAATGCCACAAATCTTACTGAAGTGATGCATGCTCTAATGCATCCACCCCCAATTAATATCTATACACTGCAAAATTGAGAAGAAACAATTGAATCTGAACATGGTGCCGCAATTGAATTGGGACAAATTTGGTTTATCCTTGCACCATTCGCTCAAAAGTCACCTCACAGTTTATGGATCCAAGCCTCCCATATATACAAGCCAATAACTTTTCCTAGTTTATGATATGGGACTAATTTGGTCTATCCTTGCACTAGTCTCCAGGCATAGTGCTGGTTCCGTGCTTTAGTGGTTCCACACTGCTTTTACCTCAGCCCTTTTCTACTATCCAGCTAATGACCAGGTCACTGTATGTCCCTTGAGATATTAGAGTCATTTATTCTTTGTGTATATCAAGGTAACTGTGAAATTCATTGGTTTTGGACTTTACTCATCCTTTCCTCCTTTTTATATCTTAATTTGACATTGGGTTCCATTTTGGGTTTTGATCATGTTACTTTCCATACAGAGGCATATACACATGAAGGGTGAAAGATTGCTTGTGTTTGTTGGGGGAGGGGGAGCATTGATGGGGCCTTTGTGCCTTCCCCTTCTGGCAGTATTTTTTTATTTTTAATTTTTATTTTTATTTTTTGGGGGTGGAGGGGAGCTTAAGAGGCTCCTACATGAAAAGGTCACACACAGAGCGGATTTGCAAGTGAGTTGCAATGAAGGCTTAATCGACGGGGATCTAACTAAAAGACAGATATGCAAGTCTTTATGGCAGATGTCTAGAACATTGTTTGTTCTCGTATCCTTTGTGGTCTTAAGTGAAAACAGTGTACATATTTAAAGGTATCTCAAAGAGGGAGACCAAAGTGAGGTAAAAAACACTCTTGAGATAAACAACTATTCTAAGTGGAATGGGGGTTTTCAAAATTTAGGGTTACATCTCATCTCCCCGCACAGATGCCCTTTTATTCATGTGGGCCATGGCCCTTATCGATTACAATTTTAAGCCTATGGTGTGTGGTCTATGAGTCTGTCCTGCACCTCTGGGAACTAGCCATCCACTTTCTGAAGTTCATTGATGTTATCAAGTTTTAATTCTTACTGGTGGTTTTACAAGCATTTCAGCCCCGGCTGTGGGGTTCATCTTTTCTGTCTGTTTGTTACTGAAATTCAGTGATGTACTGTGGTTCGTCATCAATTTACAATAATCTCACACATTTTTTTATACTGAATATTTTGGTCTGTTCTTTATAAGGATTGATCATTTCAACCGTGGCAGCGGGGTTCATCTTTTCTGTCTGTTACTGAAATTCAGTGATGTACTGTGGTTCATCATCAATTTACAATAATCTCACACATTTTTTTATACTGAATATTTTGGTCTGTTCTTTGTTAGGATTGATCATTTAACCTGACTTTCTTTACATGCAATAGTTTCTTATTTATAAGGATTGGTTTTATAGATTACCCAGTTTCCACATGTGAGCAAGATACTACAGTTTTGCTTATATTGTTTGTTCTTCCTATACGTGTATGTCATGACAAGAACAGTGAACTCATAAGAAACCATGGTCTACTATACATGACTAAGATTACGTTTCAGATTCTGTTGGATTTTTTAATCTTGGATTATGTTTTCTTCCTCCTCCAACAATGTTTTTGGTTTCCCACTTGTTGCCATGATCATAATTATGAGTGCTTCTGCCATCAGATATAGGGCAAGCCTTGATTTTGGTCTGTGCACTCTTCTAAACCATCAACGTGGAGGATTTGAAGGTTGAAGCTTCTTTTATGTCTGAAAGAATTTCTCTCTACCTGGGATTTGTTGGGTTGCTTGGTGGATACTCTCCGAGAAAAAAGCATAGAGATTGCTTGGATATCATTGGCTGCATGCCTCTCGAGCCATTTCAGGATTTTGCTCCATTTCTTGGTTGCAGTTGTATGCAACCCTTGTTTGCAAGTGATCAGCATTGCAACGACAAGCATAATATTTTACTCGACACTACTATTGCTAAAGGTGTCTATAATCTCTGATAATTCAATTCCCTGTTCTATAGTACTTGATTGAACTTGCTTGAAGATGGCCTTTCTGAATATTGGTGCCAGCAACCAGGATGATGCCTTCTACAGGTATAAGATGCCCAGAATGGTAACTAAGATTGAAGGCCGTGGAAATGGCATCAAGACGAACATTGTGAACATGGTTGACATTGCGAAGGCATTGGCTAGACCTGCTTCCTACACTACAAAATATTTTGGGTGTGAGCTTGGGGCACAATCTAAATTTGATGAGAAGACTGGTGTTTCGCTTGTCAATGGGGCTCATGATACTCCAAAGTTGGCTCAGCTTCTTGAGTACTTCATCAAGAAATATGTACAATGCTATGGTTGTGGCAATCCTGAGACCGAAATTATAATTACTAAGAACCAGACAATAAACCTTAATTGTGCGGCCTGTGGCTTTGTGTCTAATGTTGACATGAGGGACAAGCTGACCACTTTCATTTTGAAGAATCCACCTGAGCAGAAGAAAGGATCCAAGGACAAGAAGGCCATGAGGAGGGCAGAAAAAGAGCGGCTGAAGGAAGGGGAGGCAGCTGATGAGGAACAGAGGAAGCTGAAGAAAGATGTAAAGAAGAAGACTGGATCTTCTTCCAAAGATGGAGCTTCTTCCAAGGGTGGTGCTACAAAGAAGAAAAGTGGAGGCAGTTCTGATGAGGATCGTTCCTCTCCAGCCGGCAGTCAGGCAGATGACAATGAGGTCGCTGACAATGATGATGACGATGTTCAGTGGCAGACAGATACATCAATGGCGGCTGCACAAAAGAGAATTCAGGAACAGCTTAGTTCTGTGACTGCAGAGATGGTTATGCTCTCTACTAATGAGCCAGACCAAGAGAAAAAGCCAAAAGCTAAGAAAGAGGGTATTAAGAGTGGAACAGAACCTGAAGAGAAAGCTGAGGTTCCTCACACCGCACAGAATGGAAATCATGTTACACCTCATGATGCACTAGTTAAGAAGGTTAAAGATCATCTGAAGAAGGGTTGCTCGCCAACTGAGGTTCGGTCCTTCTTGGGTTCCCTTTCCAGCTCTCCTCAGGAGATCATGACTGCACTGTTCGATGCACTCTTTGAAGGTGCTGGAAAGGGGTTTGTGAAGGAAGTAGGGAAGCAGCTGAAGTACCTTTCAGCTACCGTGCAGGATGAAGCTTCCCAGAAATATCTACTCAAAGCTCTAGAAGGCTTTTGTGTGAAAGCTCACCCGGATGCACTGAAAGGGGTGGCTCTGGTTCTCAAGCTCCTTTATGACGAGGACGTTCTTGAGGAAGAATGCGTTGTCCAATGGTATAATGGTGGGCTTGCAGGTGATAGTAAAGGCTCCCAGCTCTGGAAAAATGTGAAGCCATTTGTGGAGTGGCTTCAAAATGCTGAGTCTGAATCGGAAGAGGAATGATAGGTTGTTTTTTGCAGATGTCAGCTGCGGATGGCGTGCTTTGAACACACTTAAAAGTTGTTTGTTTCAGGTGATGGTGAGTCTTGTTTGTTGGCAACGCCGTCTTTGCTGGTATGGAGAAAGCTACAATGGATCTGTTTAGCTTGAAGTGTGGTCTTAGGTAAATAAAGAAACGGTATCATTTGGAGGCTTGTAAGAAAACTGATAACCAGGTCTACGTTGCATTTTCTTTTCTTTTTTGTGGTGTCTCTCGGTTCAACTTTATGCTGTGCTTTGTGGTTGATCAATAGCGTAATGGTGTTCGGAGATTTGTTTGTTGTTTCTAATAATGAAATGTGCCTCTTGGTTCTGAAAGGACGTATTCATGCATCTCTTGAGGTTGTAGTTCCATTCTTCTCGTGTAATTTTTTATAGGGTATCCTCTGATTGGCAGATCGGGTGTTCTGCACCCCTTGTGCTGCATGCACCTACCGATCGGACGGTGATCCCACCGCACCACGTACAGGGGTGGTGCAACAAGTGTTTCAAGTGTGCGTGTGAACTGAGCTGAATGTGAGGACACGTATGGGACGTTCTTGATTTTATTCTGCTCTCTATCAAACAAAATTACATAAAATTATTATCATTGGATGTGCTTGAATGTGACAGACTTTTCTCTACATAATTACATAAAAGTTGGACTTGGAATTTTAGATTTTATCTGGCTGGTTGTGATGTGGTTCAATCGGTTTTAATTCCATGATAAATTTCCTGATTGGCGTTGGTGTTTTGTGGTGCAATCAGAAGTATGAGCAATTTCTTCGATCCTGTCTTCTGTTATATGCGTTTTGTACTGTTTGCTTCGTTGGTGAAGGCCTTCTTTTTCCAAGGTTTTTTTTAACTCACGGTTTAAGGCTGTTGAAGCAAACATATCCAAGCCCTTCTTGTCAAGGCAAACATACGTTAGTCTTACTTGCTGTGAAGCATACATCTAGCAGTCTGACAGTGGAATGCAACGTGGAAAGGAAAATTTTCTCCTAAGCTCATGAACCGAGTTCACCTTCCGTACCCTGATTTTTTTCCCTGACTTGGATGAGCATGATGTGACATGAACGTTGCAGCAGGGTATCTCATCGTACACACGTTCCATTTTGTTGGATATAAAACATGTTTCAGAGGAAAAGATATCCCAAGGAACCAGATTTACAAACCAAACTTATGCAAAAACGCAATTTGGTACCTTTGAAAATTTCTTTTCAAAAATATTTTCCTACTTTTGCTTCGTTGTAAAATATTTGCAAGGAGATAAACGAGTCCCTCATCTCAACATTGGAGGATGTCAAAAACCTCATTGCCTTAGGTGCAAAAACTGGGAGGCAGAATCTTCTGGCCCCTGAAGTCCCACTTAAGAGTGAGTGGCTCCTGCTTCAATGCCACCTTGTCGCAATGGGGGTATTATAGTGAGTAAGATTTTTTTATTTTTTAGGCTGAACTCCACATGTTTTACATTTCCATACAACCCGATTTTTAATCTGACGGTCAACAAATTCTAAAAAATTAAAAAATTGTTATTGAACTAGGCCCATTAAGAAGGCTTCTATGCTCACCTTATCAGATTGGCAATGTAGAGCATGTGGGGTTCAAAGGTGGGGTAGGATGTTTTCATAAGGTGGGGCTTCCCATCATTAATTTGTGAGCTAGGTCGATCATATGTAGATTCTTCAGCTGAGGGCTCAGGAACCTCCCAAGTAATCCCATGATCAAACCCCAGCAAATTCCAACTCTAGGGTGTTGCGTCTCCTATTTACTGATGGACACGGTTTGCAGAGGTGGTGGCTAAAGGAGACGCTAACACAGGTGGTTTCAGGATCTTGTTCTTAGTTAGCTGATACAATGGTCAAGTATTTACATATCTTTGTAAATCCTGAATTCAAATTTATCTCAATATTCTCAGGCTCAATGGCCATATGACACAAGAGGACATTTTTATGTATCCAAAAATCTTTATAACTGAAAACTTTAAAGACTGGTTTGATTGGAGATAAAGTGGACTATGACGACTTATCTCCCTGATTCTTTCAACTCTGTTTTGATTGTCTAAATTTCTCATACTAGGTGGAATGACTTATACAGGAATAAGAGAGAATAAGCAATTCAGACAAGATATTAGAATTGTTAATTTTCCTTAGAATAAGTATTAGTGACATATCTTTTGTCATATTTTATTTTTTATATTTAATTAGAATGATTTATTCTGGATAAAAACAGAATAATGTGATCAAAACAAAATAAGTCTTATTCCAATATAAGCAATTAATCTGAAATTGCTTATACCGAAATCAGCAATACTCTATATATTGAATCAGTCCTAAGAGAGTCCCAAACACCGTTAAAATGCTCGTCATGTTGTTTAGATGTTGATTAGAATTCGATGTGGGGTGTCATTGATAATAAAATGTGGTGACGCATGCTTGTCACTTGTGGGACGGCTTTACCACAACTAAGATCCCTTTGATGTCCTTGTTGTGGATCTAAATCGTCCCAACTTTGATGATGTCACCCATTTAATTCTTCCTTAATTACAAAACCAACATGGGCAAAAGCTGCCAGGTTTCGCTTTGGAAGTTCCTTTTGTCATAATGCCTGTATTGGCTGTATCTAATGAATAAGAGTAACATTTGCTGCTTGAACTGCATGGGGGTGCAATTTAAAAAATGGTGAATTTTTTTCTAGTCGGTTCTGTCATATCTTACATGTCCATACAATCCGATTATCGATCAGATGACTTAAAAATTGAAAAAATAAAAAATCAAACTCCAATTTATTGTGCTCCAGCCCATTAAAGAAATTTTCTAACTATTCATTATGACTTGATTTTTAGATTTAGATCATTTGATTGGAGATTAAGTTGTACAAACATATACGGCATGACTGCATAGTGGAGCCGACCACAAAAAAGAAAAAAACAAGAATTAATTATTTCTTAGATCGCATCCCATGTAGTGCAACAAGTATTACTCAATGATTTCATATATTTGTACATTTAAATTTTCATTTTACGGGACTGCAAATATAGATTGCGAATCTTTAGCACTACTATTCGATCTTCAAATTCGAACAACAACTTTAGGAGGACTTTTTGATATTTTTTATCTTTGGAGTTGAGAGAACAATCCAACTTGACATTTGATTAGATGGTTCAAATAAAAAAGGTCATGCTCCACATAGTCTAAGCCATCGAATTGCACAAGGGCAATCTCATAGCTGCACAAGAGGTGCAATCTGATCGGATGATTCAAATCTATTGATGGAAATATGATATTTTACGAGTCAAATATTTTATTAGTTTTCGAACAGCCACTACATACATCGTCCTCTGGAGTATCTATGTTACACTTTAACGAATCACATCAGAAAGAAATAAACGTTATAATACAAGTCCATTATACTAAAAATAATTATTATTGAAAAAAGAAGAGAAATCAAGAACTCTTTGGAAGTTCCATCTGCTTATAAGGACATGAATAAAACGCATCGTAAGAAAGAGATATCAATAGTGATACGACGTCCATGGCCATCCACAAAGCAAGGAGATGAGCTTCGTGAGAGGGAAGTCACAACACTGGGAGACAAGACCTGCTTATCAAATTCGACTCCACCGAAAATGGCATCAAACTCTGTTTGTGGATGTCAAAATCGGGAAAAGGAGGAGCCGATTTGGGGGTCAATGGATTACCATTTCCGTTGACTGCAACTTTTCTGGGTCGTCAAATGGATGTTTATGTTCATCTTTTTCAGAAAATATTTTCATGCGGCAGGTTTTATCATCTGAATTGATAAGCTATCATACTCATTGAAACTTGTTCATATGCGTTTATTTGAAACAGTGCCCGAGGTGGTAACATTATATTGGTATTGGATAAAATACTAGATCATTTGATAATGTTTAGCTTATTATTAGTTTATCAACGGTAGGAATTTATCTAATGGCCGGGCTATACATAAAATAATATTCCAATGTCAAATTTATCCTTAATATTATATTGCTTATTTATTTTAAATATAGCTACTAGTTTATGTGTATCTGTTGTCTTATCCAATACAACTACTAGTTTATGTCATCCTATGATTACATCCATTAAATTTTTGATTTTGGTCATTACACCTGAAAACTGATGGAAACATTAATAATCAGGATGGTTATTATGGGATCAATGATCATTTGCATGCCTCACAAAGAGAATCCCATATTTTTGATGTTTTTAGAATAATACAAGTTCAGATCTATAGTAAAAAAGTTATAAAAATTTATCCTACTAATATACGAACATCAAAATTAATAGAACATAGTTGAACACTTATTATTAACAATTGCATATAATAATTTCAAGATGATTAAATATGAATATTTAGCAGATCAACAAAACGCCCCATTTATATGTATGATATATTACAAATACTGCCATGGTCGATGAATGGGGAAAAAATTGCACAAGATGACAGAATCCTCAATATACTTACTGAAGGAAAATTTCCCTCAATTGCACCAAGAGAATGGAGAATAGTTAGTGAATCTTAATATGTTAAAATTCTTTTCAAACATCATCATTTGTGATTTTTTTGGTTCAAATAGTCCAATGTTTGGCCACTTAGGTCCCAATTCAAATGAGGATTAAATTTAGTAGAATGAGGGGTAATCCGCATATAGGAGTTGGCTTATGCTTACCAAAAATTTGGAACACAGGTAGGCTGCTAAAATCATATCATAGTTACTGCTCCAACTGGGGTTAACCTCCTCTTTGGTGCTCCAAGTCCCCAACCAAGTTGATGTACATGGAACAGGGATGTGAAATGTAGGGATGCACAGGGGTACCTACCACATCAAACAAAGACTCTATCTTTTTTCTTATTTCAAATAAAGTATATTTTAGTCTTATCCTTGCTTTTGAATATTGCCCTTCATTATAATCCTCAAAAACTTCAGATATGCGAAGGCTATGCTATTGAAAAACCCAACATTATTTTTTTCCTTTCATGCCTGCTAGTTTCCAAAGCATATGCATAAAAATGATATTGTCCACATCCTATCATATTAACACATTCAATTTATACATGTTGGATGAAAGTATGGAGGAATAGGTAGAAGGGAAAAAAAAGGTTGGTGAGAATAGGGGAGATGTTTGGGGGAGAAAGCATGCTGAGAAAGAAAGTTGGACTATTGAAGGAGAGAGATGTTGGAGGGAGAGATGGTTTTGGGTGGAGAGAGAGAGAGATGCAAAGGGAGAACATAAGATAGACCACAGAGTGAGAGGGAAGGTGTCAAGGGAGAGATGTCTCAAGAGAGAGTGTATCTGGCTGTTGAATAAAGGAAACGTGAATTGATGTAAGGTGGACCATCTCACTAATTATACGAAACATTGAGGTACTCTTACATCAAACTAATGGATGTGAAGTGATGAAAAAGTGGACCATTTCACTAATGAAATGAATGAATACCTTAGACTAGTAAAAAATAACACTATCCATCTAAGAAAAGTTGAAGGTTATCAGGAGAAGGATGAAAGAGAGACATGGTTTCTTTAAACTAGCCATTGACCATGATTTATCGATGCTCAAGATGTGTTAGCTACTTTATTAATATATATGTTGTATCTAATAGTGCTAATCATAGAGTATGATATATAGATAATAATAAAAATGGATTTTTTCATTTCTTAATTTCAATGCAGGTTATTATCTTGTCGGAAATCAAAAACTTCCATTTGCATCCTTCATAAATTTAAGACAAGGATTGAGTTTCAGACGATCATAGGTGGTAGCTAGGTATAGGGATGACAAACAGTAACTGATAACTTAATTATCCAACCATTTATTAGATTAACGAATGAGTTTCAGATTGCGTTTTTGAAACCATTATATTTAGGGAGACAAAAACATATATAATTTGATATTCTTAACTAATATCAAATGGATAGTACAACTCTAAATTTGCTATCCAGTGGTCACTGTTAAGATCGTTTTTTAAATATAAGTTATTAATATCAACCACTGAATTAACTCGAAGGTATTAAGAATGGAGTTGAGCTTACCTTAATTATGAGTGGGTTTGTGGGCAGCCTCTGACGCCTTCTTTCTTTCTCCTCTTCCCTCTATTCCTGTCCTTCTTAAGTTCAAATTTTAAAGTCATGTGTCTTTTTAAACAAAAATTGCATCGTTCTAAAGTTGATTTCACGAAGTAGTAGGAAAATGGGCTGAGAAGGACAAAATTGTAAAAAGGGCCATTCTATACAAAACAAAAACAACCCTTGGAAGCTCCAAATTTATTTCTAGAAAAGTTTTAAAACGGGCAAAATTTTTGTAGTACTTTAATAGGGGCGCTTTGACTTCAAAATAACTAAAAAGAGCACTCCTCGATAAATTCATGTCTACAAAAGACAAGGGATATCTTTTTAAATATATTATCAAAAATACCCCTTAACATTATAGAATAGTTCCCCTATTTTTTATTATGAATAACACTATTTTACAGGAGTTTTTGCGAAGAACTTCTTCCACATTTGTGGATAATCCCTTGTATTTGCATATAACTCCAATCTAAAAGTATTTCATTAGATAAAAAGGATTATGTATTGACAAATAATCATATAACTTCTTAACCATAATATGTATGAAACTATTCAAATGCCACAAGAAAATTGCATAGACATTCGCCCTTAAGCTTGTTGTAATTGAACTTTACAAGTATATTTAGCATAAAGTTAGGATTATCCCAGGACTCATAGATTTATTTCGAATGATTCGTATCTAAAAAAAATCCTTCTTTTTTATGACGAGGGGCGACGTCCGACAGAGCGTTGAAGATACCTTAACAACGAAGAAAGGGAAAGGAAAAGTTAAGAGCCCGAATCGGAAATGTCGACGGTGAGTACCGCAATCCTCGCTTCAAAAGATCCGTTTCGGCTCCCACCTCCTCCGCCGCATCAGCTTCGAAAAGCTCGCGAGGACAGAAGGGGGGGGGGGAGGGCCTGGCCTTTTGGTTAGGGTTCTGGAAGACGCAGCAGGTAGGAGAGCACGCCATGGCCGCCGCCTCCGACGACGACATACACTGGCTTGCCTCCAGCGACGAAGATGACGGCGACCCTCTCGATTTCGACCACGACGCCGAGGAAGGGCGGTCGGGGGCCGGTGGCTGCGTCGTCCTGAGCGAGGCGGACCTCCGGAGGCGCCAGGAGGACGACATCGCCAGCACCTGCGCCGTGCTCTCCGTCCCCAGGGCCGCCGCCTGCCTCCTCCTCCTCCACCACGGCTGGAGCGTCCCCGGGCTCCAGGAGGCCTGGTTCGCCGACGAGGACGGCATCAGGGGCGCCGTCGGGCTCCCGTCGCAGCAGCAGGTGAAGCGGAAGCGTCCCCGTGAGCCTCCCTGCGGCGGGGAGAGCGCCACCTGCGGGATCTGCTTCGACGGCTACCCCCTCGGCGCAGGGATCAGCGATGCCGGCTTCTGCGGGCACCTCTTCTGCGCGGGATGCTGGGCGGGCTACATCGGGACCGCCGTGGCCGACGGCCCCGGGTGCCTCGCCCTGCGCTGCCCCGAGCCGTCTTGTCGTGCGGCCGTCGACCAGGACATGGTCGAACAGTTCGGCAGCGACAGAGACAAGGGCAAGTACTGCGAGTACCTCCGTAGGTCGTACGTGGAGAGCAGTAGGACCCTGAAGTGGTGCCCGGCCCCGGGGTGCGAGCTCGCCCTGGAGTTCGTCCCCGACGGGGACGGCGAGGCCGGGTACGACGTCTTCTGCCGGTGCCTGGGCGGGTTCTGCTGGAACTGCGGCGAGGAGGCGCACCGCCCCGTGGACTGCAAGACCGTGTCGGAGTGGAAGGCGAAGAACAGCTCGGAGGCGGCCAACATCAACTACATGGTGGCCTACTGCAAGCCCTGCCCCAAGTGCAAGCGCCCCATCGAGAAGAACCACGGCTGTAACCACATGCGGTGCCGCCCGCCCTGCAACTTCGAGTTCTGCTGGCTGTGCCTCCAGCAGGACTACCACTACTCCCACCGGTGCAACCGCTTCAGGGCGGGCGGGAAGGCGGAGGAAGGGGAGGCGAACCCGGAGGAGAGGAAGAGGGAGATGGCCAAGAGCTTCCTGGAGAGGTACGTGCACTACTACGCGCGGTGGGAGGCCCACGAGCTCTCGCGGAAGAAGGCGCTGGAGGAGCTGCGGGAGGCACAGGGCGGCCGCCTCGCGCTGCTGGGCGACAAGTACTGCCTGACGGAGTCCCAGCTGCGGTGCATCACCGAGGCGTGGCTGCAGGTGGCGGAGTGCCGCCGGGCGCTGCGCTGGAGCTACGCTTACGGGTACTACCTGCCGGAGAAGGACAAGCCGAGGCAGGACTTCTTCGAGCACCTGCAGGGGGTGGCCGAGGGGGCGCTGGAGCGGCTCCACCACTGCGCGGAGGTGGAGGGGCGGGGCTTCTACGGGGAGGCCGGCGAGGGGTGCGGCTCGCCGGAGGAGTTCCGGGACTACCGCAACAAACTGTCGGGGCTGACGAGGGTCACCCGCGACCACTTCGAGAAGCTGGTGAGGGCGCTGGAGGGGGGGCTGCTGGAGGGCGCGGGGTCCTGCAGCAAGGTGCGGGCGCAGGGCGGCGTGCGAGCGGGGGAGGGGTGGAGCGCCGGCGATGGCGTGGTGGGGGAGCAGGGCGGCGCCGGCGACGACGCCGGCGTGAGCTGGAGCGTTAGCGACGGGGTGAACTGGTTCTGCGGGCAGTGCACCTACATGAACGCCATGGAAGCAGAGGTGTGTGGCATGTGCGGGCTTGCCCAAATACTGGATTTCTCCCCCGTGCCCTGAGGAGAAGGCAGGGAGGCCATTACATTAGAATGGAACCTCTCCTTGCTTAATTTGTTGTTTCATAGAACAGGGCATCATAATTGGCAGTTTTGCAAGGATTTTGTTGATGGGCTCGCAATTGCAGAGTTTTTCCTAATTAATATACATGTAAATTGGAAGCCAAAGGACATTAGCTTGTTTATTATTGCTTAATGTCAAGTAATTATCTTTGTTAGTATGTGGATACATGAGATTATTATATTTAAGGTACTGTTATCATGGTAAAATATGACCTTCTGATGTTTTCCTCTCATGTGTAAACATATACTTGGATTTTAAAATACTGTCTGCTCAAGTGTTGTAGCACCTTTTTTTTTTTTTTTCAATCTAAAATTACAGGCTTGTGACCTTTTATAACACATTAAACAACATCTGAATGTACTTACATAGATGTTCTTTGGTTAGGATAAGGATCACCTTAATGCAAGGGAGGAAGAAGTTCTCTCTGTTTTCTCTGTTTCTCCCTTCTTGTCCATCATCACATGCACATGGCATTCATCACATCATCTTGATTCTTGACATGAACATACAAATTAATATGGAAGGGGTTTATTGATCGGCATATAAAGATAAGAGACCTCTGGTGCCACCTTAAGCATCTAGGGAATTTGTAGGGCTATTTATATCTAGTTCCTTGATAGGCACTCTTAAGACGCTCCTTATATCTTCATCATATATTATCGTTGTTCTATTGAGCATTCCATAGTTATGGCTGGATGGAGTTCAAGATAGGGATGCAAATGGGTCGGGTTGATATGTGATTGTATCCGTTATAATATCAGTTTAGAAAGACTATTCGTTAATTATCCTATAAACTAATAATCAGTCTAATAAATAGATTCTTAGGGTACCATATGTATTTGATCAGGAAAAAAAAAAATCCTTCGTCTTATTCATTAGGTATATTGGTTTTAAAAGACAATCCATTAATTGACCTGTAAACCTACAATCGGTCGAATAATCTGGTTGTTAATTACCATTTGCATCAGTAATTCAAGGTGATGAATGGGTGGATGTTAAAGTAAGAAGTGTTTGAAAAGAGGACCTTCTTCAAGAACTCCATCGTGTGTTTTAGTGATTTATGAAAGTTTTTCTATTCTTTCAAATAGAAAAGAATTTCTTTCTTAACTGAAAATATTCCAAGAAAGTTTAAAAATTTAATAGCTATAAGTTATTAGAAGTAGCCGGATTTTTTAGATAAATTTTCGATCCAAAGAACAAAAAAAATTCGTATCTGTTTTTTTAATCTTTAATCTTGAAAAATACTTTCCCCCACAAAACAGACTTTTTCCTCGTTTTTGGGAACTCCTAGTCCACTCTTAGTGAAGTACAGATCATTTCCTTCCAAACCCACCTTCACAGTGTCAATGTATCTTAATGTACTCCTAAGGGGATTCTAATTAATTAAAAGCTCTGGCAGTCTTCCAACAATGGATAGACTACACCCAAATGGACTTCTAATTAATTAAAAGCTACTGCTATTACTTTCTTGATGTGATTATAATTAGGTACATATAATAACTTCCAAGTTCTCTGTAGTCTTCTCAAAATGAGTGGACTACACCCAGTTAGGTTTTCAATTAATTAAAAGCTGCCACTAAACACGTCCTAACAGCATTGTCCTGCTTAATTAGGTCATATGAGCATGGTATCGAATTTGTCCACATCTTAAGTGGGTTCCTAAATCCTAACCTTGTATGCGTAAGAGAACCACTTGCTTATCCTCCACGTTTGGAATCTATTGACTTGCCGTCCCTTGGGTTTTCCATGTTAGTAGGACTTAATAGTGCAGTGTTCTCGTTTTAATTTTCAAGATTAAACTCTGTAATAATTAAATATTATTTTTAAAAAATATTTTGAAATTTAAAAGAGATTTCACAGTCGACTTTTATATCATCTCATCTGAACAGCTGTATATAGCAATATTATTTCAGTTTTCCATGCTCTTTTAGGATGTTTAACTGCAAAAATCCTTGTGGAGCAAACTGCATGACATCACCTATTATGAGAACTGCAGATCTGCTTGGGAATAAGCTAATCCTAGGTAAGTGAGTTGCACATAATTCGCCTTCTTTGTACCACTTCTAGTAATTTTGTTGTTTGAGGATTTTAAAATTGCTGGAACTCCCTTCTCTAAAATTTAAAAGAATCAAAGTGACTTCTTAAAGATCACTTTTGTCTTACACCCATATGTAATCTAACCATCAAAATTGACTTCATAAAAGTCTGTTGTATGTAACCAAATAACAAAACTAATTTCTTGAAAGTGAGTTGCAAACAATTGAAGTGTCATATTTCGAACTTTGAACTCACTTACAAGTAACTCACCTCTAATGTACATGAGCTACTTACTTTTAACCAAAATCGTCTTGATCAGTAACTTTGTAATCATCGGTGGATCTTAAAATCACTCACATTTAGGAAATAAAAAAGAACTTAGTAATTTTAATGTGTATATTTTATTTAAAATACAAACAAAATAGAAATTTAAAACTCACGAACACATTTTAATTGATGAGCAAAAAAGTATAAAGATAATTTTACTAACATTTCAAAGGATACAAATATGGAAAACGCAACTCCAAATCCCTCATGAGTAGTACTGAATTTTTTGCAAGTCCACTCAATATATTTTAAAGCCACTTAAAAGGTTAACATCTGAGGAGATGATGGTGGTGGGGTTGGATTCCATAGAGGAAGATGGCGTCACCATGGTTCTGATGCTTGGTAGGCGAAGACTTCACTCGTCCGAAAGTCTTGTCGAGTGAGAAAAAAATAGGAAGAAAGAAGGGGGCGTGGCGTTTCACAGAACTTTCACTTTGGAAGTCTTCTCCACTCTTCCTTCTTTGCTAACATTACTGTTCCTCCAATAGGAAGCTATCATGTGAATCTTTTGATTGGAAACCCACAAATCATACGCTTTCTCAAAGCAGCTGAACTAAAAGTCATGGAAGACTATTAATTAAGAGTGCTTCTAGATAAAAATTTGCATCAAACAAACCTCTCTCTGTCCGGATGGTGTGTGCGTGTGTGAGAGAGAGAGGTTTGCATGCTTACAATTTCCATTCACAACAAGTGGGTCGGGCTTTGAGTCTACTTTTGATTTTTGGATGTTAAAAAATTAAGTGAGTCCAACAAAGAATTAGGGGTTGCCTGTTTCAACAAAAAACAACGTAATTTAAGACAATTATTTTGTTTTACGGTGTTTTCAGAGGTTTAGAATGATGTAAAACAACGTAATATACAATCCTGTATGATCCTTGTCTGTTGAATTTGACAGTCCAATTTTTTTGTTTTGATTTATAAAAAAAGCTCACAGTAAATTTAAATAAGAAGATTGAAGCATTCTTTTGTTTTGTTTTACAAGTAACCAAATCAATGTTATCTAATTTTAAAATCACAAGATTTCACTTGTTTTAAAGTGAGTGATTTTGAGAACTGCAAAGTTTTACATTGAAATAGACAACCCTTTAATTTATCTCAAAACAATATCACATTACTTAAATGGACTTGAGTACAGTCCTAAAATCATAGAAATCTGATGATAAGTCTGCAACATATAACAACATAATTCTTATTGGGGGACTGGATCACCCAATGTTAATAAATGGTCTCCAACATCTGACGACAGCTGATGATATTTAATATGTAATGATGTAAAAGTTTTTTGATCTATTAGTCACAAATTAGAGATAACATATAGGCTCACGCTAAACACTAAGTATGGGTTTGACGGCAAAATAAGGACGAATAAGATGACTTATTTGCTGTTATTCTTTCCATTTCATTATAAAAGGTTAAAAATATATAAAACATTTCAATTAAATTTTTGTCCATTTCCTTAAGCTAGTAGTCATGATAATACACATTGATTTGGTTGAAAACTACAGTATGATTCGGATGAAAGTTACAAAGTGCATGTCACATGTTTATGTTATATTTTTTATATATTTATAGGAGCTTTAAACAATCTGAATGTGGAATAGAGTATGAATATATCCCAGGCGTTGATCAGCTTGACATTACAAATTGGAAGAAATGTTTGGTGTATGAAGCAGAAAGCACAAGCAAATATTGCCAATAAATTTATCATATATTTCTATTTTAAAAAATGCACTTTTATTTTTTTAGTCCAATTTGGGGGGAAAAACAGATACTCCTTTTCAAAGATGAGCTCATGACTGTTACAATATTAGATATATCACGTGGCATCGACCAGCTCATCAAATTCAAAACCATCCACGTAAAACATATAGTAAAACAACATAATTTAAAACGATTATTTCATTTTATGTTGCTTTCAGTTGTTTGGAATGAAGTAAAACAATGTAAAATAAAATTCTATCTAAGTTTTGTCGGGCCACTTGACAATCCAATTCTTTTGTTTTATTTACAGTACAAACCTATTGTAAACTAAAACAAGAAGATTGTAGTAACCTTTTGTTTTATTTTACAAATAACCAAACAAATATTCCCTGATTATAAAATCATAAAACTTCACTTGTTTTAAAACCGGTGATTTTGAAATCAATGATTTACAAAGTTTTACATTAAAACAAACAACCCAATATTCTATGGCTTAGAGATGAGCATCAAGTGCCCCAAATCCTCCATGATCAGTTTGATTACAAGTTACTACCAAATACATCCTCAGATCAGCTAGCTTCACACCTGCAACCAAAGATAGACCAAGAAGGTCATATGATCAACTCAGAATATAAGTAGGAGATCAACGGAAAAAGTTAAGAATGGAAATGAAAAATAGCAAGTCAACAAATTCAAAAGTGAACGAAACTATCATACAGACAGTCCACAACTTTGCTTGCTTCAGCAGAACAATGATATCATCATAAACTTTTTTAAGCAGATGCATGCACCTGTCTAAAGATAATGTTACAGTTGTATATGAATCAGGCTTATTCTCCCTAATAATTTGCAGCTGACATTAATTAGAACCTTTTGAATTCTATCTACACGATGAAGTTCACATAAATTGGTAGTGTTGCATGCATGGAGTCAAAACAAAGCTCGGTCCAGAACCAATAGGCGAGCTGAATTGAAACTTGTGCCCCACTTTGACAGTAGAATGGGTTATTCGGAATTATCTATACATGATTGTTTATACCAGAATAAGAGACATTTCACTTTGATAATAGTATGAGACCTTCTGGCGGAATAGGCCGAATAAGTAATTCTTGGGTCTTGAGTGGAATTGTATTCTGCTTATTCAAGAAATAAGCAATTCTCACGAGTATAACTAATTCCACGGATCAAAGTGGAATTAGCTTTATTTGCACAATAAGAAACCTTATTCTTCCCTTATTTTGCTATCAAAGTGAGGTACGAATTAGACCTGACCTAATGAAAACTTGTTTCCTCCTCCAACTGTTCTTTAATATTTTTGTTAAACTGCATGGAAGCCAGGTTGTACGGAAGGCTGAAAGAGCTCAGTTCTAGAATCCATTAAATCCTTAGGTGCATGGCTGGCTAGATGTAGACACTAAACATAGAAAATATGATATTAATAAAAAATTAAAATATAAGAAGGTAAACAAAACACTAACAAATTTGGTTTGAGTAAATGTCACACAGGTATATAACTCATAAATTGGGTAGGATTAGTTTAAGGTGGTGCATGCCCAATTCATGCTGAGTTTAAGCAATACTCAAACTTTTAATGCTCAGTTACAAAACCAGATGGTTCAACATAAGAACCCGTAGAACTGGATAAGCCCTGATCAGTTTTGATCTAGTTCACCAGCTTCTGGTCCAAAGCAACTGGTTTCTAAAACCCTGATGAAAACTCATGGCCTATACTGTATGTATGTCCTAACCTTAGAGTATCTTCTGGGGTGAGCTCTTATGAAAGCTTTAAAAACATAAGAAAGCGCCCTTTTGCTAATCCAGATTTTATTCTTCTAAGCAAACAAACTGGCCATTTTAGTTGGAAAATTCTCTTTTAACTCATAGCAGAAACTTGCACCAAACTACCACAGTAATCTACATGTGGTTAGCATCATAAGAAATTCTGGAAAGTTCAACTTTGAAGAATTTTTTTTTTTGAGTTATGCATTTTGGTTTATTAATAGTTAAGGCTTTTTTACTTTCCTAAGTATATGAAATTTTAGTCATTACCACTGTAAACTTTTTCTGCTTCCAGATAAGATCAACAAAACATACAAACATACTCCCACATAAGGAGAGAAAGAAGAAAACATGAGCAGGCCGAGTGGAATAGAGAAGCCGCAGGGCATTGAACAATATATAACACAGAAGCACATAAGGAACACAGGAAGTGGATCGCTGCAGCGTAGTCGCTAGGCGCCAGAGAGGCGAAACACATGTGAGCTAGGCTCGTTTGGGGAGGAGAACAGATCGCCTGGGAGGTTCCGGCGTGGGTCGTCGGGGAAGGCAGCAGCTTCCTTGAGCAGCTGAGGCTAGAAGAGCTCGGAGACGTGCGTTGACGAAGAACACAACGGATGAAGCTTAGAATCTCGAGCATCTCCCAAGGGTTCCAAAGTCCCGGAGAGGGATCTTCCTAGAGCCACTGATACCAGCAGAAGGAACACCAGCGACGCTGACGGAGGAGCCGAGGGAGTCGCGCCGCAGGAGGAACCCTCGGCGAGATCTCACTGTCGGAGAGATCAAATGAAAAAAATCAACAATTTGCATCTTATATATGTTTAGATAGTGATGTAGACTGGATCTATCACGACCGGATCCCGCAAACGGGGATCCGAAACAAGGAGGATCCGGAGCCGGTCCGGATCGAACGGTGACGAGGGGACCCGACGGGGATCCGCAGCAGGGCGAAGCCGAGGCTATTTCGGGATGAAGAGGATCCGCCCGCGGGGGGCGCGATCTGCCGCCGGAGCTGCTCTTGGATAGTGAGCCGCTGCTCCTTCGGTCGGACGAAGGCGCGGCGCGAGCAGGAGCTCCTGTCGGCGGAGCTGTAGACGAGCGTCGGAGCAGAAGCCGGAAAGTCCGAGATCGGACGGGGGGACGGCTCTCTCTCCGACGAGGGGGTCCGAAGGCGCCTTCAGCGCGAGGCCGAGTCTCCTGGCGCGGGGCGACCGACGGGATCGCCCTCGGACGGCGAGTCCGAAAGCTACTTCAGCGTGAGACCGAGTCTCCTGGCGCGGGGCAGCCGGCGTTCGGCGTCGAGACCGGGGAGAGGAGTCCGAGGTCGGCGGCCGAGACCGACTCGGGGAGGTCGGCGGCCGAGACCGACTCGGGGAGGTCGGCGATGATTCGAACCGAGCCCCTGCAGGAGGGAAAGGAGAAGAAGAACCAGTCAGCAGGAGTCCCGGGCGTCAGCCCTGGGGAACCCCCTCCGACGGTCAAGTTAGCTTCTGAAGAAGATTCGATTCAGGAAGCAAGAAGAAACAGCTTCAACCCTATTCGGACAGTAGTCCTTTAAGGGGTTTCGGAAGCTTAGGGGGGCATCCGTTTTTCCCACCACCCTCCTTGGCCACAAGTAGCAGGATACTTATAGCGGAGGGTAGCGGATGGTTAACGGTGGCAGCCGATATAGGACTAAAAGGAGGCTTACTGATAAACCGCCATAGCGTCTGATCCGCCACCGGAGTGGGCCGGATTCGGCTACCGGGCCGGAGGGGGTTGGGCCGCTGACGGGCCGAAGCCTGCTGGGCCCTGGGCCGCCGTGCTGTTCCCGGGCCGTAGGCTGGTGGGCCGCTGACGGGCTGAAGCCTGTTGGGCCGGGAGCGACGGGGCCGCTTATGGGCCGAGGGCTGCTAGGCCGCTAACGGGCCGAAGGCCGCCGGAGGGCCTACTACTGCTGCTGTTGGGCTGAATGGGGTTTGGGCCTGCTGCAATGGGCCGAATCGGATTCTGCCGCATCACATAGCCCCCCACTCTTATCTTCCTCAGTTCTGAGATGGCAAGAGTATAGCCTGAAACTGCCAGAAAAGAAAGAAAATCTCAGCAGGCGTCTTCCTGGGAGTCGTATTCCCCCTTCTTCTGGAAGAGGAGGCCCTCGGTCGGCCGAGGGCCGTGCGGTCGCTTTGTCCTTGCTCAGAGGGTCGGCGAAGGCTGAAGGCTGAGAAGCCGAAGGGTCGGTACCTCTGACCCACGTCAGGCCTCATTAAATGGACGGGACGGCGCGTCGCCTCGCGAGGAAGCACGGGACACGCGTCGCGCATCCAGCCGCTCTGGAGAAAACACAAACGGATCCCGACCGCCCGTGGGTCGCGGATCGCCCCGGCTCTCTGCCCGAGGCTCCGCTCGGATTGCCGTCGCTCCCTTTGTCGCCTGCGGATCGGGACGCGTGGCGGGCATCAGAGTGGTTAGCCGAAGAGTCGGAGCGCTGTCAGCCGCTGATCGCTCTTGCCTCAAGTCCCGGAGCCGGTCCGCCATCATTGCCGAAGGACGGCACACGTGGCGGGCATCCGGAAGGAGCGACGGGACGAGCGGGACGATCCCGGCCGCAGGCTTCGGCGGGAGGCGTATCGACCGGGCTCTATAAATACAGGCCCTCTGCGGGGCACTGTTCTTCTTCTTGCTACCGCGCTTACGTTCCCCCTGCAACTGCCCGAGCTCTTCTTCCTTCTCCTGTGAGAGGCCAGTTTCCTGAAGGCTTCATCCGAGCTTCGTCGGCTACCGGGGGAGGCTCTTCGTCCCTCAGAGTGCATTGCCTGTGGTAGTCTGGAGGCTTGAGACGACGCCTGGTTCAGGAGAGATCCTCTCCTTCTTTCTGCGAGTAAGCCTCAGTCTTCTTCCCTCCCTCCGTGGCTTTATGGTCCGGAGCTCTTCTAGTGAGATTACCCCTTCGGACGAGGAGTACACTCCCCCCTCCCTGTCGGACCCTCTTGCCTCGGGATCTCTTACTTCCGCGATGTCCGGGGAGTCTGAAAGCTCCGGGTCCGAAACTTCCGGGACTGAGGTTTCTGGAGCCGAGGCTACTGGGACCGAGGCTTCTGGGACCGAGGCTTCTGAGGCCGAGGCTCCCGAGGCCGAGGCTTCCGGGGCCGAGGCTTTTCAGGAAGTTCGGGACTCGGGCCAGGCTTCCACCTCGGAACGCCGCCTCCCGGATGTTGCTTCGGGGGCTAGCTGTGCCCTTTCGGATGTAGAGGTGAGGAACTTAGTTTCTTACTTTCAGCTTCCCTCTTGGACGACCCCCCATCGGCCCGATTCCGCCACTAGGGCAAATACCGTTCGCCCGGGGTCTTTTTCCATCTACGTCGATAGCTTTGAGGCGGGATTCCGTCTCCCTCTCCCCACCTTCGTCGTCAATCTTCTTAGCTTCTACGGGTTGGCCCCTTCTCAGCTCTTCCCCAACTCTTGGCGCACTGTGTATGGATTCCTGAGTGTCTTCGCTCATGTGAAAATCCGCCCCTCCCTCAATGTCTTTCGCTATCTCTTCAAGATCCAGACGCAGGGGAAGTCGGAATGGTATTGCTTTGTCCCCCGGGTTGGCCGGAGGATTTTCTCTGGGAAGCCTTCGTCTATCCATGGCTGGAAGAGGAAGTTTATCTTCGTCTCTCTGCCGGAGAAGGAGAAGGGTGTGTGGCCCTTCCCCACCGAATGGGTGCCGCTGGCCGAAGGACTCTCGGGACCTCCTGTTCTGTCTCCCGTTCAGAGTACCATCGTGGGTCACATTCAGGCGAAGGCCCCTTACGACGTCTCGGTGCTTCTCTCCGACGCGGAGCGGTTGATAGGTGCCGGGGTTTGGCCGGACCCTAAGCGTGATCCGGAGCGGGTCTTTCCGTACCTACCTCCCGGGGAGACTCCGCGGGTCTGCGGGGGAAGGACTGCCGCTCCTCCGGCCGAAGCTCTTCCGGCTTTGGAGGCTGACGAAGTTTCGGCCGAGGGTAAGTCGGCTCTGAGTCTATTACTCGATCGTTGTTTTTGGCTTCTGATATCCCTTTCTTGCTTTGCAGCAATGGCCCAGCTCGATGCCCTCCTCGACCAGCTATCGGATCAGCGCGCTTCGCGCCGGGCGCCGGCCCCGCAGGCGGTGAGCAGGCCTGTCCGAGGTACCGGGGGTCCGAGGACAAGAGGCGGGGGCCTCGGGACTGCGGCCTCCGCCGAGGGTCGTGCAATCGCCGCTGCTCTTGAGAGGGAGCAGAAGACTAAGTTTGCCTCTCGGGGAGGCGGCCGAGCGTCGAAGCGCCCCCGGGTAGAGGAGGCCGAGGGAGAGGTAGAAGTTCAGCTGATCAGGAGGAGCGCCGGGGCCCGAAGGGCTGCAAGGTTGGCGTCTCCTGAGATGCCGAGGGGTGACTCCCCTCCGGCCGTATCGGCAGGAGCCGATGGGGGAGATGCCGATCCGCGGGCGCAGCTCGAGCGGCGGCACCCCGCATCGGGGGAGAGCATGGAGGACCCGCAGACGTGCCTTCGTCTGCTCAACAGCTTCACTCCCCCTTCAATCTTCGAGGAGCTGAAGGCCCACTCCATCACCGATCTGACGGAGATGAGTGCCCGTCTGTCGGTTCAGGTGAGCACCCCGAAAGTGTTTCAGCTCATCTTCAGCTTCTTGTTCTGATTCCACTGGCCCTCATCTGCCCTCGATCCGCAGGCTTCGATGACGACCCGTGTCCTGATGCATCGTCAGGAGCTGCTCCAGCGTAAGCTTCTGGAAGCCGAGGCGCATCCGGTTGGTTCGGGGGAAGGCACTTCGGCGGCTCCTCGCATCGAGCCCCTAGTTGAGGAGCTCGTAACTCCGAGTGCCCGAGCGCGGAAGCAGCTGGAGAAGAGGGCAGCAGAGGCCCGTGCCGCCGCCGAGGCCAAGGAGAAGGCCGAGAGCGATCTTGCGGCGGTCGAGTCCGAATTCCGGACTTTCAGAGCTCAGACCCAGGACAGGGAGGCTCGGCGAGCCTCGGAGAAGCGCCGCCTCGTCGAGGAGGTGTCGACTTTGAAGCGGGAACTGGGAAAGGCAGCGGAGTCGGCCGTGGCCAACTACAAGGCCGGGAACGACTATGCCCAGGAGATCCTCCGAGCCCAGCTGCAGGCTTCTTGTGCGGTTTTTGACCTCGGGCTAGCAGTCGCCCAGAGGGCATGCCCGAGCGTCGATCTGACCGGGGAAGCCATGCCAAAGGGCGAGGAAGCCCGGAGGCTTTTATCCTGGTGGGAGGAGCTCGTGGCGGAGAGGGCCCCGCCTCCAGCTGATGCCGAGGAGGCCGGTGCCGAGGAGGCCGAGACCGAAGAGGCCGATGCCGAAGAGGCCGATGCTGAAGAGGCCAATGCCGAAGAGGCTGCTGCTGAAGATGCCCTTGCTGAAGGCGCCGCTTCTGAAGTGGTGCAGGTCGTCGACTCTCCCTCTCCTTCTCCTGACCGAAACGTCGTCGAGGTGGAGGAGGAGGGGGTTGTCGAGGGCTGATACGAGGGTTCCCCTTGGTTTTCTTTTTGCTTTTGCTTTACTTTTGTAAGCTCTTGGCCAGGCGTACGGCTAAGCTTTGTATCTCCTTTAGTTTAAAAAATGGAAGGAAGGTTTTTGGCTTTACCTGGCTGCTTGCGTACGATCGACCGAATGTAGCCCTTCAGGAGCCTGAGATCCCGTCGTCGTTCGCTATAGCTTGTAAGGCCGAAACCCGATGCCGGTTCGGATAGAACGTCGTCACAGTATTCGGCCGGGGCCTTTACTATGGTGGTTCATATGATCCCTTAGGGGCATCTTGCCGCTTCTCACGCTTGTCGGATGGCCGAAGCCTTTCACGCTTCCGCTTGCGCGAACTTAGATATGCCTCGGCGCCTCCAGAATCGGTATACGTGGCCGGAGCCACTCCCGGAACGATTTACACGGATTTATGAAGAATACCATGCCGCTCCCGATACGGTTTGCATGGCCGAAGCCACTCCCAGTACGGTTTACACGGACTTAGAGAAAACCATGCCGCTCCCGATACGGTTTGCATGGCCGAAGCCACCCCCGGTACGGTTTACACGGACTTATGAAGAATACCATGCCGCTCCCGATACGGTTTGCATGGCCGAAGCCACTCCCGGTACGGTTTACACGGACTTAGAGAAAACCATGCCGCTCCCGATACGGTTTGCATGGCCGAAGCCACCCCCGGTACGGTTTACACGGACTTATGAAGAATACCATGCCGCTCCCGATACGGTTTGCATGGCCGAAGCCACTCCCGGTACGGTTTACACGGACTTAGAGAAAACCATGCCGCTCCCGATACGGTTTGCATGGCCGAAGCCACCCCCGGTACGGTTTACACGGACTTATGAAGAATACCATGCCGCTCCCGATACGGTTTGCATGGCCGAAGCCACTCCCGGTACGGTTTACACGGACTTAGAGAAAACCATGCCGCTCCCGATACGGTTTGCATGGCCGAAGCCACCCCCGGTACGGTTTACACGGACTTAGAGAAAACCTTGCCGCTCCCGATACGGTTTGCATGGCCGAAGCCACTCCCGGTACGGTTTACACGGACTTATGAGGAATACCATGCCGCTCCCGATACGGTTTGCATGGCCGAAGCCACTCCCGGTACGGTTTACACGGACTTAGAGAAAACCATGCCGCTCCCGATACGGTTTGCATGGCCGAAGCCACCCCCGGTACGGTTTACACGGACTTATGAAGAATACCATGCCGCTCCCGATACGGTTTGCATGGCCGAAGCCACTCCCGGTACGGTTTACACGGACTTAGAGAAAACCATGCCGCTCCCGATACGGTTTGCATGGCCGAAGCCACCCCCGGTACGGTTTACACGGACTTAGAAAGAATATCATGCCGCTTGATAAAAGAAGTCTTTATGAGCTGCTCTTGGATAGTGAGCCGCTGCTCCTTCGGTCGGACGAAGGCGCGGCGCGAGCAGGAGCTCCTGTCGGCGGAGCTGTAGACGAGCGTCGGAGCAGAAGCCGGAAAGTCCGAGATCGGACGGGGGGACGGCTCTCTCTCCGACGAGGGGGTCCGAAGGCGCCTTCAGCGCGAGGCCGAGTCTCCTGGCGCGGGGCGACCGACGGGATCGCCCTCGGACGGCGAGTTCGAAAGCTACTTCAGCGTGAGACCGAGTCTCCTGGCGCGGGGCAGCCGGCGTTCGGCGTCGAGACCGGGGAGAGGAGTCCGAGGTCGGCGGCCGAGACCGACTCGGGGAGGTCGGCGATGATTCGAACCGAGCCCCTGCAGGAGGGAAAGGAGAAGAAGAACCAGTCAGCAGGAGTCCCGGGCGTCAGCCCTGGGGAACCCCCTCCGACGGTCAAGTTAGCTTCTGAAGAAGATTCGATTCAGGAAGCAAGAAGAAACAGCTTCAACCCTATTCGGACAGTAGTCCTTTAAGGGGTTTCGGAAGCTTAGGGGGACATCCGTTTTTCCCACCACCCTCCTTGGCCACAAGTAGCAGGATACTTATAGCGGAGGGTAGCGGATGGTTAACGGTGGCAGCCGATATAGGACTAAAAGGAGGCTTACTGATAAACCGCCATAGCGTCTGATCCGCCACCGGAGTGGGCCGGATTCGGCTACCGGGCCGAAGGGGGTTGGGCCGCTGACGGGCCGAAGCCTGCTGGGCCCTGGACCGCCGTGCTGTTCCCGGGCCGTAGGCTGGTGGGCCGCTGACGGGCTGAAGCCTGTTGGGCCGGGAGCGACGGGGCCGCTTATGGGCCGAGGGCTGCTGGGCCGCTAACGGGCCGAAGGCCGCCAGAGGGCCTACTACTGCTGCTGTTGGGCTGAATGGGGTTTGGGCCTGCTGCAATGGGCCGAATCGGATTCTGCCGCATCAGATAGATTGAACACTTCCCCCTGAGACTGAGTTGCGCTACGTTGAGGAAAGACATGATATTCGTGGCCATAATTGTGACACTACGTATTGTGTTGAGGAACGGCATGGAAATACTGGTCCGGTTAAGAACCTTTCCACTGCTTCTACCGTTCTCTTGGTCGTTTGATTTTATATAAATTATTATAAAATATTGCACTTTAAAATCAATGAAGGCAAAATCTCGTCAATTTGATTTTAGTAATTTTAGACTACAAGGTAAAATGAGATAAAATGCATATGATATAGGTCATCTAATTTTAAATTTAGAATAATATAAAGAAAATTTAATTTACTTATGAGAATAGATCTTTTAAAATAAGGTGTTTCATGAAAGAACATAGGCTCTCTCCAACAAGAGATTGTTTATTTTAGACTTTTGGCTCAAGGGACTCACGGTTTTTTTTTTTTTAGAAAAATGGCCATTTTTTAGAGGAAGGTGTGGAGACCTTCTTTATATTACCTTATTTATTTTTTGAGGAACGGACACGATGGTTTTGAAGTCCACATGATCCTCTTATGTTTGGTGGTTTGCCCTAGTTTTGTTTGGTCCACTATTCTTTGTGCACCATCTTCTATTACTCTCTTATATGCTTTATCTTGAAGTTCCTTTGAGGTGATCTGAGGTCGAGTCCTCATGCGGTCTTCATTTTCGAGTGGTTCGAGATCTTGAAAGAATATTGCCAACGACCTTTTGTATAATTGGGAGGCATTATATTATCTAAAAAGAGTTGACTTGTTGACGCTTCAATCAGATAATATTTCATACTGTTTCAAGATCGGATCTTTGATATTTGCTATCTACGTATACCCCTATTTTGGATTCACTTTCCTACGTAGAAACCTCTGTCACTTCATTTTAATGATATTTTTTCCTTAGGTATTTTATGGTGCCCCCCAAATGATCCTTATTAGCCCAAGTATCCCTTTCCATTGGGCTCGTAACATCGGATTCCCTCATTCTAATGCCAGTCAAAAGTCCATGTGAAATGATTCAAGTCCCAAATACATATTTGTTTGGGACCCGGAAGTCAAATGATTGGATTTTGTACTAGCACACACTTTTGGAAAAACGGTGCATTGGATGGCAAAGACGAATGCGGCGCAGGGGAGCATGGCCTACAACATGATGGATTAGTGGGCCCGAGTATAATGGATCCTTTCAAGTTTATTGGACCTCATTCCTGTTTCCAACAAAGGCACACTGGTGAGCTTGCTCGATAATGCATCGTCTATATAAAAATCTGATTGAATAATACTTGCTGTAACCTCTTAGAATCTTAATTTGACGTGGATTGTAATGTTGTGTGTTGCCATTTGATCGTTTTATTGGGATGCAATCATGAAAATTTTTGTGTAAAATAAATCTTATCAACTTCGAAGGTTACTTGAGCTTAAAATTTTATATTAGTTATAAAAAATACCATGCAATCCAACAACCCAGTTGTAAAACTGTACCAGTAGACTTCGCTGCACCCGCACAGGGTGCAGTCTAATATTTTTTTATTTTTTTAGGTCATCTCCATCATGGTTGACACGTCAGTATAGACTGATCTTTTATTAGACGATCTAAAAAAAGTCTGAAAAATAAAAAAAATCAAATTCAATGGAGAGTTCAATGTTTTATTTTTCAGATTTTTTAAGCTCGTCCGATAAGAGATTGACCTATACAAAAAGTGTTGACCATAATGAGGCGTACTTAAAAAAAAAAAAAGAAAAATATTACTGCTGCAACCATCCGATCTATCCAAGTAGACTGCTGCCGCACTGCACCGCTAGCAGTATTACTGTATAATATGCTATTTCATCTTGTTTGGAAGTTAGAACTTAGCTTGAAGCCATCGTTATCTTCACAGAATCCATAGATGACCCAAAGATTGGGGGAAGGAAATCTTCAAACTTTTGGACAAATAGGCCTGTTGACAAATCGTGTAATAAAAACATGTTATGGCAAATCTTCAAACTCTAGGTGGAGGAGACTAATTCGTTGAAGGAAAGCACATCCCTGTCATGTCATGAAGCTGTTGCTGCTGGCATGGGAAGGGGGAAAAGATGACCACTTTCCTCCCTCTGTTCTGTTATGGTCGTCAATGTTCATGGTCATGTTCACACTTCACAAGTTCAATAGTGGTTCTAAGAACATTAAAATGCCTGCAAGGTAAATGGACTAACAATTTTTATTAGGGAAGGGAGAGAAATATTAAAGAGAGTCAAGAGATTAGAAACTCAGACTGTTTCCTTGGGAAGGGAGACAAATATTATGTTAGGAAAACGGTTTTGTGACATAGAAATTTGACACACATTTGATACCGGACATATGGTACAAATTTTAAAATTGACATTTGCTACTCATTCATTTTGAAATTTGTTCCATGTGTCTGATCTCAAAAGTGTGTCAAATTTCTGCGTCACAAAATTATTTTCCATTAAGTTACAGTTAAAAGTGACTACCCAAATAGCTGAAATCATAATAATAACCATTGTAAAGAGGATTACATATAAGAGAGAGTACTGATATCTTAGATTCTCTAATGATCATAATTATTTTTCTTCTATAATAATTTGAACAGTTATTAGCTCTCCATTTTGCATGTTGCGGGCGAGGGGGAATAGGTTACACATCCATGGAATCAATGTGAGAGAAGGTGGAGAAGATTAAATGCTTGTTTAAGCAGCAATTAGGAAACCATATATTGTTTAGCCTAATAATTAAGAGGAGCTATTAAGGGAATAAACTAATTTCATTAAAAGGCTATAACAAAATAACAATGTATAAAATGATAATAGTACAAGAATTAAAAGATACGTAGATAAACCTTATTATAGCTAGATGAAGGTATATATTTGTAGTACTAGTCATATAAATATATGGATAATAACAATAATAAAAATATTATAATTTAAAGAAAAAGATCATTTATGATCATATAACAGAAAAGCATAAAATACGTAAATAAAAATTTCATTCATCAACCTTCTATGTCTAATAGGTATCATTAACAATAAAAAGCCTATATTTCTAATATACGCATCATTAAACAATAAAAAAGCACCTTATTCTGACGCACTGAATTGCAAAAGAATCTGAAATCTACCATGTCTAACAACCAATTCGGAAATCATATTGATTTAAAAATAGAAGAATGTGTTTTGAAATCAATTCACTGGTTTTTTAATGTAATTATGTGTTTCAAAATCATTAAAATTTCACTTAAAATCACATATGATTTTAAAATCCATACACAATTATAAAATCACTCACAACCTAACCTATAATATACTCTTACAATTTCTTATTTCATATATACACCCATATGGCACTGAGAAATGATCAGCAATACTTAGCTCCAATTGCAAATACAACAATAAGTATTTACCATACAAACAAATATCCACAGATTAATTATGGGGGCACCATCCTACAAAACTCCACAAACTTCACACCCTAAGATCAATTTAAATACATAAAAAAGGCAAAAGAAAAGAAAAAAAACAGAAGACAAGATGAAAGAAAGGAAGGGGAAAAGAAAAACTCATTCCTTGATGGTTTCCAACACAGGCTTCCGAGGCCTGCACAGCCTCAGCCTATCCAAGAACTCGCCCGTCGGCGCGCTCTCCAGACTCGGCGTCGGCGCCTCGCTTCCCCATCCTGCTCCGACCGGATCGCACATCTCCGGCGATCCCTGCACTGACTCCGGCTGGATTCGGACGCTCCCGCCGGACCCCCGCGCTGACTCCGGGCCAGCGGCCATGGCCATCCAGGGCCTTCCCATGTCCTCCGCGGTGGCCACCGAGTTAACCCGCTTAATCGGGAGCATGACGTAGAAGCCGCCCGCCTCCAGCTCCTCGTCTGCCGAGAGCGGCGAGAAGCGCCTTCCCACCTGCATGGAGTGGGTGCTGACCATGAAGTGGTTGGGGGCGTCGAGCATGAGCTCGGCTGCGTACAATGGCCCGTGGAACTGCCGGAGTTCCCCGCCCGGGAAGATGACCTTCATTGTTCTGGAGTGCTTGCCGTCGTGGGCGGATGGAGTGCAGGAGGCGTAGTTTCCCATTAGAGAGAGAGAGAGAGAGAAAGAAGAGAGTAGCAAAGAGATGCAGAGGACAGAGAAAGTGGGATGTAGAGAGATATAATGGCAGAGGTTCAGAGAGAGGGAGATATGAAGAGATAGAGCAGCAAAGAGATGAAGAGGACAGAGAGACTGAGATGTAGATAGAACAGCAAAGAGGAGAAGTTCAGAGAGAGAGAGAGAGTAGCAAAGAGGTCCAGAGGACCGAGAAAGTGGGATGTAGAGAGATAGAATGGCAAAGAGGCTTAGAGAGAGGGAGGTATGAAGAGAGAACAGGAAGGAGATGAAGAGGAGGCATAGACTGAGATGTAGGTAGAATAGCGAAGAGGTTCACACAGAGAGAGAGAGAGAGATGTTGGACTTCAGATGGCTGGCTTAATAGCTATGAAGCAGGTGATCTCATGCTCGTGCTGTTGGTTTAATTGCATAGACACCATTCTCAGGATCAACTGGATGTTTCAAAGAAATATAGCTACGTACATAAGTGCCCTTTATGTGTATCAAGATATGTACATTTACATAACCAAGGCCTGCTGTTTCTTAGTCCTATTGTCATGAGGTAAGACTTTAATCTTATGGAATGAGAAGATTCATCCTTGATTAGCACTTGCAGTGCTCAAGGCAATAGAAAGGAGCTAGTTAAGGGAGAATGTAATTTGAATTCTTGAACATTAAGATGGGTGCTGTTATCATCAGCCTGTTAGGTTAATTTGGTCATCTAATTTGTTCAACTTAGTGAATCCGAGGGCCTTAATACTAACCTGTATGCAAGGAGGAGAGAAGAGATCCTCTCAGTACACATTTGAATCGGAGTCCAACAGTACTAAGAAGGTCTTTTTTACAATGTTTGGCCTCCTCTCCCTCTTAGTACTGCTGGACTATGATCCAAACGTGTATTGAGAGGATCTCCTCTCTAAGGAGAGTATCCGTACCAATGCATTTCTTAAAGGGGTCTTTCTATCAATTTGAATTCTTAAACGTATTGCTTTTTGCCACTTTCGTGTTGCTTGGAAGCCACTTGGTTGAAGTGCAGTACGTCACTGGGTTTTAGGTTGTTAGGCTTTTCATTCTTTAGAATATACTTCACTTTGTTGCCTTCCATCAGAACAAGATTAAGATAAGCGAAAGCATAACGTAAGTTGAAACGCCAGAGATTCTTTCACATCCAATGGCCACGTATCCCATTTGAATAATTTCTCACTTCTTTTTTTTTTTCAGTGCTGCACATTTACTATTGTATCTTATCTAAGCAAGACATTATACTAGGCTGTTAGTTAGCCCCTAAACTAGAACTTCAATTTTAGTATTTACTCTGTTGCTGATCAGTGCATAAAGAAGTCCTTGGTCATAAGATTGGTGTGGTTGTCTAGCAACCAGTAACATATGTTCCATTTTCTGATTGTTGCATGCGGGGGGAGATTGCTAGTAGCTCACCCTTCACCAATGGAGGCAGCAAAGTAAATAAAAACTTGGCTCATTTTGTTGAAGCATATTTGATATTTGCAAGATTTTAGGGTGTATTGATGTGTACGTATTAATTAAGAAAGATTGTAAAATGCTATGTAACTGGACTTCTAGATTTTGAGTGGATTATGGTAGAATCTAGTTGATCATAATCTATTTTATAATTGCATGCTTAGGGAAGATCTTTTTCCATATCGATAACAATTCGAATTAGGAAATTCACTCGATGTTGTGGCAAAACTTGACCATTCTTTCCTGATTTCTGATGACAGATTGTTAGTATTCAAACATAAGATCCCACAATAATTAATGGAAGAAAACTTTGTTAGCTCGACACATCCCAACATCAACGATCACCGAACATTAATCATCCCACGACCCTTTGTTTTTGGGTCAAAATAATGATCACCACTCTGAAAGGTGATTTCGTTACTCAGATAAGTGATTCATTGCAAGCATATATACGTCTTTGAACCTGATGTAGACCGGATCTATCACGACCGGATTCCGAGGCTGGAACCCGGAGAAGTGGATCCGAATCCGGTTCGGATCGGTGCTACCGAGGCCCGACGGGGATCCGGGAGGCCGAAGAGGCGGATGCGGAGACGAGGGTCCGAAGGCCGAAGGGCGCTTCGATCGGAGCGGGCTCGTCTCCGGGAAGTCGGGGCCGAGGCTCCTTCGGCGGGCGAAGGGGCGGCGCGGATGATGCTCCTTCTGGCTGTACCGTCGTCAGGCGACGAAACCGAAGGAGACGGTCTGAGGCCGGAAGGGTCTCGGACTCGGCTTGCTCTTGGATAGTGAGCCCGAAGGCTCTTTGCCGGATGAGGGGACAGCGCGGGGCCGAGCCTCCTGTCGTGGGGCAGCCGTCGTACGGCGTCGAGACCAGGGAGAGGAGTCCGAGGTCGGCGGTCGAGACCGACTCGGGAAGGTCGGCGATGATTCGAACCGAGCCCCTGCGGGAGGGAAAGAAGAAGAAAGACCGGTCAGCAGGAGTCCCGGACTCTGGCCCTTAGGAACCCCCTCCGACGGTCAAGTTAACTCCTGAAGATGATTCGATTCAGAAGGCAAGAAGTAGCTTTAATGCTATTTGGACCGTAGTCCTTAAGGGTCTCGGAGGCAAAGAGTTGCATACCTTTGACAATAAATAGCGGTGTATTTATAGCAGAGGATAGAGGTTGGTTAACGGTGGTAGCCGATATAGGACTATGTTTGGGCTTACTGGTAAACCGCCATAGTGCTGGATCCGCCTCCGGAGTGGGCCGGACTCGGCTATCGGGCCGAAGGGGGTTGGGCCGCTGAGGGGCCGAAGCCTGCTGGGCCTTGGGCTGTCGTGCTGTTCCCGGGCCTTAGGTTGATGGGCCGCTGATGGGCCGGAGCCTGTTGGGCCGGGAGCGACGGTGCCGCTTGTGGGGCCGAGGGCCGTTGGGCCGCCGATGGGCTGGAGGCTCCCGGAGGGCCTGATACTGCTGCTGTTGGGCTGAACGGGGTTTGGGCATGTTCTAATGGGCCGAATCGGATTCTGCCTCATCACATAGCCCCCCACTCTTGTCTTCCTCAGCTCTGAGATGGCGAGACTAAAGCCCGAAGCTGCCAAAAGAACATCATAACAGGTGTCTTACTCGAAGCTCTGTTCTTTTTTTACTGGGAAGAGGGGGCCCTCGGTCGGCCGAGGGCTACGCGGTTGCTTCGTCCCCGCTCGGAGTGGCGACGAAGGCTCGGAGCCAAGAAGCCGAAGGGCAGAGCCCTCTGACTCGTGTCAGGCTCCATTAAATGGACGGGATGGCGCGTCGCCTCGCGAGGAAGCACGGGACACGCGTCGCGCATCCGGCCGCTCCGTCGAAAACACAAAAGGATCCTGACCGCTCTCTGGTCGCGGATCGCCTCGGCTCTCTGCCCGAGGCTTCACTCGGATTGCCGCCCCTTTCATCTTCAGCGCGCGGATCGGGACACGTGGCGCGTATCCGGGCGGTCAGCCGAAGGGTCGGAGCGCCCTCGGCCGTTGATTGCTTCGCTGCAAGTCCCGGAACCGGTCCGTCATCATTGCCGATGGACGGCGCACGTGGCGTGCATCTGAGAGGGGCGAGGGGACGAGCGGGACGATCTCGGCCGTTGGCTTCGGCGGGAGGCGCTCCTAGTGGGCTCTATAAATACAAGCCCTCAGCAGGGCACTGTTCTTCTTCCTGCTGCTGCGCCTGCGTTTCCTCTGCAATAATCCAAGCTCTTCTTCCTTCTCCAGCGGAAAGCTAGCTTCTTGAAGGCTTCGTCCGAACTCGCCGGCCACCGCGGGAAGGTCTCCATTCCTCGGAGCGCATCGCTGGTGGAGCTGGGAGGTTTGAGAAGCCGCACTCGGCTCAGGAGAGACTTCCTCCCCCTTCCTGCGAGTAAGCCCCAGCTTTCCTCCTTCCCTTCGTGGCCTTATGGTCCGGGATTCTTCCAGTGAGATTACTCCTTCGGACGAGGAGTATACTCCTTCCCACTCTCTGCGATCTCTCCTGTCAGATCCCCTCACCTCAGACTCCCCTGCCCCAGCGATGTCTGAAGAGTCCGAGGTCTCCGGGACTGAGGGGTCCGAGGCTTCCGGAGCCAAGGTTTCCGGGGCCTAGACCTCCGGGGCCGAGTACGCCGAAGAGGTCCGGAACCCAAGCCAGGCTTCCACTTCGGGACGCCGTCGTCCTGACATGGCTTCGGAAGCATCCTGCGCCCTTTCGGACGCAGAGGTTATGCGCCTTGTCTCTTACTTCCAGCTCCCTTCCTGGATGACGGTCATTCGTCCTGACTCCGCCACCCGGGCTAACACTTTCCGCCCGGGTTCCTTCTCTATTTACGTTGATAGCTTCGAGGCGGGTTTCCGTCTTCCACTCCCCACCTTCGTCATCAACCTTCTCAGTTTCTACGGGCTGGCTCCGTCTCAGCTTTTTCCCAACTCCTGGCGCACCGTGTACGGTTTCTTGAGCGTCTTCGCTCATGTAAAGATCCGCCCTTCCATCAATGTCTTCCGCTGCCTCTTCAAAATTCAAAGGCAGGGGAAGTCCGAGTGGTACTGCTTCGTCCCTCGGGTCGGGCGAAGCGTATTCTGATCGTTTCGAATTGTGTGTCGTTAAACACATGAAAACGTTCAATCTAAATTTATCCGGCTCACTCAAATCAGATTTTTTTAAAATTAACAGTGGTGAGTCCGAGTCGATCCACAGGGAGATAGAATTTTAATTTTTAAAACTTTGGAGTTTAGTTATTCTAAAAATAAATAAGTGATGATTTAAGGAAACTAATTACTTAATTAAACTAAAATTAAGTTAACTAATGTTACCTAAAAAAAATAATTGCTTGAATTAAACAAATCTTTTTTTTTTCTTCTTTTTTTTTTAAAATTAAACACAAACACATATGTATAAAATATTAAGCATAACTAAAAATTATAACAAAGACATTGTTATTTAACTGTGTAAATTATTAATTAACTAAAAATCCTAAAACAAATTGTGCAAAGTTTTAAGATTTAATATTCTTAAACTAGATAATCAAACACTACATAACCAACAAGTAATCCTAATTAAATAAACAAACATTATTATACTAATGGGGAAAGAAAACTCAAGATAACAACAGCTGTGGGGTTGGTAATAAGCTGCTGGACGTAGCTGCTGGCTACGCGTGGAAGCAGGCTTCACGCTTGCATGGCGGCAGGTTGCTGCTGGGAGATGCTGCGGACAGCTGCTGCGGTTTGCTGTGGACAGCTGCTGCTGTTGCAGGAAGGTTGGAGCTGCGTGGAGAAGTTGAAGGAGGAGGGACTTGGATGGTTGCTGCTGGAAGATGCTGCACGAGCATGTGCGTGGGGGCATGCAGGAGCTGCTCGTGGAAGGAGTTGTTGCTGGCGTGTAGAAAGAAGCTGCTGCTGGAGGTTGGCGCTGGAAGAGGTTGAAGGCTACGTGGAGGTGCACCGTGGGATGCGCTGGAGGAACATGAAGAAGCTGCCGGCTGCACGCACTGGAGGCTGCTATTGCTGGCCAGATGCAGCTGCTTGTTGCTGGTGCGCCGTGGAGATCACCGGCTGCTGGGTGCGGGCGTGCATGCACGAGGAGGAGGCCGGCAACGCGTGAGACTTGCTGCATGCGCTGGGCAAGCGTGGAGTGCTGGTTCGCGCAGGTGCAATGCTGGAGCTTCAAGTGTTGCCGCGTGGGGGCCGGCTGCTGGAGTAGCTTGCTGGAGAAGCTGCGTGGAGGGATAAGGGAGAGCCGGAGAGAGGGAGAGAGGTTTCCAGAAAAGGAGAGGAAGAGAAAGAACAGAGGGAGAGCTGCCTGGGAGAAAAAGAGAGAAGGAGAGGGCTGCGGAATATATGGGAGAGAAAAGAGAGGTTGCGGGAGAGAGGAAAAAAAAAGCAGAGGGAGAGAGAAAATGACAGAAAAAAACCGAGAGAGAGAGATGCGTCGGAGGAGAGAAAAACTGTGGGAGAGAGAGAGGGATAAAAAGAAATTTCTGAAAATAATTCGGGTCCCCCTCACCTTGACCTCCTCCCTTAGTTTTATAGAAAAAAAGAGGGGGGGGTTTTGAATTTCAAAAAGAGAAAAAATCTTTTCATTAAGTCCCCTTTTGATTAGGGGATCCTCATAAAAAACATTAATTGGTGATTTGAAATTCGAATTTCTGAAATGGATCCTCCTTTCTTTGAATTTCAGAATTCCCTCCTTCTCTCTCTCTTAGTTGGCATGTGGGCCCCAGTCGAAGCTAAAATATGAAAATAAAATGATGTTTTTGCCAGGATTCGAACCCTGGTTGCTTCCTTGAAGTCCGGGTGGTCCAACCACTATGCCATCTGCTTGTTCATGTCCTGTTTCACATAAAATAACAGTTAAGTTCTCATAGCCATAAATCCTTCAACTGCGCATTAAATAATTGCTGAGGAAATGAAGTTGCTACCCTTATTCTATCCAGAGTGATGTTATTTAAAATTCAGATTCTGAATGCGCAAATGGTTTATTTATCATTCCATGTGATTTTATTCGTTAAATTGATAGCAAATTATGTGAATTTGATCTGTTATTTATGTAAAATTGTGGACTTATCACACCCCCCAACTTAATCATTGCTAGTCCCTTAGCAATACAATCATTTGAAAAATTAGGACTACCATGATCAGTAAAAAAGAATCACACTTCTTTTTAAAGGATATCTATTGCAAATGGTAGGTAATTGGAATTCAAGTTTTCGTTTTCCCGCCCATCATACTTAGAATCATGACAAGTGATTGTGCAAATCATTTGCGGTGCTTGGAGTTCATTTCTATCCTGTTTGGTATATCGTTGCCTTTACTGCCTCTAGGAGTAGAATTACCTAGGGGAGAGAACAGAAAAAGAGATCTCCGGATTAGTTGGCTAGGTTCGCTTTTCGGTTTTCGCCCCGACTTAAAACTTTTTAGGATTTGGTCTTATTTTGTTATGAAGGACTTTAGCACAATTGTTTCGTGCTTTGAGAGTGCGTACTTTTTGCCACTCTCTTTATTTCTGTCTGAGGGGAGGTGCATACTTTTTGCCACCGTCCTTCCTTTGACTCTTTTCAAGCATTTTGATTTTTATGCTTCTGATTGTCCTTTTTTTTTTTTTTTTCGAAGTGACCGCCTCCTTAAAGTATTAAGTGGTTTGATCTCCTATTACGAATCCTAACTTTCCATTCGTTTGACCTAAAAGTAAAAATAGAATGGGTAATTCTACACTTCGGGTAACTCCAGCAACTCTACACTTTCAGGATATTCCACTCTTTCCAAGTTACCGTGTGTGTGTGAACATCATCCTGTCGTGATTCATTGTAGAGAGAGGGGTTAACTCAAACTTTTATTCATCATTTTACCTCAATTTTTGATCAAGATTCCCTAAATGAAGTGTGATGGATATGAATTTCTATTGGAGTGTGAAAATGAAACAATTTTTCTTTTGAAAATTTGTGTGAAAAAATTTCACAACTTTTGTTCATTTTAAACGATTTTATTCAATATGCATTATGATTCTCCCCCCAACTTGAATGACATTGTCCTCAATGGCATAAAAATGCACAGAAATTAATGATGATGAGAGATACAACCTGAGATGTGACGAAGCTTCTCTCTGTTCTCCAAAGTGGATTTTATGAGTTTTCTAAAAAGAAAAGAAAGGAAAGAATAATCAGAATAAAAAATGAGAAGATTGGGTTGCCTCCCAATAAGCGCTAAGTTTAATGTCTTCAGCCAGACGAAATTATGTTCATTGTGGGTCACTTAGCTGCATGGATTCCAATGGACAATTTTGAAGGTTTTCAATGTAAGGTTTTAAGCGTTGCCCATTAACAGTAAATGTCTGTCCATTTTTTGGATCCATGATCTTGACCGCACCATGGTCAAAAGCTTTAATTACCAAGAATGGCCCATCCCATCTTGATTTCAATTTCCCAGGAAACAAACGCAATCTTGAGTTAAATAGCCAGACTTTTTGATGAGGGTGGAAAGATTTCCTCACAATATGTTTATCATGAAAAGCTTTAGTCTTGGCTTTATAGATTTTTGAGTTCTCATAGGCTTCATTTCTTATTTCATCTAGTTCGCTCAATTGTAATGTTCGGTGTGAACCTGCTTTGACTAGATCAAAATTGACCTGTTTGATAGCCCAATAAGCTCTATGTTCTAATTCCACTGGGAGATGGCAGGCTTTTCCAAAGACTAGTCTGTATGGTGACATGCCAATAGGAGTTTTATAAGCAGTCCGATAGGCCCACAAAGCATCATATAACCTTTCGGACCAATCTTTTCTATCGGGCCTAACAGATTTTTGCAAGATATTCTTGATTTCTCTATTGGATATCTCTACTTGACCACTAGTTTGGGGATGGTAAGGGGTAGCAAGCTTATGAGTAATCCCATATCTTTTGAGCAATGCTCGAAATTGAGAATGAGTGAAGTGCGAACCCCCATCACTAATGATAGCCTTTGGCCATCCGAACCTAGAAAAGATATTCTTCTGTACAAATTTCATCACCACCTTGTGATCATTGGTTCGGGTGGCTATTGCTTCAATCCATTTAGACACATAGTCCACTGCCACCAAGATGTATTCGCATCCAAAAGATGGTGGAAAAGGGCCCATGAAATCTATTCCCCAAACATCAAAAATTTCAACCACTAAGATTGGATTTAGAGGCATCATATCTCTTTTAGTGATATTTCCAACAGCTTGACATCTTAGGCATGTTTTGCTGAACTCATAAGCATCCTTGAAGAGTGTGGGCCAATAGAAACCGCTTTGTAAAACCTTTGCTGCGGTTTTCTTTCCGGAGAAATGACCTCCACAAGTAAGGTTATGGGAAAAGTTCAAAACACTTTGTTGTTCTTCTTCATGCACACATCTCCGGATTATTTGATCTGGACAAATTTTGAAGAATTCAGGGTCTTCCCAAAAATAATACTTCTCTTGAGAGAAGAATTTATCTTTTTCATTTTTTGTCCATCCTTGTGGGATTTGACCAGTCACCTTAAAATTCACAATATGTGCATACCATGGTGGTGACATGTGGGAAATGGCTAAGAGGTGTTCATCAGGGAATGAATCTCTCATTGGTTCATTATCTGAAATCATGATTCAGGAGAGATGATCAGCAACCACATTCTCGGACCCTTTTTTGTCCCGAATCTCCAAATCAAATTCTTGGAGGAGTAGGATCCACCTGATTAATCTTGGTTTGGCATCTTTCTTTGTCAACAAATATTTCAATGCCGAGTGATCAGAATAAATAATCACTTTTGCCCCCAAAAGGTAAGATCGAAATTTCTCAAGAGTAAAAACAACAGCTAACAATTCTTTTTCTGTGGTAGTATAGTTCATTTGAGCATCTACAAGTGTACGACTTGCATAATAAATCACCACAGGCTTTTTATTGATTCTTTGTCCCAGTACTGCCCCCATAGCATAATCAGAAGCATCGCACATTATCTCAAATGGCAAAGACCAATCAGGCGATTGGAGAATGGGAGCTTTGATCAGAGCCTCTTTTAAAGATTTAAATGCTTCCAAGCATTTTTCATCAATATGGAATGGGACATCTTTGGCTAAGAGAAGGGTTAATGGTCGGGCAATTTGGGAGAAATTTTGAATAAACCGGCGGTAGAAGCCGGCATGGCCCAAGAATGACCGAATTTGCTTTACCGAAGTGGGTGGAGGAAGATTGGCGATTAGGCTAACTTTAGCTTTATCCACTTCGATACCTCTTCCAGACACTATATGGCCCAAAACTATGCCCTCTTTAACCATGAAATGACTCTTTTCCCAACTTAGAACCAAATTGGTCTCTATGCATCTTCCCAGTACATTTTTCAAATTCTCCAGACAAATTTCAAATGAATCCCCGAATATTGAAAAATCATCCATGAATACTTCAAGGAATTCTCCCACCATATCTGAAAAGATGGCCAACATGCACCTTTGGAAAGTTGCTGGTGCATTACATAGTCCAAATGGCATTCTTCGGAATGCAAATGTGCCAAATGGACATGTGAATGTGGTTTTCTCTTGATCTTCTGGGTATATAGCCACTTGATTATATCCCGAATATCCATCTAAGAAACAGAAATATTTCTGACCTGCTAGCTTTTCCAAAATCTGATCAATAAACGGGAGTGGGAAATGATCTTTCTTTGTCATTGTGTTCAATTTTCTATAATCAATACAAACTCTCCACCCCGTGGTTAGCCTAGTGGGCATTTCTTCACCTTTTTCATTTGTTACCACAGTTAAGCCAGACTTCTTTGGCACTACTTGGGTTGGGCTTACCCACTTGCTATCAGATATTGGGTATATGATACCCGCATCTAGCCATTTCACCACTTCTTTCTTAACCACTTCCATCATAATAGGATTCAATTTCCTTTGCATTTCTCTGCTTGGTTTTGCATTATCTTCAAGATAAATATGATGCATGCATGTGGTTGGGCTTATTCCTTTCAAATCAGCTACTGACCATCCTATGGCTTCTTTATGAGTTCGAAGAACTTCAATGAGTTGTTTTTCTTGGGTAAGGTTAAGATCCGTAGCTATGATCACAGGTAGAGTTTCAGATGGACCCAAAAAGACATATTTGAGAGATTCCGGCAAAGGTTTGAGCTCTAACTGAGGAGGAACCTGGAGAGATGGAGGAGTAGGTTCTAGATTGAGTTCAGGTAAAGGCTCAACCTTATTGGGCTGCCAAGTCTTTGTATTCAAATCTGATATGGTCATTAACTCCTCTTCCTCTTCAAATTGGGCCGAAGGGGATGTTTCTACAATATTATCAATCACATCAATTGCAAAACAATCTTCCCCATCCTGCATATGGCCAGAAGCTTTGAAAATGTTGAGGGATAATTTGTGATCTCCAAATGAGATATCCATTAACCCAGATTTGTAGTTAATGATGGCATTTGCAGTGGCTAGAAAAGGTCGGCCCAATATAATTGGGCTATTTCTCAGATGTTGAACGGGCTCCATGTCAAGGATGACAAAATCAACTGGGAAGTAGCAAGTATCAATCCTGACAATGACATCTTCCACCATTCCTTTCGGTGTCCTAAGAGATCTATCGGCCAATTGTAGGATCACCGGAGTTGGTTTCAATTCTCCTATCCCAAATTTTTCATAAACTGAGGTGGGTAATAGGTTCACACTTGCTCCAAGGTCCAATAATGCCTTATCAAAGGTGGTTCCTTCAACAACACAAGAGATAAGTGGTGCTCCAGGGTCTTTCATCTTTTTAGGCATCTGGTTGAGCAAAATGGCACTCACTTCTTCAGACAAAAAGACTTTTTTGGGATTTGCTTTAGGCTCTCTCTTGTGAGTGCAAAGTTCTTTCAAAAACTTGGCATAGGCCGGCACATGTTGGATTGCATCAACCAATGGTATGTTAATGTGGACTTGTTTAAATAAGTCCATTAACTGTTCATTTTTTGCTTGGATTTGATGCTTTCTTTGCTCTTTGCCATTTTCTAAAGCTTGTGGAAAAGGGATTTTCGGTTTATAATTCTCAGGACATTCCTCCATTTTTCCTTTTCCTTGAATGATATTGGGTTGTTCATTCTCATCTTCATCTTCTTCTCCTTTTTCTTCTTCATTTTGTTCAAGATTGGGCTGACTAGATCCTTGATTTGGGTAAGGATCCGGCAAGACTTTACCACTTCTTAAGGCCAAAATTGCTTTTGCATTTTCTAACTGTGGGCCTCTTGGTGGATTTGGGCCCATTTGAGGTTGGGCTTGAGGATTAGGTAAGATTGGTTGATGTTGGAAACCCGGAGGATAGTTTCGCGGGTTTGCAATGGGTTGACTTGGTAATGGGCCCACTTCCCTCCTCATAGTTGTATCAGCCATTTGACCCAATTGGGCTTCCAATTTTGAAATGGATTGTTGTTGAGAGATGACCAATTGTTGCAATTGTTGCTGTTGTTGTTGTTGATTCATGAGTAATTGTTGCAACATATTGAATTTGTCATCATTTTGATTTGATGGCTGATGTTGTGGGATTTGATATGGAGGTTGAGAGAACATATTCTGGTTGTTATTGGGCTGAAAGTAAGGGGCTTGAACTTGTTGACTTTTGTTGAAAGATTGATTTGGATAGTAATTCTGTTGATGGGCCCTGTTCTGAAAATTTTGTGCTTGTGGATTTGAAGCTTGGGCTTGTTGAGATTTCCATGAAAAATTAGGATGATTCTTCCAACCAGGGTTGTAGGTGTTAGAATATGGATCATGATTGGGCTTTGAATAACCTTGGGCTGCTTGGACTTGTTCTTGGATGAACGGTGGCAATTGGGCTGCCGTAGGACACTCACTGACATGGTGAGTTGGGCTGGCACAAAGACTACAAGCTTCTTGATAAGATGGAGAAGATTCGGAATAAGGTCTTGATTGTGCATGGATATTAGATCCTTGGTTATTCGAAGCTAGGACTTGGTCTAGCTTTTGGGCCATAAGATCCATTTTGCTCATTTGTTGGGCCAGAAGGTCCACTTTATCCAACTTTGGAGCCAAGGCATTGATATCTATCTTAGGTTCAAGTTCTCCTCTATTTCTTATTTCATAGACTCCAGTCCGTTTGGATGTTCCCACAGATCTTTCATATGATGAAAGTGAAGCATGATTTATTGAATTTTCACTTAGCATTTCAAACAAATCATATGCTTCTTCCTCACTTTTGCTCATGAATGCTCCTCCACAAGATGCATCTACCATTTGCCTGTATTGTGCATCTAAACCTTCATAGAATGCTTGCACAATTTGCCATCTAGACAATCCATGGTGTGGACATTTTCTCAACAATTCTTTCAATCGTTCCCAAGATTCATGAATTTGTTCTCCTGGTAATTGTGAGAATCCAGTTATAGCCCTTCTCATTGTATTTGTTCTCCCAATAGGATAGAATTTCTTTAGGAATTCTTGTTGCATTTCAGGCCAAGTCCTAATGGGCTTCCCTATCGTTCCAAGCCAATATTTGGCTTTGTCCTTAAGTGAAAAAGGGAATAGGGTAAGTCGAAGGGCATCTTCCGTGAAATCTTGAATTTTCACGGTTGAGCAAATCTCAAAGAATTCATCCAAATGTTTATATGGATCTTCATTGGTATTCCCATAAAAAGATGGGAGCATTTGGAACTTGATCTCATAATGGCTAGCATGGACATTAGGCAATTGGATACAAGATGAAGGATTATAGTCTTGAGGAATGAAGTATTCCTTCATTTGTTTTGGCATTTGTTGATTGTTTCCAGCCATTTGATGTTGAATGTTGGTTTGGTGATGTAGGTATCTCTCAATTTCTTGAATGGGTTTGATAATATATGGCTTTTGAGATCTTCTACCTAGCATACATTAGACCAAGATGAGATGAGAATGGTTATTTTTGTGATTTTTATTTTTATATATTTTTTTTATGTTTATTTATGCAAAGACAAACAAGTTAATAACAAATTCCTAATGATCTAAGTGTGTCCTAGACTTAAAGATGAGATTTCTCACAAAATGGCTAGAATTCACTATGAATCACCCCTACAATAGATCAATCGGCCAGGTAAGAGGTGGGATAGTGGGAGGCTCCCCCTACTTTCGTAGGGACCTAATTAAATAACCACTTGTCCACTTAGGCGTTTGCCTTTGTAACATCTAGCCTAGACACCGTTGTCCAAAGTAGAAATGAATTCAAAGCTCGGTCCAATCATAGTGTGAACCCTAGGTGCAATTGCTATTTGATTTTTATTGGGCTTGGGACAATGCAAGATGGAGTGTTTGTGGTTTGTGGGCCAAGGAAGGGTGATGAAATCCCCACCTTATCTTGTGATGAAGATGCCCTTAAATTATTTGATCAATGAGATGCACACCACAATTCAATCAAATTTGTTTTGTGCAATAATGAAATGACAATGCATGAACATGTTATTTGCACAATTTAGAAAGACTTACCTTGCCTCCCGCACTCTTCAACATGAAACAAATGACAAAAAATTAAAACTAATGCATTCCTAAATGATGCATGTCCTAAAACATGGTGGTTTAATTTCTAATCTTGAAATGCAATTTTTTTTTTTAATTTTTCTTTTCTGATTTTTTATTTAATGAGGTCTATATCTATTTTAAGCAAATCAAGAAATAAGAATATTAAAGAGATTGGAACAAACTCACCAAGTTGAGCTTTCCTTTTGTCTTCTTTTTTTTTTTAAATTCCTGCAAAAAGAGAAAATGAATGTGAGTATGGATTTATACAAATGGACCCAAAATAATCAAAATTAAAATTCTAATTCCCCGGCAACGGCGCCAAAAATTGATCGTTTCGAATTGTGTGTCGTTAAACACATGAAAACGTTCAATCTAAATTTATCCGGCTCACTCAAATCAGATTTTTTTAAAATTAACAGTGGTGAGTCCGAGTCGATCCACAGGGAGATAGAATTTTAATTTTTAAAACTTTGGAGTTTAGTTATTCTAAAAATAAATAAGTGATGATTTAAGGAAACTAATTACTTAATTAAACTAAAATTAAGTTAACTAATGTTACCTAAAAAAAATAATTGCTTGAATTAAACAAATCTTTTTTTTTTCTTCTTTTTTTTTTAAAATTAAACACAAACACATATGTATAAAATATTAAGCATAACTAAAAATTATAACAAAGACATTGTTATTTAACTGTGTAAATTATTAATTAACTAAAAATCCTAAAACAAATTGTGCAAAGTTTTAAGATTTAATATTCTTAAACTAGATAATCAAACACTACATAACCAACAAGTAATCCTAATTAAATAAACAAACATTATTATACTAATGGGGAAAGAAAACTCAAGATAACAACAGCTGTGGGGTTGGTAATAAGCTGCTGGACGTAGCTGCTGGCTACGCGTGGAAGCAGGCTTCACGCTTGCATGGCGGCAGGTTGCTGCTGGGAGATGCTGCGGACAGCTGCTGCGGTTTGCTGTGGACAGCTGCTGCTGTTGCAGGAAGGTTGGAGCTGCGTGGAGAAGCTGAAGGAGGAGGGACTTGGATGGTTGCTGCTGGAAGATGCTGCACGAGCATGTGCGTGGGGGCATGCAGGAGCTGCTCGTGGAAGGAGTTGTTGCTGGCGTGTAGAAAGAAGCTGCTGCTGGAGGTTGGCGCTGGAAGAGGTTGAAGGCTACGTGGAGGTGCACCGTGGGATGCGCTGGAGGAACATGAAGAAGCTGCCGGCTGCACGCACTGGAGGCTGCTATTGCTGGCCAGATGCAGCTGCTTGTTGCTGGTGCGCCGTGGAGATCACCGGCTGCTGGGTGCGGGCGTGCATGCACGAGGAGGAGGCCGGCAACGCGTGAGACTTGCTGCATGCGCTGGGCAAGCGTGGAGTGCTGGTTCGCGCAGGTGCAATGCTGGAGCTTCAAGTGTTGCCGCGTGGGGGCCGGCTGCTGGAGTAGCTTGCTGGAGAAGCTGCGTGGAGGGATAAGGGAGAGCCGGAGAGAGGGAGAGAGGTTTCCAGAAAAGGAGAGGAAGAGAAAGAACAGAGGGAGAGCTGCCTGGGAGAAAAAGAGAGAAGGAGAGGGCTGCGGAATATATGGGAGAGAAAAGAGAGGTTGCCGGAGAGAGGAAAAAAAAAGCAGAGGGAGAGAGAAAATGACAGAGAAAAACCGAGAGAGAGAGATGCGTCGGAGGAGAGAAAAACTGTGGGAGAGAGAGAGGGATAAAAAGAAATTTCTGAAAATAATTCGGGTCCCCCTCACCTTGACCTCCTCCCTTAGTTTTATAGAAAAAAAGAGGGGGGGGTTTTGAATTTCAAAAAGAGAAAAAATCTTTTCATTAAGTCCCCTTTTGATTAGGGGATCCTCATAAAAAACATTAATTGGTGATTTGAAATTCGAATTTCTGAAATGGATCCTCCTTTCTTTGAATTTCAGAATTCCCTCCTTCTCTCTCTCTTAGTTGGCATGTGGGCCCCAGTCGAAGCTAAAATATGAAAATAAAATGATGTTTTTGCCAGGATTCGAACCCTGGTTGCTTCCTTGAAGTCCGGGTGGTCCAACCACTATGCCATCTGCTTGTTCATGTCCTGTTTCACATAAAATAACAGTTAAGTTCTCATAGCCATAAATCCTTCAACTGCGCATTAAATAATTGCTGAGGAAATGAAGTTGCTACCCTTATTCTATCCAGAGTGATGTTATTTAAAATTCAGATTCTGAATGCGCAAATGGTTTATTTATCATTCCATGTGATTTTATTCGTTAAATTGATAGCAAATTATGTGAATTTGATCTGTTATTTATGTAAAATTGTGGACTTATCATATTCTCCGGGAAGCCTTCGTCTATCCATGGCTGGAAGAGGAAGTTTGTCTTCGTCTCCCTGCCGGAGAAGGAGGAGAGCGTGTGGCCCTTCCCTACTGAATGGGCGCCGCTGGCTGCAGGCCTCTCGGATCCTCCTATCCTCACCCAGGTCCAGAGCATTCTCGTGGGTCGCATCCAGATGATGGCCCCGTACAATGTCTGGGGGCTTCTCAGCGCGTCGGAGCGTCTGGTGACCGCCGGGGTATGGCCGGATCCCCGGTCCGATTCGGTGCAGGCCTTCCCCTATCTTCCTCCCGGGGAGACTCCGCGGGGCCGCGGAGGAAGGGCTGGCGCTCCTCTGGCCGAAGCTCTTCCGGCTGAGGATGCTGATGAAGTTTCGGCCGAGGGTAAGTCGGCTCTGAGTTTGTACTTGTTCACTGTTCTGTTTCTGACAGGCTCTTCTTGCTTGCAGCAATGGCCGATCTCGACGCCCTCCTCGACCGGATATCCGACCAGCGCGGTCCGGGCCGGGCACCGGCCCCGCAGGCGGCAGGCAGGCCCGGCCGAGGCGCTGGGGCTGCGAGGACCCGAGGCGGGGTCCCAAGGACTGCGGCCTCTTCTGAGGGCCGTGCTGCTGCCGCCGCTCTCGAGAGAGAGCAAAAGTCTAAATTCGCCGCTCGAAGGGGCGGCCGAGCGTCGAAGCGCCCCCGGTCGGAAGGGGCCGTAGACGCGGAGGAGGCTCCGCTGATCAGGAGGAGTGCCGAGGCCCGAAGGGCCGCGAGGCTGGCGTCTCCTGAAGCGCCGAGGGGCGATTCCCCTTTGGCTGTGGCGGCCGGGGTCGGTGACGAAGGCGCCGGGTCACAGGCGCCCCGGACGCAGCGCAAGTGGTGGCGCCCCGAACCGGGGTTTTACGAGGACGAGAGTATGGAAGACTCGCAGACGTGCCTCCGTCTGCTCCACAGTCTTACTCTCCCTTCGGCCTTTGAAGGGCTGAAGCGCCATTCGGTCATCGACCTGGCGGCGATGAGCGCTCGGTTGTCTGTCCAGGTAATAAGCTTGAAGGTGCTTCAGTCGAGCTTTCCTTAGCTTTCTCTTGGTTTTCCTTTTTTCTGATCACTGTTTGCTTTCGGCTCGCAGGCTGCGGTGACAGGTAGCGTCCTGATGCACCATCAGGAGCAGCTCCGACTCCAGCTCCTGGAGGCCGGGAGGGAGTCAGACGGCTCGGGCGAGGGCACTTCGGTGGTGCCCGACATCGAGCCTTTAGTCGATGGGCTCGTAACCTCGAGTGCCCAGGCGCGGGCGCAGCTGGAGGAGAGGACAGCTGAGGCCCGCGCTTCCGCCGAGGCCAAGGTGAAGGCCGAGGGGGAGCTCGCCGCGGCACAGTCCGAGATCCGGGCCCTCAAGGCCCAGATTCAAGAGAAGGACTCCCGGCGGGCCTCGGAGAAGCGGCGATACGCCGAGGAGGTATCGGCGCTGAAGCAGGAGCTGGAGGAGGTGGCGGACATGGCCGTAGCTGATTACAAGGCCGGTCCGGACTTCACCGAGGAGATCATCCAAGCTCAACTGCTGGCTTCTTCCTCCGTCTTCGACCTCGGGTTGGCTGTCGCCCAGAGGGCCTGCCCGAGCGCCGATCTGACCGGGGTCGCCCTACCGAGGGGTGAGGAAGCCAAGGAGCTCATGTCTTGGTGGCAGGGACTTATGGCCGAGAGGACCTCGACTCCTGCGCCGGATGACGAAGCTGCGCCCACCGAGGGGGCCCCTGAGGAGGCTGTCCCTGAGGAGGCTGCCGCCCCTGAAGCGGTGCAGATCGTCGACTCTCCCTCTCCCTCTCCCTCTCCGGGACAAGCCGCAGCCGAGGTGGAGGAGGCCGAAGCCGAAGAATGACGCGGGGATCTGCCCTGGTTTCCGCTTCTTCTTCTGTTGTAAGCCCTCGGCTTAGGGTATGGCTGGTTTACGCTTCTTCTTCTATCGTAAACCTCCGGCCAAGTATACGGCCGGCTTTTACTTCCTCTTCTGTTGTAAGCCCTCGGCCTAGGGTGTGGCCGGTTTTTGTACTTCCTTTTCTATAAACACAAGGAATGTTTTCGGCTTTACCTTGGTATTTGTGTATGATCGACCGAATATGGCCCTTCAGGAGCCTGAGATCCTGTCATCGTTCGCCATAGCTTGTAGGGCCGAGGCCCGATGTAGGTTCGGATAGAATGTCGCCATAGTATTCGGCCGGGGCCTTTACTATCGTGGTCCATATGATCCCGAAGGGACATCTTGCCGCTTCTTACGTATGTCGGATGGCCGAAGCCATTCATGCTTCTGCTTGCGCGAACTTAGATATGCCTTGCCGCTTCCCGAATCGGTATACGTGGCCGGAGCCACTCCCGGTACGGTTTACACGGACTCAGAAAGAATACCATGCTGCTCCCGATACGGTTTGCATGGCCGAAGCCACTCCCGGTACGGTTTACACGGACTTAGAAAGAATACCATGCCGCTCCCGATACGGTTTGAATGGCCGAAGCCACTCCCGGTACGGTTTACACGGACTTGAAAAGAATACCATGCCGCTCCCGATACGGTTTGCATGGCCGAAGCCACTCCCGGTACGGTTTACACGGACTTGGAAAGAATACCATGCCGCTCCCGATACGGTTTGCATGGCCGAAGCCACTCCTGGTACGGTTTACACGGACTTAGAAAGAATACCATGCCGCTCCCGATACGGTTTGCATGGCCGAAGCCACTCCCGGTACGGTTTACACGGACTTAGAAAGAATACCATGCCGCTCCCGATACGGTTTGCATGGCCGAAGCCACTCCCGGTACGGTTTACACGGACTTGGAAAGAATACTATGCCGCTCCCGATACGGTTTGCATGGCCGAAGCCACTCCCGGTACGGTTTACACGGACTTAGAAAGAATACCATGCCGCTCCCGATACGGTTTGCATGGCCGAAGCCACTCCCGGTACGGTTTACACGGACTTAGAAAGAATACCATGCCGCTCCCGATACGGTTTGCATGGCCGAAGCCACTCCCGGTACGGTTTACACGGACTTAGAAAGAATACCATGCCGCTCCCGATACGGTTTGCATGGCCGAAGCCACTCCCGGTACGGTTTACACGGACTTAGAAAGAATACCATGCCGCTCCCGATACGGTTTGCATGGCCGAAGCCACTCCCGGTACGGTTTACACGGACTTAGAAAGAATATCATGCCGCTTGATAAAAGAAGTCTTTATTCATACTCTTCGGCTGTAAGCCTGGGGAAAAGTGACTTACACATAATAACGCCGAAGGCGCTCAACATTCCAGGTGCGAGGGAGAGGCTGGCCCGAAAGGGTCTCCAACCGATAAGCTCCACGCCTGATCACCTCCCTGACTCGATAGGGCCCCTCCCAGTTGGGGGCAAGTTTTCCTGAGGCTTCGGCTGGTTTGGAAGCATGAGCGTTCCTCAACACGAGGCTCCCTACTTCAAAGCATCGGGGCTTTACTCGAGTGTTGTGGTACTTCGCCATGCGCTGTTGATAAGCGGCCAGCCGGATGCGAGCCTTGTCTCGGGTCTCTTCAATGAGGTCCAGGTGGTCTTTCAGTCTTTCTTCGTTGGCCTTCAGATCGTAAGCAATGACCCTGGGAGAGGGAAGGCCGATCTCCACCGGAATAACGGCCTCTACGCCATAGGCCATGCGAAAGGGAGTTTCGCCGGTGGGGGTTCGGCTTGTCGTCCGATAAGCTCACAGAACACTTGGCAGCTCCTCCACCCATCGGCCCTTAGCTTCGCCGAGGCGGGTTTTCAATCCCTGTAGGAGGCTTCGGTTAACGACTTCGACTTGGCCGTTTGTTCGAGGATGTGCCACCGAAGTGAATTTGTGGAGTATGCTGAAGCTGGCGCAGTTGTCGCTGAACCGCCGGCTGTCGAACTGCTTCCCATTGTCAGAAATGATGGCCCGAGGGATGCCGAACCGGCAAATGATGGACTTCCAGACGAAGTTCCAAGCATTGCTATCGGTTATTGCCGCGAGGGGTTCGGCTTCGACCCACTTAGTGAAATAATCTACTGCCACGATGAGAAATTTTCTCTGGCCGGTGGCGACGGGAAAAGGCCCCAGGAGGTCAATCCCCCACTGAGCGAAAGGCCAGGGGTCGGATAAGGGGGTCAGAAGGGCGGCTGCCTGGTGGATGAGGGAGCTATACCTCTGGCACTGGTCACATCGCCGGACGAGGGCTAAGGCGTCCTCTCGGAGTGATGGCCACCAGTAGCCTTGCCATAGAAGCTTGTGAGCCAAGGCCCTTCCTCCCGCATGCGCTCCGCATACCCCTTCATGGACTTCTTTCGTGGCGTAGTCGGCTTCAGCTGGGCCGAGGCACCGCAGCAGTGGTCGGCCGAAGGATTTCTTGTACAGGGCCCCGTCCAGAAGAAGAAAGTGGGATGAGCGCCGTCGAATGCGCTTTGCCTCCTTCGGATCTGGCGGGACTTCTTCTTGGAGAAGGAAAGCGACGAGGGGGGTCATCCATGTCTCGGCCTCGGCCTCAGCGACTAGCATGGCCTTGGTTTCGCCGAGGCTTGGTTCGGCGAGCTCTTCGACGAGGATCATTCGGCCTCCCCCCCCGTCTTGGGTTGACGCCAGCCGGGAAAGTGCATCGGCTCGGGCATTCTCGGCTCTCGGGATCCTCACGACTTCATAAGAGTCGAATTGGGCGAGGATTTTGCGAGTCACCTGGAGATAAGAAGCCATCATTGCGTCCCGAGCCTCGTACTCCCCGGAGATGTGGCTGGCGATCAGCTGGGAATCGCTGAAGGCCTTCAGGTTCCGGACGCCGAGCTTCTTTGCGGCCCGGAGGCCGGAGATGAGAGCTTCATACTCGGCGGCATTGTTGGTTGCTGGGAAGGAGAAGCGCAGGGCGTACTCCGTGACGACCCCTTCGGGCGACGCCAGGATCCATCCGGCGCCGCTGTCCGTGGAGCATGCGGAGCCGTCTACGAAGAGTCGCCATTCGTCGGCCGGTACGGGAGCCGAAGTAGCCTCGGCTTCGGGCGCGTTTGGCACTGGCTGAGGCGCCTCGGAGGCGCCAGGGGTAAGTTCGGCGATGAAATCTGCCAACGCCTGGGCCTTTATAGCTACCCGAGGAGCGTAGGAGATATCGAACTCTCCTAGCTCGATTGCCCATTTTGCCAGCCTGCCGGACACCTCTGGCCGGGAGAGGACTTGTCTCAGGGGCTGGTCGGTGAGGACCTCCACGGAATGGGCCAGAAAATAGGGCCGGAGCCTCCTTGCGGACGAGACAAGGGCCAGAGCCAACTTCTCTAGGGCAAGGTACCGGAGTTCTGCCCCTTGAAGGGCTCGGCTGGTATAATAAACCGGCTTCTGCATGCCTTCTTGCTCTCGGATGAGGACGGCACTGAGAGCCGTCTCGGAGACCGCAAGGTATATGCTCAGGGGTTCCCCGGGAACTGGCTTGGATAAGATGGGGACTTTGGCGAGGTAGGCCTTCAGTTGGTCGAAGGCTGCTTGGCACTCTTCCGTCCACTCGAAGTTGTTGGCCTTCTTCAGCAGCTTGAAGAAGGGGAAACAATAGTCAGCCGCCCTTGACATGAAGCGACTGAGGGCTGCGATCCTCCCGTTCAGCTTCTGCACCTCTCGGATGTTTGCCGAGGGGCGCATCTGTACGATGGCCGAAATCTTCTCGGGGTTGGCTTCCACCCCACAGCGGGTGACCATGTAACCGAGGAACTTGCCGGAGGCTACCCCGAAGGCGCACTTGGCCGGATTCAGCTTTATCTTGTACCGCCTAAGGGCGGAGAAAGTCTCGGCTAGGTCGGCCAAATGCTCAGAAGCGATACGGCTCTTGACCAACATGTCGTCTATGTAGACCTCCATGTTTCGGCCCAGCTGTGGAGCGAACACTTTGTTGACCAGGCGCTGGTATGTTGCGCCGGCGTTCTTCAGACCGAAGGGCATTCGGGTGTAGCAGTACAGGCCCAAATCGGTCGTGAAGCTGGTCTTACTCTCGTCATCCGGATGCATCCGGATCTGGTGGTAGTCCGAATAGGCGTCGAGGAAGCTTAAGAGCTCGTGGCCGGACGTCGCGTCCACCACCTGGTCTATCCGAGGCAGCGGAAAGCTGTCCATCGGACAAGCTTTGTTGAGGTTGGTGAAGTCCACGCACATACGTCACTTGCCCTCTTTCTTTGGCACCATGACCACGTTGGCGATCCATTCCGGATGATGCACCTCTCGGAGGTGTCCGGCGTCCAGCCCCTTCTGTACTTCGGCTTGGATGGCGGTTCTCCTTTCTTGATTGAAGGTGCGCCGCTTCTGCTTTACTGGGGGCTGGTCGGGATCGGTGTGGAGACGGTGCTCGGCTATCTCCGGGTCAACCCCGGGCATGTCTGATGGAGACCAGGCGAAGACGTCGAGATTCTCCTTTAAGAATTCGGTAAGCTTCTCTGCTTCAATCTTTTCCAGGCCGGAGCCTATCATCAGGACTCGTCCCTCGCCTCCCGGAATAGGGACGGCGAGGAGTGCTTCTCCCGGAGATGCCTCGGCTGATGACTCGATCGTCAGGGTTTCGGCTGCAGTCTTCCCTTTGACCGAAATCATGTAGCACTGCCGGGCTGCTTCTTGGTTCCCTTTGGCCTCGCCTATTCCGTGGCTGGTATGAAACTTCAGCTTCTGATGGAAGGATGATGGCACGGCTTCGACCCCGCCAATGAGCCTTCGGCCGAATATGGCGTTGTAGGCTGACTCGATCTTTACAACGGCAAAGTCCGTTTCAACGGTTAATTGCTGGGGGGCGGAGCCTAAGGTTACAGGAAGCCGAACAATACCCTCTACTCGGCAGGGCGAGCCGTTAAAACCGAAGAGGGGGCCCCGGTGAGGCTTCATGCTAGCCTCACTCAATCCCATCTTCTCGAAACAGTCGTAAAACAAGATGTTTGGGGCACTTCCATTATCCACAAAGATCCTATGTACATCATAGCTATTTATTACAGCGTTGACGACGAGGGCGTCATCATGAGGGACCTGAACATCAGTCAGGTCCTCGGCGCCGAAGGTGATGTCTTCCAGACGAGGCCGCTTCGGCTCGCCGTCGACCGCCGCTACGGTGTTGCGTTGCCGCGACCTTGATCCCTCCCCGGACCCTCCGGATATCATCATGATAGACCCAGAGCTGGGTCTTTGATGGGATGATTCAACCGGGGCCGAGGTGGCTTTTGGCGGAGGAGCAGCTTCTATCGCCGGGGGTGGTTGTTGTCTGGGCGCTGCAGGGACGTCCCGGTTCTGCTGCGGCGGCTGCTCCCGCCGATACTGCGGCAATCTCCCCTCCCGGATGATGCGGTCGATTTCTTCCCGGAGCTGTCGGCACTCGTCCGTCGTGTGGCCGATCTCTCGGTGATATTCGCAGTATTTGCCGGGGTCCCTTCGGCGAGGATCGGTCTTGATGCGATCAGGCCGCCAGAGCATGCCCTTCACCTCCATGAGCATCCGGGAAGGGGGAGCAGGTAAGGGTAGGTACCGCGGCTGCGGGTCCCGTCGCCTCTCCCTGTCCCAACCTCCCGGCGATAACGCTTCCGGGAGGGCTCTTGGTCCTCGGACCGAGGTCGGACCACCGGGGGAGCAGACGTCGAGGTAGTTTCGGTTGTGCCTTTGCCCCTGGACAGCATCAGGGCCTCTCGGTTGATGTACTTATGGGCCCGGGCCACGAGGTCCTGGAAGGTAGGGGGATGGCGCTTTTCGATGGAGCCGAGGAGCCTCTCATCCCGGCACCCGCTGATCACGGCCGAGACCGCGATCGAGCTGTCGAGGTTTGGGATCTGGGCGGCCTCGGTCCGGAACTTGGTGAAGTACTCCTGGAGAGTTTCGGTGGGGCCTTGCCGGATGGCCAGCAAGCTGGCGGAAGTTTTGGACTGCCGGGTGGCATCATAGAACTGGTCGATGAACAACTGGCCCAACTGAACCAGGGAGTGGATGGAGTTCGGGGCCAGAGCCTCGAACCAGGTGAGGGCGATTTTTTCAAGGGTGAGGGGGAAAAGACGGCAGCGGATTGCCTCAGAGATCCCTCGGACCCGAAGATAAGTGTTAAATCTCTGGAAATGACAGACCGGATCTGTCATTCCGTCGTAGAGAGGGCCCTTCGGCAGCTTGAAGTTGGGGGGTACCTCGGTGGCTAGGAGCTCCGCCGTGAATGGGGTCTGCTCCAGGATGTTGCTGGCGAGGGGCGCCCCGTGAAGCCGAGACAACATCTGCTGCATCTCTTTGCGCATCGCCGTCAGCCGCTGGTCCAGGTCCGGGGCGGTCGAGGTGGCGACGGATTGCCCTCCGGTTCAGGCCGGACGGTACTCTGACGAAGCATAATCCTGCTCCGTCAGGCGATCAGTGCGAGGAGTTCGGACAGGTAGCGTCGAGGGCTCGCTGTGCGTCTCCGCGGCCTCGTTGAGAGGAACCGGCGCAGGCGTCGGCCGGAACCGGGCATCTTGTACTGGGCAGAGCGGGGGGAGCGGCGCCTGCTGAGGAGGCTGTCCCATCAGCCCCATGTGCTGGGCGATGGCGGATACCATCTCCTGGAGAGGCGCTAGGGACGTGACGGCAGCGGCCAGCGTTGCCACTTGCTGCTGGAGCACCCCCACTCGGTCTTCCGAGCCGAGAGACTCCGGTATGGTCGGCAGAGGCAGGCTCGGCGGGGCAGAAGGTGCGCCTTCGGAAGGCAGCGTCTGCGCCGAGGCCTCCCGCGCTTCTGCTTCGCCTTGCCCGGATCGTCGGGTCACAGGTCGCTGAGACATGACTTGTTTTGTTGGTTTCCCACAGACGGCGCCACGTGATGTAGACCGGATCTATCACGACCGGATTCCGAGGCTGGAACCCGGAGAAGTGGATCCGAATCCGGTTCGGATCGGTGCTACCGAGGCCCGACGGGGATCCGGGAGGCCGAAGAGGCGGATGCGGAGACGAGGGTCCGAAGGCCGAAGGGCGCTTCGATCGAAGCGGGCTCGTCTCTGGGAAGTCGGGGCCGAAGCTCCTTCAGCGGGCGAAGGGGCGGCGCGGATGATGCTCCTTCTGGCCGTACCGTCGTCAGGCGACGAAACCGAAGGAGACGGTCTGAGGCCGGAAGGGTCTCGGACTCGGCTTGCTCTTGGATAGTGAGGCCGAAGGCTCTTTTGCCGGATGAGGGGACAGCGCGGGGCCGAGCCTCCTGTCGCGGGGCAGCCGTCGTACGGCGTCGAGACCAGGGAGAGGAGTCCGAGGTCGGCGGTCGAGACCGACTCGGGAAGGTCGGCGATGATTCGAACCGAGCCCCTGCGGGAGGGAAAGAAGAAGAAAGACCGGTCAGCAGGAGTCCCGGGCTCTGGCCCTTAGGAACCCCCTCCGACGGTCAAGTTAACTCCTGAAGATGATTCGATTCAGAAGGCAAGAAGTAGCTTTAATGCTATTTGGACCGTAGTCCTTAAGGGTCTCGGAGGCAAAGAGTTGCATACCTTTGGCAATAAATAGCGGTGTATTTATAGCAGAGGATAGAGGTTGGTTAACGGTGGTAGCCGATATAGGACTATGTTTGGGCTTACTGGTAAACCGCCATAGTGCCGGATCCGCCCCCGGAGTGGGCCGGACTCGGCTATCGGGCCGAAGGGGGTTGGGCCGCTGAGGGACCGAAGCCTGCTGGACCTTGGGCTGTCGTGCTGTTCCCGGGCCTTAGGTTGATGGGCCGCTGACGGGCCGGAGCCTGTTGGGCCGGGAGCGACGGTGCCGCTTGTGAGGCCGAGGGCCGTTGGGCCGCCGATGGGCTGGAGGCTCCCGGAGGACCTGATACTGCTGCTGTTGGGCTGAACGGGGTTTGGGCCTGTTCTAATGGGCCGAATCGGATTCTGCCTCATCAGAACCTAAAGTTAGGAAGATGGAATAAGGCTTTGTTCTTAGGGAGCAACACCTCAGCATCTTTCAAGAACCTATTTAAAATTGTATTTTGAGATTAAAAAAACAAGTTATTCTTACCCTTCTAGGTGTGGTTTGGTAATGGATTTGCAAACGGGACCAAATTTACAAGCTAGGAAAATTACTCTGGTTTTCGTTTATTACTCTTGAAACCAGTCTCCAAAGCAGTTTGTTTTAAAGAAGGTAAATTACCGTTGAGAAAAAACTGATAGCAGGATGGAATGCTTCTCTCTTAATCTTGTCAGAACTGCAAATGGGTCAAAGCAGATTGAAAGATGCAAACTTCTACGAATCAAAAATCAGAATTTTAATCTACATAACACTGTGGATTGGAATAAGTTAGATAACAATTCTTCCTTCATCTACGAACAGGGCGGATCGCATCATAGAACTGCATAGCTCGTATGTGATACGCTGACCCAACTAGGATTCCAAGATCAGGTTTTGTGAAACAAATGGAAAAATTGCAGAATAACTGATCCATTGCAGCCTATACCCCACAAAATAATGATTCATTTATTTATTCACATAAATTGCTGGCTTTTTTATCGGAATTATCAATAGGTCCAACACATTAAAATGCAGATTCTTTTATCTTCTATCCTGTTTCCAAATCACAGTCTACGATATATTACTCAATTTATCACCGTCCAAAATTACGACGAGATAGGGTTTCACAGTAATAAATACACGGATGGTTGATACATACATCCATTTCTGATTCACGGATTTTAGCATATTGACTTTAACTACTGATGAGGTAGAATCCGATTCGGCCCATTAAAACAAGCCCAAGCCCAGTTCAGCCCAACAGCAGCAGTGGAAGACTTTCAAGAAGCCTTCGGCCCATAAGCGGCACAGTAGCCCTCGGCCCAGCAGGCTTTGGCCCATCAGCGGCCCAACTCCCTTCGGCCCGATAGCCGTGTCCGGCCCACTCCGGTGGAGGACTAGGCACTATGGCGGTTTACCAGTAAGCCCGGAACATAGTCCTATATCGGCTACCACCGTTAACCATCCGTTATCCTCCGCTATAAATACCCCGCTATTTATTGCCAAAGGTATGACTCCGAGACCCTCAAGGACTATAGTCCAAATAGCATTAAAGTTATTCTTTGCCTTCTGAATCGAATCATCTTCAGGAGCTAACTTAACCGTCGGAGGGGGTTTTTTAGGGCCGAAGCCCGGGACTCCTGCTGACCGGTTTCTTCTTCTTTCCCTCCTGCAGGAGCTCGGTTCGAATCATCGCCGACCTTCCCGAGTCGGTCTCGGCCGCCGACCTTGGACTCCTCTCCCCGGTCTCGACGCCGTACGCCGGCTGTCCCTCGTCCGAGGGAGATTCGGCCCCGCCTTCCGGGTACAAGCCAGCTTCCGACCGAGCCACTCTCGGCCTCGGACCTTCGGTTTCGCCTCTGCCTCATTCGCCTTCCGGATCTCCGTCGGACCTCTTACATCGATCCGACCCAGCTCCAGATCCATAACTTCGGATTCCAGCTTCGGAATCCGATCGTGATAGCTTCGGCTACATCAACTACAATGAGATATTGGCCACAACCTGACAAAGAAATTAACACACTCCTCTGTGCAAATGGATCATCAGAAGAAGCTTGACTCAAAAGAGGACTCAGAAAGAACAAAACATCCGTGAATCTTATTGGGCAAAAAAGGGCCCAAAAGATCAGGCAATATTGAAAACCTATTGCCAATCCTTCTCAAAGTAAACTGCAAGTGAGAAGAAAAGGAAGAAATATAACTTAGATGGGGTTACTATCTGAATTATTAATTTAACACAAAAAGGGAAGAAGAGTTCACTAAAGCTGCAGACTCCTTGGCGATCTTGTCAGCCTTGGCGATGACTTCATCGATTCCTCCAACCATATAAAATGATTGCTCTGGGAGATCATCATACTTGCCATCCAAAACACCCTGTAAACAGAGAGCAATATATCAGAACATATCCAAGTGAACAATAGGGTCTACGGGCAAAAACTAGATGCCCACTTCAAGAGTAAAACAATCCATTAACTGAAACAGGGAAAAAAAAAAAGAAAGGAATTGGTTTGGCCAACCAAACCAACAAAATGAACATCGAGTCAAAGCAGATATTGATTATAAGCTACAATGAGAATGGGATTGCATGCGCAGAAAAAAAAAAAACTACAGAATTATCTCAGGGACTGTTGCCATTTGAATTCCCTTTGAAATAAAGTTGGCTAAGCTCCTTTTTATCCAAACTAAAGTGATGCCTTTTGCATATCATTAAATTTAAGACAGCATCTGATTTAGAGATACCTCAGAGGTGCGGTCAAATTCAAGTGAATGAAGGAAAAAAAAAACACTTGGAGAAGGTCTAAAAATAAGACAGTTTGAAGCGACGACTTTTCTAGGATTCACTACCAACTTGCCTCCTGTAGATTAAAGGGACAGGACAGGATTCATAAAGCTGATCCCAAAGATATGTGACAATGCTCTGGTATGATCTAACTTAGACACACTATGTGGGACTCCTGAGCAGATCTTCCTACAGGTTTGCCTTTGCCAAGCCCAACACCTAAACTTACTAAAATGCCATATTAAGAGGAAACTAGAGATAGACATTAAGCTTGACTGCCATGGCTGAATTATTGCCAAGAGAAAGAAAGTTCAAATATAAGCAGCATCCATAACCACTTATATCTACCAGCATGACATAGCAGTTCAGATTATCTCATGTGCTTCTCTTCATATTCCTCCAGGGCATACAGAACTCAAGTGCGAAGATAACTGGACCTTTTTCCCCCTTTTTAAGAAGAAGATTGGGGAGGATCGTTTAAAACCCACAAAATTCTTGGTTTTGAGCAATCCTCACCATGTTCTCCCCCAGGTGTTGCGCTACCTCCAGCACCAGCCGGATAGAATTATCCAGCACCTCCAGCGCCGTCAGGATCGGCGGCAGGCCCCCCTCGTTGAACCGCACGTCCACAAGCGCCGATGACCTGGCACACGCGCCCGACCGCGCCCGCCCCGGTGAACTCGTCGGTGATCTTCCCCTCGGGGCCTCCCGCCGCCTTCGACGCCTGCGGTGGCTGGGGCGACGGCGGGGGCGCCGCGGCGGTGGCGTAGCGGACGGCGCGGGAGAGGAGGTGGCCGGCGGGGGAGGGGCGGGACGGCGAGGGGCCGCAGAATGCGGGCCTCGCCGGCGCCGTGGGGCGGCGGGCGGAGGACCTGAGGAGGGCGGAGAGAGCCCGGCGCGAGGCCATGGCGGGAGGTAGGGTTTGGATCCGCCGGGGGGAATGATGACGTCAGCCGGAGACTAGGGTTTCCGCATCTGGGCGGGCTACCCACTGCAGGAGGAGGAGGGGGTCGTTGGGTTTTTCGCTATTCGTCAGCGTCGTTGGGAGGGTCGGACGCTCACGTCATCAACGCTCCTATGAAATGGAGTTCGGGAATAGTTTTGAGGTCCGCTCGCTGTGCCCGTGTAAGGACAAGGGGCACCATATGTACCACGCTGCAAACGGTTGGATACAAAGTGGATCCTTAACATTGTACGTTATGTTATTGTTTTAAAAAAATCACGAGTTAATAATTAATTCATAGGTTAATAATTAAATTCTCACCCTACTACAGACTGTTTGTTAATCGACTTATAAGTTTATAAATTGATTGAATAATCAGGTTATCAATTAGCATTTGCATCCCTCTACCACTTGTTTGTCACCTTTGTTTAGAAGGTAATACTATTATGTGATATTGATTCATGAAGGATGGGTGTGGATTTAATTTATGAATTTGTGGTAATTTAATTGTATGCTGATATTTTTCTTTGATTTTTATATAAAATATGATTGAATTTATGGCAAATTCATCCTAATTCCAATCTAACATATAAGAACGGTTTCAAATGTAACCATCTTTCTTCCAGTAGGCTTGTAAAAAGAGTTTTAAGTTTATAATGAATTCATCTATCTACCCAAATTAAAGTGCCAATTCAATCATGCATGAAGATCTTGTACCCGATCAAGGTTTTCAAACGAAAATTGAGAGGGATGTGGAGGCATCCAAAGAGATAACTACTCGGTCGCATGTTTAAGAAATCGTCTTAGAGAGTATTTATCAAATTTGTTCATATCTAAAAGAAGGTTATTGGATCAAATAACAAAGACTAGAGAATATGAAGGAAAAGATAATATTTAGAATAAGTTGATTCTTTTTCTCTTTGATAAACGAAGAAGTCTAGAATAGGATGACTTATCAGAATTATCTGATCTTATTCACTCTAATTGTTAAAATTTATTATGCAAGGTGAGAATCCATGTATTATGAAATAAATTAGAATATGTAATTCAACTAAAAAATTCAAATTACATGTTCTAGCCTGAATAGGACCTAATTATATCTATTTTTACTATTTACTTACTGTACTCAACTTATCTTTCTTATTCTAGATAGAATCCAACTATCAGAGTGGTCTCTTATTCTGATATAAACAATCCCAGATTACTTATGTTAGCAATAATCAATCCATTTATCCTTGAGCAATATCAAAGTGAAAGGTCTGTCTAGAATAAGAATTCCGATAACTTTTATTCTAGATATTTGATCAACTAAAACTTTTGATATTTTTGTTCGTTATTGAAGAATAAAAATTATTATTCAACATAGAATGAAAAACTGACTTACCAAATTAAAGTAAGAATAAAAACTAAAACAAAATTCTATGTTGAATCAGTACTCTTACCCTAGCTTTTTTTTTTTTAATTATGTTACCAAACTTAAGCCATATATTGGCATACCCTTCATAATGACAAAGTTCAAAATCTGAGCTTTCTCAATGCGTTCCTCTTCGTAAGGGTTAATCTCATACAAATTGTGATGTTTACAATTACACTGCTGCTTTGATAGTGGAATACATTCGAATAAGGATTGGCTTATTCTACGAATAAATCGTATGCCTCGTATTAAATGAAAATACTTCTTATTCCAACATAAACAATCCGCAATAAGTCAGTCCTATAATATTCTCATCGTATCTTGTTGTAAAGATAATTATGATTTATTCTTATTTAGTTCTACGAAAAGTTTCACAAAATTAAATCAAACTAAATCTCAAGATTAACTGCTGCCAAATTGGGTCTGAAGCCTGAGTTTGAACCTCGAATTGGCCCATTTCTAAAAGTTACTTTTGCATAGAGAATGTGTTCTTAAGCTCACCTAAAATGGACCCAAAGCCTTATCATCAATTTTAGAAGTTTTTATACTGAGTCCAGGCCCAGTGGTTTTGGACCTGGGTCTATCGTACTCAAACTTATTCCACCTACAGGACCAAATAATGTCCTGAGTAAGATTTATTGCCATACCCGAGTGGTGCAGTGCAGGACATTGTAGTAAATATTAACAGATAAAATCTTTTTTAATTATTTTCTTAGATTAGGCCCCTTGTCCTTACCCATCTATGTAACTTGATCTTCAATCGGATGACTTTAAAAATCTAAAAAATTAAAAGTTATTATTGAACTCGGTCATCAAGGGAGTTTCTTCATATTTGTTGGGGCAACAATTTTAGAATTTTTTTAATTTTTGATCGAAAATCGGGTTGTACAAACAAGTGGGACTTATAGAATTCGACCTAAAAAATTTTACTTTTTTAAATATATATGCTGCAATACCCCCATAATGCAGCACTAGGGAATCATTGTGATAAGTATTACTTTAATGTCTTATAGAGGTAGTAGGTAAGTTAATAAATGAGTCGAGTTTCCCGCTCATTGTCTGTTTGTCCTAAGATTGAAATCATAACAAACATTATATATATATATATATATATATATATATATATATATATATATATATATATATATATATATATATATATATATATATATATATATATATATATATATATATATATAAAATTGGAGTTTCACCGTTAGATTGAAAAAAATTAATTGTAGTCGTCCAATCAAATATGTCGTTATTTTGATATCTGATGTAGACTGGATCTATCACGACCGGATTCCGAGGCCGGAACCCGGAGAAATGGATCCGAAGCCGGTTCGGATCCGTGTCGTTGAGGCCCGACGGGGATCCGGAAGGCCGAGGAGGCGGAGGCGAAGACGAGGGTCCGAAGGCCGAAGGGCGCTTCGTCGGTGCGGGCTCGTCTCCGGGAAGTCGGGGCCGAGTCTCCCGTTGCGGGGCAGCCGTCGCACGGCGTCGAGACCAGGGAGAGGAGTCCGAGGTCGGCGGCCGAGATCGACTCGGGAAGGTCGGCGATGATTCGAACCGAGCTCCTGCAGGAGGGACAGAAGAAGACACCGGTCAGCAGGAGTCCCGGGTTCTGGCCCTTAGGAACCCCCTCCGACGGTCAAGTTAGCTTCTGAAGATGATTCGATTCAGAAGGCAAGAAGTAGCTTTAATGCTATTCGGACCGTAGTCCTTAAGGGTCTCGGAGGCAAAGAGTTGCATACCTTTGGCAATAAATAGCGGTGTATTTATAGCAGAGGATAGAGGTTGGTTAACGGTGGTAGCCGATATAGGACTATGTTTGGACTTACTGGTAAACCGCCATAGCGCCGGATCCGCCACTAGAGTGGGCCGGACTCGGCTATCGGGTCGAAGGGGGTTGGGCCACTGAGGGGCCGAAGCCTGCTGGGCCTTGGGCTGCCGTGCTGTTCCCGGGCCGAAGGCTGGTGGGCCACTGACGGGCTGAAGCCTGTTGGGCCGGGAGCGACGGTGCCGCTTACTGGGCCGAGGGCTGCTGGGCCGCCGATGGGCCGGAGGCTCCCGGAGGGCCTGGTACTGCTGCTGTTGGGCTGAGTGGGGTTTGGGCCTGCTCTAATGGGCCGAATCGGATTCTGCCTCATCAATATCAAAATTAAAATCTTATAGTGCGGGATCAACCTTAATTGCTAATATGATGATTTTTTTTATTTTTTGACTATTTTTTTAATATTTTTAGACATTAAATTTTGATACGTACTTGATCGAATGGCTCCGATTGATTTGCAAGTTATGTCGGTGAGAATTAAAGTCTAGGGATGAGATCAACTCTGAGGGACTTATTTGAATATTTTAAAAAATTAAAAAAATATATTATTGTTTAGGATGAGGATGGTTGATTTTCGAAGGAGGTGCATCGAACTTATGTGTGCACCCCACCTTGAAACCCACCATCTCGAGTTCAAACAAAATAAAAATTATCATAACATTTTAAAATATTCAAATATCTACATCTAAGCTATTTCTCACTCATTTGGATTTAGTTTTTACTATTAGATCGTAAAATTGAGTCATAGCCATCTAATTAAATGTGTTATTGATTGGGGATCAAAACTAAAATTTCAGGAGATGAGATCAATCCTAAGGACTAATATGACAACATTTATATGTTTGATTATTTTTATAATATTTTTAGATATTGTTTTTTTATACACGTCCGATCGAACTGCTCCAAAGGTGAAAATTAAAGCCCCGATGATGGGTCAATTCTAAGGAATGTGCCTCGGGACATGTTGAGGGGTATTTCTTAGTTTTGTCCGGTCATTTAATAATTTTATTATTTTTAGATAATAATAGATAAAAACAATACTCGTAAGTAGTCCCATTGAAACCAATAAATAAAGGCCCACCTGTCGTGTACACTAAAAAATAGATAGAATATTCCAAAAAAATCTACTAATAGAGGAAGACCTCTGCGGGATAAGAGACAGGACTGAAGAGAGAGCTAAAAAAAGATCTTACATATATAATCATGCATAATCTCGAATGTTATTGGTTTCGACTAAATAATACAATGCAAACAAAAGCTCGTAGATTTATGGAGATATAGAACTGCATATAAGTTATCATGCATGCATGAGTCTCTTAACAATTATTTCAATAGTAGATCTATTCTACCCAAAATGAGAATGAGCAGGTGTTATGAACTTATAATCATAGAATCAACTCGATCATCATATTATAAGTTCATTTCATATCAGACTAGACCAAAATAGAATTATGTTCGTTCTCATTATGAGAAAGGGTCGTTCGAGACTATGCATATGTAAATAAATACTATGTTTAAGTGTGAACGTCTTCGTAACATTTTGTTTAGGATCAGTAATGGGTGTAATTAGATTTGCTTTCGACATATCTATCCTTATTTGAGTATCATATTAACTTCTTTGGACTTCTCTTGAATTGAGAAAGAAGTTTGTTTGTACATTTTTTTTATTTATATTATTTAATATTTAGTTTAGATTTTTATATTTAGATCTATTTATTAGATTTGTATTTAGTTAGATTTATATTTTATATTTATATTTATATATAATATATATTTATATTATAAATTTAATGTATTTTTAAAATTATTTTATAATAATATTTTTAACAATAATTATTATAATGTTTATTTCATATAATATATACTTTTTTCTAAATCCTACTATGTTAACCATACAGTGGGTGCGGTTTGATGGCACGCAATATTTGATCCTTTTTCTTATATCAAAAAATAATAAAATTTATCACAAAATTTTCAATATTCAATTATCCCTCTAAGAATTGTTCATATCGCTTAGAACTTTATTTTTACTGTCCGATTATATCCAATCTTGAAATTCAATCGTAACTGTCCACTGGGTACTTACAATTCTTGATTTTAAAAAATTATGAAAAAACTGTCAAAAAATATAAAATTGATTAGATTATCCTTAAGATTATTCTCATTTCATAAGTTTTAATATTCATCATCAATTTACTCGCACAAAATTAGACGGCTACGGTCAATGCAACTACCATGCATCTAATGATGAAAATTAAGTTCTAAAAAATAAAAACTATTTTTAAAAAATAATTAAATATTTTAAAAAATATAACAATTTTTATTTTTTTCCAACATCTAGATGAAAAGGACTGTATTACAAAGTACTGTAACGTATATAGACGATTATATGCATGCTTGGGAAGAGTATCATGCCAATTAAACAAATAGCGGTTATCAAAATAAATAAATAAACTCATAGAAATGATGTACATACAACTAGATCCCGACATAACTTTCTTATCATAGAATCGCCCAAATGGATCGCCTCAGTGGAGTTGAGATGAGGCTAAGCGTCCGTTTCGTCATAGGTACATTATGTTGCACGTGCGCATTTTTAAGAAATCTTCAACAGAAAGATTTACTTGACTACTCTGAAAACTGTGGTCAACGGAAAACTGTCTGTATTGACCATGGTTAAGTCCGAAAATGGGTGTCCATCAAAAGCCCATGAACATCGTTTTCAAAGAATTCCATGCCTTCGGTCAATCTCTCTTCCCTTCTCGCCTATGCCCTCAATGCTGCTTTGCTAGAGATGTAGCGGGAACCAATTCGAATTTGGATCTTGACACGTGGGTTGTTTTTAACCGTAGGCTGAGCGGATACGGATCGAATATGTCCATATTTATATTTATTTAATATTTTATATGTGAATATGAATTTAAATATATCATCGGATTATAGACTTAACATTCATATTCGTGATAAACGAATATGGACTTAAATCAGATATAGTGAAAAAGTCATCCAAAGGAGAAAATGACCTTAAAAGATAAAATTTTTAATGTGTTGTCGTATTATTTCAATAAGAAAAGTCATGTTAAACATGTGATTTTTCTTGTTTTGCAAGAATTACGTAAATATGAATAATTTATATTCGAATAAGGATATTTTAGAATTATTTCTATGGATATTTTGAAATAAAATCATATTACATTTAAAATAGATGTAAAATATGTATTCATATTTGGTAAAGTCGGATGCAAATACGAATATGAATACATTTATATTTGTTTGCATCCTTATGCTTTGCCCTCTTACCTATTGCATGACCTCTACCGTCTCTCTCCAATTGCACATCTGGCTTCACCCTTCCCATAAAAGAAAATGAAGAAATCCTCAATTTTCAGAAAGTTATTTTTTATGATACGAAATAGTAGATTATGTTTTCATTTTTTCTATACTTTTTTTCTGAAATTTGTTTTACCTCTAATTAAATGGACCCTAGATGAGGTACGAATTTGACCTTTTTTTGGACAATAAAAGTCTATTCATTCAACAAAGGACAATAAGTACATATCAGTAGATACACCATACATATCCCTCTTACATGGAGACCATGTTTTGCCCATTCCATAACCATACACCTACCAATTCATATGACTCAAAAGAGACAAGTGAACAAAAAGTGTAGAGATGAAGTTCCACCCGGCTACACGAAAAGCCTTGCAGTTGCAGGATGAAGCACACCATATTAGATAAAGGATGTTCATTGCTCTGCGGCTGATGGGGGGTGTGCCATTGCATCGTGCAGCTGAATTGAAAAGTGGGATATCTTGGAGGAGGTGCTACTGCCTAGGAGGCACCCGTATGAACCATCGGAAAACTGGAGAATCCCAAGCCGGAGAAGACCCGTAAGAGTAATACTATGCACAGTAGTTGTCCGATCGGCTGCTCCGTCCAAAAGTTAAGGGACAGGTTTGGCAGTGTTTTTTATTTTATTTTATTTATTGTTCGGGTCGGCTCCGACCTGAATGTATATTCTTTAATTTTTAAAAAAATTGGACACAAATTTTGATTTTCGTGCAAAATATTTTTTTTAAATAAAAATATACATTCGGATCGGGACTGACCCGAACAATTCAGATGTATTCTCAAATTTTTGATTGGACGTCTTAAAAAAATTTTAAAAATCCGACGAGAAAAAAAAAAAAACCTCCAAACCGACCTCTTAACTTTTGGACGTATTGCACAACAGTTCCAATTGGACCTGCAATACAAATTAGATTACAATGCCATACATTATAGCAAGTATTACTCGATCTATAAAGACTACTCTGAATCGAACACAAACTCTACACCAGCATCCTCCACAGTATACGATTTGAACTGTGATGTGCTTTCCGTTGGCACTTGAAGCTTCCAAGTAGAAGAAGACCAACAGTAGGAGGTAGATAGGGAGGGAAAAGTAGCAGTCAGGTAAAATATTGGGTACATCAAAGACGGCTGAACGACAAGCGCGAACATAATATGAAACTTCCCAAAATAAAGTTGAAAGAAGGTGATTGAAACATCAAGAAACATGATACAATGCTAAACCTGAAACAGATTAAGACGACTATGTCAAAGTTAAAAGAGCAAAAACCAGGCGGTACGAGACTTATCTGAAAATCCCAACAAGATGGAAGATTTCCTGCCGTAAGAGGAAGAAGGAGGGGTGGGGGGAGAGAGCTTCTCCCACTAGAGAAATGTCCCCTCCCCCGAAAACGCAACCAATGAAGGGAGAAACGGGGGCAGATAAGAGGAGCAGGCGACAGGTCTAGGTCCAAATTTGACCTACAAGCCGAACTCTCGCTGGTGGGTTGATATTGATTTCACATCAGTAGTTGAACTAACATTAGTTGGCTCAACGATAATTTGGAATGAGTTACTCGTAGCGTCATCTACATATGTTGTTGGAGTTTGAAGCTCGTAGGTAGGGGTTTATGAGTCCTGGAGATAAAAAAGATAATAATATTATTAAAAAATAATGATCTTTAGCGTCACTTTGATCGGAGAATATGAGAAGAATAAAGAAAGAATAAACTTAATTTAATTTTGACAAACGGAATGATTTATATCGGTGCATAATAACTTATTCGGAGAATAAGGAGAATAAGCAATTCGATCCTAGACTCAAGAATTACTTATCCTTCTTATTCCGCCAGTGGGTCTCATAAAACTATCAAAACTAAGTACTCCTTATTCTAGTATACGTTATTCCGGATAACTTATTTTGCAAACAAATTAAGGTGTATTTAAAGAAGATATACAAGTTTGTGTTTTTACATATTCTATCTCCTTCTTCTCCCTTGTTCTTTAATTTCTTTGACCCCATTGACCATTGTTGTCATAAAAGGACATCTCGTTCCAAATCTGTATAACGGCTTCCAAGTGAAGATAGTCTAAATCTCACCAGAGTTAATATTCAGTCAATTTTAGAAAAAAATATATGCACAAATAGCATTTCATGATCTTCTCATTTGCCAAAGCCGTCCTTTAGTTTACCGTCCAACTTTAGGCTGGTTCACTTTTTGCCTCTCAATTAGGAGGTCTCAAATTCTATTTTTGATTGGAGCTTAAAAACTTTCCTAGGATACTTAATGGTTTATAGAATTATTTCTTCAGATGATCAAGTCGATTTGAATTTAACGCTTAATTAGGTGAAATTATTTGAAATTATTTTTAACTCTAGAGGATCTATCAAATTTTACTCTTGGTCAACTGCAAATATCTATATCAATTCAAAAAAAAAAAAAAGTCATACCCGCAGGCCAGTGATAGAAAGAATATCTGGTTATTGTCACAAAAACACATCGTGGTCCAAGCTCATCATCTCCAATGTTTCGTCAATTTTGGGAATAAATCCATACAAATTACATTCTACTATCTCTTTATTTGGAAAAGTCATTCTTTGCCACGAATTGATAAATGACGAATGAACAGGTGATCCGCTTCCTAAAAAACTGTTGGCAATTGGCATCCAGTCCTTCTCCATGTCCACGGCAGATGACCCCCTCCCCAAGTGGAACTTTTCTTCCCGCCTAATCGGGGTTGGAATCCGCAATTTCGCCACTCCACTGGTGTGTGTCGGCACGCCTGCCGTCGCGCTCCTATCTTCCTATGACATCTCCTGAGCCTTGGCGTAATGCGCCAGGAGAGGTACGCAGGTCAAATTTGGTATGAATCTAAGTGGCCCTATATCTGTTAGGCAAGTCAAATATGGTGTGAATCTAAGATGAACTCTTATGATCATCTGTTAAGCTGTCGGATTACAATTGCTATCTATTAATTATCTTATAAACTAATAATTTATAGGATACTCTGATCTTAAGGTGTGATACATATTTAGTCAAAAAATTTTATTTTCACTTTTTCATCCATTATCCACATCATAAAAAGATTATCTATTAATTGACCTATAAACTAAGGTTACCATTTGCATACTTAAACAAGAGAATAGCCTACTTATATGGTGCCTTGCGCCACGGTGTAGGATGCCGTTCCCTTCGAGCCTGACGTGCCGGGGTAGGCGACCTGTCGGGCCTTGTCACTGCGTTCGTCGCCTCCCCCACATAACCGGTTCCACCACCGCAACGGGCCCACGCGCCGCCGCCCCCCGCGTGGCCGAACGGTACTCCTCCTCCTCCCTTTCCGGTGGAGCCGCCGCCGGGGGGCAGTCCCGGAAAGCGGCGGTGGGTTCGTTGTTACGTCTTTGCCCTTGCAGTTGTAGAGAAATTGCATGCCAGATGCGCGAGAAATAGGCTGCCCCGGTGGAGGTTATTCTGGGGAATCAGAGGGGTCCGGGGAGGAAGGGGCAAAGCTGGCCACGGCCTCCGGCTCGAGCCATCGCCGCCAGCTGGTGATCCGACGGTTAGGCTACGGTGTGGGACGTCAAGGAAACCGAGGCTTTACAGATGGATGGGTCTTTCGCATGTATACTCTGCATCACATTTATTTGTATGTGTGTCCCTCGAATCATCTAATGCCAAATTCGTTTTATTTTTAGATCCGCAATTACAAGAGATGTTATGGTTACGTCTCTTAACTAATTGTTCTTAATTTGACAAGAACAGTTCATTATAAAATGCTAAAAACAAATTAATTATGCATTGTTACCCACTCTCTCTCGCCATCTATCAATTCAAGAGGGTTTAGTTGCTTGGCTTGGTCAAAAATGAAATACTCTTAACCTTCTTCCTGTATTTATATGTGGAGGTGTCCTATTATTTTAGGAATAAATGACTTATTTATCTTTCCTTTTATATGTTTAAAGATGTACAAAAGTACAAAGAAAGAGGTTAGGATCACCATCTTCTTCCTCCCTTCACCCTCTCTCTATCTTCTCCTTCATCATCATCATCAAAATCGTATCCCATCTAATTAAGATCGATTATATAAATCTTGTCTCATTATCTTAATCTATCAAATGTCAAATTTGAAGTAACACTCTAAATGAGAGACACCCTAAATGACAGCCTTCGCACATTCTAAGTTAAAACTTAACCTAACTGTGTGATATATAGATGGATATTAACAAACAAGAGCATGGAAGCAAACATAAAGTGCATTTTGTGAGCCCATCCTCAATAACAATGTTTTAAAGGACACTTACAAAATAGTAGTCTATACTTCATGGGGATGTATGTAATGACGCCTACATTATTCTATCTAGGGATGTATGCAAAAGTAGAGTTTCAAGTCTATTTTACAATTTTGCTTTCAGAGGTAGTTAATGAGAGAAAACGTACCAAATACTGCCATGTTAAAGAAAAAGGGGAAGAGTTCACCGCAACGGTAGCATTTTCCTTCTATATATTTATGTTGAGACCGGAATCCACCGCAACGTGGCATCCCCATTCCTATCTACGCTGCTCTCCTCCACACTTCTCCAACTACTCTCCCTCCTCGCTCTCCTCTTCTCCGGAGCTCCGGATCATGGCGGAGGCCACCGTCGACGGCAACGTCCTCGCTGCGCGCGCCCTGGCCCGCGCCGGCGTCGACCATATGTTCGGAGTCGTCGGCATCCCCGTCACCTCCCTCGCTGCCCGGGCCGTCGCCAGCGGCGTCCGCTTCATCGCCTTCCACAACGAGCAGTCCGCCGGCTACGCCGCCTCCGCCTACGGGTACCTCACTGGCCGCCCCGGCATCCTCCTCACCGTCTCCGGTCCCGGCTGCGTCCACGGCCTTGCCGGGCTCTCCAACGCCCAGGTGAATACTTGGCCCATGGTGTTGATATCCGGCTCCTGCGACCAGGCCGACTTCGGCAAAGGCGACTTCCAGGAGCTCGACCAGGTGGCGGCGGTGGCGCCCTTCTCCAAGTTCTCGGCCAAGGCGACGGCGATCGCGCAGATCCCGCGGCTTGTCCGGGAGGTCCTCCGCCACTCCGTCGCCGGCCGGCCGGGCGGGTGTTATCTGGACCTCCCCACCGACGTCCTCCACCAAACGATCTCGGAGGCGGAGGCGGAGGCGCTCTTGTCGGAGGCGGAGGAGCCCCAGGTTAGCGAAATCCGAGGTGGGGAAACCCTAGAAATCGAAAAGGCGGTCTCTTTGCTGCGGCAGGCGCAGAGGCCTTTGATCGTGTTCGGCAAAGGTGCGGCGTATGCCCGCGCGGAGGACGCCCTGAAGACGCTCGTGGAGAGGACGGGGATCCCCTTCCTTCCCACTCCGATGGGTAAGGGTTTGATTTCTGATACACACGAACTCTCGGCCACTGCGGCGAGATCGCTCGCAATTGGGCAGTGTGATGTTGCGCTTGTGGTGGGCGCAAGGTTAAACTGGATGCTCCACTTTGGGGAGCCGCCGAGATGGTCTAAAGATGTGAAATTTATACTTGTGGATGTCTCCAAGGAGGAGATTGAGCTCAGGCGGCCCCACCTGGGTTTGGTTGGCGATGCCAAGAAGGTTGTGGATTTGATTAATAAGGAAATTAAGGATGATCCTTTCTGTCTTGGAAAATCACACCCTTGGGTGGAGGCGATTTCTAAGAAGGTGAAGCAGAATGTGGCCAGGATGGAAGTGCAGCTGGGGAAGGTTGTGGTGCCTTTCAACTTCTTCACGCCCATGAAGATTATAAGAGATGCAATTCTCGCCGAGAAGGGCCCGGCGCCGATCATCGTGTCTGAGGGGGCGAACACAATGGATGTGGGGAGAGCTGTGTTGGTTCAGACCGAGCCGAGGACGAGACTGGATGCGGGGACGTGGGGGACGATGGGTGTTGGGTTGGGGTACTGTATCGCTGCTGCTGTGGCATCACCTGGAAGATTGGTGGTTGCTGTGGAAGGTGACTCAGGGTTCGGGTTTAGCGCTATGGAAGTTGAGGTATGTAATATCTTCCCCGTAATTGGCTGGAATTTTTGACAGGAGTTACATTTGTGATTTAATTCAACATCCATGGGTGCTTCCATGACTTGATATGCACATGTCTATTAATTATTCCTTAGGATGTAATTCACCGGAACCACAATAATGTGTCACACCATCAAGTCTATCTAGTCAAAGTTCTTCATTATGCTATAAAGTGCCAGTAGCTTTTCCTGGTAACTCCACATTTAGGGACCAACGGGATGTAGCCCAGTTGGTCCCGGGTAGGGGGGTTAGGATGGTTCACCCCAGGATCGAACCTGAGGTGATGTGGGCTTTTGTGGTTATTTGAACTGTCCCTGTCTCTGCGGCAGGGGCCCTCAAAAAAAAAAAAAAAAAAAAAAATCCACATTTAGGGGTAAGGTAGTGGTGGACTGCATTAGAACTCAAAAACTGCCATCCCAAGTATCATATTCAAACATTGATTATAGGCACCACACATTTAGTACCAGTTTGGATTGTGGAGTATTCAATTTAAATTGATTCAACCACTTTCTGAAAAGAAGTTTATTCATTCACATGAATTTTATAATGTTGAAAAAATTGTACTTTATGTGGCTCTATGGAAGATACACCTACTATGATGTCAATAAACTTCTAAGGGTATCCATCATGATTCTAAGTAGTTCATCCGTCATCTTAGTGGTGTTCCCTATAATTATGTTGTATGTATAAATAATGGCCTTGTGATTTCCTCAAAGCTTCCATGGGTACCTCTTGGAGAATGGAACTGCTACTGAATGCCTCCTGATTTTTTCAATCATCTGGTCTACATAAGCTCAGATTGAAAAGTGGGTCATGCATCTGTTGTTTGTATTCCACTATATGGCCTCAAATTTGGTCACTAAAAGAGATCCATAATTTTGACCTCATCCATTAGGCATATGCCAATGTCCTCCTCCATCTTCAGTCATCCTCCTATCCCTAAAGGAAATGAAGGTGCAATTCATCATATTTCTCTTGCAGCTCCCGCTAGCTCATATTCTTAGCCGTCACACTTACTCATTCTATGGATTCGTGTTGCTCAAGTGACCCTTGCATTGCTGCTATAGTTTCCATGATTATGTGATCATTGTGACTCTCGTTGATTATTCTTCTCCTGATATCCGATATTCACTAAGCTTGAAGAAAACCCCAACACTAAGCCCTGATTAGAGCTAATTCTGGGGCTTGTTCCTCAAAATGAACAATTGCATTCAATTACATGCGATGGTGCCTGCCAGTGCACACCAATTAAGCTCAATTAGCACAAACTTCTAAGCACCCTAGGAGTTAGCCTGTGATATGTCAGTCAGCACTTAATTGCATGAACTGTGTGACAGTTCACATCTTGTCCAAGAAATGTAAAATTTTCCCTCTCACTTGAAATAGAGCCTTTTACTTGATGTAATGAGAATGTTTTCCCTTCTTTTCACATCTTGTCCTTCATCTCTCCATATTATCAAAGTGTTGCTAGGGTGTACATGCGTATATCTGCTGGATCCTGACAAGGTGTGTATATAGATGATTCCTTAACTAATAAGTTAGACTGTGAAGATACTTTTGTATGAAGCTCTACTTTCCGATAGAGTCATTACTTATGTATGCTCTCATGTGAGGGAGTGGGCGAGGATATTTTGTAATCTGGTTGCTTCCTCATCCACATTTTTGTTAATCTTTTGGGGGCTCCTTGAGAGTTGCACCACTTTGGTGCCTTTCATAAAGTGGGTGCCACAGGGTCTTTGTAATTTCTTTACTCTTGTAATTTCCTTTTATATTTAGCACACAAAGTGGCACCATCCACGTTCCAAAAAAAAAGGACAAAAGGTAAGACCGAACCGCTAACCACCTCCTGATTTCAACCTCCTTCAAGGCCCACAATCAAAAGGTAAATTTTCTATAACCAAGAGCCCCCAGATTAGTGTAGCATAAGTAGGTCATCTATGAACTTTCCCACTAGTTTCACATTAGCCTAAGTAGGTCATTTATGAACTTTCTACTAGTTTCACATTTTACACAATCTGAATGGTAGAAGGATCATATGGACTATAGTTCATAGAAGCAATGGATGGATTTCATGAGACTTTACTCTATATATGAGAAGGGACCCAGCCCAACCCTGACAATCTGGCCAGAGACTCAATAACCTGTGGAGTTGTAGTCATAATTCTTGTCCAAATCAAGAGCTAAACCTTCAAGCTTGGAGATGGTAAGAGTTTGCTGCACTCAAGTGCGATGCTTTTTAGCACGTTCTTTGGTGGGCTCGAGAAGAAATGAAGAAGCTTGATATATCTCATGGCAAAATCACGGACTTCAGTTACACATTAAATCTTGCATCCTGAAGGGAAGCCGAATAGTCACTTTTAGTGATGATCAGATCCCACGTTTGGGTTATCATGATTTTTTATCTGTATCCATGGTGCTTAGGAGTTGTGGAGACATAAGTCTTACCATGTGAATTTTATCCATCAAAATTTTCCAATCCGATGGCGATTCAAATCCTAGCTTCTGTGTTTCTTATTTCCTTGTGCAGCTAGGCAACTTCGTTATTTTATGCTTGTCTTCTATTTATGCACTTGTTTGGTTAAAACAGCAAATGCATGCTAGGTAGAAGAATTCAATGGATCTCTGTTGACAAATATTCTTTATCAGTTTCTTATTTTATTTTGGGTGTTTGTTGTTGTTTATGATGGCTTTTATCTTATGAACTTAGTATCAATAAACATCTAAACCTTGTCCTTATATTTATGTGTTGAACTATATGGAAGGAAGTTGACCATGGAAAGTTATTGTATCACGGGATAGTTGTTTAACAGCCCAGGTCATCCATCAACCAGCCACTACTGTAACTACTAGAACTATTCGTAACCAGATAAAACATAAATACTAAATATGGAGGCAGTTTGGTAGAAGTGAAACCATGAAAAGGTGGGCCAAATGGACCTGGTCCTGGGTTTTTCACCCAGGAATTGGTGCTTTAGGCCTTGAAGTGATATTGTGTGTGTGGTATGGGTCCCCTGATTAAAAGGTCAGGAGCTTGGTATCCGACCAACGAAGGCAGTTCATCTAATCAACAGAAAGTTATAGATCAGCAGTTTGCCTGGCAGAGTCCCATGAATACTTCTTGCACTCGTTTGGGAGCATGATTGAAGGTTGGATTCTCTGTGCAGGAATGGTTGATCATCGTCATCAGAGCCTTACTTCATTATTTGGGGTTGGCTACATGATCCATTTTCTGGGATTTTAATCTATCCGAAGCCATATTTGTTAAACCAAGGAATGGTTGATATGAACAATTATTCACAAAGGGCCTTGCTGTCAAACGACATACCCTGCCCTGCAAAAAAAAAAAAAAAAAAATGAAAATACTGAAACCGTCATTAGTGCAGTCAATTTGGGAAGAATCAAAATTATGTTTGTAAAATGATACACCCTCACTGGCTCGCCATGGGTCAGTTGGTACCAGGGAGGGGGGGGTTAGGGGAGCGCCCAGGTTCGAACCTGGTGGGGGCATTGTGTTTCATTTAATTGAACTGAGCCCTGACACTGGCAGGGACCTCAAAAAAAAAAAAAAAAGATCACCCTCAGTTGAAATCAACAAATTCATTTCCATTGTTCTGATGTTTTTATTTGTTTCCATCCAAACAATCAGATTATTTCTTGATTTGTGGAAGAATAGGATTTCTTCATAGCCTGTGCTCGTCTCGTGATCATTCCTAGCTCAGGCACATGCATATATCAGCTTTACTAAATTTGAGTTCATCGTTCAAGATCCTTTTGTCTCAAACCTGAGTCCATAGTTTGCTTGCTCGAACTGTTTATAAATTTTGTTTGATGGAACTTGTCTGGACTTCTGCAGACATTGGTGAGGTACCAGTTACCAGTTGTTGTAATTGTCTTCAACAATGGTGGCGTGTACGGTGGTGACCGTAGGAATCCTGATGAAATTACCGGACCACATAAGGAAGACCCTGCTCCAACTTCTTTTGTCCCTGGAGCTGCTTATCACACTGTAATGGAAGCTTTTGGGGGGAAAGGATATATTGTTGAGAATCCTGACGAGCTTAAGTCTGCTCTTAGTGAATCTTTTTCTGCTCGTAAGCCGGCTGTCGTAAATGTGGTTATTGATCCTTATGCTGGAGCAGAAAGTGGGAGAATGCAGCACAAGAACTAGGATGCCATTTTGCGCCTAATGGATAGCGCTGTTTATATGTCTGCAGTTGAATAAAAAATCACTAAGTATGCAAATAGCCAAAGCTAGCCTATTACTTCTTGACATTTTAGATTGAGGATTTTTTTTTTCATTCTGTCGGCTGCTGTGAGCCTGTCAACATGTTGTTACATAGTGTGTGAACACGTTTTTTGGGATAATTACTTGTATGTGTACCTTGTCAAACTGAATCAACATAGTACCTTATGTTCCTGTAGATGTGAAAGGCAGAAGGCTGCCGTGTTTCGCAGTTACTCTATCCTTTTTATTGCTCTTGTAATGCAGATTACATCTGTAGTCATTAGTCATATAAGTCTGCTCTACTGAACAGTTTACTAACAAGTGTTGTGTTCTGCAATCGTGCTGTTAAATGATTACTGAGCCGTTCATTTGTGTTCTGCAATCGTGCTGTTAAATGATTACTGAGCCGTTCATAGTCCGCTTTACCGTACATGTTTGTATAATTTCTCAAAATTGGTCTGATGATAGGAATTATGGAGCCAAATGGGTCAGATTCAGTGCAGATCGAAGGTGGATCCGACCTTGTCTACTATATGATCGGTTTAGAAAGATGATATTAGCTGACTGGTTAAGTAAATAATCAGTCAGATACCAGTCAGATAATGTGATTAGCATTTAGTTTAAAAAGGATTTGTATCTGTTATGTTACCCACAAAACTATGCATATTATTTTAGAAAGACTGGTCATAACCTGACCTGTAAGCTAATAGTTGGTCAAATACTCAGCAAATCAGTTACCATTCTCCTTCCTACTAGGAATTCTATGACGTCATTTGTATTATATTCAAGGCAGAAAAGGCGGGTGCCGCACCCCTTTTTCTGGTCTCACTGACCTGGTTTTATGTGATTCACTAACAAAAAAAAGCGATATACATTGTAATAGGGTATGAAAATTAATTGAATATGGTCAGTACTACTCAGATGCAAAATCAATTCATCATGTTAGACATTCAGGTGTTTACCACTGCCTTTCAGGGGCTAGATTTTTAAAGCTAAGACTCCACAATTGATAATTTGGTTTTTCCTTGCAAGCTAATAACATACTCCTTTCATATACAAATACATTCCCCCTTTGTTTGCTATTTTGCTGATCTGTGCATTTTCATTTGACAACTTATCTTGGGTATTGTTGGGCAAGACTTCACCCTGTGTATGTCATCAAATACAGCAATCAGAACGGATTGTACGGACATGCAGAAAGAGGTCACAAGTTCAATTCTCACAAAGATTTATCCATGGATTTGTAAGGACCTATGCCCGATGTTCTGTGTAGGCAGCAAGGATGTGGGTAGATTATTACTCCCTGCCATGGAACCTCTTAATTTTAGAATAATCGTTCAAAGAAGTTAGAATTATGACAGCTGTGTAGAAACATTTCCTACTGGGAAAGAAATGTAAATGCACATGTTGGTTTTACTTTCAGTTCTTACATTACACAAGTACGTGACACAACTAGTCACTGTATTATCAGAGAATGATTTTGGAGCTCACGACAAGAAGGCTAGAAACAACAACAATCAAACCCATTCATGGGCATTCTCAAGCAACCATACAGCTGTTCTGGTTATTACATCACAAACAATGATCAGTCATTGGTTTTCCAAATTGAGTCCTCCTAAATGGGTAAACATTTAACAAAGGGAAGTGACCAAGCTTCATGGGGGTGTCTCCGCGGTGATTCCAGAACTGTAGACTCGCTGCTGAGCCTTCCTTGCCTGGAAGGGGAAAGAAAGATCAAGGAAACATAAGCAATTAGAAACCCGTAAGCATTCATGATAGAAACAATAGTGAAAGGAGAATATGATGGTAACATAAATAGCCGCCTTAGCTATCTGCCTGGAAATTCTCTAACAATCTAAAATGAGATTTTGCAAGGTAATAATCACCCGGGAACCTTTTTTTCCCACCTTTTATGCCAACATCACATGCAAGTAGTCCCTAATTAGCAAGTCCTATAGCGTACTAGCCAATGCATTGATATAAATGTCCAAGGCAAACACAAACGAGGGGCAGTCCGATGCAACAATGCTCGTGCCATTGGGGCTGGGAAGGGCTAATTGCACACAACCTTAACCTTCCTTTGTGCAAAATGGCTGTTTCGGATTTTAAACCTGTGACTACTGGGCCACAATGAAGCAACCTTGTTGTTGCAACAACAAGGCCCTCATCCAATTAGCACACAAAGATTGACAAAAGGCATCAACTCCAGGCTCGATTTTTGCTTTGCCAAACCCATACATTGCTGTTGTAAATCAAAATGTTTTCAGACGGAATGATTTCTTCACACATCTTCTCACTAAGTGCAAGACCTCCATTGCATGTTATCTGTGGTTTACTGCTCTTCTTGAAACCCCATACTAGATTAATTGAAGGATAGTTATTGCAATGACCATCCCTTTTCGTCTTTTATTTTATGATGTCTCACCGCCATGACCATATAGCTCTTATGCTGCTGCCATCAAGAACAACTTAAAAATACAATTTCTCACTCTTACCTCTGTTGACGTTGCTGCTGAATTCAATTCACTGACTCTAGTTCAACTTTCCAAGTTTGTTGTGCATCAATTTTATTATCTCATTTTCATTTTGTTTATGCTATTCTCAGTCTAGTGTCCTTCCAGATCCTGATGACTATTGGTGTTACAGCCACAAACAACAGTGTAAAGCCATGGCCATGGGAACAATACATGTGGATGATAGACATGTTATTAACATTGTCCCATGATTACATCACACAACTTCTTTTGGTTGATACCCTGAGGCTGTAAAGAAGCTCCTATTGAGTTACATCTTTAACTCTGATGTCACTTTGCTTGAAAACATGTCCTCAAGATCTTTCTTCAAAGTTGCAAAGTTCCATTCAGCATAGTGTAGGAATAGTTCAAAGAGGATAGAGATGACCAGAAGGTTTTTCTTTGGTAGGGTAAGACGATATCATGTATTTAAAGGCCCTAAGTTGAAGTATACAATACCATATGAATGCTTGTGCACATAACAGCAATTGTATCTTTATTACTTTTTTTAAAGCAGTGCATTATCAAATGCATGTAGACCATTGTACTTCCGTGATCGGCACAACTATTGATTTCCAGGAGAATGGGTCTGCATGCAAGAATCAGGACACCAAACTGATGCACTGTGTGCCATGCAGCAGAAACCATTGCTACAATGAAATGAGAACATCCTCTGTGGTCAACGGTATGACAACTGAGGATTTAGCTACAATATCATTTAGGTTTCATGCAATTCATCTATGGGAAGACTTACCTCATGTTCCCAGTTAGTGTGCACAATCATGGCAAGAAGCACAGATACTTGGACAGAAAGCGCACATATGATTCCCATCCAAAGCCCCTGTTCCAAGTTCCACCACCCAAAAACAATGACATTAGAAGTGAGTTACTACATTCCAGTGGTGATTAAAAATATCAGAAGCAAAGATTAGAGCCCACCTTGCCACCAATGTAGAAGACAAAAGCAAACAGTATAGATGAAGGAACACCTACAACATAATAAGCTCCAAGATTGATGAAAGAACAAACTTTCTGCCACCCACAACCACGAGCGGCACCTGACAATTGAACCATGAGATGGCACCTCAACAAAGTGGTCTGAGAAAGCAACAAATATTTAAATGACATTAGTCTACTCAAGTACATTACTATTTAACTATAAGGAAGATGCAAAATATGAATAAATGACCGAGTGAAAGCACTGTTATTAAGTCAGAGATATCCTCATAAAAGCTTCACATGCTAATATATTATTTTCTTTTTATTTTTGAGAAAAAGCAGGATAACATTATATAATTTGTTAGAAAAGATGCTTACATTAAGCATAGACAAGCTTCAGTTCAACAGTTCAAACCTGAAAGGGCACACTGTATTCCATCCATGAAGTCGGAGATGGCAAGAATGGGCATCATGAGTGAGACATACTCCACTACTTCTTCCACATTACTGTACAGGTAGCCCCACACATTACGCAACAGAACAGTAGCCAATGCCACCAATAGACCCTCTGTCACTGTTATGATAATAACAGCATGTATTGCCAAGCGTGCAGCATAAGGGTTCCCAGCACCCAGTTCATTTGAAACTCTAATACTGAGGAAAGGACAAAAGGAGTGCATTAGTCCATGGGTCAAGTGAAGGACATGTTGAGGAGCTATCTGAAAGACCGGCATTACCAACCTTACAGCACTGCTGAGACCAGTTGGAATCATGTAGACCATCCACATTGTACTAAGGCTGGAAATGGATGGTTGTGGTCAGAAAGTAGCAATTAAGTTTCCCATCGAACCGCTTAGTATGTCACACATAAAGTACCTCAGTATTGTCCTTAATGCGTACACTGGAAGTGAGTTAATTTTATGGGGTAATGCAATGGATTATGTTTTATTAAGAGTTAACCTTTGATACTTGGGTCCAGTTAGATACATTAATGCATTAAAGAAACATGAATACATTAAGAAACACAAAGATATCTACAAATGTCTAACACCAAAACTTAAGAAACAAAGAGCGCCCAACCTGATTGACAAGATCGATGTTTCCAGCTTAGGGTTAGGCAGAAGACCTGATAATAGGACCACCATCTCAAATGACCAATACTCCATGCTATAACAGATCATAAGAAAAAACAAATCAACAATAAGTCACAAAAGAAATTGCAAAAATATGTTACCAATTGAAGTTATGCAGTATAGTGAAAAAGAAGTATCTCATCCGAACAGAATGGATATGTATAGCTAAGTTCCTTGCATGTCTCAGGCGGTATTTTAAGTGCATCACAGGTCTTGCATTTTCAGAGTGGAGCTATGAACAATGTAAAATTGCATGTCTTAGCAAAGAGATGTGAGGCATTCGTATGCTCGCCAAATATTGTGATGCATCATATGATTCCGTATGCGCTAGCTATAGTACCATAAAGACTGGCAACCTTTCTGTCATGAAAGTAAATAAAGCTGCAACAAGATATTCATCTGCAATAAGATATTCATGGTCGCACATTTTAGTTGTTATAATATTTCAGATCCTGTTGCTGTTAACAAAGATAATGGATTTATATTGATTGATGCTAGAAATAAAAAGTACATCTAGGCATCAGCACCAATGCACTGAATGCATAAATTTACTTGAAATGATAGTGATACTAGCCAACTGTGTGATTAGCTATCCGGTAATTAACATGGTCCAAAGAGATACATCTCCACTGTGAAGCTAGAATGATTTCTTTTGTTTTATTTTAAGGTGAACTTACCAAATCATGATAGCTGAAGGGATGGCAAGTCTTATAAAGTTGAAAACATCATGCAATGCCTCCCTTGAGAAACCAGTCCAAGTCACCTTGCAGGCTTGGGAGAACTTCACATAAAATGCTAAGAGAAACAAATTGATCCAGTAAGATATGGCGGTTGCCAAAGCAGCACCTTTGTTGCCAAGGCCAGATATGTAGACCAGAATCCAGCATACAACTACATGGAGTACAGCTGTTACACCAGAGCTTACCATCATTGGAATGACTATGTTTTGTGTTTGGAGGAATCTAACATGACATTGGAGGAGGCCATATGCAAAAAGACTTGGAATCATCCAGCGTGCATATATTCCAGCCTCCATTGATATTTCTGGGTCTTGCCCAACAGCTATTAGAATTTGGCTTGTGGAGGCCCATATCAGAGCAAGGGGAATGCTTACAAGCAGAAGGACAAGCATTGCCCTTTGCATATGTATACCAAGCATATAATACTGCTTTGCGCCATAAGCCTGCCCACACAAGGTATCCAGTGCACTTCCCATTCCCAACTAGAAAAGAGAAGAGGAAAGAGGAAAGTGCTTCATTGACAAGCACCAAATAAAAGACATAAGGCATATACAAAGTAAAGATGCACAAAAATGTAAGTCCCAAGAAAAGGGGACAGTGTTAAAAAAAATCACAAAATGCATGCTGAAGTTTAAATTTCATTACTCGAAAAAATCATATAATAACTGCAGAGGTAACAGAGAATAATAGACAGCACCCTAGCACATTATCTGATAGGTTGAAAGTTTGATTGGGAATAAGCATAGGCCAAGCTATTTTGCTGATCATGGGTGGACACTAACCACGTGATTAACCCCTTAAACATAAAGTACATATAATTGTGTCATTTCCTCTTATTATATTGGGTTTGTTTCAGAACAGGGATTGTGTTATGTGTCATTTGCTGCAGTCCTTGCATAAAATAGAATTGTTTATTGTTGCAGGAAGGAATCTAGGCTCTCGCCAACAAGATATGGTCCGCTTTAGTCCATGGGTTTCACGGTTTTGTTCTTTTGGGGAAAGGATCCTTGTTGGGAGGAAGGTGGGGAACCTTCTTTATAAGCACATAGTTGCCTTCTCAACAACCAATACGGGATTATTTAACCTATATTTCTATATCTCTACACAGCCCTTGAGAAGGCAAGCGTGTGTGTATGGGCTGGGGTTCCCACAGATGGCGCCAATGTTGCTGGAAGGAACCTAGACTCTTGCCAACGAGGTATTGTCTACTTTGGCACATGGACCTCACGGTTTTGTCTTTTTGAGAAAAATGTCATTTTTGAGAGGAAGGTGGGGAGCCTTCTTTATAAGCACATCATTGCCTTCTCAACAATCAATACAAGATTATTTAACCACTATTTCTAAGCTTCTACATTTACCATCATGCTGTAGTATCAAAACAGGTAAGTGCAATATGAAGGACAGAATTTGAGGAGGCTGTTCATGGTGTCCTATAAAATGACCTTCGCTCTAGAATAATCAGGTGAAAATTTCCTATGGATTTTCGCATCCCCTGCACACATTGCCTAGAACAATTTTGAACTAAAACAAGATACATGTCACCTTCTTCTCACACTGATCACCTGTCACGTGTCACTTGTATGGAATGGACACAGTAACTGGCAACTGTGTTGCAAAAAACAAGTTAGGGATACCAGATAAACATGGGTGAAAAGGCACTTCCCTGATTAAATATTCATATTCCATCTTTTACCAGAGTTTTAGATACCATGTTACTAGATAAAGACAAATGGTGCACATTAAAAGAACAAAAATAATACACATTGTATTAAAACACAGTCATGCAAGAAGCAAATGCATGTTTTACATACATCAAAATGAGAATGCACTTGTGGGACAAAGTAAAATCCAAAAATTCAAGCTGACGCCTCCATAGGAAGCAAACAACTTTTCTCTGTTCATGAACCTGATACACCTACTTTGCAATACTAATGCTAATAGTATTTCATGATTGACTTAAAGAGTCATTTGGTATGTCATAAAATACTGTAAAACATCGTAAACAGCCGTAAAATAGTATTTTCTATGTTTAATTTGCTGTAAATCATTTTACGACACTTTTTCGTATGTTTAGAGTGTCGTAAACTGCCGTATTTCAAAAATGGTGACCCCGCTACAACTCTTTCTCGTTTAGGATATTACTAGGAAAGATACACAAGCTCTTAAAGTTATCCATAGTCAATCAGTCCACAAGTATGGTTCCCATTGTTCTAACATATCTGAGGTATTTTTCCACTTTGTGATGCCAACCAAGACAACCATCAATTGAAAGAAATAAGCGTTGTAGAAAATATACTTTCCGAATTCATATATTGGAGTAATCTTGTTGTAAGCCCTTGTCTTTTTGAATTTTTCAATTCTATTTTTTTTTTCTTGTGTACCCTGTGACAAGTAAACTACACGTAAAGAAAACATCTATAACATCGCCAGAGGAGATATCTACTTCCTTTGGATATTTAGAATTGCAAATTCCTGATCACAGGTTTGGGTTTTTACAGAGCTCTCCTTTATGCTCAACAGTCACAGTGAGTTCTCTTCTAGAAATCAATCAAAATCTCATCTTTATCATGAAAGTTGAATGATTCAAGCACAGAAGTTAACCCCAAGGAAGCCATGGACACATTGGCCTACACTTCAAGACTACTCAACGATCAAAAAAAGTCAAAGAAATTCTACTAGAACTACAAAACACAGTAGCCCTTTCCATTAAAAAACATACATACCAGCACGCTGAAGCCGGTGACGTTGGCGAAGGAGGTGGCCATGGAGGCCCCCGAGAGAGCGAGCTCGCCGAGGTGGCCGACGAACATGAGGGAGATCACTTGCAGGCAGTACTGCAGGAGGCTCACCGCTATGAGGGGCCCCGCCAGCCACATCTGTCTCTTCACTTCCGTGGACAGACCTCCGGTGCTGCCACGGTGGCCGCTCTCTGCGCCTTCCACATCTGACCCAGAGCCCCTCGGGAGGGTAGGAGGCCCCCCTGCTGCCAACAGAGGGGAGACGAGTGATGGGTCTTCTCCATTTCCACCTCCCATCCTCTGTCTCTCTCTCTCTGAGCTCAGGAAGTCGACGGTCGGCCGGTGGCGTCTTACTGCGCGCAAGAGCTCACCTTTTATTCTTTCTACACATCTACGTCGTTCCAAGGAGCGAATTAAAAAAGGAATTTTTTATGTTTCAGTACCTAAAATTTTCTAATACTCTTTATACATCCTTACAATCTTCACGTCTCTTTGAAACCCTTACAATCTTTGAATTATTATGGAACTATTGTAAAAAAATTTCAGAGATTCAAGAACTTTTTGTAGAAAATCTCAGAGATTCAATATTTGTAGAAAACCCGTGTACCCTTCATATTTGCATATAACCTCTTAACTATGGTATTCTTTACATATAACCTTCTTAATTATGTCAGTTTGCTTTAAATTTCACCTAAACTAAAATATTGTAATTTTATAGTTTATATAGATTATATAAAACTATTAAATGAAATATTAATAATACCCTCAATTAAAATACAAACATTGTACAAAAAAAATTGCATAAACATCATCCATAAGCTTGTATATATATTTAGCATTGCAAAAGTTATTTTTATTTTTATGTAGAATAATAACATTTTAACTCAACTGAAATTCAAAATAAAGCACATAGCTAAGGGGCTATATGCAAATACTATCATAGTTAAGAGGGTTATATGTAAATATAAATTGTATAGGGGGTTATTTACAAATACAAAATCTTTTAAGAAGTTATTTGCAAAAATCAGAATCATCATTAAAAAAAATCTTTCAAGACGAATTATTAGGAAAGGTTGAAAGGCCTTTTAAGAATATTTTAAATAATTGTAGGGACTAATAAAGGATAAAAATTATGGAGAATTATAAAAAAGATTAAAAATTATAGAAATTGGAAAGTAAAAATTCCATTAGAAAAACAGAACACTTGATACACTTGCATCTTCTTATCAACTTCTAGTGAAAAAGAAGTATATTTTTACATTATTCTTAGTTTCATCTTTAACTTTAAAGTGAGATTGTTAGCATTTTTTTTCTCTTCTCTGTAATAGCTGGTGATGTAGACTGGATCTATCACGACCGGATTCCGAGGCTGGAACCCGAAGAAGTGGATCCGAAGCCGGTTCGGATCGGTGTTACTGAGGCCCGACGGGGATCCGGAAGGCCGAGGAGGCGCAGGCGAAGACGAGGGTCCGAAGGCCGAAGGGCGCTTCGGTCGGTGCAGGCTCGTCTCCGGGAAGTCGGGGCCGAGGCTCCTTCGGCGGGCGAAGGGGCGGCGCGGATGAAGCTCCTTCTGGCTGTATTGCCGACAGGCGATGAAGCCGAAGCCGACGATCTGAGGCCGGAAGGGTCTCGGACTCGGCTTGCTCTTGGATAGTGAGCCCAAAAGCCCTTTTTGTCGGATGAGGGGACAGCGCGGGGCCGAGTCTCCCGTCGCGGGGCAGCCGTCGCACGGCGTCGAGACCAGGGAGAGGAGTCCGAGGTCGGTGGCCGAGACTGACTCGGGAAGGTCGGCGATGATTCGAACCGAGCTCCTGCAGGAGGGAAAGAAGAAGAAACCGGTCAGCAGGAGTCCCGGGCTCTGGCCCTTAGGAACCCCCTCCGACGGTCAAGTTAGCTTCTGAAGATGATTCGATTCAGAAGGCAAGAAGTAGCTTTAATGCTATTTGGACCGTAGTCCTTAAGGGTCTCGGAGGCAAAGAGTTGCATACCTTTGGCAATAAATAGCGGTGTATTTATAGCAGAGGATAGAGGTTGGTTAACGGTGGTAGCCGATATACGACTATGTTTGGGCTTACTGGTAAACCGCCATAGTGCCTGATCCGCCACCGGAGTGGGCCGGACTCGGCTATCGGGCCGAAGGGGGTTAGGCCGCCGATGGGCCGAAGCCTGCTGGGCCTAGGGCTGCCGCGCTGTTCCCGGGCCGTAGGCTGATGGGCCGCTGACGGGCCGAAGCCTGTTGGGCCGGGAGCAACGGTGCCGCTTATGGGGCCGAGGGCTGCTGGGCCGCTGATGGGCTGGAGGCTCCCGGAGGGCCCGATACTGCTGCTGTTGGGCTGAACGGGGTTTGGGCCTGCTCTAATGGGCCGAATCGGATTCTGCCTCATCACATAGCCCCCCACTCTTGTCTTTCTCAGCTCTGAGATGGCGAGAGTATAGCCCGAAGCTGCCAGAAGAATATCCTAACAGGTGTCTTACCCGAAGGTCTGTTCTCTTTTTACTGGGAAGAGGGCGCCCTCGGTCGGCCGAGGGCTACGCGGTTGCTTCGTCTCCGCTCGGAGTGGCGACGAAGGCTCAGAGCTAAGAAGCCGAAGGGCCGAGCCCTCTGACTCGTGTCAGGCTCCATTAAATGGACGGGATGGCGCGTCGCCTCGCGAGGAAGCACGGGACACGCGTCGCGCATCCGGCCGCTCCGTCGAAAACACAAAAGGATCCTGACCGCTCACGGGTCGCGGATCGCCTCGGCTCTCTGCCCGAGGCTTCACTCGGATTGCCGCCTCTCTCATCTTCAGCGCACGGATCGGGACACGTGGCGCGTATCCGGGCGGTCAGCCGAAGGGTCGGAGTGCCCTCGGCCGTTGATTGCTTCGCTGCAAGTCCTGGAGCCGGCCCGTCATCATTGCCGAAGGACGGTGCACGTGGCGGGCATCCGAGAGGAGCGAGGGGACGAGCGGGACAATCTCGGCCGTTGGCTTCGGCGGGAGGCGCTTCGAGTGGGCTTTATAAATACAAGCCCTCAGCAGGGCACTGTTCTTCTTCCTGCTACTGCGCTTGCGTTTCCTCTGCGATCATCCAAGCTCTTCTTCCTTCTCCAGCGGAAAGCTAGCTTCCTGAAGGCTTCGTCCGAGCTCGCCGGCCACCGTGGGAAGGTCTCCATTCCTCGGAGCGCATCGCTGGTGGAGCTGGGAGGCTTGAGAAGCCGCACTCGGTTCAGGAGAGATTTCCTCCCCCTTCCTGCGAGTAAGCCCTAGCTTTCTTCCTTCCCTTCGTGGCCTTATGGTCCGGGGTTCTTCCAGTGAGATTACTCCTTCGGACGAGGAGTATACTCCTTCCCACTCTCCGAGATCTCTTCTGTCAGATCCCCTCACCTCAGATTCCCTTGCCTCCGCGATGTCTGAAGAGTCCGAGGTCTCCGGGACTGAGCGGTCCGAGGCTTCCGGAGCCGAGGTTTCCGGGGCCGAGACCTCCGGGGCCGAGGCTTCCGGGGCTGAGTCCGCCGAAGAGGTCCGGAACCCAGGCCAGGCTTCCACTTCGGGACGCCGTCGTCCCGACATGGCTTCGGAAGCATCCTGCGCCCTTTTGGACGCAGAGGTTATGCGCCTTGTTTCTTACTTTCCAGCTCCCTTCCTGGATGACGGTCCTTCGGCCTGACTCCGCCACCCGGGCTAACACTTTCCGCCCGGGTTCCTTCTCTATTTATGTTGATAGCTTCGAGGCGGGTTTCCGTCTTCCTCTCCCCACCTTCGTCATCAACCTTCTTAGCTTCTACGGGCTGGCCCCGTCTCAGCTTTTTCCCAATTCCTGGCGTACCGTATACGGCTTCTTGAGCGTCTTTGCTCATATAAAGATCCGCCCTTCCATCAATGTCTTCCGTTATCTCTTCAAAATCCAAAGGCAAGGGAAGTCCGAGTGGTACTGCTTCATCCCTCGGGTCGGCCGAAGCGTATTCTCCGGGAAGCCTTCGTCTATCCATGGCTGGAAGAGGAAGTTCGTCTTCGTCTCCCTGCCGGAGAAAGAGAAGAGTGTGTGGCCCTTCCCTACTGAATGGGCGCCGCTGGCCGCAGGCCTCTCGGATCCTCCTGTCCTCACCCCAGTCCAGAGCACCCTCGTGGGTCGCATCCAGATGAGGGCCCCGTACAACGTCTGGGGGCTTCTCAGCGCGTCGGAGCGACTGGTGAACGCCGGTGTATGGCCGGATCCTCAGTCCGATCCGGTGCGGGCCTTCCCCTACCTTCCTCCCGGGGAGACTCCGCGGGGCCGCGGAGGAAGGGCTGCCGCTCCTCTGGCCGAAGCTCTTCCGGCTGAGGATGCTGATGAAGTTTCAGCCGAGGGTAAGTCGGCTTTAAGTTTGTACTTGCTCACTGTTCTGTTTCTAACAGGCTCTTCTTGCTTGCAGCAATGGCCAATCTCGACGCCCTCCCCGATCGGATATCCGACCAGCGCGGTCCGGGCCGGGCACCGGCCCCGCAGGCGGCAGGCAGGTCCGGCCGAGGCGCTGGGGCTCCAAGGACCCGAGGCGGGGTCCCAAGGACTGCGGCCTCTACTGAGGGCCGTGCTGCCGCCGCCGCTCTCGAGAGGGAGCAAAAGTCCAAATTCGCCGCTCGAAGGGGCGGCCGAGTGTCGAAGCGCCCCCGGTTGGAAGGGGCCGTAGACGCGGAGGAGGCTCCGCTGGTCAGGAGGAGTGCCGAGGCCCGAAGGGCCGCGAGGCTGGCGTCTCCTGAGGCGCCGAGGGGCGATTCCCCTCCGGCTGTTTCGGCTGGGGCCGGTGACGAAGGCGCCGGGTCGCAGGGGCCCCGGGCGCAGCGCGAGTGGTGGCGCCCCGAACCGGGGATTTATGTGGACGAGAGTATGGAAGACTCGCAGACGTGCCTCCGTCTGCTCCGCAGTCTTACTCTCCCTTCGGCCTTTGAAGGGCTGAAGCGCCATTCGGTCATCGACCTGGCGGCGATGAGCGCTCGGTTGGCGGTCCAGGTAATAAGCTTGAAGGTACTTCAGTCGAGCTTTCCTTAGCTTTCTCTTGATTTTTCTTTTTTCTGATCATTGTTTGCTTTCGGCCCGCAGGCTGCGGTGACGAGTAGCGTCCTGATGCACCATCAGGAGCAGCTCCGACTCCAGCTCCTGGAGGCCGAGAGGGAGTCAGACGGTTCGGGCGAGGGTACTTCGGTGGTGCCCGACATCGAGCCCTTAGTCGATGGGCTCGTAACCGCGAGTGCCCGGGCGCGGGCGCAGCTGGAGGAGAGGGCAGCTGAGGCCCGTGCTTCCGCCGAGGCCAAGGTGAAGGCCGAGCGGGAGAAGGAGAAGGCCGAGGGGGAGCTCGCCGCGGCTCAGTCCGAGATCCGGGCCCTCAAGGTCCAGATTCAAGAGAAGGACTCCCGGCGGGCCTCGGAGAAGCGGCGACATGCCGAGGAGGTATCGGCGCTGAAGCAGGAGCTGGAGGAGGTGGCGGACATGGCCGTAGCTGATTACAAGGCCGGCCCGGACTTCGCCGAAGAGATCATCCAAGCTCAACTGCTGGCTTCTTCCTCCGTCTTCGACCTCGGGTTGGCTGTCGCCCAGAGGGCCTGCCCGAGCGTCGATCTGACTGGAGTCGCCCTACCGAGGGGTGAGGAAGCCAAGGAGCTCCTGTCTTGGTGGCAGGAACTTATGGCCGAGAGGACCTCGACTTCTGCGCCGGGTGACGAAGCTGCGCCCGCCGAGGGGGCCCCCGAGGAGGCCGTCCCTAAGGAGGCTGCCGCTGAGGAGGCTGCCGCTCCTGAAGCGGTGCAGATCGTCGACTCTCCCTCTCCCTCTCCCTCTCAGGGACAAGCCGCAGTCGAGGTGGAGGAGGCCGAAGCCGAAGAATGACGCGGGGATCTGCCCCGGTTTCCGCTTCTTCTTCTGTTGTAAGCCCTCGGTCAAGGGTATGGCTGGTTTACGCTTCTTCTTCTATCGTAAACCTCCGGCCAAGTATACGGCCGGCTTTCACTTCTTCTTCTGTTGTAAGCCCTCGGCCAAGGGTATGGCTGGCTTTTGTACTTCATTTTCTGTAAATATAAGGAATGTTTTCGGCTTTACCTTGGTGTTTGTGTATGATCGACCGAATCTGGCCCTTCAGAAGCTTGAGATCCTGTCATCGTTCGCTATAGCTTGTAAGGCCGAGACCCGATGTAGGTTCGGATAGAATGTCGCCATAGTACTCGGCCGGGGCCTTTACTAACGCGGTCCACATGATCTGAAGGGACATCTTGCCGCTTCTGATGTATTTCGGGTGGCCGAAGCCACTCACGCTTCTGCTTATGCGAACTTAGATATACCCTGCCGCTTCCCGAACCGGTACACGTGGCCGGAACCACCTTCGGATCAAGGTATCGGCTGGCTTAGGAAGAATACCATATCGCTCCCGATACGGTTTGCATGGCCGAAGCCACTCCTGGTACGGTTTACACGGACTTAGAAAGAATACCATGCCGCTCCCGATACGGTTTGCATGGCCGAAGCCACTCCCGGTACGGTTTACACGGACTTAGAAAGAATACCATGCCGCTCCCGATACGGTTTGCATGGCCGAAGCCACTCCCGGTACGGTTTACACGGACTTAGAAAGAATACCATGCCGCTCTCGATACGGTTTGCATGGCCGAAGCCACTCCCGGTACGGTTTACACGGACTTAGAAAGAATACCATGCCGCTCCCGATACGGTTTGCATGGCCGAAGCCACTCCCGGTACGGTTTACACGGACTTAGAAAGAATACCATGCCGCTCCCGATACGGTTTGCATGGCCGAAGCCACTCCCGGTACGGTTTACACGGACTTAGAAAGAATACCATGCCGCTCCCGATACAGTTTGCATGGCCGAAGCCACTCCCGGTACGGTTTACACGGACTTAGAAAGAATACCATGCCGCTCCCGATACGGTTTGCATGGCCGAAGCTACTCCCGGTACGGTTTACACGGACTTAGAAAGAATACCATGCCGCTCCCGATACGGTTTGCATGGCCAAAGCCACTCCCGGTACGGTTTACACGGACTTAGAAAGAATACCATGCCGCTCCCGATACGGTTTGCATGGCCGAAGCCACTCCCGGTACGGTTTACACGGACTTAGAAAGAATACCATGCCGCTCCCGATACGGTTTGCATGGCCGAAGCCACTCCCGGTACGGTTTACACGGACTTAGAAAGAATACCATGCCGCTCCCGATACGGTTTGCATGGCCGAAGCCACTCCCGGTACGGTTTACACGGACTTAGAAAGAATACCATGCCGCTCCCGATACGGTTTGCATGGCCGAAGACACTCCCGGTACGGTTTACACGGACTTAGAAAGAATACCATGCCGCTCCCGATACGGTTTGCATGGCCGAAGACACTCCCGGTACGGTTTACACGGACTTAGAAAGAATACCATGCCGCTCCCGATACGGTTTGCATGGCCGAAGCCACTCCCGGTACGGTTTACACGGACTTAGAAAGAATACCATGCCGCTCCCGATACGGTTTGCATGGCCGAAGCCACTCCCGGTATGGTTTACACGGACTTAGAAAGAATACCATGCCGCTCCCGATACGGTTTGCATGGCCGAAGCCACTCCCGGTACGGTTTACACGGACTTAGAAAGAATACCATGCCGCTCCCGATACGGTTTGCATGGCCGAAGCCACTCCCGGTACGGTTTACACGGACTTAGAAAGAATACCATGCCGCTCCCGATACGGTTTGTATGGCCGAAGCCACTCCCGGTACGGTTTACACGGACTTAGAAAGAATACCATGCCGCTCCCGATACGGTTTGCATGGCCGAAGCCACTCCCGGTACGGTTTACACGGACTTAGAAAGAATACCATGCCGCTCCCGATACGGTTTGCATGGCCGAAGCCACTCCCGGTACGGTTTACACGGACTTAGAAAGAATACCATGCCGCTCCCGATACGGTTTGCATGGCCGAAGCCACTCCCGGTACGATTTACACGGACTTAGAAAGAATACCATGCCGCTCCCGATACGGTTTGCATGGCCGAAGCCACTCCCGGTACGGTTTACACGGACTTAGAAAGAATACCATGCCGCTCCCGATACGGTTTGCATGGCCGAAGCCACTCCCGGTACGGTTTACACTGACTTAGAAAGAATACCATGCCGCTCCCGATACGGTTTGCATGGCCAAAGCCACTCTCGGTACGGTTTACACGGACTTAGAAAGAATACCATGCCGCTCCCGATACGGTTTGCATGGCCGAAGCCACTCCCGGTACGGTTTACACGGACTTAGAAAGAATACCATGCCGCTCCCGATACGGTTTGCATGGCCGAAGCCACTCCCGGTACGGTTTACACGGACTTAGAAAGAATACCATGCCGCTCCCGATCTGGTTTGCATGGCCGAAGCCACTCCCGGTACGGTTTATACGGACTTAGAAAGAATACCATGCCGCTCCCGATACGGTTTGCATGGCCGAAGCCACTCCCGGTACGGTTTGCACGGACTTAGAAAGAATACCATGTTTCCTGATAAACGAAGTCTTTATTCATACTCTTCGGCTGTAAGCCTAGGGAAAAGTGACTTACACATAATAACGCCGAAGGCGCTCAACATTCCAGGTGCGAGGGAGAGGCTGGCCCGAAAGGGTCTCCAACCGATAAGCTCCACGCCTGATCACCTCCCTGACCCGATAAGGCCCCTCCCAGTTGGGGGCAAGCTTTCCTGAGGCTTCGGCTGGTTTGGAAGCATGAGCGTTCCTCAACACGAGGCTCCCTACTTCAAAGCATCGGGGCTTTACTCGAGTGTTGTGGTACTTCGCCATGCGCTGTTGATAAGCTACCAGCCGGATACGAGCCTTGTCTCGGGTCTCTTCAATGAGGTCCAGGTGGTCTTTCAGACCTTCTTCGTTGGCCTCCGGATCGTAAGCAACGACCCTGGGAGAGGGAAGGCCGATCTCCACCGGAATAACGGCCTCTATGCCATAGGCCATGCGAAAGGGAGTTTCGCCGGTGGGGGTTCGGCTTGTCGTCCGATAAGCCCACAGAACACTTGGCAGCTCCTCTACCCATCGGCCCTTAGCTTCGTCGAGGCGGGTTTTCAATCCCTGTAGGAGGCTTCGGTTAATGACTTCGACTTGGCCGTTTGTTCGAGGATGCGCCACCGAAGTGAATTTGTGGAGTATGCCGAAGCTGGCGCAGTTGTCGCTGAACCGCCGGCTGTCGAACTGCTTCCCATTGTCAGAAATGATGGCCCGAGGGATGCCGAACCGGCAAATGATGGACTTCCAGACGAAGTTCCAAGCATTGTTATCGGTTATTGCCGCGAGGGGTTCGGCTTCGACCCACTTAGTGAAATAATCTACCGCCACGATGAGGAATTTTCTCTGGCCGGTGGCGACGGGAAAAGGCCCCAGGAGGTCGATCCCCCATTGAGCGAAAGGCCAGGGGTCGGATAAGGGGGTCAGAAGGGAGACTGCCTGGTGGATGAGGGAGCTATACCTCTGGCACTGGTCACATTGCCGGACGAGGGCTAAGGCGTCCTCTCGGAGCGATGGCCACCAGTAGCCTTGTCTTAGAAGCTTGTGAGCCAAGGCCCTTCCTCCCGCATGCGCTCCGCATACCCCTTCATGGACTTCTTTCGTGGCGTAGTCGGCTTCAGCTGGGCCGAGGCACCGCAGCAGTGGTCGGCCGAAGGATTTCTTGTACAGGGCCCCGTCCAGAAGAAGAAAGTGGGATGAGCGCTGTCGAATGCGCTTTGCCTCCTTCGGATCTGGCGGGACTTCTCCTTGGAGAAGGAAAGCGACGAGGGGGGTCATCCATGTCTCGGCCTCGGCCTCGGCCTCGGCGACTAGCATGGCTTCGGTTTCGCCGAGGCTTGGTTCGGCGAGCTCTTCGATGAGGATCATTCGGCCTCCCCCCCCGTCTTGAGTTGACGCCAGCCGGGAAAGTGCATCGGCTCGGGCATTCTCGGCTCTCGGGATCCTCACGACTTCATAAGAGTCGAATTGGGCGAGGATTTTGCGAGTCACCTGGAGATAAGACGCCATCATTGCGTCCTGAGCCTCGTACTCCCCGGAGATGTGGCTGGCGATCAGCTGGGAATCGCTGAAGGCCTTCAGGTTCCGGGCGCCGAGCTTCTTTGCGGCCCGGAGGCCGGAGATGAGAGCTTCATACTCGGCGGCATTGTTGGTTGCTGGGAAGGAGAAGCGCAGGGCGTACTCCGTGACGACCCCTTCGGGTGATGCCAGGATCCATCCGGCGCCGCTGCCCGTAGAGCACGCGGAGCCGTCTACGAAGAGTCGCCATTCGTCTGCTGGCGCGGGAGCCGAAGTAGCCTCGGCTTCGGGCGCGTTGGGTACTGGCTGAGGCGCCCCGGAGGCGCCAGGGGTAAGTTCGGCGATGAAGTCTGCCAACGCCTGGGCTTTTATTGCTACGCGAGGAGCGTAGGAGATATCGAACTCTCCTAGCTCGATTGCCCATTTTGCCAGCCTGCCGGACACCTCTGGCCGGGAGAGGACTTGCCTCAGGGGCTGGTCGGTGAGGACCTTCACGGAATGGGCCAGAAAATAGGGCCGGAGCCTCCTTGCGGACGAGACAAGGGCCAGAGCCAACTTCTCCAGGGCAAGGTACCGGAGTTCTGCTCCTTGAAGGGCTCGGCTGGTATAATAAACCGGCTTCTGAATGCTTTCTTGCTCTCGGATGAGGACGGCACTGAGAGCCGTCTCGGAGACCGCAAGGTATAAGCTCAGGGGTTCCCCGGGAACTGGCTTGGATAAGATGGGGACTTTGGAGAGGTAGGCCTTCAGCTGGTCGAAGGCTGCTTGGCACTCTTCCGTCCACTCGAAGTTGTTGGCCTTCTTCAGTAGCTTGAAGAAGGGGAAACAATAGTCGGCCGTCCTTGACATGAAACGACTGAGGGCTGCGATCCTCCCATTCAGCTTCTGTACTTCTTGGATGTTTGCCGGGGGGCGCATCTGCATGATGGCCGAAATCTTCTCGGGGTTGGCTTCCACCCCACGGTGGGTGACCATGTAACCGAGGAACTTGCCGGAGGCTACCCCGAAGGCGCACTTGGCCGGATTCAGCTTTATCTTGTACCGCCTAAGGGCGGAGAAAGTCTCGGCTAGGTCGGCCAAATGCTCTGCAGCGATGCGGCTCTTGACCAACATGTCGTCTATGTAGACCTCCATGTTTCGGCCCAGCTGCGGAGCGAACACTTTGTTGACCAGGCGCTGGTATGTCGCGTCGGCGTTCTTCAGACCGAAGGGCATTCGGGTGTAGCAGTACAGGCCCAAATCGGTCGTGAAGCTGGTCTTACTCTCGTCATCCGGATGCATCCGGATCTGGTGGTAGCCCGAATAGGCGTCGAGGAAGCTTAAGAGCTCGTGGCCGGAAGTCGCGTCCACCACCTGGTCTATCCGAGGCAACGGAAAGCTGTCCATCGGACAGGCTTTGTTGAGGTTGGTGAAGTCCACGCACATACGCCACTTGCCCTCTTTCTTTGGCACCATGACCACGTTGGCGATCCACTCCGGATGATGCACCTCTCGGAGGTGTCCGGCGTCCAGCCCCTTCTGCACTTCGGCTTGGATGGCGGTTCTCCTTTCTTGATTGAAGGTGCGCCGCTTCTGCTTTACTGGGGGCTGGTTGGGATCGGTGTGGAGACGGTGCTCGGCTACCTCCGGGTCAACCCCGGGCATGTCCGACGGAGACCAGGCGAAGACGTCTTGATTCTCTTTCAAAAACTCGGTAAGCTTCTCTGCTTCAATCTTTTCCAGGCCGGAGCCTATCATCAGGACTCGTCCCTCGCCTCCCGGAACAGGGACGGCGAGGAGTGCTTCTCCCGGAGATGCCTCGGCTGATGACTCGATCGTCAGGGTTTCGGCTGCGGTCTTCCCCTTGACCGAAATCATGTAGCACTGCCGGGCCGCTTCTTGGTTCCCTTTGGCCTCGCCTATTCTGTGGCTGGTATGAAACTTCAGCTTCTGATGGAAGGATGATGGCACGGCTCCGACCCCGCCGATGAGCCTTCGGCCGAATATGGCGTTGTAGGCTGACTCGATCTTTACAACGGCAAAGTCCGTTTCAACGGTTAATTGCCGGGGGGCGGAGCCTAAGGTTACAGGAAGCCGGACAATACCCTCTACTTGGCAGGGCGAGCCGTTAAAACCGAAGAGGGGGCCCCGGTGAGGCTTCATATTAGCCTCACTCAATCCCATCTTCTCAAAACAGTCGTAAAACAAGATGTTCGGGGCACTTCCATTATCCACAAAGATTCTATGTACATCATAGCTATTTATTACAGCATTAACGACGAGGGCATCATCATGAGGGACCTGAACATCAGTCAGGTCCTCGGCGCCGAAGGTGATGTCTTCCAGACGAGGTCGCTTCGGCTCGCCGTCAACCGCCGCTATGGTGTTGCGCTGCCGCGGCCTTGATCCCTCCCCGGGCCCTCCGGATATCATCATGATAGACCCAGAGCTGGGTCTTTGATGGGATGATTCTACCGGGGCCGAGGTGGCTTTTGGCGGAGGAGCGGCTTCTATTGCCGGGGGTGGTTGTTGCCTGGGCGCTGCAGGGACGTCCCGGTTCTGCTGCGGCGGCTGCTCCCGCCGATACTGCGGCAATCTCCCCTCCCGGATGATGCGGTCGATTTCTTCCCGGAGCTGTCGGCACTCGTCCGTCGTGTGGCCGATCTCTCGGTGATATTCGCAGTATCTGCCGGGGTCCCTTCGGCGAGGATCGGTCTTGATGCGATCAGGCCGCCGGAGCATGCCCTTCACCTCCATGAGCATTCGGGAAGGGGGAGCAGGTAAGGGTAGGTACCGCGGCTGCGGGTCCCGTCGCCTCTCCTTGTCCCAATCCTCCCGGCGATAGCGCTTTCGGGAGGGCTCTTGGTCCTCGGACCGAGGTCGGACCACCGGGGGAGCAGGTGCCGAGGTGGCTTCGGTTGCGCCTTTGCCCCTGGACAGCATCAGGGCCTCTCGGTTGATGTACTTATGGGCCCGGGCCACGAGGTCTTGGAAGGAGCAGGTAAGGGGGATGGCGCTTTCCGATGGAGCCGAGGAGCCCCTCGTCCCGGCACCCGCTGATCACGGCCGAGACTGCGATCGAGCTGTCGAGGTTCGGGATCTGGGCGGCCTCGGTTCGGAACTTGGTGAAGTATTCCTGGAGAGTTTCGGTGGGGCCTTGCCGGATGGCCAGCAAGCTGGCGGAAGTTTTGGATTGCCGGGTGGCATCATAGAACTGGTCGATGAACAATTGGCCCAACTGGACCAGGGAGTGGATGGAGTTGGGGGCCAGAGTCTCGAACCAGGTGAGGGCGATTTTTTCAAGGGTGAGGGGGAAAAGACGGCAGCGGACTGCCTCGGAGATCCCTCGGACCCGAAGATAAGTGTTAAATCTCTGGAAATGACAGACCGGATCTGTCATTCCGTCGTAGAGAGGGTCCTTCGGCAGCTTGAACTTGGGGGGTACCTCGGTGGCTAGGAGCTCCGCCGTGAATGGGGTCTGCTCCAGGATGCTGCTGGCGAGGGGCGCCCCGTGAGGCCGAGACACCATCTGCTGCATCTCTTTGCGCATCGCCATCAGCCGCCGGTCCAGGTCCGGGGCGGTCGAGGTGGCGACGGATTGCCCTCCGGTTCGGGCCGGACGGTACTCCGACGAAGCATAATCCTGCTCCGTCAGGCGATCAGCGCGAGGAGCTCGGACAGGTAGCGTCGAGGGCTCGCTGCGCGTCTCCGCGGTCTCGTTGGGAGGAACCGGCGCAGGCGCCGGCCGGAACCGGGCATCTTGTACTGGGTAGAGCGGGGGGAGCGGCGCCTGCTGAGGAAGCTGTCCCATCAGCCCCATGCGCTGGGCGATGGCGGATACCATCTCCTGGAGAGGCGCTAGGGACGTGACGGCAGCGGCCAGCGTTGCCACTTGCTGCTGGAGCACCCCCACTCGGTCTTCCGAGCCGAGAGACTCCGGTATGGTCGGCAGAGGCAGGCTCGGCGGGGCAGAAGGTGCGCCTTCGGAAGGCAGCATCTGCGCCGAGGCCTCCCGCGCTTCTGCTTCGCTTTGTCCGGATCGTCGGGTCACAGGTCGCTGAGACATGACTTGTTTTGTTGGTTTCCCATAGACGGCGCCACGTGATGTAGACTGGATCTATCACGACCGGATTCCGAGGCTGGAACCCGAAGAAGTGGATCCGAAGCCGGTTCGGATCGGTGTTACTGAGGCCCGACGGGGATCCGGAAGGCCGAGGAGGCGCAGGCGAAGACGAGGGTCCGAAGGCCAAAGGGCGCTTCTGTTGGTGCAGGCTCGTCTCCGGGAAGTCGGGGCCGAGGCTCCTTCGGCGCGCGAAGGGGCGGCGCGGATGAAGCTCCTTCTGGCTGTATTGCCGACAGGCGATGAAGCCGAAGCCGACGGTCTGAGGCCGGAAGGGTCTCGGACTCGGCTTGCTCTTGGATAGTGAGCCCAAAAGCCCTTTTTGTCGGATGAGGGGACAGCGCGGGGCCGAGTCTCCCGTCGCGGGGCAGCCGTCGCACGGCGTCGAGACCAGGGAGAGGAGTCCGAGGTCGGCGGCCGAGACCGACTCGGGAAGGTCGGCGATGATTCGAACTGAGCTCCTGCAGGAGGGAAAGAAGAAGAAACCGGTCAGCAGGAGTCCCGGGCTCTGGCCCTTAGGAACCCCCTCCGACGGTCAAGTTAGCTTCTGAAGATGATTCGATTCAGAAGGCAAGAAGTAGCTTTAATGCTATTTGGACCGTAGTCCTTAAGGGTCTCGGAGGCAAAGAGTTGCATACCTTTGGCAATAAATAGCGGTGTATTTATAGCAGAGGATAGAGGTTGGTTAACGGTGGTAGCCGATATACGACTATGTTTGGGCTTACTGGTAAACCGCCATAGTGCCTGATCCGCCACCGGAGTGGGCCGGACTCGGCTATCGGGCCGAAGGGGGTTAGGCCGCCGATGGGCCGAAGCCTGCTGGGCCTAGGGCTGCCGCGCTGTTCCCGGGCCGTAGGCTGATGGGCCGCTGACGGGCCGAAGCCTGTTGGGCCGAGAGCAACGGTGCCGCTTATGGGGCCGAGGGCTGCTGGGCCGCTGATGGGCTGGAGGCTCCCGGAGGGCCCGATACTGCTGCTGTTGGGCTGAACGGGGTTTGGGCCTGCTCTAATGGGCCGAATCGGATTCTGCCTCATCAGCTGGATATCTATTTCTGAAGTGAGTTACCGTCTAACTCATTTCAGTAATTGATCGTTGCTAGCCGTTAGTGTGTGCCGTTAACGGTTAATAAGACCGTTAATATGTTAACATGTTTAATACTCGTCAATGTGTTAACATCTCAGTAGGATAACATGTTAGCATCTTGATTGTTAAGATGTTAATATAAGGATGCAATCATAAGATTAAAATTAAAAAAAGTTGACAACCGATTATGAGGAGGAGGTGAAAAAATAACTTTTTTTTCGTAGAGTAGAAAACCACAAGAAAACTGGACCTATTTAGAAAAAAAAAACAGCATGCTTTTAGTGAATATGAAATTAAATTATACTTAAACCATATATTTTTAAATGACGAGTGATGAGGCAGAATCCGATTCGGCCCATTAAAACAGGCCCAACACAAATCAGTCCAACAGCAGCAGTAAGAAGCCCCCTGACAGCCTTCGGCCCGTTAGCGGCCCAGCGGCCCTCAGCCCAGTAGGCTGTCCAGTGGTCCTCGGCCCGTCTGCGGCCCAGCAACCTTCGGCCCATTAGCGGCCCGATAGCCTTCGGCCCGTTAGCGGCTCAGCAGCCCCTCGGCCCAGCAGGCTCCAGCCCACTAAGCGGCAGCGGCCCTACCCCCTTCGGCCCAATAGCCGTATCCGGCCCACTCCGGTGGGAGGGTTAGGCACTATGGCAGTTTACCAATAAACTCAGAACATAGTCCTATATCGGCTGCCACTGTTAAGCATCCTATATCCTCCGCTATAAATACACGGCTATTTATTACCAAAGGTATGTCTTCGTAACCCCAAGGACTACAGTCCAAAAAGCATTAAAGATGCTTCTTCCACCTCTTTGACTTCTGAATCGAATCATCTTCAGAAGCTAACTTAACCGTCGGAGGGGGTTCCTAAGGGCCAAAGCCCGGGACTCCTACTGACTGGTTTTTCTTCTTCTCTCCCTCCTACAGGGGATCGGTTCGAATATTTGCCAACCTCCCCGAGTCGGTCTCGGCCACCGACCTCGGACTTCTCCCTCCGGTCTCGACGCCATTCGTCGGCTGATCCCAAGGTGCTGTGAGTGCTTAGAATGACCGTGTGATTATTATGAAAAATTTAGGTTATTTAGTGTAAAATAAACCTATTAAAAACAGCAACTAAGTGCAGTGATCGCCAGAAACTTTTAACTAAAAAGTTCCAAAAGAAGTATGATCGCCTACCTGTTTAAACGCGGAAGATATGGAGTCCTTGGTTCCCCTTCCTCAGCCGGCTGAAGAAAGAGAGCCCTTCTTTGCTTTTTGTTCTTGCTGCTGAATTTGAAATTTGAGGTTGAGGTTGAGGTTGAGGATCGTCCAAAAATCCCTTTTGACTTGTGCTTTATTTGCTCCTTTTGATTCTCTCGTTGTTGTTGAGTGCAGCAGGAATAGAAAGAAAAGGAGATAAAGAAACAATGATGAGAATTTAAACAAAAGCAGTATCTATTCTAATCATGATGCTAAGCATGCAATTAAACAGCAAACTTACTTGTTGAGTGGCTTTTGAAACCCCTTAATCAAGTAGGTTTTGAAGAGAATGAATGTGTTGTGTGTGTTTGCATGAAGTGAATGCTGAAGAATGTAAAACTAAAATGAAATTGCAGATATGAAAAATTTATGTCCAATTGTTGAATTCTTGAATGGATGAAGACTCTTGAAAAGACGCCGACTTCTGGAAACAGCAGCGCTTCAGCGTTCCGACGTTGTTGCTTTGATCTTCAATTCGCTATCGCTCCAGTAATTCAACTCAAGATTATGTTCTCTCTTTTTTTTTTTTTTTCAACATGTAAGGTATTTATAGACTTCTTCTGCGTTCGTGATTAACATAGAAAAAACTCCGAATTTATCCATCTTAACCGACAGATAAATACTGATTAATTCATCTTTATCTGTAATTATCTAAAACGCGTCCACATTGGCTGACACATTTCAAATTAATTAAGATAAGGATAAATATCCGGGAAAAATTTATCTTTATCTTTATCAGGTAAAACGCGTCCACATGTGTAGACGTCTTTTACACTAATTAAGATAAGGATAAACATCCGGAAGAGAAGTTAAAATAGCTTAGGAAACCTAAAACGCGTCAACTCTCACAGACGCCTTTTAGCTAATTAATCAATTGATTAAAATTCAAATTTAAACGTTAAAATATGAATAAAATCTAAATAGCGTCTACACAGGTCGACGTCTTTTAGACTTCTTCATATTTTAACTGAAATTTGAGCTAAAATCAATTTAATTGATTAACTTAAACATGTCTGTTAAACCCGACACTCAAAAATATTAATAAAAATTAATTAATGATTAAATATTAGACTATTCTGAGGCATTATTATATGATATGAAATTTACTCGAAATGATGTCAAAATTAGCGTGTCTACAGGTGCTTTGGCTCCGCCCCGCGTCGGCTGTTCCTCATCCGGAGGAGCTTCGGCCACGCCTTCCGCAGGCTAGCCGACATCCAACCGAGCGACCCTCGGCTTCGGATCTTCAGCCTCGTCTCCGCCCTCGCCGCACTCCGGATCCCCGTCGGGCCTCTTCTCCGATCCAGCTCCGGATCCTAAACTTCGGATTCCAGCTTCAGAATCCGGTCGTGATAGCTTCGGCTACATAACGTGGCACCGTCTGTGGGAAACAAGCAAATAGTCATGTCTCATCTGTAGACACGCTAATTTTGACGTCATTTCGAGTAAATTTCATATCATATAATAATGCCTCAGAATGGTCTGATAATTAATCATTGATTAATTTTTATTAATATTTTTGAGTGTCGGGTTTAACAGACATGTTTAAGTTAATCAATTAAATTGATTTTAGCTCAAATTTCAGTTAAAAGATTCAGAAATTCTAAAACGTGTCAACCTGTGTGGACGCGATTCAGAAATTCTAAAACGCGTCAACCTGTGTGGACGCGATTTAGAGTTTATTCCTGTTTTAACGTTTAAATTTGAATTTTAATTAATTGATTAATTAACTAAAAGGCGTCTGTTAAGGTCGACGCGTTTTAAGTTTCCTAAGTGATTTTAACTTCCCCTCCGGATGTTTATCCTTATCTTAATTAGTCTAAAAGACGTCTACATAGATGGACGCGTTTTACCTAATAAAGATAAAGATAAGTTTTCCCGGATATTTATCCTTATCTTAATTAATCTGAAAGGCGTCAGCCAAGGTGGACGCGTTTTAGATAATTACAGATAAAGATGAATTAATCAGTAATTATCTGTCGGTTAAGATGGATAAATTCGGAGTTTTTTTAAATGTTAATCGCGAACGCAAGAAATGCCTATAAATACCCTGCATGTTGAAGAGAAAAAGGGAGAACAGAATTAAGTTGAGTTGAGCCATAGCGTTATAGCGATTTGAAGATCGAAGCAACAACGTCGTAACGCCGGAGCGCTGCCATTTCCAGAAGACGGCGTCTTTTCAAGATCTTCATCCTTTCAAAGGCTTCAACCAACTGGGCATAAGTTTTTCATTACTGCATTCATTTCATTAGTTTCATTTTTCATATTCACTTCATGCAAACACACACCACAGCATAATCTTTCAAAAACCTACTTGATCTAAGGGGTTTCAAAGCCATTAAAACAAGTGAGTTTGCTGTTTAAATATGCTTAAAATCATGATTAGTTCAGATACTACTTCTATTTAAATTCTCATCATTAGTTCTTCATTTTTTTGTTTTTTTCTATCTCTGCTGCACTCAACAACAACAACAAGAGATCAAAAGTGGAAATCAAACACAACTTCTGGACGATCCTCAACTTCAAATCCACAGCAAGAACAAAGAAACAAAGAAAGGGCTCTCTTTCTTCAGCCGGCTGAGGAAGGGGAACCAAGGACTCAATCTTCCGTAGTTTGAAAGGTAGGCGATCATACTCTCTTTTGAAACTTTTTAGTTAAAAGTTTCTGGCGATCACTGCACTTTAGTTGCTGTTTTTAATAGGTTAGTTTACACCTAAACAACATAGATATTTCATGATAATCACACGGTCATTCTAAGCACCTACAGCTTTTTTGGCGATCACGGTGGGACCTGGTCTCGCCATCTTTTAGTTTCCTTTTGTTCTTGCTATCATCATATCGGGCACCCACGGTGCACCACTTGTGTCTCTGGACACGTCCTCACCAATTGGTGAGTGTTTAGTTTAATTGATTTCCCTCGTGCACCACGTGCACACCCCAGTGGCAAGATCTTGCCCCCCCTTGATTAACTCAAAAAGCTGTTTTTGTGATAAAAATGATGTGTGATTGATTGTTTTTCTAGTTGTTTAGTTAGTAAATCATCCTGTTTAAAATCTGAAACTAAAAAATCTTTGCATGAGTCGATTGTTTACTGCATTTTACCCTGTTTAAGGAGGATTCGACACAGAAAATCCTTCTGGAAATCTGTTTCTGCGAACTAAAAAGCGTCCAGGAACAGCGACGCGTTTCAAAACCGCGTCGTCACTCCTAGACGCCTTTTAGCCTCCAGGCTTTCTCTGCTGTTTGCATCTCTTTCTGCGAAATAATTAAGTTCTGTGTTGAATAGCGTCGACCATAATAGACGCTATTCAGACAGTTTTTAGTTATTTTCCAGGCTTTCTCTGCTGTTTGCATCTGTTCTCTGCGAGAGAATTAAGTTCTGTTTTGAATAGCGTCGACCATAATAGACGCAATTCAGACAGTTTCTTAATTATTTTTCAGTTTCCAGATTTCTGTGGTTGAGTGCTAGCTACCCATTACTTTATTAAGCATTAGAGGCCATCCAGGTCGCAGGACATACGCATTGAGGCTAATCCCTCCTCTTCTTAGGAACACATTACTCGACGTCAGCAACTCTCTCTGATTGGGTTGGTCCCTTGATCAGACTAGAGAAGTTGACGTTGAGACCTCCATAAGTCCCCAAAATCAAGGTATTCCTCCTTGATCATCGGGCTGGTTGTACCAATTGAAGTCCCGGTTAGATTCTGAAAGCGTTGTGAGAGAAAGCCCTAGAGAATAACGGTGGAAATCGAACTGAAACTAGGATCCTTTCCCTGAGCGAAATTGTGGTTTAATCCAATCCAAATAACTCAACAAGGAATCCTAAAATCACGTTAAGCATCCACTTGTTTGATTAATCTCTGTACAACTTGTTTGATTAAATCTTTGAAAAGGGAATCTAACATCATGTTGCTACGATCAGGTAGGGACTTGAGTGTGGCTCCAGACGCCATGATTAATTACGAGGGAGATGCTAATGCCCCTCGGAATTCTGAGTACAATTATGAGAGTGGGAGAGATGCTGATGCCTCCCGTAGTTCTATCCCCATTCCGTATCGTCTAGATGGGAATGTTCGGACACCTCTTTTGCCTCCACGTGATCAATATCCTGATCCTCTTCCGCATGAATATGCGATCCCTAATCCTGATCTTGAGGGGGACATGAACCAGAATGATCCCTCATCCTCTGATCCTATGGATCTCGTTAATGCTCTGGGAGTTCTTGCCTCTCGACTGGACCCTCAGCAGTTCGAGGCGATCCAATCTATTTTGAAGGGGAAGGCACCTATGCAGCCTGCCGAGCCGAACCCGGTGGCTCCCCCTGCTGTTCCTCAGCAACCTTCTTTTCCTCCTCCTTATATCCATCAGGCCGTTGAGGGCCTTCATATTACTTCTCGGCCAGCTGGGCCGCAGCTTTCATCATCTAGGCAACCGGCTAGACCGCAAACGCCTACTTATCAAAATGCCCTCGGGCATGGCGGAAGCGCTGCCGGACCTCCCCTCTATTGTCCACCCTGTCCAACGTACTCTAGGCAGCAGGCCTACCAAGTACCTCCTCCTCCTCCTCCTCCTCAAGCAGATCTGACCACACAAACGCTGTTGGCCAAAATGGAGCGCATGGATGAGCAGTTCAACAATCTCCAGAAGATGATGGGGGTTAAAGCTGTGCCAGAAATCAATTTACCGAGCCTGCCAGTGTTCCATCTGCCACCCTCTGAAATGCCAGTGTATCGAAAGTATAACGGTACTGGTAACCCCTTCACACATCTGAAGGAGTTCATGTATGAATCCTCTTTCTGGCAGAATGATAAGAGGTCATTGGCTTTCTTGTTCAGGAGATCCCTAGAGGGACCAGCCCTCGAGTGGTTCTTTTCTTTGGAACCCTCCGAAGTAGAGGATTACAGTATCGTTTCACGCAAATTCATCCAACGATACCAGGACAGAGTTGCACCCTCCTTGTCTATCACGGACCTCATTGCAGAAAAAATGAAACCGGATGAGGAGTTTGTCAGTTTCGCTGACAGGTGGCGGGGCCTGGCTGAAAAAGTAAAAGATCACTTGTCTGAATCTGAACAAGTGAAAATGTTAATTTCTAATGCCACCCCCCAGTTCAAGCTCGTCCTCTCCTTGAACAATTTGACTAACATGGCAGAGCTCTATGAAAGAGCACGGTACTGCCAGAATGCTTTCAAGGACGCTACATTCTCTAGCGTCTTTGATCCTCATAGACCTAGCAGACCTCCGCCTCGGAAGCCTGCAGTGCCGAATTCTCCCAGCACAGGTCCGACTACTGAGGGCACGCTCTCTCATGAGCAAGTGAGTACCATGAACAATAACTCGCCCCAGTTCGTGAGGAGTCAGCAGCAGTACCAGAGGCCACAGCAGCAAGGGTACAGACAGCAGCAGAACCCCCAGTACCAACAGCAGTATCAGCGGCCCCAGCAGCCGAATCAGAATCAAAACCAGCAACAGCTACAGCAACAGCCGCAACGGCAACAGCAGTATCAGCAGCAACAACAGCCACAGTACCAGCCGCGCGCACCGCCGGCGTACCACAATGTCCCTCCTCCTGGTGATTACAACCAGCAGAGGAGACCTCCAGGCCCGAAGAGGGCAGAATATCCGGCACTCCCAGAATCCTTGGCCGATATCTTTAGTGCTTTAATGGCGGCCAATGCCTTAGTTTTGCCAAGGGAAAAGGCCGTCTGGCCTCAAAATGCCGATACGTCCAGGTATTGCTACTTCCATAGGCAACCTGGGCATACCATCGACACCTGCTTCCAATTCAGAGATTATATTCATGATCTCAACGAGCAGGGCGGCATAGATTGGGAGGAAATGAAGAAATACATAACAGCCCTGAAGGCGAGAAGACCGCAGCAGCAACAGCAGCAGCAAGCAAGACCACCAGCACAAGCAGCAGCACCACCCAACATGGGCATAGTGCAGAATCCGCTCCCGGAGCACCAGAATCAGAACCAGGTTGCTCCCATTCTAACGAACAGCCAGTCTGAGGCTGGTCGTGGGCAACAATGGAGGATAGAGGACTCTTCCTCTCTCTACTCAACGGGTCACGTTCAAAGTACCGCAGAGCGATTACCACGCCGCACCATCCACATACCCAGACCACAACCCGTCACCATCACCCCTCTACCCACACCCACATATCATTCGCCCTCATCCAATAACCCACTACCACTACCCACCTTCCTTAGACCCATTGCGCCCCGCACTCCTACGCCTCCATCATATACCCCTCCGCAAACCAATAACGCGCCCCTTTTACCATCTAGGCCATTATTACGCGTACCATTTCCTACTTCACCCGCTACCACTACCACCTACCCAGATATGCCCCAACCATCCAAACCATTACTACGCGTACCATTCCCCACTTCGCCAACCACTTACCCATCTACCATCCAACCATCTAGGCCTTTAACCCGCACCGCGCCATCACCACCTAACCCTATGCCATCACCACCTAACCCAACGCCACCACCCACGCATCAACCCTCCGCACCGCTTACGCCACCCAACTCTGCGGTACTCAAGTTGTCACCCGGATCCTCCACGGTCGAGGAACACGCGCTCCGGAGTGGAAGGATTTTCAACAAGGTCTTTCCTCAGTCCACAGTCAGAGACGGTCCATCGCAGCCGACTGAGGAAGCCCATAATGAAGAGAGTGCACCAGGCACTCAATACGACTTGTTGAAACATCTGGACAAAACACCGGCACGGATCACTGTACTGGAATTGATTAAAAGGTCCAAGATTCACCAAGAAGCTTTAATGGAATACCTACAGAAGGTGATGGTCAATGAAGACGTGCCGGTAGAGAAGATTGCAGCACTACTAGTTCCTCAGGGGGATCAGCCCTCAATTACATTTCACACATCGGAACTAGCACCGCCAGCCGCCAGAAGCATGGCTCTGAGCATCACGGTCAATATCTGCAAAAAGGCCGTGGATGCATGCCTGGTTGATACAGGGGCTTCAATTAATGTTTTACCTCCGAAGACCCTGGAGCTATGCGGTGTGCCCAAGGAAAAATGGCTGCCAAGCCCCATCTCAGTTACGGCATATGACAATTCTACCCGTTCCCCTCTGGGAATGGTTTATTTAAAGGTGGAGTTAGGTCCAGTAAGTCATGCAGAGGTTGAATTTCATATTCTAGAAATCGACCCTTCCATAAATGCCATTCTGGGACGTCCTTATATCAAAACTCTTGAGGCGATTCCTTCTACGAATCACCAATGCCTCAAATTCCCTTACAAAGGACGAATCATTAAAGTGACGAGCATGCCGATCCTTGCTGCTGCTCATACCTTGAATATTAAATCTGCTGTTTTACCTGGCCGACAACCTTTTCTGTCGGTATTACAGGTCTACCGTCTAGTGGCTGATCCTTTGAAAGCCGCTACCATTTCTCCATACCCATTAAATGCTATCAAAAGGGGGAAGTGCATGAGTACCCCAGGATGGAGAATCATGATGAAGAACGGCTACGAGCCTGGGAAAGGTCTGGGCACACAATTGCAAGGCAGGACCACTCCTGTTAAAAATCATCGGGCAGTACCTGGAAGCGGTCTGGGCTATAGGCCAATGAAACTGAAGCAAGACAGGGTTCAGCAAGAAGATGGTCAAGAAATCTTGGAAACAATGTCCACACCACTGAAAGAAGGCCGAGATCCCTTAACATGGACTTTATATACTCACTTTGTGAAAGGGCCCATACTTAGTCACGACAACATGGTGGTCATTACTTCCTGTTTTGACTTCCATGACATATATGGGAGGGATTTGGCCAGACATTGTTCCGAATTACTTACGTACCAATCCTTGGAGGCTCTGCGGCCTATGAAAAGGAGGAAATTCCATGACCCCGAATGCGAATGGTACAGATGGTTCGACCTGAGGGACCTATACATAGCACTGAACAGACTATTCCTGGATCCTGCAGAACCCAAGTGGCCACCGCAGATCGACGAGCTAATTGAGAGCCCTGGCACAATCTTTGACAAGCGGATACTGCTGTCCGAACAAACTGATGAAGGGGAGCCAGATGACCCCTATGAAGCTGGTTATACAACAGATCTGCTATGGAGGGGGACATATCCTTCACATGTCTTCATGCTCCATACTCTTTTCCGTACACTATTCTTGACCCCGACTTGGTCGCGGGTCATAATTGAAGATATTCCACGGGCCCCGCCCGTTATGATAACTCTGTCCCCTCGGGACTTTATTCCACAACCTCCTCTCGACCTAGAGAGGATGTATGATCTAATCTGGGACATATTGCTATATGATCCCTCCAATCCTCTGGCCTTGGTGCCGCTTCCCCCGTCCGATTCTCCTCCCATTTGTATTCATTCTTGCTTTATGTTTAATTCTTTCATTGTCCAAAAAAAAACGCCAATTTTACAACAAATTCTTCCCAAATCATCATCGAGGAAACATCTTACTTGTCCGATTACACCCCATCGCGCGGGTCCGTCGGTCAACATTCTCTCTTAGATCTACTATGTCCCTCCCCACGGGAGGATTCCCCTGTATTTCCACTTGTATCCCAGGATTTTCATCCTGCTTCATCTTCCTTAGGTTATGATAGGCAGTTTAGTGAAGTTAGGGAGTCCAGTTTTAGGCAGGTTAGGCAGTTTAGGAAGTCTAGGAAGCCTAAGGGTAAGCAAATTCCAGAAAGATACCTCCAGGATTTGGCAGATAAATGTTCCTTTTGCTCTTTAATCCCTCAACTTTTAGAAGATCCAATTCAGATGCCAGAAGATTGTACAGATGATGAGTCAGTCAATGATGGGTACGGGGTATATGAGTTAGTGCATGAAAAGGACCCCATTGTTGAAGATGAGGAAGATGATGAGGACGCAGCTGAGGCATATGCCAGTGGAGTGAAGAGATTTGATGAACCTTCAGCTGCCGTCGAAGAGCCCACAAAAGAAATAAACTTAGGGACTGAAGACGAACCTAAGGTTGTCCTCGTCAGTAAAAATCTTTCTGCAGAGGATGAAAAGGCAATGGTACAAGTGCTTAAGGATTATAAGGACACTTTCGCCTGGAGTTATGAGGATATGCCGGGGTTAGACTCATCTTTAGTTGAACACAGGTTAACATTAAAAGATGGAGCTAGTCCGGTCAAGCAGAAATTAAGGCGATTCCACCCACAAATGGCTCTAAAGATGAAGGAAGAGGTCGACAAATTACACAAAGCCAAATTCATTAGAGTTGTCCTTTATCCACAATGGGTGGCCAATATAGTCCCGGTTATGAAAAAGGACGGGAAGGTCAGAATTTGCATTGACTTCCGCGATCTGAACCGGGCGTGTCCTAAAGACGATTTTCCATTGCCTCATATTGATGTACTCATCGATAACACTGCTGGCTATGAGACATTATCATTTATGGATGGATTTTCAGGATACAACCAGATTAAGCTGGCAGAAGAGGATCAAGAGAAGACTTCATTCACAACACCTTGGGGAACATATTGTTATGTCGTCATGCCATTTGGATTGAAGAACGCTGGAGCCACTTATCAAAGGACTATGATGGCAATATTTCATGACATGATGCATATAGATTTGGAAGTGTATGTGGATGACTTATTGGTTAAGTCTAAAACGAAGGCTGAGCACGCTAAAGTTTTGGCAAGGGTATTAGAAAGATCGAGAGAGTATCAGTTGAAGATGAACCCCAAGAAATGTGTATTCGGGGTATCTTCAGGGAAATTGCTTGGATTCATTGTCAGCAAACGGGGAATTGAGATCGATCCCAATAAGGCGAAGGCTATCAGAGAAATGCCACCTCCCAAAAACTTGAAAGAATTGAGAGGATTAATCGGGAGGTTACAATTTATTCGCCGTTTTGTCTCCCAGCACTCACAAAGGTGTAAGCCGTTTTACGAGCTTACCAAGCCAGGAGTCAAATTCAATTGGGACGATAAGTGTCAGGAGGCATTTGATGGATTAAAGGACTATTTGACAAGTCCTCCTGTTTTGAGACCACCATCTCCAGGCAAACCATTGATACTTTATATTTCTGTCCTGGATGATGCAGTGGGGGCTGTCTTAGCACAAGAGGATGAAGAAGGAAAAGAGAGGGCAGCCTGCTATCTCTCTAAACTTCTCAACCCCGCTGAACAGAGATATACGGCGATGGAGAAAACATGTGCAGCATTGGTTTGGGTTGTTCAGAAATTAAAGCATTATTTTCTGGCCCATGAAGTCCATCTCATCGCTAGGATGAATCCGATCAAATTCCTTCTGGAGAAATCTGTTCTTACTGATAGGTTAGCGCGATGGCAAAGCTTTCTATCTCAATTCGATATCATTTACATTCAACAGAAAGCAATCAAGGGCTATGCCATAGCAGAACATCTCGCTCATCATCCCCTTCCTCGATTTGATCCAGTGCGATCAGAGTTTCCGGATGAGGAACTGATGTCCGTAAATGAAATCAGAGATGATATGTGGACTCTGCATTTTGACGGAGCTCTGAATTCTCATGGAAAGGGTATCGGAATCGTTCTGTTATCACCTGAAGGTGTCACCATTCCACAAGCCTTTCAGCTTGATTTTCCAGTCACTAACAACATAGCTGAATACGAGGCACTTCTTGCTGGTCTCGAGGCTGCTCATTTTCATGGTGCCACCAAACTCAGGATTGTAGGTGATAGCCAATTAATTCTTCGCCAAGTGCTGACCAAGTATCGAACTCTTGATCCCAAGCTTAAGCCATATCAAGAACTTACTTCTGCTTATTCAAAGCTTTTCACAAAGTTGATCTTTGTCCATGTTCCTAGAAATCAAAACATCCTAGCTGACGCTCTAGCTTCACTTGCATCTTCTCTTGATTTTCCTATCAGCAAGCAATCTGAATCAATCATAATTCATAGGCGTCTTTCACCTGCCGTGAAAGATCCTTCATTTCTTAGAACTAAAGAGAAGTTGCTGAAGAAATTCAAAGATGGAAGTATCGTGGAGAAAAGAGAAATCATGTTGATAGAACTGTTAGAAGAGATGGATGATGAACAGAAGCCATGGTATTATGAAATTGCAAAATATTGTGAAGATCAATCGTATCCTGAAGAAGCTACAACTGAGGAGAAAAGAGCTATCAGGAGAGTTGCTCAACGATACACCCTAGTTGGGGGAGCACTATATAAAAGAGGTTTTGATGGAGTTCTTCTGAGATGTCTAGACGAAGATGAGCTTTGGAAGGTTATGGAAGGAGCTCATAGTGGAGTTTGTGGTGGCCATGTCAATGGACAGATGCTAGCAAAGAAGATCCTTAGACAAGGATTTTATTGGCCAACCATGGAAGAAGACTGTGTAGGATATGTCCGTAGGTGTGCTAAGTGTCAACTTCACGCCGACAAAATTCATTCTCCTGCATCTTCACTCCATCCTGTTTCTTCCCCATGGCCTTTCTCCATGTGGGCTTTCGACATTATTGGACCTCTTGGTAACCCAGATTCCGGCATCAAGCAAAAATCTTTCATTCTCACGGCAACGGAATACTTTACCAAGTGGGCAGAAGCTGAAGCATACGTGGAGATCAAAGCATCAACCGTCTGCAAATTTGTCATGAAGAACATCATCACAAGATTCGGAATTCCAAGTACCATCGTCACCGACAACGGACCGCAGTTCGTGTCACAGGAATTGAAGAACCTCTGCAACAGGTATAAAATTGCATTGCATCATTCATCTCCTTATTATCCGCAAGGCAATGGTCAAGCAGAGGCAACTAATAAGACTTTGATAAAAATTATCAAAAAGACGTGTAAATCTAACAAATTCGCAGATTGGCCAGAAAAATTGGTTGAGGCTCTATGGGCCTACCGAACTTCAATCCGCACGCCTACTGGGCAAACTCCTTATTCCTTAACATTTGGAATGGAGGCGGTAGTTCCATATGAGATCCTTATACCGTCATTAAGAGTACAATTGAACAAAGAATTCTCTATTGATGAACATCGTTCAGCACTTCTTGCTCAATTGGAACTTTTAGACGAGAAAAGATGGTCAGCTGCTAATCATGCAAAAGTTTATCAAAACAGACTAGCACGTTTTTATCAAAATAAAGTCATTGAACGAAAGTTCAAAGTCGGTGAAATGGTCGTTAAAAGAATTTTTGTAAAACCTGGTGGTCCGCGTTCTAAGCTCCAACCCAACTGGGAAGGACCTTATGTTGTATCACACGCTTATCCTGGTAATGCTTATCGTTTGGTTAATGCAGAAGGAGAAGAGCTAAATCATCCCTGGAATGGTTTACACCTTAAGAAATACTACCCTTAAGTTAAAGAGTCGATCAGTATGGTACAAAGACTAGTGGAATCAGAAAATTTATAAACTCAAATTTCTTTGTTAGTCTGAATAATTAACTTCAAACCCATTACTGCACACACTGACACGTTTGATTCGTGAGTAACAAGAGATGCCAAGTCCTTAAGAATATCAAAAGCTTGACTAAGAGTATAAAGTACAAATCATTCCTTTTAAATAAAATTCTATTTTACACTCGGCCCATGATGTCGGAACGAGGCTTAGAATAGACTACCAAGAATACCCTCCATCTTAGTAGGAGGCCGTCATAAAAAAAATGGGGGAGATCCGTTCCAAAGCAAAGCAAAAAAAGAAAATAATAAAAAAGCAAGGCAAAAAGCCAAATTCAAAATCAAAAGGCCATTACACTACAAATGTTACATCAAGGCCATGAAATGAAACAAAAGGGAACGCAAGGTCGATAAATACCCCGGAAAGAAAATGACCGAACCCCAACAGATATTAGGGTTGGAAAGGGACATCTTTTTAAGTCTCCGAAACCTTCTCATGGGCTTTCTAAATCTGTTCTTCTTTTCTTTCTAAAGAGGTGTACTTCAAGCTTAAAGGATGGCTTAGATTGACTAAGGGTCAAATCATCAAATGGGATCACGAATGGAAACACAAGTTCAAACACGATGGGTTTTAAGTTAAGTTGTTAAAGAACAATTTGGAAATTAAGTTAATAAATGAATATGATCTTTTGATCTAAGTACCATACTGGTCTTTTAGTAAAAAAAAAATGTATATGTCAAAATTCAAAAAAAAATATATATGTCAAAAATTCAAAAAAATTGTATATGTCAAAAATTCAAAAAAAAATGTATATGTCAAAAATTCGAAAAAAATTGCATAGTCAAAATTCAAAAATATATACATTTTTCAAAATTCAAAAAAATATATATATTTCAAAACCCAAACAAAAACGAATATTTCAAAACCACAAAAATATTTCAATTAGCATTTGCTTGTGGCATTTAGTGTGTTTCATTCATTTTATTTTCGGTGAGCATACGTTTGCTTGCATGTTGCATTTTTTGCTTAAGTCTGATTACTCTTATTACCTTTGTTAATAAAGGCTATGCCCCTTGACCATTTATTGAAGGAAAAGATTAATTGACCATTTATTTGGTCAGGCAAGGGGCTAAGCCTAAATATATACTTAACCTGTTTGTTAAGTGATGTACAGAATACAAGACAAGCACAGAAACACAAGATTGAAGCCCAAAATTTTCATGTATTTCATTAGAAAGTGTTTTGTACATAATACATGAAAAAAAAAAGAGAAGATACATGAGCCCTCAAGGCTGGCTCTCCCCTCCGCCCTCGTCCAACTGGCTCTGGGCCTCGTCAGGTGCATCCGGTGCTGGCCCTCGACTAGGAGGTGGAGGTGGCCCCATCGCACTCGGACCTGCCTGACCAGAAGACATGGCGACACTGGCTGTGAAGGCACTGGTTAGACCACGCTCATGGGCACGCTGCCGAGCTCGCTGATATCGCTCCTCCACCATCTTGCGCTCATGCTCCGCGACTGACAGCCGACCCTGAAGACTCTCCAGTCGAAGGCGGTCGCGATCTCTCTCCTCAGTCACAACCTCCAGGCGAATCTGGAGGCGTGCAAAATCTCCAGTGGAGAGACGCGCCACCTGCTCCTCTAGAGCCCGGATCCGCGCAGCATCAGCTTCGGCGCGAGCCGCTGCAGTACGGGCATGCTCTAGCTCCGCTTCAGCCCTCTGAAGGGCTTCCTGAAGCTCGGCAACCTGAATAAAAGTCATTGTTAGTTCAAGGCAATCAAGTAATTAAAATCAAATTCAGAAATGAAGAACTTACCCGAGCAGCACGATCCTCCTCCGCGAGAGAAGCCCGGTGGATGGCGGAGGCAAGCTGACTCTGGAGGTCAGCTAGAGCCGCATCATAGGATGAAGAAGTGGAAGATGAAGCTCCATGAGTAGGAGGAGCCGCCTGGGTGTAGACGGCTCGCTGCACCAAAAGAACACTGTCAGTGGTTAATCGCCAAAATAAATAATTAATTAAAACATGCATTCATATTCATTCATACATACCAGATCGAACAATTCTTTCTGGACTTGTTCTAGCTGGGCCTCCGCATCATGTAGGCGGGCCCGGAGGTTGATGATGACCGCATCGCGTGCATCCTGCAGGTCACGCATTCATACATTCATTCACCAACATAAATCAAGATAATAAAACTAAAGACGCATGAATGCATACTTACATCGAGTGGTCGGAGGAGCCGAAGTTGATCGGCGTAATGGGCCCGGTAATGCTGGAGGTAGCCCTCGCTACTCTCCGCACGGGACTCCACCCGTACGCCGCGGCGGTGCCAATCCTCGTATTGCTCGGGGAATTTCGCACGCCAATCTGTGAGGGCTTGCTTGCCCCTCATGCTTCTCCCGACGTCCTCCGGGACCTCCTCATCGATCCATTCCTGGTGGAGGCCCAAGGTCCTCATCACAAGCCGGAGGCGGAGGGGCTCAATTTCGTTGAGGCAGTGTAGCCACATTTGCCTCCCGAACCTCCTCCTGCCAGCCGTCACCCACGGCTGACCCTCCTCGCCCATACCAAGGTACGGGCGCCAGATCACCTGCATATAGATTAGATGCATTCATATAAATAATTTGCATTTAAACAATAAAAGAATTGCATTTAATAAAATTTTTTAAAAACTCACCAAAAGCTCTGGGTAGTCCAAGAACTGACGGCGGAGGGCCGTCAGCTGATGGTGCTGTGGAGCTGTGTCCACAATTGGCTGCCAACGGCAGGCCAAGGGGACAGCGTCTGGACGAACAATCCTCGCTCTGCCGAGCGGGAAATAATAGTAGCTCCACACCTGTATTCATAAACATATAAGTTAGAAAAAGCATCATATCATATTGCATATCATGAATAAATAATAAAACATTTAATACCTGGAGGAACGGCGAGAAGCCGCTGACAGTAGTCTCGCGGTCCGGAATGACCGCGGATAGATCTGCAAACAAGTGGGCCAGGAGGGCCGCACCCCAAGCGTACTCACCTAAGCTATCTAGGTCATCTAACAAATACAGAAATCTACAGTGGATATGGTCGCCCTTCGTACCGAAGAGCAACCGACCGAAGAAAAAGACAAGAAAGACCCTAAGCTGTCGGTCTACCTCATCTACCTGGCTAGGGTCCCTACAGTAGGTGGCAGAAGACGACTCTGCTAGTCTATCCCTAAACTCCTCCCGGGTCTCGTCAGACCGACGCCGGGGCTCATCTAATCCAAGGGCAGCCTCTACTTCTACCCGGGGAACCATCCTGGACTCCCTGCCTAGGCTAGATACCTCTATCCCTAGTAATGCCTCAGCCAATCCCTGATAATTGGGGTAGGTTACCCCGCTCACAGGTCGGCCCTCTACCCGAAGGCCGGTAATCCTGGCCACATCCTCTAGGGATGGGACCATATGCCCCCATGGCATTAGGAATGCCCGACTCTCCGCATGCCAACGCTCCCTAAGCGCCTGCAGCAGGACCAGATCAAGCCAAAATGGCTCGATGTCCAGTACCTCGCCGAATCCCATCTGGCGCAAACGTGCCTTCTGGAAGTCGGGGAGCCCTCTGTAAGCCCCAACTAGTAGGTCCCATGAAATCCTAGCCCTCATCACCCCCTGCAAATAAAAATATAAAAATAGGGTCAGTAATAAATAAATAAAATAAAAAAAAAACAGGGAAATTCACTTTCTGTCTTGAAAAGCGTCGGCACGCACAGACGTGTTTCAAAACACGTCCACACGACTTGACGCAATTCAATATAATTTTCTACTTAATTATAATTCGGAATTTATAATGAAAGACGTCACCTGGTCTGGACGCCTTTCAAGCCCAGATTCCGGATTCTTTTAAGAATCCCGTTTTCTCCCCTATTTTCTCATCCATTCATCCCACAGGAAGCTTACCGTGTGGAGGTCGCCCTCCTCTTCTTCTTCTATCGCCATGGGTGCCGGTGGAGGGAGCTCCTCCTCCAAGAAAGCCGCCGCCTCCGCAAGAGCCGCCGGAACCTCCTCGGGAACCTCTTCTTCTTGCCTACGCCTCCTTTTAGCTATGATCTTCGTCTTCCCCGAACCTTCACCGCGCTCCATAGTCAAGTTTTCGAGAAGGAGAAGGAAAGATCGCCGGAGCTCGGTCGCCGGAGAGAAAGGGGGAAATTTTTGGAAAAGTGAGGAAGAAAGGGGGCATTCGCGGGTCTGTTAACGAAAAGATGAAAGGCGTCGACTCAGGCTGACGCTTTTTAGGGCGCAAAAGTTCAGGCGGCACTGACAGAGGTTTGAAGTGGAATGAAAGGCGTCCACCTAGGTAGTCGCGTTTCACTATTTTGTCAGAACCGTACACAGGAAAATCATGAAAGGCGTCTTTGTTACTAGACGCATTTCAGGGAATTTATCATGGAATTAATGACAGAATCCTGGAAAAAGTAGGAGAGAGAGTTGAAAGGCGTCAGTATGAAAAGACGCGTTTTTAAACTTAAATCGGGTTTTTGAGGATTAAATTGAATTTCTGGAAAATAATTTTAGTTTGAAAGGCGTCTTTCTGACTGGACGTTTTTTTTTTACATTTTTACAGAACCCGAACTGTTCAATTCTCAGGAAAAATCAGGTTTTCTCTAAAGGAAAAATCATGTGCACTTCACAGAAAGTTGAGGAAAGGTTTTGAGGCATGAAAAAACTTCTTTATTCAATAAAATCCTTTATTACATCATAAAGAAAAGAAAATTACATTCAAGGAAGGATTTCATGAAGACCTTTAAGATAAGGAGATTTCAATCCTTTATCTCTATCTTTAGAGGATCTTACACGGTAACTGAAGCCAAGATTCCATAGAGTGGAAATGATTTGTATGGCTTCATAATCTTCGTCGGATTCCAAGTCGCGCTTCTTGATCGGAAGTGTGGGAGAGAACTCGGGGAATTCACGACGGCCCAAGCTGAGTTGAGTAAGGCACCGATGTGGATTGTACAGCACAAGTTCGGTGGCTCCGATCAACTTGAGATCTGCTCCTGCTGCACGACGCACCCAAACAGGTTTTCCAACGAGAGCAAGCGGAGACGAGTCGAATATGTCGGACGTCATGAGCTTTAAATACTCTCTCCAATCGGCTCGGGTCTTGAGTTTTGGAACCTTGTTGACCATGTACTCATTGAACTTTACAACATTAGCTATGCAATGAATTGGGCTATTCAAGTAGATTTGAGATGGATTCAAAGGCCTTTTTTTGCTATGCTCGAATTTGAAGTTAAGTTCAACCCATAAGGCGAAGAGTAGCATGCATCCATACGGAGGACGGCCCACAGACGCTGCAGAAAGCCCACTGTAGAGATATGCTAAGAGAGCAGTGCTAATGGATTTACCTTCGAAGATTGCGCATATAGCACTAACTTGGTCATCTTCTAAGATGTTATCCTGCGCAGAGAAGAACAAGGCACCGGCTAGGCATGTAACTAAGGCTTTTGTTACATCCTCCGCTTCATCCTCTCTTAGATCATCAATTTCATACAGCGTCCACTCGGCTAGCTTGGTGAGATTGATCCCCTTTTTAGTGAGACATCCTTTGGCCTCTGAAGGATCTTTCATGATAGATGTCAACAATTGTTGACCGGTGATTCTCTCCTTCATCAAAGCTATCTTTTCTTTGTTCTCTTTGGTCTTTGGGAGACCTAAAAGAAGCTCCGCCTCCTCCAAAAGAATTGTGCACTCGAAATCTTGAAAGAAGAACGTGTGAGTTTGGGGATGCCACCACTCGATCAAGGCACCCATAGCCGCCCAATCTACGTTCACGCTCTTGTAATGCTTGGCAAGCACTACGAGACCTTGAAGATTCCACTTGGATATGAACACTTGCATGGAAAGCTTGATGCTTTTTGCAAGTTTACGGATCCAAGGTAAGGAGGTGAACTTCCTTGGGCCAGGAAATATGGGATAGTTCTGAAAGCCAAAAGAAAAACGAAGAACATGATGAGGAACATGAAGAACGTGATGAAGAAAATTGACAAAGAAGTTGATTGAACTTACTTGGAGATTGGGATTTCTTCCATTGAGATGATTCTCCACCTCAGAAAACTGCTCCAAGGACATCTTCATCTTCTTGCTTGAAGAATTCATACTCCCTTTTTCGGAATTCCTCCTCTTTGAAGCTAGAAAACCTTGGAACCTTGCAGAAACCTTGAAGAAAACTCAACTTTGATCTTTGGATTGTAGTGGGATTACTTGAGAACGACCTAAGGGTGTTTATATAAGAGAAATCGCGATCCTAGGAAGACTTTTCCGGATTGGAAAAGGGATGTGCATTGATAGAGTTGGAGTTCGAATAGAGAACAACCAGAAATCTGTTTCTGTGAGTAAAAGGCGTCTAGTATACCTGACGCGTTTCAACTTTAAATGGCGTCTGCACGACAAGACGCATTTTATCAAATCTACTATTTTCCCAAAATTCTGTGGATTTTAATTGAATATTTGTTTGGAACTAATAATTTTGATTGCAAGAAAAATTCTGAGCGAAGCTGGAAATATCAAGAAAATCCCATTGTGGAATTCAAGTCCCGACCGTGGCTAAAAAGACGGTTATTTCTATCCTTGTACTTATTCCATGTAATTACTTTGCATTTGCATTACTATATGATAAGTATTTATTAGAGTATATCAAGGACCTTGTGGTTTTGATGAAACTGGAATTTGAGTTCCCCTTCAACAAAAACAGTGATAATTCCAGAGAATTCTTAATCGCATGGATAGGCCGTTGGATTGTTAATTAGTGGGGACGATGGTTCCACTTTTGTGAAACGGTGCGTGGATAAACGAGCTTCGGCTTAGCACTGAATTACAAGAATTGGTATCTTGACTCATTAATGACAATTTAACAATATTATCCTTGATTAATTTGTATTTTATTTGACTTTATATTTTTCTTTTAGCCCAGCATGCATCATGTAGGACTTTGAAATCAGTGTGAAATAAGAGTTAATTATTGATTAAGTTTCAGACCATTAATCAAATACTCAACATGATATGAAATATTCCATTCCGAATTGAGTATCTTGATTATCTTTGCGGTTCGCTTGAAGATATCCTTGGAATTCTATCCTTGATTGGATTCTTTATCCGATATTCTTGTTTTCTTTTAAGATCCATCATGGCTGTAGCACGTCCACATTGGCTGGCAAACGCTCCCCATGATGAAACCTACAGTGTCTACGACCTGGGGTACTTCCCACTCCGAGGAGGTTGATCGACCTTATTTTATTTCCTTGTATACTTCATCCAGACAGGATTAATTCCATTGACTTCCTTGAGCTATCTTCATTGATAATTTCGAGAAAAATTCCAGTCATGTGATGTTAAGAGCGTGTCTCATCACACCTTGGCATCACCTTTTCAGTACATTCCATTTCATTTCACTCCCTTGCAAAGACGATGCCAAGGTGAGGCAGCTGTAGACACGCTAATTTTGACGTCATTTCGAGTAAATTTCATATCATATAATAATGCCTCAGAATGGTCTGATAATTAATCATTGATTAATTTTTATTAATATTTTTGAGTGTCGGGTTTAACAGACATGTTTAAGTTAATCAATTAAATTGATTTTAGCTCAAATTTCAGTTAAAAGATTCAGAAATTCTAAAACGTGTCAACCTGTGTGGACGCGATTCAGAAATTCTAAAACGCGTCAACCTGTGTGGACGCTATTTAGAGTTTATTCCTGTTTTAACGTTTAAATTTGAATTTTAATTAATTGATTAATTAACTAAAAGGCGTCTGTTAAGGTCGACGCGTTTTAAGTTTCCTAAGTGATTTTAACTTCCCCTCCGGATGTTTATCCTTATCTTAATTAGTCTAAAAGACGTCTACATAGATGGACGCGTTTTACCTAATAAAGATAAGGATAAGTTTTCCCGGATATTTATCCTTATCTTAATTAATCTGAAAGGCGTCAGCCAAGGTGGACGCGTTTTAGATAATTACAGATAAAGATGAATTAATCAGTAATTATCTGTCGGTTAAGATGGATAAATTCGGAGTTTTTTTAAATGTTAATCGCGAACGCAAGAAATGCCTATAAATACCCTGCATGTTGAAGAGAAAAAGGGAGAACATAATTAAGTTGAGTTGAGCCATAGCGTTATAGCGATTTGAAGATCGAAGCAACAACGTCGTAACGCCGGAGCGCTGCCATTTCCAGAAGACGGCGTCCTTTCAAGATCTTCATCCTTTCAAAGGCTTCAACCAACTGGGCATAAGTTTTTCATTACTGCATTCATTTCATTAGTTTCATTTTTCATATTCACTTCATGCAAACACACACCACAGCATAATCTTTCAAAAACCTACTTGATCTAAGAGGTTTCAAAGCCATTAAAACAAGTGAGTTTGCTGTTTAAATATGCTTAAAATCATGATTAGTTCAGATACTACTTCTATTTAAATTCTCATCATTAGTTCTTCATTTTTTTGTTTTTTTCTATCTCTGCTGCACTCAACAACAACAACAAGAGATCAAAAGTGGAAATCAAACACAACTTCTGGACGATCCTCAACTTCAAATCCACAGCAAGAACAAAGAAACAAAGAAAGGGCTCTCTTTCTTCAGCCGGCTGAGGAAGGGGAACCAAGGACTCAATCTTCCGCAGTTTGAAAGGTAGGCGATCATACTCTCTTTTGAAACTTTTTAGTTAAAAGTTTCTGGCGATCACTGCACTTTAGTTGCTGTTTTTAATAGGTTAGTTTACACCTAAACAACATAGATATTTCATGATAATCACACGGTCATTCTAAGCACCTACATCATCGTCCTGTAACCCGACGATCCGGACAAGACGAGGCAGATACGCGGACAGCTTCAGCATAGCTACTTCATTCTGAAGGCGCTCCATCTGCTCCACCACAAGGCACGGCTCTGCCTGTCATACCAGAGTCCCCCGCCCCTGGAGACAACCGGGTGGAGGAACTTCGGCAGTAGGTGGCGACACTAGCCGTCGTCGTAACCTCTCTTGTGCCCCTACAAGATATGGTATCCGCCATCGCCCAGCGCATGGGGTTACTGGGCCAGCTCTCCCAACAAGCGCCGCCTCCTCCGCTTTATCCCGTCCAGGATACAAGGTTCCGATCGGCACCCTCGCAGGTCTTCCCTGACGAGACCGCCACGGCGCGTAGCGAGCCTTCGGCACCGCCTGCCCGAGTCCCTCGCACCGACCGTATGATGACGGAGCAAGGTTATGCTTCGTCCGAATTTCGTCCGGCCGGAACCGGTGGACAATCGGTCACCATTTCAACTGCCCCGGACCTGGACCGGCGGTTGACGGCCATGAGGAAAGAGATGCAGCAGATGGTGTCTCGGTCGTACGGAGCGCCTCTTGCTAGCGCCATCCTGGAGCAAACTCCGTTCACGCCAGAACTCCTGGCTACCGAGGTACCTCCTAACTTCAAACTGCCGAAAGACCCCCTCTACGACGGAATGTCAGACCCGGTCTGCCACTTCCTAAGGTTCAATACCTATCTATCTGTCCGAGGGGTCACTGAGGCAGTCCGCTGCCGTCTCTTCCCCCTCACTCTTGAAAAAACTGCCCTGACCTGGTTCGAGACATTGGCCCCCAACTCTATCCACTCTCTAGTCCAGTTGGGCCAATTATTTATCGACCAGTTCTATGACGCCACCCGGCAGTGCAAAACTTCGGCCAGCCTACTAGCCATTCGGCAAGGCCCTGCCGAGACCCTCCAGGAATATTTCACTAAATTCCGGACCGAAGCCGCCCAAATCCCAAACCTGGACAGCTCGATTGAGGTCTCGGCCGTAATCAGCGGGTGCCAGGATGAAGGGCTTCTCGGCTCCATCGGGAAACGCCATCCCTCTACCTTCCAGGACCTCGTAGCCTGGGCCCATAAATACATCAACCGGGAGGCCCTGATGATGTCCAAAGGCAAGAGTGCAGCCGAAGTAGTACCGGCGCCTGCCCCTCTGGTGGTCCGCCCTCGATCGGAAGATCAAGAACCCTCTCGTAAGCGATATCGGAGGGAGGAGTGGGACCGAGATAAGCGACGGGATCCGCACCCGCGGTACCTGCCGCTACCTGCTCCCCCTTCCCGAATGCTTATGGAGGTGAAGGGCATGCTCCGGCGGCCGGAGCGCATCAAAACTGATCCTCGCCGAAGGGACCCCGGCAAATATTGTGAGTATCATCGGGAGATCGGCCATTCAACTGACGAATGCCGGCACCTTCGGGAAGAGATCGACCGCCTCATCAGAGAGGGCAGACTGCCACAGTACCGGCGAGAGCAGCCTCAGCAACAGCAGAACCGGAACGTCCCTGAGACGACCAGGCCGCAACAACCCCCGGAGAAGGAAGCCGCTCCTCCGCCAAAGGTTACCTCGGCTCCGATGGAAACATCTCACCAGAGACCCAGCGCTGGGTCAATCATGATGATATCCGGTGGGCCGGGAGAAGGATCGAGGCGTCGTCAGCTCAGCTCCACAACAGTAGCGGCAGTTGAGGTCGAGCCGAAGCGGTCTCCTCAAGAAGACATTACCTTCGGCCAAGAGGATCTGACTGATATTCAGGTTCCTCACGACGACGCCCTCGTTGTAAACGCTGTAATAAACAACTATGATGTTCATCGCATTTTCGTTGATAATGGAAGTGCCCCCAATATTTTATTTTACGATTGTTTTGTAAAACTGGGATTGAGTGAGGCTAATATGAAGCCTCACCGGGGGCCTCTATTCGTTTTCAACAGCTCGCCCTGCCGAGTAGAAGGCATTGTCCGGCTCCCTGTAACAATAGGTTCGGCTCCCCGACAATTAACCGTAGAAACGGATTTTGCCGTTGTAAAAGTTGATTCAGCTTATAACGCCATCTTTGGCCGAAGGCTAATCGGCGGGATCGGAGCTGTGCCCTCGTCCTTTCATCAGAAGTTGAAATTCCATACCAGCCATGGAATAGGCGAAGCCAAGGGGAATCAAGAAGCAGCTCGGCAATGTTACATGATTTCGGTCAAGGGAAAAGCTGCGGCCGAATCCCTATCGATCGAATCTTCAGCCGAAGCATCCCCGGGAGAAGAACTCGTCGCCATCCCGGTTCCGGGAGGCGAGCGACGAACCCTCATGATAGGCTCCGGTCTGGAGAAAACCGAAGCAAAAAGACTCGCCGAGTTCCTGAAAGGGAATCTTGACGTCTTCGCCTGGTCTCCAACAGACATGCCTGGGGTTGACCCGGAAATAGCAGAGCATCGGCTGCACACGGATCCCAACCAGCCCCCGGTCAAACAGAAGCGGTGTACCTTCAATCAGGAAAGGAGAGCCGCCATTCAAGCCGAAGTTCAAAAAGGGCTACCTCGGATCCGTGTGCAGCCGGACACCTCCAAGACCTACCTCGGATAGATCAGGTGGTGGATGCGACCTCCGGCCACGAGCTTCTGAGCTTTCTCGACGCCTATTCAGGCTACCATCAGATCCAAATGCATCCGGACGACGAAAGCAAGACCAGCTTCACGACTGATCTCGGTCTGTACTGCTATACCCGGATGCCCTTCGGCCTGAAGAACGCCGGTGCGACACATCAGCGCCTCGTCAACAAAATATTTGCCCCGCAGCTCGGCCGCAACATGGAAGTCTACATCGACGATATGCTGGTGAAAAGCTGCGTCGCTGCAGACCACCTGGCCGACCTAGCCGAAACATTCTCCGCCTTGCGTCAATACAAAATGAAGCTAAATCCAGCTAAGTGCGCCTTCGGAGTGGCCTCCGGGAAGTTCCTCGGCTATATGGTCACTCACCGAGGGGTAGAAGCTAACCCCGCAAAGGTTTCGGCCATCATTCAGATGCGCCCTCCGGCTAACCTCCGAGAGGTTCAAAAGCTAAACAGAAGGATTGCCGCCTTAAGCCGCTTAATGTCTAGAGTGGCGGATTACTGCTTTCCCTTCTTTAAGCTGCGGAAGAAGGCCAATAGCTTCTCCTGGACAGACGAGTGCCAGTCGGCCTTCGAACAACTGAAGGTCTATCTCTCCAAGGTTCTCATCCTGTCCAAGCCGGTCCACAGAGAGCCGTTGTTCCTCTACTTCGCAGTATCTAAGACAGCTATCAGCGCCGTCCTCGTCCGGGAGCAAGATGGCGTTCAGAAGCCCGTCTACTATATAAGCCGAGCCCTCCAAGGAGCAGAGCTTCGGTATCTTGCTTTTGAGAAGCTAGCTTTAGCCCTTGTCTCATCCGCGAGGAGGCTCCGACCTTACTTCCTCGCCCACTCGATAAAGGTCCTCACCGACCAGCCTCTGAAGCAAGTCCTCTCCCGGCCAGAGGTGTCCGGCAGACTGGCGAAATGGGCAATTGAACTAGGAGAATTCGACGTCTCCTATGTGCCTCGGGTAGCAATAAAAGCTCAAGCCCTAGCCGATTTTATTGCCAAGCTCACTCCCGAAGCTCCCTCGGCGTCTCCACCGGAAGTCATTATATCCGAAGCCGAGGATACTTCGGCTCTTACGCCTCCAACCGACGAATGGCGGCTCTATGTCGATGGCTCCGCGTGCTCCATGGGCAGCGGCGCCGGATGGATCTTGGCGTCTCCCGAAGGGGCCGTCACGGAGTATGCGCTACGCTTCTCCTTTCCAGCTACCAATAATGCCGCCGAATATGAAGCCCTCATCTCCGGCCTTCGGGCCGCTAGAAAGCTTGGCGTGCAGAACATAAAGGCATTTAGCGACTCTCAGCTAATCGCCAGTCACATTTCTGGGGAATATGAGGCACGGGATGCGATAATGGCCTCTTATCTCCAGGTAACTCGCAAGATCCTCGCTCAATTCAATTCCTATGAAATTGTGCGGATCCCGAGAGCCGAGAATGCTCAAGCCGATGCTCTCTTCCGACTAGCATCAACTCAGGACGGGGGAGGAGGCTGAATGATTCTTGTAAAAGAACTCGCCGGGCCAAGCCTCGAAGAGCCGGACGTCATGCAAGTGACCGAAGCTGAAACCGAGACCTGGATGACTCCCCTAGTCACTTTCCTCCTCCGAGGAGAAGTCCCGCCCGATCCGAGGGAAGCAAAACATATTCGGCAGCGCTCCTCTCACTTCCTTCTCTTGGACGGACTGTTATATAAAAAGTCCTTCGGCCGACCCCTCTTGCGATGTCTCGGTTTGGCCGAAGCTGATTACGCGCTACAAGAGGTACATGAAGGGGTATGCGGAGCACATGCTGGAGGAAGGGCCCTGACTTACAAACTTCTAAGGCAAGGATACTGGTGGCCGACGCTTCGAGAGGACGCAACTGCCCTCGTCCGTCGCTGCGATCAATGCCAGAGGTTCAACTCCCTCATCCACCAGTCAGCAACCCTTCTAACTCCTTTATCAGACCCCTGACCTTTCGCCCAATGGGGAATTGACCTCCTAGGGCCCTTTCCCGTCGCCACAGGCCAAAGGAAGTTCCTTATCGTGGCGGTAGATTACTTTACTAAATGGGTAGAAGCCGAACCCCTCGCATCCATAACCGATAGCAACGCGTGGAACTTCGTATGGAAGTCCATATGCCGGTACGGCATCCCTCGGGCCATCATCTCGGACAACGGCAAACAATTCGACAGCCATCGGTTCAAGGACAACTGCGCTAGCTTCGGCATTCTCCACAAATTTACATCAGTAGCACACCCCCGGACAAATGGCCAGGTCAAGGTCACTAACCGAAGCCTATTACAAAGACTGAAGACTCGCCTTGGCGAAGCCAAAGGCCGATGGGTGGAAGAGCTACCAAGTGTTCTATGGGCTTATCGGACTACAAGCCGAACCCCAACCGGCGAGACCCCGTTCCGCATGGCTTATGGGGTAGAAGCCGTTATTCCTGTTGAAATTGGCCTTCCCTCGCCGAGAGTTATCACTCACAGTCCGGAAGCCAATGAGGAGGCCTTAAAAGATCACCTTGATCTTATAGAAGAAACCAGAGAGAAAGCCCGCATTCGGTTAGCAGCTTATCAGCAGCACATGGCCAGGTACCACAATACTCGAGTGAAGCCCCGAAGCTTTGAAACCGGAACCTCGTATTGAGGAATGCTCATGCGTCCAAACCCGCCGAAGCCGCAGGGAAGCTTTCTCCGAACTGGGAAGGGCCATATTGCGTGAAGGAGGTGATTCGACGAGGGGCTTATCGGTTGGAAACCCTTTCGGGCCAACCTCTCCCTCGCACCTGGAATGTGGAACGCCTTCGGCGTTATTTCATGTAAGTCACTTCCCCCGGAATTTAGCCGGAAGGCATAAATAAATTTCTCCCTTTAATATCATCTGGCATGGTATTCTAAGTCCGTGTAAACCGTACCGGGAGTGGCTTCGGCCATCCAAACCGTATCGGGAGCGGCATGGTATTCTAAGTCCGTGTAAACCGTACCGGGAGTGGCTTCGGCCATGCAAACCGTATCGGGAGCGGTATGGTATTCTAAGTCCGTGTAAACCGTATCGAGAGTGGCTTCGGCCATGCAAACCGTATCGGGAGCGGCATGGTATTCTAAGTCCATGTAAACCGTACCGGGAGTGGCTTCGGCCATGCAAACCGTATCGGGAGCGGCATAATATTCTAAGTCCGTGTAAACCGTACCGGGAGTGGCTTCGGCCATGCAAACCGTATCGGGAGCGGCTTGGTATTCTAAGTCCGTGTAAACCGTACCGGGAGTGGCTTCGGCCATGCAAACCGTATCGGGAGCGGCATGGCATTCTAAGTCCGTGTAAACCGTACCGGGAGTGGCTTCGGCCATGCAAACCGCATCGGGAGCGGCATAGTATTCTAAGTCCGTGTAAACCGTACCGGGAGTGGCTTCGGCCATGCAAACCGCATCGGGAGCGGCATGGTATTCTAAGTCCGTGTAAACCGTACCGGGAGTGGCTTCGGCCATGCAAACCGTATCGGGAGCGGCATGGTATTCTAAGTCCGTATAAACCGTACCAGGAGTGGCTTCGGCCATGCAAACCGTATCGGGAGCGGCATGGTATTCTAAGTGCGTGTAAACCGTACCAGGAGTGGCTTCGGCCATGCAAACCGTATCGGGAGCGGCATGGTATTCTAAGTCCGTGTAAACCGTACCGAGAGTGGCTTCGGCCATGCAAACCGTATCGGGAGTGGCATGGTATTCTAAGTCCGTGTAAACCGTATCGAGAGCGGCATGGTATTCTAAGTCCGTGTAAACTGTACCGGAAGTGGCTTCGGCCATGCAAACCGTATCGGGAGCGGCATAGTATTCTAAGTGCGTGTAAACCGTACCGAGAGTGGCTTCGGCCATGCAAACCGTATCGGGAGCGGCATGGTATTCTAAGTCCGTGTAAACCGTACCGGAAGTGGCTTCGGCCATGCAAACCGTATCGGGAGCGGCATGGTATTCTCGGTCCGTGTAAACCGTACCGAGAGTGGCTTCGGCCATGCAAACCGTATCGGGAGCGGCATTATTTTCCAAAGTCCATATCCGGATCTGGATCGGCCTCGGCCGTGAGAGCCACATCTAAACAGCAATATGGTCTCGGCCACAAGAAGAGCCAGACTCAGTTATTCGTTCGGAATACAAGTAGAAGCAAAGTACTTTTCATATATATATGAAGAACAGAGTACAAAATCGGCCATACATTTGGCCGCAGCCTTTCGGAAAAGGTCAAAACAAAAACCGGGACAAGCCCCCGTATTAGTCTTCGGTATTTTCACCATCTACATCAACTGGGCTCTGACCAGGAGATGGGGAAGGAGAATCGTCGACCTGGACAGCCTCGGCAGGGGCGACATCGACAAGAGTGGCCTCGTCAGGAACGGCCGCGTCGCCTTCCGCCGAGGCCGAAGCTCTTTCAGCCTTAAGCTCCTTCCACCAGGCTAGAAGCTCTTCGCCTTCCTCGTCCGTCGGAAGGGCGATCCCGGTCAGGTCTACGGCCGGGCACGCCTTTTGGGCGGCGGCCAGCCCTATGCTGAACACGGACGAAGCCGCCTCGAGCTGAGCCTGTATTATCTCCTCGGCATAATCTGGGCCAGCCTTATATCTGGCTACGGCTGTACGAGCAGCCTCTTCGGCCTTAGCCTCCAAACCTGCCTTCAGAGCCGAAACCTCCTCGGCATGGCGGCGGCGATCCGTGACCCGCTGGACGACCTTGTCCTGGATCTCGGCCTTAAGAGTCTCATTTTCGGCCCGGACCGCCTCCAGCTCCTTCTCGGCTTTCTCCCTCTCCTGCTCGGCCTTCGTCTTGGCCTCGGAGGAAGCGCGAGTCGCCTCCTTTTGCTCCTCTAGCTTAGCCCGCATATGGACATTTGCCTTCAGGAGCAAATCGACGCTAGCCTCGAGACTACGTCGCACCGGGGCGGCCCTGCTAGAAGCCGGCTGATCCGAAGCCTGGTCGGCGTCCCGGAGCCTTTGCAGAATGGCCACCTGACGGCGAATCAGGCCCCCGTACATGACCGCAGTCTGCAGCCAAAAGCAAACAGAAATCAATAACCCCAAGACAAGCTAAGGGAAGTATTAGACCGAGGCCAGTAAAGAAGCTTTTTAACCTGAATCGACAGTCGGGCGCACTGCGTCGCCAAGGCATCCGAGGACATTGCCTGCATCTCGTCCTCGGCTGTCGGCAGGGTCAAGCCTCGGAGCAGGCGCAGGCACGTCCGAGTGTCCTCCAGACTCTCGTCCCTATAGATCCCCAGATTCGGGACCCATAGCTCGTGCTCGTGTTCGCGGGACGCCTGCGTCCCGGAACCCCCGAGGTCCTCCGTGCCTGCCGTCGTAGCCGAAGGGGAGTCGCCCCTCGACGTTTCGGGAGGCGACGAGAGCGGGGCCCCTCGGGCAGCGATTGGCCTCTTGGCCGCCGGGGCGGGCTCAGTTTCACCAGGCTCGTCCGCCCGACTCCGCTTCGATAGTCGGCCGTCCCTCCGTACGACCGACTTGCCCTTTTTCTCTCTTTCGAGAGCGGCAGCGGCGGCGCAGCCCTTCGCCGAAGCCGCTGTCTGTACTGTGGCCCGGGTAGTCGGGGGCACGCCTCGTCCAGCCTCTCCTCCCGCCACCTGCGGCTGGGACGGTTGAGATCGGCCAGATTGCTGGGCGATCTGACCAAGAAGTCCCCGGATCCCAGTCATCTCTGCGGACAGAAGAAAAGGAGTTAGTGACTTGTAGCGCGCGACTCCACAACTCAAGACCGACTTACCCTCAGCCGAAGCCTCAGCACCCTCTTCGGTCGGAGGAGCTTCGGCCGGAGACTCAACCTCGGCGGCTCCTTCAGTCTCCCCCGGGACATCCTCGGGAGGAAGATAAGGAAAGACCCGAGGAGGATCCTTCGTCGGATCCGGCCAGGCCCCCGTCTGCACGAGCCGCTCCTCTTCGTTGAAGAGCTCTGCTATATCGTACGGAGCCTCGGCTTCTATAAGGCTCACGATATGAAGCTGATCGGGGTTAAGGGGAGGCGGATCGGAGAGGCCTTCGGCCAGTGGTGCCCACTCAGTAGGGAAGGGCCACACACTCTTCTCCTTCTCCAAGAGAGAGACCAAGATAAAGTTCCTCTTCCAACCGTGAATGGACGAAGGCTTCCCGGAAAAGATACCCCGGCCGAGGCGAGGGACAAAGCAGTACCACTCGGATTTTCCCTGCCGCTGTATCTTGAAAAGATAGTGGAAGATGTTTACCGAAGGGGTAACATCAATATAGGCAAGCACAGCCAAGAAGGCATAGACCGTGCGCCAAGAATTAGGAAAAAATTGAGACGGGGCCAAGCCGTAGAAGCACAAAAGATTAATTACGAAGGTGGAAAGGGGAAGGCGAAAACCCGCCCGAAAGCTTTCTTCATAAATGGTAAAGCTACCTGGACGGGCAGAGTTGGCCCTGGTATTCATTCCAGGCTGATAGGGAATCGTCCAAGACGGGAACTGATAGTAAGAAGCAATGTACTTGACCCCATCGTCCGTAAGAGTACACATGGCTTCGGAAACGGTCTCGGCTTGATGCCGGCCAGAAGAGGAAGCCTGGCCCGTGGCGAGAACCTCTTCGGCTTCTTCGGCACCAGACATTTCGGCCTCATCCGCCATGAAAGAAGCGTGGGAGTTTGAAGAAAGGGGAGATGACAAGGAAGATTCAAAAGGCTGAGACGAAGAACAAGAAGAATAACCTTCGGCCGAAGAACTGTTATCAGCCGAAGGGGATCTACGGAACATGGATCACAGAGCAGAGAGAAAATTGAGGCTTACCCTCAAATAAAATCTCCTCGACTGCCCACCGCCTCTCAAGCAACGGAAGCTTCCCCAGCAACAACTCCAGGCAACATAGAGCCCCCGGCGACAGACAGCGCACTCAAAAGCACCTTCAATGGCCCGTTCTTCTCCGGAGAAGTAGGGAGGCTCGGATGATTGCAGGAAAATACAGGCGCGGGAAGAAGAGAGCGGAACAGTGCCCTGGGGAGGGCTCCTATTTATAGGGTAAAGTTGAAAGCATCCCCTGCCAAAATCAACGGCCAAGATCCTCTCCCTCGTCGGCATCGCCTCTCTCAGATGCACGCCACGTGTGCCGTCCTTCGGCAATGATCACAGTCTGACTCCGGGATCGAGGGAAGATAATCAATGGCCAGAAGCGGTCCGACCCTTCGGCTAACAACTCGGATGCTCACCACGTGTTCCGATCCGCGTGATCACCAGGCACGGTCGGGATCCTTTTGTGTTTTTAACGGGGCGACCGGATACGCGATGCGTGTCCTGTGTTTCCTCACGATGCGACCGTTCTGACGGAGAACTCGATGACTATCCCGTCCATTTATCAGGCCTGACATAGCCAGAAGGCTCGTCCCTTCGCAATCGAGGACGAAGGCATTCGTCACTACATCCCGAACAGAGACAAGGCTAATGGCTACTAGCCCTCGGTCGACCGAAGGCAATTCCTCTTCATAACAAAGCGGAAAGCTTCGGACAGCGCCTGTCACGTTACTCCCTCAAGGAGGCTTCGGACTATACTCTCGCCATCTCATAAATCTGAGGAAGACAAGAGTGGGGGGCTATGTGATGAGGCAGAATCCGATTCGGCCCATTAAAACAGGCCCAACACAGATCAGTCCAACAGCAGCAGTAAGATGCCCCCTGGCAGCCTTTGGCCCATTAGCGGCCCAGCAGCCCTCGGCCCAGTAGGCTGTCCAGTGGTCCTCGGCCCGTCCGCGGCCCAGCAACCTTCGGCCCATTAGCGGCCCGATAGCCTTCGGCACGTTAGCGGCTCAGCAGCCCCTCGGCCCAGCAGGCTCCAGCCCCCTAAGCGGCATCTGGCCCGTCAGCGGCCCTACCCCGTTCGGCCCAATAGCTGTATCCGGCCCACTCCGGTGGGAGGGTTAGGCACTATGGCGGTTTACCAATAAACTCAGAACATAGTCCTATATCGGCTGCCACCGTTAAGTATCCTCTATCCTCCGCTATAAATACACGGCTATTTATTACCAAAGGTATGTCTTCGTGACCCCAAGGACTACAGTCCAAAAAGCATTAAAGCTGCTTCTTCCACCTCTTTGACTTCTGAATCGAATCATCTTCAGAAGCTAACTTAACCGTCGGAGGGGGTTCCTAAAGGCCAAAGCCCGGGACTCCTACTGATTGGTTTTTCTTCTTCTCTCCCTCCTACAGGGGATCGGTTCGAATCTTTGCCGACCTCCAAGAGTCGGTCTCGGCCACCGACCTCGGACTTCTCCCTCCGGTCTCGACGCCATTCGTCGGCTGATCCCAAGGTGCTTTGGCTCCGCCCCGCGTCGGCTGTTCCTCATCCGGAGGAGCTTCGGCCATGCCTTCCGCAGGCTAGCCGACATCCAACCGAGCGACCTTCGGCTTCGGATCTTCAGCCTCGTCTCCGCCCTCGCCGCGCTCCGGATCTCCGTCGGGCCTCTTCTTCGATCCAGCTCCGGATCCTAAACTTCGGATTCCAGCTTCGGAATCCGGTCGTGATAGCTTCGGCTACATCAACGAGAATTTTAAAAGTTTGATAAACTTTGTCTATTCATAAAAATATATTCAGCCACAATATGTTGAGATGAAAAAATGTGATTCAATCATAACTTTAAAAATCATAAATTTATATTACACTCAAATAATTTATATATTTCTTTGATATGACATGTGAGATGGTGGTGACCATATGGAAAGTAGAAATGATTTCAGTAATACAAATTGATATGTAAAAACTATAATTTTTATTATAATTGGACTAGATATTCAATCATTAAACACCATATTCGTTTTGTTTTTCTACACCTTTAGAACTTAGAAGTTACTACATAACTTTCTTATGGAGGAAATCATTTGCAAAACGTCAGGAAAAACAAATAACTGTTGACAAGTCAAGTTCGTCTTCTCTCTCATTTCATCTAGTCTCTTTTTCCTTTTTTATCACGGAAAAATTCTTTTAGAAGTAGTTTTGTTCAAAATTTAAATTTAACAGTTGAAGGAGAAAGATTCACTGCATATTTAATGTAGGTTACTGCAAGGATATTTTTATACGATGAAGTGAGATTATTAAATAATATAAAATATAATTATTATAATATATATTGCAAAAAGTCGTAATTTCCTTTTAAGAAGCGAGATCTCGTTCGCAGACCGTGGAATATGCGGGATCCAAATTAGATAAGATATCCCGGCGGGACAACGCAACGCCAAAAACTATCTTGGACCCCTCCGTGCCTCAAATGGTGGCGAGACGACGAGGGGGAAGAAGTGTGGGAAGGAAGAAGAGAGAGGGGAAGAGATGGGGAGCGCCGCCCTGCTCTCGCACCTGCAGCCGAGCTGCTGCTGCGTCCGCCGTTTGGATCCGGGGGCGCGACGGCGCGCCCTTCCTAGGCGGACCATCGCCTTCCCCTGCCCCTCGACCTCCGCCTCTCTCGTCCTCTTCCCCAAGGGCCGCCGGGCCCGCCGCCTCCGCCGCTACGTGCTGGAAGACGAGAGGGAGGGGCTACCTCCCCCGCCCCCGCGGGAGCAACAGCAGCAGGGCGGTGTTGGCGCCGCCGTCGAAGAAAAGCCCGGTATGCTAATTTGGTTTCATTTTGCCGCTCTTTGATTCTGATTTGTTCGATTTGATATCAATTTCTGTGGGACGAGCTCCTAACTTCTCTCAATCCCCTCCCTCTTTTTTTTTGCGCTTGCTGAGAAACTTAGAAAATGAGCAGTTTATTGCAATTTTCTTGCCTTCCGGAGGTGGAATAAACTTGTAATTAGAGGGTGACCGTTACATTTAGGTAATTCTCCAGTGTAAACTCCTCAAACATGGGCGGAGTCTGTGTCTGATGCAGCCAGGCAGTCACTTTTATGCTAGGTAAAAGTAAATTCCAACTGGTTGCCTCTGTTTGAATGGTGGGTGGTGCTACATTCATTTTGAAAAGTATAAATTACATGTGGAAGAGCATATGGCGCCAGTTATTCGTTCAGAAGTAACCCCTCTATAACTGCATGCTGTATACTTGTTGAATAGGTGCACGTTGAAAGTCATACGTATCAAGGCCCAGTTTGAAACACCATGTCCGTCAATCCAGCTGTCGTGGAAGAGTGTGCCAGTAATTCTTCCAAAATTAATCCCTCAATAACTGCACGCTGAATATTTGTTTGATAGGTGCATGCAGAAGTATACACGTCAAGCCCCACTTTGAAACACCATGTTTGGCAATCCAGCCGCGTGGAGGTTTCCTAGTCTTTTTGTCCAGTGTGCCACCAATGAGATGTCTCCTGCACTCCACCTTTCTCTGTCTCCTATGCACAGCAACAGATGGATGATGTGAAGATGACTCTCTACTCAGTTTCGTCTTTGGTAACTCAACCTGGTTCTCTTCCATTCCAACAGTATTACCTTAGTTATCTCTGTGAGGTCCAACTGAATCCACCTTCAGTAACCCTTCAGAGACATTTACACAAGGATTTCTAATTTATTAGATCGCATTACTAATCACAAGTAGGAAGTTTACGCGCGCTTCTCCCCATTCTACAATCTGACCCTTAGAAGTCATGGTGGGAAGCCCGAGAGTCTAGAATCGTTACCTAGAGAATACTGGATAAGGCAAACATAACAGAAGATGTGTCACCATTGGAAAATTAGTTGAGCAAAGCATCCATTGAATCTAGGGCTGCAAATGCGGATATGCTTTTTCCACAACAAATAGATAAACCATATCCACGCTGTTTATGATCCGGATGCGGAGCAGATATTACTTCTGGATAATTTCTGAATTCGGAGCGGACACGGATAATATCCGGATATCCAGAGAGAGTGCTAAGATAGCTAGCTGGGATAAATTTGGAGTCATATGTGCACAATTGGGAGGCAGCAGCGATTGCACAGGAGGCAGTTCCTACAACAATGGCACCAGCGAGAAGCAACGATCATAGGAATGTATATGCCAGTAAGAGGCTGCAGCAATCATGCAACTGACGAAGATGATTGCAGCTGTGACGGAAGCCAGGAGTGATGCTGAGTTAGGGGAACAATTGTCACAGAGAGCGACCTGGCTCAAGGAACATGCTAATGAATGGAATAGGGTATAATGCTCTGTCCACTGATGAGCGCAATAGACTAGTATATATGTACAATAGGTATTAGGGCATCCCCTAATATGGTGTCTCCACACCTCAATACAGTTTATGTACAAGCGCTGTACACTCATTGCAGCATATGTACAGGTGAAACACGCTCTAACACCTTTTAACAAAATAAAGAAAGATTTTCTATTATGTTTCCATAATTTTTCATATTTTCTCCTTGTTCCCTTAGATTCCCTGGTTGCCTTATTCTTTTATCACTTGTCCTTCTCACATTGAACTTTTTTCCCCCAATGTCGTATCTGTAGGCCTGATTTGTTCTGGAATCCTTGTCTTGTGCCTGTCCAGAGGATACTTCTAAGAGGAGGAACTGTTTGAATGAGATGCACAGCATCTGTGCTATAGTTGCTCAGTCATGTATCTCGGGCTTGATTTTGGATGTGGCATTAGAAGCCTCCCAGTAGTTGATTTTGAATATGGCATTAGAAGCATCCAAGATGTTTGGAGGTTTTGTTTTTGGTTTATGACTATTTTGACTACATGCTGTATACTGTCTTCTCTCCAAGGGAATGATTTTTTATCTTCTTTTTGCAAGGATTTCTCAAGTTCTTATGGCTACATTTGACATTAGCTTGATCAGCATGGCTTTTCATTGCTTCGTTTCCTTTTAGTTTATTATTGTGTTAAAACATGCCATAGTTTTCTTACTTTGTTGTTGAATATGCATTTTGATAACTGCGTATGTGCTTGTTACTGTCTCCTATGTGAAGCTGTATAAAAAGCAATTTCTTTTCTTCATCTTGTTTCCTTCTTGTTAGCAGGTCCATCAGATTTCTTCCAAGAAGGCACTGCAGAGAATGTTGGAGATAGTGAACAAAGCTCTCTTTATAATTTTCTGTATCCAAGTAAAGAGCTTCTTCCAGATGATAAGGAGATGAGTATTTGGGACCATTTAGAGGAGCTTCGTCAGAGAATCTTTGTTTCAGTTTTGGCAGTGGGAGCAGCTATTTTAGGCTGCTTTGCATTCTCTAAAGAATTGGTTTTGCTTCTTGAGGCTCCTGTCAGTGTCCAAGGAGTTCGATTTCTGCAATTGTCTCCAGGAGAGTTCTTTTTCACAACACTTAAGGTAATCATCTAGCTTGTCTATCTTATATTACTTTTAACACCCTGTTATCCATTCAATGCAAGAGTCAGAAATGTTGCTTTCAGTTTTCAAGGTACAAGTTGCTCTACTGTCACAAATGGCATACCATCATGCCATCTGATGAGCTTTCAGAGAAGTTGACTGCTTTATATTAGCACACCGCTGTGTCATAATTGTCACATCAATCATATGGAATTTACCTCATCCCAGCCTGATTTCATTTCTTTGAACCTTGCTTTGCCAGAATATGAATGATTTGTGCTTGCCAGTTTGAATATAGAAATACGACTTTTAAAACGCGTTTGTATATGAATGCAATGAATGCACAAGTTTATCTGAAGAACTTCAAAACTTCTGTGGCTCTGGTCAGTCCCAGTTCCTTGCACGGTCATGTTAGGCAATGGTCTTAACCTTCACGGTCCTTCTGCAGAACACCCTATGTAGTCAGAGGCGTGAGGAGACCAAGGGGTCACCTTACAAATGCCTAGGCAATGGCCTAGGTGTTTGAGGCAATATTTTATTAGAAAATGTAAATATCTTAGTATGTAATTATACTATTAAATATATATAAAATATAAAAACTTAACAAAACAACTTATTGAAAACTGAGGATTGAGAGAGATAGAGACAAATTAAGGGAGAGACAGAGCAACAAAGACCTAGAGAGTCTGTTCGGTCTCTTTGAACAAAAGTGTGTGTGTGTGTGTGTGTGTGAGAGAGAGAGAGAGAGAGAGAGAGATCCTCCTATATTGGTGATTCATGGTGGTCGTCCTTTGCTGGAGACATCCTTGCCGGTGACCGCAACGGTTATTGTCCTCCCGCAGTTGTTGTCGTCATCCTCACCCAACCCTAGCTTTGCTGTGTATTAGCAAGTAAGGAAGGAGGAATTTGGGGGGGGGGGGAGCATTGTATAGTCCCTGCTTACCCCTGCTTAAGTGGGCTGGGTCATGTGTAGTGCGCAGTCTGGGCCAATGGGCCATGTGGTTGGCTGACGGTGACCAGGGTGGCTGAGGCAGGAAGAAGCAGCCAAGGCGACTAAGGCAATCACAGTGATCGCCTAGGCAAAAAGGCCTAGAGCAAGGTGCCATCTGGGCGCCTCACCTTGCCTCGTTGCCTAGGTGAGCGCATCGGTTGCCTTTGATAACATAGAGAACACCTTATGCAATCCTATGTATTTTTTGTTTACAACCTTGTTCAAATGCTGAAGAAAATCCAGTGGTCCAACTAAAAGGGAAACAGTTTAGATTGCTGCATGAGACCAAGAATAATGTCTTTTGCTTCAAATTGAATAATATAGGATGGGGATGTATTAAGCTCCTTTTGTTCTTTCCATAGGTGCTCATTAGCTTTATATAAGTGGTTTGTGGCTAATCTTGTGATCCAAAGCTTTAGGTCAATTCATGGGCCAACTAATAATAAGTTATGTTTCAAATTGAATGAACTGTTGAATAGGTTAGGCTTCTTTTTCTCTTCTTTCTTATGGGGAGCTCCTAGATTGATTGTGGTCTGTTGCTCTATCATGAATCCATCATGGTCTGACAAGCTAACCTTCTTTCTATTGTCTGATGAGCTATCCTACTTTTATCCCGCAGTAGAAATTATTGTCTTATGACTGCATGGATGTGACGGACTTCTGAGATTAGCTTTTTCTTTGTTTTATCAAAAAACAGCCTAGAGGAGGCTTTCTACATTGTTGCATGCAGTGGTTCACAAATAAGATAATTCAAGTCTGCTTTATTTTTATATTTGGTTTGCATACAGGTATCTGGATACTGTGGCCTTCTTTTGGGGAGTCCAATCATACTTTATGAGATCATCGCCTTTGTTATTCCTGGTCTGACAAGGGATGAGAGAAGATTCTTGGGGCCGATTGTTTTGGGATCCTCAGTTCTCTTCTATGCTGGCATCACCTTCTCTTATTCAATTTTAACCCCAGCAGCTTTAAACTTCTTTGTAAGCTATGCAGAAGGGGCAGTGGAATCATTGTGGTCAATTGATCGGTACTTTGAATTTGTACTAGTGCTAATGTTCAGCACAGGGTTGTCATTCCAGGTATATCCTTGAACTTAGGCTTTTGCATGTCTCCTTGTATAGCTTAATATTGCAGCACAACACTGTCATAAGAGATTCTCAGCTGTTGTCCTTTGCAATCGCAAAATGTGTTTTCCATCAGCTTCATATTCAATTACTTTTCTGACTCTGCTTGGAATTGTTGCTGTTATGAGAATGCCAGACAAACTCTGGATAAAAAGGGTAAGAGAATGCCAATTGCAGTGTCCATTTTTCTAGCCCATCGTGTTACATGTATATACTGTTCCTTAGTATATACATTGCAAATAGACCTTTGTGTAAAACTTCAATACAAACAGGTGCTGCTGTTTATTTTTTAACCGCAAACCCTTTCAAGATGAACAAAGTTGGTTATCATGCTTAGATTTGCATAACTCCTTTCAAACCCTTACCATAGGCAACCCTACTGAATATGCCAACTATGTGTTAATGAAAGAAAATAAAGCAAACAGAACTCAGTGTCTTTGTTGACTCAACTTCCATTTGTGGGTTTATATCCATCGGGCATCAAAGTAAGTTGGTAGCCTATGGTGCCTTACTTTTCATGTTACCCCCTTCCCTTGTTGGTGGGGGAATGACAGTAAATCTCATCATGTCCTCAAAGCTAGGGATGGAGATAGGACTGCAATTTAGGAAGGATGTCAAGTGGAAGGAGGATATGTGCTTCGGGTGCTCCAGGCAGGCTGGTTTAATTGGTTGAATTCGCTGAAGTTCTTTTGCACCTGTGGAAGGAGACTGGGGTAGCTGGAATCTGGGATCAGATTTGGAAATTGCTTAGTGCAGTGTGAAAGATGGATTGGATCTCCAGTTTTTTTTTTTTTTCTTGGTTCTCATTTCAGTGAAATGAGAATGCAATCTCCTTGCAACAATTACAGCTAATCATGGAGGATTTAGGTTTGACATATGGGCGAGGGAGATTTAAGGGTGTAGAGCTGGATTGAATGATGTGTTGTTCTTCAGCTTAATGTTCTTGTGGTGAATTTGAATTGCTCTACATGCCCAAGTGAGGATGATGGAATGAGGGCTACAACCAAGTCAAGTTACTCAACTGAGTTGATTGAGGGGAATGCCTGCTGCCCTCATGCTTGCACCTCCATCTACCATCCAGCCAGTTTTTGAAGGCCACAGCAGGAATTATGACTCCGGGAAAATCCTGCCAGAAGATTTTATAATCACAGGAGAGACCTACTGATGCCACCACATGGTCAGCAAGGTTCTGTTCTCTGTTAATGTGGGAAATTTTGTAAAACTTCCTGCACCAGTGAGTAGCCTTTTTATGTCGAAGAGAAAATTTCTTGCTCTCCAAAGAGATATATGACTGTCTTTTATCTGCTTAATAATGTTGGAAGGGTCTCCTTCCAGCCAAATGTACTGATAGCCTTTCGACATGGTCATCTTTAAGCCTTCAAATACTGCTGTGATCTCCAAGTTATTAATATTGTTTGATGCCTTTCCTGCCATAGCTTGCTTATGGGGCCTGGTGATCCCTCAGAATTGCTTCAGAAGTTCCCTAACCGTCTTTCTTAGGTGCCCCATCAAAGTTAGCTTTCACCAAACCTTGAGGATGGGGTTCCCCTTTAACTTGCTGGAGAAGCAATACACCCTCATACATGATAATATTCCATTTAGAAAACAAGGGTAGATTCCCTGGTAGATAAGAATACTTTGTATTGAGAAGTTTGAAGGCTAGTTTGTGATCCTTCGATTTCTTTTCTTCCTAATTTTCTTGAGGATCTGATTATTACTTTGGCTTCTATCTCGAAAAATCTTCATGTGTCCAGTCAAATGTTCCATATTCATATCAGGTCATTTTTCTCTCAGGCATAGATGTCATTTCCCTCTTTATTGAGTGTATTTTTATCACCAAGTTCTAATTTATTGACAGTTTTATCATGGACAAATATTACAAGTTCTAATCAAGTACTAGTGCTGGCTACATAAAATCACAATCACGTGTCCATTTAGCCATTTCCCATCTCATGCCTCATTCCCCACCCAGCTCCCTTGTTCCCCTCGTACTCCATTCAACCCCCTGTTAATGAACTGTTATATGTTTGATAAATGGAAACTATATTTATGTCAGTTGGAAAAGAGTTTACACACTGGAGTTGGTATTCTTGTAGAAAGAACATAACAAGCTTAGGGTGGCATGTCAACTAGTATTATTTTCAAGGAAACATACAATGACAAGGGCAATTACAAAGATACGTCTTTTTCTTAAAGAATAAGCTTAGGGTTACAATCCCATCCAATAGGTATCTGTTGACACATGGGCAAGTATGTGTATGGGTTGGTATCCAGTACGGCTGGGCAAATATGTGTATGGGGTTGTATCCAGTATGGCTATCCTTCAAGCTTTTAGGAAATGAGTTTGGATATGGAATCAAATAGTATTCAACATGGGAATAGGGGACCTGGTATGACTGTACTTTGCCCTCTGAATTCCTTCTGGCAGCATAACTAGGTACATGGCCGATGTCCCAAAAAAACTCAACCAGAGATGTGTACTCCTTCGGTAGACATTCACACAGGGGAGTAAGCTACTTGATATGGGACTTTCTTAACTAAAAAAAAACACACACACTAGATTTGGGTTAATTTGGAGGGTCCACAGAGAGTAGGTAACTATAGAAAGAGCCAAATCTTTTAGATAGTTGGGGACTTCATGGTAAATTTGAAGTGGCACAGGACATTATCATCTGTTTGCTATCACGTGCCCTCATGAGCAGGAACAGGCTATGATATGCAAAATTCATTCATGATATTTTTACCAACTTCCTCTCTATTTGTTACACCCCTGAACACCATTTCAGGTGCTAACTATGGAGCCATGTGTATGTAACAGTGGGAACAACCCAGCTAAAAAAAAAAAAAAACAGAATACGTAACCTAAAAGCTTAAGGAACAGTCATGCCCAACAAAATCCAACCTGAAGTGCCATAGCCACAAAATCCTCAAAATTATTACATGCCCAAAAGTTCCAAGCGTACTGAAGAAATTCCTCAAAACTAAACCAAAACTACATTAGCTTTTTCTCTCGCAGCAGAAACCTATACATTTTCTAGGAATAACTGAAATTGGTCTACACAATTCAGCTCAATATCCATATGAAAACTCCAGCAGCACAGCTCACTGCTCCAGTCCAAAAATGCCTCAAAGTAAATCATCTCCAGCCAGCAGCTCTAAAAACATTAATAGTTTTTAATGAGTACAACTCAACAAGCTTCAAAACTTACACAAGGTAAAACATATAATAATTGAAAATCTTGACAATGCTAAGCATAGCTGAGGAAATTCCCAATTTTATAATATATTTAAATCAAGAAATTTACCAACAAAGTCATGCCAAAATCCTTGGATACCAAGGTCATGTTCAGATACTTCATCTCTGTCAGAACAGAGTAAAAATAGCCATAAATGAAGCCAATACCACAGATATAATCAAAGTTCAGAATAATAGGCGAAATTGATTAACAGAGTAAAGGTGGTCGATTAAGAGGCTTCAGGTAATTGATTAACAGAATAAAGGTAATCGGCATATCTAATATGTATACAAGGCTTAATCGATTCTCAAAGTAGGGCCAAATCGATTAACAAAATGAAGTCTAATCGATTAATAGAACAAAGAGTAGAGCTGTTACTAATGGTCTAATCGCTTAACAGATACAAGATCTAATTGATTAGCAAATACAATGTCAATTTGATTAGCAGTTACAAGGTCTAATTGACTAACAAATACAAGGTCAATCGATTAGCTGACTGAAGGCAAATCGATTAACAGACTGAAGGCAAATCAATTGGTTGCACAAGGGAAATCAATTAGCTGATTAAAGGCCTAATCGATTAACTAAGTCAAAGGGCAATCGATTTGGAAGTGTAGGGGTAATCAATTAACAGAACAAAGTCAAATCGATTAACAGAACTAGGCCAATCGATTAACTAATACACAACTATACTTAGCTGATTAAGTGGCTGATTTCTTTTCGATTAACAGCTCATATTTGAGCTTCTAAGTGATTTAAATCCAGACAATTGTCATCAATGAATTATGGATCAGTTAAACAGGAAATTCTTAAGATAAAATCTGAATAAATTGGATCAAATGACAGCAATTGGAGTGGATTAACAGATTCGCATGAATTGCATAATATTGAAATAAATAAATTATTCAGAACTGAATCGATAAGCTAAACTGGGACTTCAAATTGATCTGGAACTTATTCAAATTAAACTGAGGTACTTAGAATGAACTGAGACGATCAAAATGAACTGACTTGACTGAATTAAATAAACTGAACTAGATTATCTGATCAAATCACTTTTAATTGAGCTGAAATATCAAATTAAATGGACTGATCATACAGAACTGAACCGAAAACAACTGGAATTAATCCAATGAATTGTAATGAACTGAACTGAACTGAAATTGATTGAAAAAATTTGAAATTAATTCAAATGGACTGAAATATTCGAAATGAAGTGAATCAACCATCTGCACTGAGATATAAATGAACTGAACCAGTCCTGAGCACAAATTTATCAAAACTTTTAAAGGATCCTCATGGATCATCAAACAGAACAAATAGCAAGACCATCATATATCTGTGCCGGCTCCTTCCCTTCCAAGGTTCGCCTCCTGCGACCCTCCAGAAAATTCCTAGCCAAAAATGGGACTCTAATGGGTCTAGGGGGTTATTTATATGCCTCTAAAAAAATCTCTCTCCAGGCACGCGCAAAACTTGAGCCTCTCCTCTCGCCAAAACCGGACTCCAAATAGCTTTTAAATGCTAATTCCATATTGTCCTCTTAATTCCACTGCTACACTTCATCTTAGTGCTGACTTACTAACCTCCACTACCAGTCTACCATGCTAATGACCTGACAGTGACACATCCGATCCTAACTAACAAATCTGCCAGCTCAGCCCATACTTATCCGATTGCAATATTAGCTAGAGGACAAAATAACCAACTAACCGTCCAATAGCCATGCTGCCAATTCGAGTTCTAATATCCCTAAATATACAAATGGCCCAATAACTCACTTAATTGAATTCTGGTTTAGTTTTAATATTAATTTTAATATTCATCTTAAGTATTAACTTAGCAGGGCATAATAGTATTACCTTGTCCACTTGCCTTAACTTCAAAAGCTGTCTTCTATTGGCATCAACTGACATGTATGTCTTCAATAATCTAAGATATGGTTGAACACTTGAACAAATCATGTGCACTACATACATTTAATAGTTATACTGTTTGGTTTTCTGTTTACTCCAGGTTCCAGTCATACAGCTTATACTTGGACAACTTGGCCTAGTGACAGGGGATCAAATGCTGTCTGTCTGGAGATATGTTGTGGTTGGTGCTGTTGTAGCGGCTGCAGTACTTACACCCTCAACTGACCCTCTAACCCAGGTACTGTTGGCAGGGCCACTCATGGGTCTATACTTGGGAGGGGCCTGGATGGTAAAGCTGACAGGTCGCTGAGTCATTTCTGTAAACAAGAATTTATTTGTAGCCTTCTTGATGTATCATAAACGTATAGGAAAAGTAGATATTGCTTGTTTATATTGTTACTATTGTATGATTGTGCCAAATCTCAATTAAAATTTTCTTTTTGTAATGTGATATATCGTGATATTTCTTATTATGTTCCACTATTGGTATAACTAGCCTGTAGGTGTTCTCATACGCTGTTAGTGTGAATCTTCTGCACCTGTTTTATCCGAAGTACATGGATCAAACCATCCTTCCTACTGAGATAGTAATTCTGTTTCCATCTAAAAGGAATTTGAAATTTTTTAAGACTTGCGAGTTGCGAGATGAAAAGCATCCAGACGAATTTGACTACATTCCCAGTTTTAGATTTATCAGCTTTCTCTTGTTCAAAGAAAGTATTATCATTGTATGCATGCAGAATTAGAAGAAAATTGTACATCTTAATGACGAGTTTGCACCTATTAAAAACCTTGGTGTAGCACCTTTGTAAAACTCTCCAGCATGGTCTGAATCCTTGCACGATTTATCTCAATGCCTAACTCTTACTTGATGCATGGAGTGGAGAATGGGTATAACTGTGGCTAGCGAGAGTTGCTCCAAACTTGTTTAAGCTTAACCATCCTCCTATGCCAGTAGGCATATCTTTCTGAAGCTTCAGGGTTATATTCTGGTATACATTTTTAGGAAGAGTTCTAAGCACGTAAACTTACTGCTTCCACTACTACACTTGTGAAAGATACCCTCCACACAATGAATGGGAGATTGCTATCTCTTTATGGCTATTTTATTAGTCTAAATGACAACCCATATAAACTGTGCACAAAAGAATCTCCAAATCAATGATATAAAGTCTGTATGAGTCAATGTGACCTATGATGCTCATCATAAATGGCATTGTCAAGGATGGAAAATATAATCCTCAGTATACTGGGGAATTAACATTGCAAATTTTACAGTGTTATTTTTTGAAAGGGAACAAGAGAAATTCCAATCCGACCTCTCACATGCATTCAGCATATCACTTTGTAAGAATAATAGCACGCCATGCATACCTCAACCATTAAATTAGCTCTTGAGCTCGTTAAATGCACCCTAAAAATGGGAGATTCATTTGTCATTTAATCTGAAGTAAAATTTTAACGATCTTTGAAAATATATTTTGAACCGACTATAATTATCAAAATGTTCAACAGCTTAAACACATTTTTAAATGTCGTGAACTTTGAATTTAATAAAATAGATTGCCCATTGGAAGAGAGCCAAAGGCATTATAACAATGACCTCTTTGGATCAAAAACAAAAACAAAAACAATGACCTCTCTCGCCTCAAAAGCTGTCGAAGTTTGGCAAACACGTCGAGTTTTAACAATAACAAATACTTTGCGAACATATGTCCCAAAAGACTAAATATTTTCCTAAAATTATTTTTCCCAATAATGCTTACACTGACACACAAATATAAATTGAAAGATTCGGCCATCCTAAGTCGTCAATTGAGTTATCGGTTGTTCGTGTCGCATTTTTTATCATAGTTTTTTGCTAGTAGAAGTCATCTAGTGATTTAATTAGAAGATTCTCATAAGCGTGTGCCGTCTTTTTTAACAGCTATTTGATCAGCTTTAATTTTTTTGGTAGTTTTTAGTTTGACATTAGATATCATAAAATATCACAAAAATGTAGTAATGTAAGAGGTTCCAACTCATGAGTCCAACTCAATCTAACTGGAGAAAGATATTCCAATAAAATGTGAATCCAATCTGACTAAAACCTGAAATAGTATGGGTCAATGCAGTGTAGCATAAATCTATTATTTTTTAAAAAAAAGACAATGTAATTAGAGTTTTTCATGTTAACATATTTTTCACGTGTAAATTTTGATTTATTTAAAAAATCTTTAAAAGCTTCGTAAATTCAAGAAATAACGATTTAATCATAATTTAATCACATATTTTTGTAATAAGTATATAGAACTTGCTCACTTTCGTACTGGATATTCATAATTTTATGTATTATTTTAAAGTTATATTTTATATATTAAAAATTAACATATTTTTATATATATTTTTAGAAAATTTTCAATTTTTTTGTCGGCTTGAGACGTTTTTTTGGGGACCTATTTTTTTTCTGGACTTGGTGACATTGGGTCGATATTACTTGGATTCTACAGGTTGAGGCTCCGTTGGCCCGCAGCCCGATCAGAACCGATCACAACACTAGATGATCAACGGCCGAGATCGCCTATTTCGTCCTGGAAAGCGCACGCTTCCCCTTCGTCTTCCCCCTCCCTTCTCCTCTGCCTCCTTTTCTTCTGCACAGTGACGGCGCGGTCGCCAGCACCGGCGGGAAGCAGCAGCAGCAACGGCGGCGGCGGGATGCGCCGGCGACAGCGCCAGCAGCAGTAGAACCAGCGCCCCACCTCCCTTTTCTCCGGAGGAACCCGAAGCCATGAGCTCCTTCTGCAGATTAGGGCGGCGGCTCCTCTCTACAGACCGCTACGCTTCCATGGCCATAGCCCTCCCGCGGAGCTACTCCGCGGCGGCGGCCAAGAGGGAGGACCCGCCGGAGGCGGAGGAGGAGCCGGAGGAGCTCTTCGACCAGAGGAAGCTCCCCGCCGACTATGACCCCGCCAACTTTGACCCCACGGAGCACCGCAGCCCCCCCAGCGAGCGCGTGTGGCGCCTCGTCGACGAGATCTCCGGCCTCACCCTCGCGGAGGTCGCCGAGCTCTCCGGCATCATCATGCGCAAGCTCAACATGAAGGAGCCCCCCGTGATCGCGGTCATGAAGGGCGGCGCTGCCGCTGGGTTAGGGTTAGCAGCGGCGAAGGGGGCGGGGGCCGCGGCGGGCGGGAAGGAGGAAAAGAAGCCGGAGAAGACGGTGTTTGAGTTGAAGTTGGAGGGGTTCGAGGCGGCGGCCAAGATCAAGGTGATCAAGGAGGTGAGGGGATTCACGGACCTCGGGCTGAAGGAGGCGAAGGAGCTGGTGGAGAAGGCGCCGGCCGTGATCAAGAGCGGCGTCTCCAAGGAGGAGGCCGAACAGATCATCGAGAAGATGAAGGCCGTGGGGGCGAAGGTGGTGATGGAATAAAAAAGGAGAAGCTTTGTTTTGTAAGCTTGGAGAGGGCAGGTATCTCCTTTCTCCTTGTTTTTGCTAGAGGAAGCTTATTTGTGGTGAAAGATGGTTCTTTTACGCTGATTGATGACTGGGTTTTGAAGCATAAGCTAGGAATTTTGTCAAAATTTCCACATTGTACTGTTATTAATTTTGTTGTTAACAGAAACCAGCGGAGTGCTGGAGTTGATGTTCTGTATGGGAGGGTCTCTAGGACGTCTGTGGTTTTTAATCTGAGAAGATGATGTACTGTGGGTGGAAATATCCGCCTAGATTGTTAGAATTTTGAACTCAGTTGGTAGAACAGAAGAAAAAGTGGGAATTTACATGCTTGTCTTTTTTTCTCTTTTTTGGCATCTACCTTCCTTGTGACTTTGATTGGCAAGATCCACATCAGAATTTTGTTCTTTTGAAAGCCAATCTGGAAGTCTACATGCAATGTATGTTTAACGCCCTTCAAAGTTTTCATGATGCTGTTATTGGATTAATGAGTTGCAGCGTAATGGAAGCTCAGGTCACTCATAGATTGATAGTGCAATTACACAGAAATTCTGTTCGCTGCTAACTGAGTGCAAATCACACACAAAATTCTGTTCAGTACGATACCGTTTAGAACTGATTAGTGAGAACCTGATTATCTCACTTTGTTGGGTTTTCCTAATTATCAGTTCTAAATGGGGGTTTGCTAGATGATTGCAGCTTTTATTTTAAGCAAATTTACTGATTATTCAGAATTTGTATACTTTATAATTAGTTCCAACTATTACCTTTAACAATAATAGAATATTTAATTCGTACCATTCAGGTCTGTGCCAAACTGAATCATCTGCCTTATTGACTTTTACGAAAATCATATTATTTACCTTTATGCAAAGTTCATTCTCTGAAACTTTCTGTAATCTGTTTTCCCTGTTGGCTTATAACTAAAACCTGAAACTGGCTTGTCACAGAGTCCATTTATTATAGAAACATGATCAGTTCCAACTGGAAACAAAGTAAACTGCAGTCCATTCATGAACCTGCTATCGGTTCCCTCAGTCACCCTCCAAAAAACAAATGAACACAGATTCTACCATCCTGGCACAATTGAAAGGAGAATTCAACATCATTTCATCTATGCTGCTTCTTATTTATCTAATAAAATGAGCTCAGAAAATCAATTCTTTAAGCTCAAATATCCACACTAGCTTTGACCCTACTAGCTGCTACTCCTTGGACAAGGAGGGCATCTTCTTTTCTAACAATATTATTTCATTTTACCCTGCAGATGCAACCAAGAACAGATGTCAGTATCATGGAACTTCTGTCTATAGACTTCCTCTTTCAGTGTTCAGAGATAGTAGCTAAACATGCTTCTGTCATTCTTCAGATGGATGATTATGTAGTTATCTTGAGCCTGTGATGTAGCTGTGTGATGTATAATCTTAGGAGTAATTGATTGATTCTGATGGTGGAACTTTATGGTATGGTGTCCTATTTTTTTTGTTAATCCAAATATGCCAATCACATGATTCCCCTAGAAGTTCTAAGTTTCTAAGCATGAGTCAGCAGAGAACTTTGACGAAGCCAAAATTTCACTCCTAAGGTTATCTTGAATAAATGTTAATGATTCAAATCTTAGGCGGTTTGGTTTATTTTATGCATGCTTGTAGGCTCAGGCCCGATGGATGCCCCAGGCCTCGAGCAGTCAATGGCCTTGTGGACCACTGACCAGGCTAGTCAGCTAGCCTGGTCATCTAGCTGGATCTCTTCACATGCATATGACAATCTTGTTTTATCAGATTCATTCTTATTATTGTTGACTTTGATCTCGCTATTCAGAGGTTAATAATCAGATCAGCACTTCATTAGATTGGTCATGTTACTGACGCCTATCTTGTGATGCTGATGTTTATCTTTGTGACAGTAGGGTAAATAACATGTAGCATGAATGTATGCAAGTATAAGTACACGTTAATTTGGCAAATATTCCTTTCTGCTGCCTCTATTAGACAAAAGGAATTTTTGTGTGACAACCTCTTTATTCTACTTGAGGAAACAACCAGGAAAGAGATTATTCTGTTGCTTCAACCATTGTCTATCTATCATACATATTACATACTGCAAAGCCCCTGAATTATACTCTGCACAGTTAGATTTGTTAACATTTGCTGGGAAATATGCAACAAGGTGCACATGTACAGTTTGCAAGGTTAAGAAGCATCCTTTACGGCTGATTGTCTAATGCGAGGCCGTATTGGACCTCTCAATTTGAACTTGAAGATGGGATAGATAGTTCTATTGTTGCCCTGTTTCCATTAGGAGGCCTCAAACAATGCTCTGAACATTCTTCTATACGAGAAGGGACTAACAACTACTTTAATGTGGACTTGCTCAGATAATGTTGTACATCTATGTAACTTTAATGAACGATTTTGGTGTCAAACACAGCCGAGGGGCTTGTCCAGGTCGCTTTCCTCCAGATAGGAGCGGCTGACCCAATGCAACCCAGTTTAGAATCACTTGGGTCCCAGAAAGAACAAATTGGGTTGGTTGAATTCGGACTCTAGCCTAATTCAATTTTGGCTTAAGTCAGGTCATCCCTTAGCCCACCCAGAGTTTTGCTTGCTGCAATGCCCACATTGCAGGTATAATTTTTTTCTTTTTTCCCTAAAAACTAAGGGGGGAGGGGGCAACTCTAAAGGAACCATCCATATCATCTGATCTCTTTGATTGGATGGTTAATTTTTTTAAAAACGATTGGACAGTTAAAAGAATTTAGCAAATAAAAAACAAGGCAATAAGGATTGTATCAATGTTTTGTTGTTTTTTGAATATTTTAACCGTCCCACCAAAGATTGGATACACATGGCTCCCTTAGGATTGTCCCCTCTCGTTAGGTTTTTTAAAATAATAATAATAAAAAAAAAACTTGCTGCAGCAGTCATCTGATCAAAGTTGATCAGACAGTTGTGCACTTGCGCTGTAGGTGTCCTTTTACAATGAGGGCATTGCTGCAAGTAAAGGTCGCCCACCAAACATAGGCCAAGAAACTGAAGCCCTGAGCTCCAACCTTTTTTGCCTCTCCCCCAAAAGCCTGCAGCTCTCCTCTCCTTCTCTTCTCTTCTGCTTGCCACCTGAAGAGTCCCCAGTCCCACCTGCTGCTGTGGACTCCTGTGCCTCCCTGCTCACCCTCACCCCCCACGGTTAACCATCTCTTCGTCCTCCTGTAGCCTCTCTCTGTCCTCCTGTTACGTGTGAATATATGTTGTTTCAGTCTTTCAGAGTTCTCTTTGTTTTTCTGGTTCTGGCCTACCGCCGTGGCCGGCATTGTCTGCATCGGCCACCATGGCTGTGCTTAGGGATGCGAATGGTAACTGATAGCCCGATCATCCGACCGTTCGTTAACTTATAGATCAGTTAACAGATCGTCTTTTTATATAGTGGATAAGGTAATAGATATAAATTTTTTCTGACCAAATATATATGATACACTAAGATCTGATTATATGACCGATTGTTAGCTTATAGGACAATTAACAGATAGCATTTCTAAACTGATAGCTTAGCAGATACGGTCATAGATCTACCTTAGATCGGCACCGAAGCCGACCCGTTTGCATCCCTAGCTGTGCTGCTGGGATTAGTACAGCAGCATCAACAGCTCTAGAATGCTTCAAAAATCAAAAGAAAATATGGCTGAACCAGCAGCACAATGGATTTTGGACATGACAAATGCAAGTTTCTTTGCTTTTTGATTCTGATTACCTGTATGTTTATTGTTGGTAAAATTCTGATGAAGATCTCTTTTTCTTCTTTTCTCTTCAAATCTGGATATTCTCTGAGCTGTTTTTCTTGTGTTATTGTTGATTGGCATTGAATTCCATCTTGAAACTTGTTTCTTCCTGTAGATTATTTGTATGTTACTTATCGTTGGGCTGCTGAACTGTGCTAAAACTTTTTTAGAAAAAGAGACACATCGCGTATGAATTCCCTTTTGTTTTTTCTTCTTGGTTTTTAAGGTGAGATGTGCATTTCAGTTGATGTTCTACGGACGCATCATGCATGCTGTTGTATGTCTGAATTTTTTATTTTTATTTTTTTGCTGCGCACCTACCAAGCTGACAGAAACCCGACGTCTTCTTTATTGGGCTACATCCCATGCGTGGAGAAAGTATTACTCAAACTTTTAGGGTCATCACTATAGATTTCTAAATATTCAAAGCTCTTAGAGGAACAAGTTGCGGATGTGGTAATTTCTCAATGACTTGCGACTCATTTATTCAAAATGTTCTACAATCTAACGTTTTTTTTATTGTTAAAAAAATATAAAGATGCACCCTTAGAATGAATATAAAACATTGAGTCCCAATAAACAATATAGATGATCTTAATGGGTTGATCTTAATGATATTTTTAATTTTTTAGATTTTTTTGGATCGTTTGTTCAGAGGTTAGGTTATATGGACATGTTGAGTAAATTTGGGATGACTCTTCCTTTTTTTTTTTTTTGACTACTTAGAAACAAATGTAGCATCAGCTGCCAGTGCTGCAACTCTGCAAGTAAAGCTCAATATTTAAACAAGAGTACAGGTACCTTTTTCTAAAATGAGTTAAATTCATGTTTAACTGTGGTAGAGTTGAGAAAAATTGACAAAAGCAAATGGTAGGAATTAAAAGTTAAGAAATTTAAGTTTATAAAGATTAATACCAAAATATGTAAGATATATAGACTTATTTTGAATTTACTATATTTATAGGAATTGATATCCAAAAAACCCAAAACTAATAATATCCATATCAACGCAAATAACAGAAGCTTCAAGTTACCTGCTGGTGTAACTTGAGGGATATGATCATATCTTTATTAAAAACATATTTGTAAGATACACTTTCTTAACATTTAATTAACGAGATAGACTACTACTGTTTGGTGCTATAGCATGATTGGGATATCCTCCCTATGTTAGGAGGAAAAGCCACGGATTAAACCTCATCATCCGTGTGCAGCGCAGTCAGGCCTCTCTCACATACCCCACCCTTTTTGGCCAGTTTTTCGTTTAGTGCGTACAATTTTGGTTTTGAAATTATTATTTTTAAAAGTAGTAAAAGTAAAATCATTGATTTTGGAATCTCCAGATTTGGTTTAAGATGATTTTGATTTGTAAATAAGAATCAATTAAAAGAATTCAAAATATGACCATTTACGATGTACCAAACATAGAAAAAAGTATCATAAAATGATTTACATTACTTCAAACACAAAGAAAACACCATTTTAAAGTTGCTTATGATATTTTATTATTTTATGATGCACCAAATAACACCTAAGAGGATTCTCTCTACAAGGAAAAAGGAAAAATTTTGGTATGTAGGCCGAATCAAACCCTACTCTTTGAATCCTGGACCATTCTACCAGCCAATAAACCATCTTGACAAAAAAGAATAGAGACCCTCTATGTTTAGGTTTAGATTGAACTTAGTAAGTAAGGAGAAGGGAAAGTTTCAAAAAAAAATCCTTCATGTGGTGTTTTTTTTATTTCTAAAGAGAGATTATGAAAGACTCATTCCTTTCCTCTCTGTACTGACTTGTACTGAGAAAAATCGCACTCGACAAAAAATAGATAGAGGGCTATGTAATGATGCTGATCTTGGAATGAAAGTGGATAGATCAACAATTTAGGGAAGAGGAGCTATGACGATTCCGAAGTGAATATGCACATTCTGTAAAGGTAGAAGTCCAGGTCACAGGCGGCTTTCCTTTCTCTTCATAGTCCCACATCAGGAATTAAATAGAAATAGAAAGGAATAATTTTCACTCTTTTTTAGGATCATCAAAGGTCCCCTCCATTAGATGTCACTTTCTATCCTGATGGCACTTTATATCCCAAGAAATATGATTTTTATGCAACTAGCTGCAGGACCAGATGACGCCCATGCATCATTCTGGGGTCGGCGTTTCTTCAGTCGTCCAACTGAAGAAACTCTCAGTCTCTCCAATGCATGCACAAATGCGCATCCAAAGTAGACCTATCTCAGGTGTGTCCTGAATTGTGCACACTCGTGTGCGCAATGAAAGACCGCAGGAGTTCCTTCGATCGGGTGACTGAAGAAAACCTGATCCATCCTTCTTACCTAGTAAAAGTGAGTACCTATGCAAACTCCTAACCCAGAGAGTGCTCATATAATTATCAAGCAACCTTTGTCATCCGAACTTGTCTCGGATGCCATAGCATGTAAGTTGGAGAAAAGTCCTGTGGAATAAGCCTATCCTCTATTTGTTACATCAGACAACAGGTTTCGGAGCAGAAAACTAGAACCATCTGGGACTATATATAAACAGACCCAGATTCACTACTGCATTTCATACTTATTCGCACAACACCTTTGTGCCTCTTACGAAGGCACACATCAGAAGAAGAATCAAAACAACCATATGGAAGGATACATGGCTACATGGGTACAGACCTCATTAGCAACAACCCACTACCCCCACAACAACAAATCATGGGGTCACTGGTTGCATACATGGCAAACCTAAAGGCCCCTGGCGTCTTGAGTGGACGACTAACAAACACCAACTCAAAGAGAGACCTATGCTTGCAAGGGCACATCTGCTGCACCAACACTTGAACAATTCTATCTATCATCTGAAGGGGCGGAGAGCCTCTTCCAAGACTGACCTAAACCTACCCAAGTTCACAGTGACGTTCTGTTTGTCTATGTAGGTCGACCACACGGCCGGGAAGCCCTGCTTGTGGATGGACATGGGGTCTGTCAGCACCGGGCTGTTCTTGGGGTACTGCCTTATGAGGGAGCTCTCCTCCTTGGCGACCTCGTACTCCAGGTACCTCAGCCCCATGCCGATGGCCGGGTCCCCGTAGGGGAACCTGCAGGGGTATTTGAGCTCGCCGAAGGGGACGATCTGCACCATCGTGGCGTTGGTGGGCAGGAACACCATGTTGGTGAGGCCGGCGCCGTGGACGCCCACCAGCACGTCGCAGGAGTTCACGATGTGGGAGAACTGCGACATGTTCTTGGCGGCCTCCGGCGGGGCCACCACCACCTTGAAGCCCACCTTGCGCGCCAGGCGGAACATCTTGCGCTCGTTCAGTAGGGAGCGCGAGCCCCGCCGCGACAGGAAGAGCAGCCGGGGCTTCTTGGTGGGGTCCCTCCCCATGGGGTGCTCCCTCTTCAGCGATAGGCAGCTCCTCAGGAAGCGGCGGAAGTCCGCCATGGTGTAGCCTTGCGGGGCCATGGCGGGGTCGACGCCGAGCTCCTTGTGGCTGTAGAGGCCCACCTTGGCGTGGGGGAAGCAGTGCACCCTGTCGTCGGTGTCGAGGTTGATGGGGTCGTAGCGCGAGAGCCGGCGCAGGAGGGGCTGATACTTGTCGACCCAGGAGGGCCTGTACTGTGTTATGAGGAACTGGACCTCGCCGTTGTAGTGGTCGGAGGTGAGGAAGAGGGGGACGAGCACGTCGGCCATGTCATGGAAGAAGTTGCCCAGCAAGCCGCCGGTGGAGAAGAGGACGGCGGGCACGGAGTGGTGGACGGTGCAGCGCGGGGCTCCTTGGCCATCTGCTTCGGCGGCTGCTGCTGCTGTGCTTACGGAGAACTCCTTGATGTAGGCCATGGTGTTGGTTTCCCATTTGCGGGCGTAGGGTTTGATCCGCCAGGAGCTGTTGCCGGCGGGGTTCGCCAGCGGGGAGGGCGTGGCCAGGACGACGGAGGAGGATGTGCCAGTGATCCTGACGTCGCCATGCAGCTCGCAGATGTCGGTTCTTATCTGCGTGAAGTCGCAGGTTACGTTGCTCTCCTGAGCTGGGGTCTCTGCAGGGGTTGAATTAAAAAAACATTGGGTGAGAATTAACAGTCACAATAGTCTAGAGGAAGGCTAACTACTGTTTTAATTATTAAGAGAGGAGATTCTCTCAGTACACGTTTTGAATCGGAGTCATTTTTTCCTCTCAGTACTGTTAGACTCTAATTTAAATATATACTAAGAAGATTTCTTCTCTTTTTCTAATGGTACCATGTTAGCAAGATACTAAGTGAGTTTGATTTCAAAAATTACCAAAAAAAAGTCACCATGTTATTCTTTTTATCACATTATTTGAGCTGGAATCATATTCATCTGAGTACAACTAATTAAGAATGAGACTCAACAATGAATTTTTCCACAAGGTCAGCTTAAAAGATATTTCTAAAAGATCCCCTGTTCCTCTTTTACTCTCAGTATTAACCGAATCTCATCCTTAATTGTACTGAGAGAATCTCGATTCTTGAAACCCACACTACGGGTATGACATCTTGAGCAACTGGGGATTACAAAAAGCCCCTACTTCACCCCACTAATTAAGGTGATCCCAATCCCAGTACTGCTTATACTTTTTTTTTCATCCTTCTATTTGAACACTCGAAATGGGAGTGACAACACCAATTGATGCGGAGCAAAAAAAGGAGCATCAATATGTTGCAAATTTTCTAATGCTAACTCGGGTTATTAGCGCAATTCTAATAGTCTGCGAATGGAGACATATTTTCGGATGCTGATTGATTCACATTTGGTTTGTTAGATTATCCGAATATAGTTTGGATGATACATGGTGCACTTAATGTATTTATAATTTTTTTTGTTTTAAGTTTAATGACTTTAGAGCGCAAGGATCCTCTTGGCGAGCCCCAAGAGGATCTTTGCCTAAAAAGCGGCTAAACCCTTCTGAAGTGAGTTTGTCTCAGTACAAAAGTGAATCGGACTCCAATAATCACCAGTCCCATAGTGACATGTAAAGTAGACACGTCATTTGAGAGATGTGTCTCATGGCAACATAAAACCTTTTTTTTGTTATCGATTTTCCAGGTTAACATAGAACATTAAATATAATTATGAGCACAATACTACAACTATAATTTAAAATACACCCTAATGCACTAGATACAATCCAAGTCATTTTTCCTAAATTTCTAATACAACGCAGAATACTAAAATACAACCAAGAACAAAAGATTACAACCTTAATTTTAAAATACACTCAAATAAACAAATTTGCACGGTAGCTTGGGTTATATTCAGATACATTGGAGTGTATTTAATTGTTTATCGGGATGTATTTTAATATAATGGTAATCTTGTACTCATAGTTGTATCTAAGTGTTCTGCAATGTATTGGAAATCTTGGAAACCAGTAACAAGAAAAGAAAAGAAAATCTATTGTGATGAGATAGTCTCGAATGACGCATCTACTTTACACATGTCACCATGGGAGTGGTCACTGCTGAAATCTGATCCACCTTTGTATTGAGACCGCCCGGACTCTTCTGAAGGGGCCCTCTCTCACTTGTAGATAGGCCGGCCTCCATTTATTCTATAGTCCCAAAGTGGGGTATAAACAGAAATGAAAAGGAACAAACAGGTATGCTCAGTGGGCCGGGCTGGCCCTTGACGGCTTAGTGATCAGGGAGTGCACCTTTGTTAATGAGTTGAGTGGCCTCCTCAGTAATATGTTAGTTCTTTTAAAATTTAAAATAAAAATTTTATATTAGGATTGTCTGCATATGTTTGTAGATTTCACTAGGTTTAGAATATCTGCTTCACATATGACTACTTATACAGAGTGGATACGAATTATTTGATTAACATGCAACTGTTTTCTTCGACAATTCTAACTTATCAATCAATTAGCTCTTGTTTAGGCTTGTAATGTTATTTATACAAGAATAGACAAGTTAAACTCAAATTTTCAAATCTTCATGGAGTGAAAAATGCCAAGAATTTGGGTACTTATCCAGCACACACTCCACATGAAAATGGCTTTTTAACCTGCAATTTAAGACAAACGTAGATTTGACACAATCTCATTTAAACATTCATACACCACGGGTGGCAAACCTTTCCACCCTTTCTTTGGTTTTTTTTAAAGTTCTAGTGTTGTTTTAATTTAAAGATGCCAAACGTCTTCTAAAGTTTGCGTGTACAGCGTGGGGAAGGAGAGGGCAGTTAACCAAAGCCATTCCATCAAGATTCGACTACCCTTTTTAAAACTAAGATAAAATAAACATGTTGAATTCACTCAAGTCACAAACAATCCTTCCAAACAGCCAACGTTTGTGTCTACTCATGGGTGCTTCCTAATCTTGTCATTAGTATAAACCAAAGATCCTTTGACAAGTGGTCATCATTTGATACCCTTCTTAAGACGAACTAAGACCAAAGCACAATTAATGGATCGGATCCCCCCTCCCTTTGAGTTGCCACCAAGAAAACGAAAGGGCTTAAAATAATACCCACCCGCGTCAGGATAGGAGATTCATGACCGCACATTGTGCGTCAACCCAACCTTAGGAGTTGACCGTGGGGTGCCACTAGCCCATGTGATCTTTATCACTCAAAAGAACGGTCAGAGATGATTTCTAGATCTACTATCGGGTGGTGGTTCTCTCATGACCGAGGGAACTCTCGTAGTCCTCTGAACTTCCATAGTCTTTTGCTGCGCTCACCTCTGATGCACGATGAAAGACTGCGGGAGCTCTCTCAATCGGACGACTGAGAGAACCCCGACCTTCTATTATCCGGTTACAGCAGGTCACTGTTCTCAAATTCTTCAAATTTCTTGTCAAAGATTGGGAAGTCATCAAGAAAGGGTGGATCACCTTAGGCCTTAGCCCAAGATTGGACCATTGATAAATTTGATATATATTGTAATGTCCACAAATTAATTAAGTTCAATATTGTCAAATTTATCAGTAGTGGTCCACCTTGCATAAGAAATTTGACACCTAGACATTAGAGATTGTGAGAGTTCTCTCTAATCTAGCATGGAGTTGAGCTACATCAGATAGAAAATCATGGGCAACCTAAGATTTCATCGAATCATCCGATCTTGACTGGACCATTGATAAATTTGATATTGTTTTTTAGCTATATATACTCAATGCTCTTGTATTAGTTTTCTGGTTAGGGTCAGCTGAGATATAAAAATTTTAAAATAACGAGAGTTTGATCCCATCTTTGATTTCCTAATTTTTCAAATGGGACGAAATGAAGACCTTCGGTCAAATTCAAGAGGCGAGGTAGCTTCTAAGTTGGCGTAGATGGTGGTGAGGGGTCAGCTCACGTAGGCGGTGATCGGATCTCGACTCAGAAAGGATGCAAGTAGCCAATTTGTGTGGTTTATATGAACTCCTAAAAGTTGACTAGACCCACCGGTTTGTACGTTTACATATATAACAAGCCATCTTGCCTAATAAGTTGAAGCTTTTTGGATCACAAGGTTGAAGTTTATGACCAGCATTGATGGGGCACATTTTTTTATGCAAGGTTGGATACCTTAGACCATCTAGTACAGTGAAATTTCAACAACCATGGGGAGTACAAGTAGCTAGGCGTGTGGTATTGTGTAAGGTTGGTGGGATATAACATCATTCAAGTAGCTCAAAAGTGACCTTATTTAGTCGTGGACAAGCTTCCTAACATGTAATATTTTTAGTTAATTTGCTACAAGTGATCAATCAGTGAATATTGAAATAGCACTTTCCTGTTGAAATTCCATTTAGTTAGTTGCATAAATACCCTTCGTGGGTTGTTATTGAAACCATATATAGTTTTCTGTATACCTTTCTTCAGTGTGAAAATTTATATAATAAGTGTATAGCCTGAGACTATTTACTTCTAAAGGGTCACTTATGCAAGGACATTATGTTATGTAACCAAAAATATCCGTGTAGTGTTTTGTTTGGACTCTGAGCATGTGGAGAGGAAGAAGCCACACCGTGAGATATATTTGTCATTTACACCTATAGTTAAGTCTTGAGGGCGACTGGGTTAGGTTTCAGGTTATGGGAATGGTAAATGTACAAGTTCTACAGAGAAGGGGTTCGGGTACATGCAAAGGCAGACCTACAGTAGGTTACCTTCACAATCATACTCCCTACAGGGTTTATGTGCAATCAACCACTGCTACAACTTTTATCCCACTTAGGTTATTCAGGGGAATTGATGCCACAAATCATGACCAGTGGGAGTTAGAGATTTTTGTGTCACTCATCGATCTACATGCTTGTTCAAGGAAAAAAAAGGAGTGTTCGAGTTTTTTTTTCTCAAGGAATGAAGACAAAATAAGAGTGAGAGATCCTCTAATTTATCATTGAATTTTTTTCTTTTTTAGAGGAGAAAACAGGAAAGAAGAGTGCTTTTGAGAAGAGAAACTAGGGCAAAATATACAAATGAATCCTACTTCTAAGTAAATAGTATAATTTCTTGATCATGCATGTTCAAAGATTTGGACACCTATCTACTAGGTGGGCTATTTCAACCAGTCTTCTTCTTATCAGTTTTTGCCCGGGAGCCGTACAAGTCTCACCCTACCAATTCTTGCCTTCAAACCCTCCTACTACAACCATGGGTGAGCTGGGGTGCTTGGTGTTCCTTCCCAAAACGACGTGCATACCAATCAAAACACACACGGACAGAAGAGGATTTGTTTACTAACCTGCAGGTTTCTGAGAGCCGCTCTCGTCGTCCGTCAACAACGACGGATCTCCGGTGCCGTCGCTGGACTCCGGCGAACCCTTCACCTCTTCTACTGGTAACTTGAGTTGGTCTTCACTCGCCTGTGGGGAGCTGTTCTCCTCTCGGAGCAACAAAATTGATCCGTCGCTGCTCCGCCCGTCACCGGCGCTGTCGTCTTCTGCAGCCTGCGTGGGCTTCTCGACGTCGCCGGAGGAGACGGCCGTGGTGTTCTTCACGACCAGTGCAACGTGGCCCCTGCCCGATGCGGGCCGCTGGGGGCCGACGCCGGCGTCGTCTCCAGCCAGGAGAGCCGGGCCGTCGCGTTGGACTATCGACACCTGCAAGTTCACTGCGAGAAGAGGTTCTTTAGAGGGCGGCCATGGCAAGGCACGTCTTCTGCGGCAGCCATGCAGGGCGGGGGCTTACTGATGGAGAGAGGCTGCGAGCTCTGTCGGAGGACGGTGAGGAAGAGCAGGGGAACAAGCAGGCATCCTAGCACAGCTACCGACCAGAGCCTTTGTGGTTGCACCAGCGCCAGGCTTCCAAAGGATGGCTTCATCTCTCTCTCTCTCTCTCTCCCCTTTACCTATCTATCTCTATCTCAATCTGTCCACCCATCCCTCTACGTGTCTGTGTGCACAAAAACGATCCTCACATAACCCACCACCAACGTCTTCTCTCTCTCTCTCTCTCTGCCTAATGGATGCTCGTATAACCCCTTGCTTCGGCTTCGAATCCATCCATATCAATCCTCTTCGGCGGCTAGGATGCTGTCTAGCGGCCTCTTTTGGACTTGACCCGTGAGAGAGGTGGGTGGTGGCTCGTCTTCTTGCCTTTCGGATAATTTCTTATATACCCATTTCAAAAAATCTCTTGTAAAACAGTCGCTCAAAAATTACAAGTAAATTACTTGTTTATTGGAGAAATGTACATATTTGCCTTCTTTTTTAGCTTGATTACGATCAAGTTACGATCTACCCATGTTTAAATCCTCCACCAGTGTGGCACCTTTACCTTGTAATTATAAAAAAGAGACTTGTATTGTTTACACCCTTGACACATGTGGCGTGTCTTTCTAACAAGAAAGGAGACTTCTTCAATGAGAAGGAGCTACTTGGTCATTAACACAAGTGCAATATTTTGATCCAACTTTTTTCTTTTCCATGCATACATCACTGTGTATCTAGATTTATATTAGTTGTCGGTAATTATGACCATGTGTCTATTAGCAACGTCTATCTTTTGTTTTCCTTGTACACACACCTATCTTCAGATAGATTAAATTAGGATCTTCTCGTCCCTTTGTCATTGTCTACCATGATCCTTGAATAATGGAAAGAAGAAAAGTCTTCCTTTCTCTTGTTTTGTTTTACTTTTATGTCATTTAGTGAGTCAGATTAAACATCCAGCGTCATTTTGATCGGAGAATAAGAGAAGAATAAGAACAAAAAAGGAGAGATTAAACTTAGTTTTATTTTGACAAACAGAATGACTTATAACGGTGTAGAATAGTGTGTTCGGAGAATAAGGAGAATAAGTTATCTCATCTTAGACTCAAAAATTACTTATTCTTCTTATTCCGTCAGCGGGTCCCAAAAAATTATCAAATCGAAACATCTTTTATTTTAATATACGTCATTCCGTCGATTTTAAATCAGACAATCAAAGAAATTTAACAAAAAAAAAAAGATTGCGCACTCACACTATTTGAACCGTCAAATCGCACGATGCTGTAAGTATTTCTCTTATTAGATTGTCCCCCTTTCCAAAAGGGTAAAATTAATATACTTTTACTCTAGATATAATACTTTGAAATTATACAGTATAAACACACCACAACACACCAAACTTGGGTTGAATACCCTCAAGGAGTAGAATGCTTGGAAGTTTTGGTGCGTACATAAGAGGGGTACTGATCCAATTGAATTATTTAAGAGGGTGGTGTTCTAATAATTGGAGTCCCCACACATCTTATGGTACACTAGTATGTTTTCCCACCTTTAGCATAAGGGCGGCACCCTTCCTCCTCACGCCGTCACCCCCGGGACCACCCATGGACGTTGACATTTCAATTGCCGGGGAAGGAGGGGATGCACAAAGGGAGCGCCCCCCCGGAATAAAGGCGGCCCAATATGGCTACGACTGCCGAACTGGCCCACTGGACCATCCACCCCACACAGGACATCCCAATCACATGGCCGTGGAGGGCCACTATTGTCGGGTGACATCCCTTGGAGGGTCCTCGAAAAAGATCGGGTAAGAGGGACAAGTGGGGCCCGGAGAGAGGAGATGCTTCGGCGCCGTGGCGCACTATGCCCGACCAACGGGAGCACGCGGTCGCGAGAATGGAAGTAAATCGTTTAGAATTTTAGGTGAATCAACCTTAGTTTGTAGTCATTCATATGTCAGTCATAATACTGTGGTATGTAAAATAAATAAAAAAATAGATGTATAAAAATATCCATACCATGAACTTTTTAAAAAAAATAAAAATTACCGTTAGCGGAGGTCGTAGTTCAATTCAGCCTCCCAACTAGGTGTGTTGAAGTTTTTGTGCTGTTCAACTTGAAACTTCAGTACAGTAATTGTAATAGACTCTATTATTCAATCATCATTTATTTTTTCTTAAAGCTATGTAATACACCATGTCACGTATGAATTTACTTTGGTTCTATCACATTGGTAGGTTTTACTAGAAACATAATTGTATACTTTATTAGACCATCTAACTAAAAGCTTTACGAAAAAAATTGTGAGCCAACTCTGTTGTCTATGCGTTTATTACTTTTGCCTCTTAACTAAAACCAGATTATTCTAACAATTTAGAAGCGTATCTATGAAGTAGTGGTCAATATGTTTCTTTAGCTTGAAGGACATAATTCAATCTTGCATAGTTACCAACTGAGTAAATGATCTTACAAGATCACAACGTAGGTGCAGCCATTACCCATGGTGCATTGTGCCTCGGCTTAGTCCCGTGTGAGATGGAGTGATGGACCACATCACACATGGATTTTTTTTTTAAGCAAAATTTACCATCTCTCATGTGGATGAAGGTCGTAATTTAGCAGGTCTTGTTTTGACCTTACATGAGGCCTAATCGGCTCGAGAATGTGCTTTCTTGTGGTCCACTGTGCCATGGTTCAGTTCGATTGCGGTGGACCGTAGGTAGCTAGCTTCCCAACGCGGCCTAACCAAATTGTGCAATCCAAGCTGGATCGGGAGCCCATGGTGTTGACGTCGCACTTGTCGCATGTTCCTAATTTTGTCGCACACGGACGGCACTGGGTATGCCACGTAAGCATAAATTCCTTCTCGAGCTGGTAGGGTTGTCCTTTGTTGTGGCAGGGCAAATGGGTGGGAACCAGAAGAAAATTTAAGAGACAGTGAAGGATTGGATAGAATGAAAAGAGGGGTTGTTTGGATTGCCGTAAAATAGTGATTGTTTTCCCATGTGAAGCTACTAACTCACAAGACGTACCAAAATTATCTTCAATCTCTTTCCCATTAATACTGTAACACTGCATTATTTTTTGAATAATACTTGTTGCAGGGCTCGTAGTGCTGCGCCCGTTGCACCGTGAGTGGATGGTTGTTCGATGTGAGTTGACCGGGCGACTGTAGCAGCAATATTTTTTTTTCATTTTTTTTAGATTGGCCCCATCAATTTCGATACATCCGTACAATCCGATCGTCGATGGACAATTCAAAAAAATCTGAAAAATGAAAAATAAAATTGTTCATTAGACTTGATTTTTTATTTTTCAAATTTTTTTGAGTCGTCCGATGATCAAATTGTACAGATGTATCCGACATAATAAAACCGACCTTAAAAAATTTAAAACATAAAAAAATAAAAGAACTTAGATTGCACCCGTACGGTGTAAAAAGTACTACTCTCCTTTTTAGTACTGTTTGTTTGTACTGCCTTTCGATAGTGCAAGTCTCATGATTTTTTTTTTTTTTTTGAAGGAGCCCAGAGGCCGATTATGTATAATTATTTACAAGTGACCGGAGTTCTAATCGAGAATCCGAGATAATCCTCCAAAGATGGAGATAATTCCAGAACGATCGATGGGTCCGCCTAATTAGGCGACGATTCCAAGTCCGTCTGATTTTTAAGGAAGTAATTCTACATACCAAAGGATAAAGATCCCAACAAACCCATGGGACTGTATGGCTGAAGAATTTTTAAGCCCCAACTAGAATCAAACCTGAGACCTCCCTTGCATGGCTGAAGTAATTCCAGGGACCAAGGGATAAAGATCCCAACAATCTCAGGAGGCTGCATGGCTGAAGAGTTTTTAAGTCTCAACCAGAATCAAACCTGAGATCTCCTTTTTGCAAGAGAGGTGGTGAACCAACTGCGCTAGGCAGCTAGTTCGCAAGCCTCATGAATTGCACACCGAGGGATGCTGTCATTTGATCTCTTTATTCGATTGCAGCACAACAATTAAATAAAAAGAAGTTTCTCGGGTTGGAGGTTGCTCCAACTTGGCCTTAGTATCATTTGATTTTTAATTAAATGGTAAAAAAATAATAAAAAAAAATTCCATGCTCATGCGATTCGAGTTATCGGATTGTGCGATTTGACATTGTACTACGCAAGATACAGTAGCCCATTATACTATACATGGCACAGCAAGTATTATTCATTCTTTTTCATCCTCATATGACTCAAAGTTACCAGTCTCCTGTGGTAATATAAATTCCAGACCTGTATATCTTTTACAGAATAGTTAAATCACTTCGGTTTAACCGACAAAGGAAAAGTTACTGTTTTTCAAATCAGCGAAAACAAGGCCACTGATTTGGTTTTTGGCTATTTTTGATGAGAAATGGAATTGGAGATTTCTTTGCAAAATAATCGATCTCTATTTTAATGGAATTTAGGTTTTTGATGTTTTATGTCAACCCAAGCAAAGAAAACTTAGAGATCTCTATATTTTACATATACTCTGTTGATAAACATAAAATATCTCCATGCATCAAATGAACAAGCGGAAGCATGCACGGAGATGGATCGTAATGGAAAACGTACCTTAACGGCGACGTTCGTAGATGGACGGCGACGGCTCCGTGAGGACGAGGATGAGAACCACGTGACGGGCTTCTCCCCAATATCCACACTGCAAATCCTAGGCTTCTTGGTGATAGCCTCTTGGAGAGCAAACCTTAGAGAGGGAGAGAGAATGTGTAGGAAGAAGGGGAGACTAGAGTGAGAAAGAGGGCTGCCCAAAAGTGAGTGTTCTGCAGATTTTCCAAGAGTAGTTCTCACGTAATGCCACTCTATCCCTTTTATATCTCTCTCCCCTAACCTTTCAAATAAAGGGGGGGAATGGTTATATCCAAGGGGTGTTTCACAAGTGTGGGTAACTCCCCACAACCACTCCCTCAACCACTCCCTCTCATCTCCTATAACCAACTCTTGGCCCCTACGTGGGCATATGCATGGTAAGAACCATGCTTTGGTTAACATCTCCCACTTGCCCACGGAAGGCAAAGATCAATAAACAATCTCTCAAAGTTGCTACAATCCAACTGTCATACAGGAAATGCAGCGTGCGACCTCACGAGCATAACACTAACAGGCGTGTAGTGATCCATTAAGTTATCACCAAAAACTAATGGAACACAATACTCTATAAAATCTCGTGGTACCCCAGATCATCTTATATTCACCTGATTTAACACTCCGGATCTCTCAGATAAATAACTGGCAGTGTTTAAATCCCAAATGTCATGTGATCATAACTCTGTCTGTACACAACTGACTGAGTTCCCCGGAGTATGATCCACATAACATGGTGCAATATATAGATGTCTTCCCCAAGTTCTCATGTCAATTCGATTAATCTCGGCCGCTTTCCTAGTCATGTCCCGCTAGACTGTATCAACCTTAGTCCTAAGGATCATGCTAAAGTAGCGACGCCGAGCTTCCTCTTCATGACATAGTTCCTAGGTCACAAAGGGTACAGGTAGAATCAACAATATGATCCAAGAGCTCACACAATGATGAAGCAGAGATCCATTCACCATTCTCATTTATCGGTCGTGAATAGCACATGCGGTATGAAACGCATGTTATGGTGTTCTTCCACAAATGTGGGCGTGTCAATTTTAGATTTATCATTAAAACACTATACGGATCTTAGTCTAATCACTCCCACTGCGATTAACCTGAGTCTCATGACCCAGTCGCTTCCTCTCAGCGCCTTGTCTTAAGACTCACATCCGGCTTTTCCAGACTATACAGGATGGGCTCAATTATTCCCGTATTTGATCTTTAAAGATCTCATCTCGGCTCTTATCCGAGGCGACATAAATAAATATTTTTAAGTGTATCTTGTTCGCTCTTTTAGCGCCATAGATACATAATGTCTCATCTTGCTCGCTGTCTCAGCGCCAAGGCGAATTACCCGTGTGAGAGGGTCAATTCAAGTCTGGTGACACTCATTGATGTGTAAACAAGCATTCCATCAAAACACTCAATAAGAGAACGCATCGAAGTCAACAATAATTGTTCTTTACATTACAGTTTACATAAACCCATGGCTCTACTATGGGTCGTGAAAGCCTCTCTAGTGATCTGTTTAGTTAGCGGGTCTGCTACCATACGATCGGTAGAAATATGTCGTAGGACCACTGCCTCTTTTGCTAACAGATCTCGAATGAAGTGATATCTAATGTCAATGTGTTTGGTTTTACCATGGTACTTAGGATCCTTGGCGTAGGCCAAAGCTGATGTACTATCAACATAGAGAAGTACACTCTCCTCTGCATAAGGAGTGACAGCTAATCGCCGCAGGAAACTCCTCAACCAAACTGCTTCTTGACAAGCTGCTGAACATGCCACATATTCCGATTCCATAGTGGATAGAGCAATGCATGTCTGTTTCTTGCTACACCAAGAAATGGCCGCGCCACCAAGTATGAACACATACCCTGACGTAGACTTTCTTTCGTCTTTGTCGCTGGCCCAATCAGCATCACTATAACCTTTCAACCTTAGATCACCTCCTTCGTAACATAAGGCAAGGTTCGTTGTTCCACGTAAATATCGGAATATTCTCTTGACTGCCTTCCAGTGAGCAGGACCAGGGTTACTTTGATAACGGCTAGCTAATCCGACAGCATAACTGATGTCGGGTCGAGTACACAACATAGCATACATCAGACTCTCAATAGCTGCCGCATATGGCACTTTATTCATTTGATTCTTCTCTTCTTCATTCTGTGGGCATTGGCTTATACTTAAAACACAACTTTTATCAACTGGAGTATCAATGGGCTTGGAGTGATTCATTCGGTATCGCTCTAGAATCTTATTAATGTAGGTTTCCTGAGACATACTCAAAAACCTTCTAGAGCGATCTCTGACTATCTTCACTCCTAACACATAGTTTGCTTCGCCCATATCTTTGGTCTCGAAGACGGAAGATAACCACTGCCTAGTGGCGTTGATAAACTCCATGTCATTCCCAGCCAACAAAATGTCGTCAACATACAATGACAGAATTAGAATCTTCTCTTTCTTTCGTTTGACGTACACACAGTGGTCTTCCTCAATCGTCTCAAAACCGAATGAGGTGATTTCCTTATGAAATCTTAAATACCACTGTCTAGACGATTGTTTGAGGCCGTAAATGGAACGTTTTAGGCGGCAAACTTTGCGCTCTTGTTCCTTTACCTCAAAACCCTCTGGTTGGAACATGTAAATTTCCTCGTCTAGTTCTCCATTAAGAAATGCCGTCTTAACATCCATCTGAAAGAGTTCTAAATCTAAATGTGCGACAATAGCTAGGATTAGGCGAATAGACGTAAATCTCACCACTGGGGAGAACGTCTCATCAAAATCAATACCCTCCTTCTGGGTATACCCTTTCGCCACTAGTCGTGCTTTGTATTTGTCAATTGATCCATCTGCCCTGCGTTTAATTTTGAAAACCCATTTGTTTCCAATAGCTTTACGCCCAGGCGGAAGATCAACTAACTTCCAGACCTTATTCTTTTCCATTGAATCCATTTCGTCTAGCATAGCAGTTTCCCATTCTTTCTTTGATAATGATGAATATGCCTCTTTGACATTTCTAGGTTCTTCATCATCCGCAGGCTGACACATTAAAATCTCCTCTTCAATCTCAAAACGTCGACGAGGAGTGTGGCCGCGTTTACTTCGACGTACTTGGGTGTCGGCATCTTCCGATTCTAATGGAGTACTCCCACTCGGTAAATTAATAGGTATACTCCCACTAGCTTGATCATCTATACTATCTCCAGCGATGACATGGTCAGGAACTAATTCCCTCCCTTCGCTGGAAGATGGTAAGAGAGCTGTTTCATCCACTTCATGGAGATCAAAGCTTTTTCCGACATTGCCAAGTTTAGGGTATTCTTTCTCTAAGAATACAACGTCTCGAACCTCTTTCTCTGTCATTCCTCCATTATGATATTGTCCATACATGACATACCCTTGTGAGCTATCAGGATATCTTATGAAGATAAACTTTCTAGCTTTAGGGCCCAGTTTCCTATACTTGTGGGAAGAGTCATGGACATATCCAGCTGACCCCCACGGGCGTAGATTTCCCAAATACGGCTTTTGGCCACGCCACAACTCATAAGGGGTAGAAGGAACTGACTGTGAAGGCACACGGTTAAGTAAATAGGCGGCAGTCAACAAAGCGTCCCCCCAGAAGGATATTGGGAGGTTGGCATGCGCCATCATAGACCTAACCATGTCTAACAACGTTCTATTCCTTCTCTCGGCAACACCATTTTGTTGCGGAGTATATGGAATAGTAAGTTGTCTTTTAATTCCCTTTTCCTCACATAGAATTCTGAACTGATCAGATAAATATTCGCGTCCTCTGTCGGTGCGTAGAGTTTTTACACTCTTACCGGTCTGATTCTCAACCTCAGCTAGGAAACGTTTGAAACAATCCAGTGCTTCATAGCGGTGAGCGATCAGATAAACATAACCGTATCGCGAATAATCATCTATAAAGGTAAGGAAATAAGATGCTCCATGTCGAGCCTTCACACTCAAAGGTCCGCAAATATCAGAATGGATAAGTTGCAATACATCAGTGGCCCTTCTGGCCTTCCCGAAAGGTTTTCGGCATGCCTTTCCAGCCAAACATGATTCACATAAAGGTAGAGTGACCTTAGCGAGTGAACCTAAAAGGCCTTCTTGAGCTAACCTGGTCATTCTATCCTGTCCTATGTGACCTAGGCGAGCATGCCATATTTCCGAACTAAGGTCTTTATCATCAGCCACATACGACACAGAAGAAGCATTGAAATCAACATCTAATTTAAACAAACCACCATTCAATAAAGCATGTCCAGCACATCATTTAAATAAATGTCAATACTAGTACCAATCATAACAAGAGCAAATCCTAGGGATAATAAAGATGAAGCTGACAAAAGATTATGCTGAATCCCTGGCGCATAAAGAACATCATGCAATGTCAATACACGACCAGTTCTAAGTTTGAGCTGGTACACACCAACTCCAAAAACTTCTTCACTGGTCCCATTGCCCATGTAAATTCTTTGCGTCCCTCTTGGAATTCGGCGGTAATCTTGGTACCCTTCTCGATCTCTAGTTACATGCTTGGTCGCTCCTGAATCCACAATCCACTCAGGATAAGTTCGGGCGACTAAGACATGAGAACAAACATACACAGAGAGAGAATCTGGGTTGAGGGATACCTTTTTCGGCTCAGCGCACTCGCGAGCGAAATGTCCCATCTTCTCACAATTGTAGCACTTCACCTTTGATTTGTCCCTTTTTCCACCGCGCTTGCCTCTGTGGTGGCGCTTCGGTGTCCGCTCTGCCTTGTACTTAGAGCTGGATGCAGTTTCACGATCTTTTCGTTTGAAAAATTTCTTTGGGCCCTTCCTGCCTTGGTGTCTGCCTCCCTTGGCGACTAAGGCAGTGGCGCGTACGGCTTCTTCGCGCTCAGCCTCTAACTCCACATGACGAGAAATATCAGAAAAATTCTTGATATTCTCGTTGTGGGTAAGAATTTGTTTCATATGGACCTAAGAGTCCGGTAGAGATCGAATTACTGCAAGGACCTGCTGCTCGTCCGTGAGATCGTGACCTGCCGACTTTAAGTCTCTGATCATGCCCGACATAACCCTAAGGTGTTCGGTCATGGTCTGTCGTTGGTCCTTGCGGTAGGTCTCAAACTTAAGTACAAGAGCTCGCAACCGCGTAGTCGAAGTTCCACCAAATTGGAACTTTAGCTGATCCCACATATCTTTGGCAGTTTGGAATTTCTCAAATTCCCCAATAAGATCGTCTTGCATGCTGCTTAACATGGTAAAGCGCGCGCTTCGATCCTTATTGAACCATTGACGGTACGCTTCTTGATCTCTACGGTGCTGTGCTGTATTGCCATCCTCAGGCGGTGACATGACGGTGGTAAGATGTTCTAACAATTCCTGCTCGTTTAGTAAGTACTGAATCTTACGGTGCCAAATGTCATAATTCATTCCCGTCAACTTGTCACCCTTGGTCAGATCAGCAATGACATTTTTCATGGCCATTTTAAATCACTACATAGGTAAAATTTAGAGAGTCAAGTTGACATAGTTTACACATCATATTTCGCTTCCAAAAATCCAGACTAATAAATATTAAGTTAACTTAATCATCGGAATCGAAATATAGATCTAGGATACTATAATCATCTTCCGATTAAATCAAGATAACTTAATTCTAGTAGAATGATTTTGAGCGAATTCACAACGAGAGAAGCACTTTAAATCTCTCCTAATAGCCACTTAACTAATGTTCACAAGTTAAATTCGAATATCATGGAAGTGAATACTCACATAATTAAATCAACAGGAATAACAAAGTCCATGATATTTCAATAACTTGATTAAATTTTAGCTATCATGAATATTTACAAGCAAACACATGATCATGTAAATATTTCAATTTTCAACATGATCATTTTAAATGAAATGATAGCTAAGTGGCTGAATTTGAGTGTGTATAAATTGATCAATTCAAGACGTGCAGATTAACAAATTATCATTTAAAAATTATTCAATCGGCGCTATACGAGCATGCGCAATATTCAAATGATACGACAATTTTGCACGAATTAAATCAATTTATTTGTCAAACATAAAATCATGCATATTTAAATCTAAGAACGTAAAATTCAATTGCCGCTAACCGATAAGCGCAACAATTTAACGATCTATAAATATGCATTTTACATAGTTGAATAATCGATTATTAGTGTCATTTTACTCTATTGCGCAAATATTCATTTCAATTATACGCAAATTCTGTTAAGGTCGATATCAGTGACCAAAAAATAATTATTTGCGTGACGAAATAAAACAATTCAATTTATTTCATTTTGCGCAACATAATATCAAGACAATCATCACATTTTAAATAATTGGCACTAATCAGCATAATTCAACTATAAATCAAATAGAACTTGGAAATCAAATTATATTAATTTGAACTAATAAGTCTACGATTAAAATTAAATTCTAATGCATCATCTAATCATAAATAAACAAACTAATACTCCCTAATTTCAAATTCAATTTCTCCGTTCATAATCATACGGAGAATTTGAAACGGGTCCATTCGAACAACCAACCGGCCCATTCCGGATCCAGCCCAATACGGTGCATCGTGAGGTTCACGACGACCCATGTGGCACGTGCCACCAAATGGTCCGCCGCGGTGACGTCTACGGGCCTCCCAGCGGCGGCGTCGTTGGGCTCGACCCGTCCTCGCCAAGTACACGCCCGCTGGACCATGTGCGGCTGGTACGGCAGCCCCATGCATGGGCGTGGGAGCCCCCCTGCGCAGGGGCGAGAACGCCTCACCTGCGTGCGGGGAGGGCACTACGCCCGCATGCATGGGCAGGCCGCCCATGCAGGACGTGGGCGACACGTCCACGCGGGACGTGAGCCCCACGCCCACGCGGGACGTGGGGACTCCGCCCACGAGGGGGGTGAACGCCGCGCCCGCGGGCGTGGCCGCACCGCCCACGCTGGGCGTGAGCACTGCGCCCGTGGGCGTGGCCTGCATGCCCGCGCGCGGCGCGAGCGGCACGCCCGCGGGCGTGGCCTGCCCGCCCGCGCGCGGCGCGAGCGGCACGCCCGCGGGCGTGGCCTGCCCGCCCGCGCGCGGCGCGAGCGCCACGCCCGTGGGCGTCGCCGCTCTGCCCGCGCGGGGCGCGAGCGCCACGCCCGCGGGCGTGGCCGCTGCGCCAGCGCGCGGCGCGAGCGCCACGCCCGCGCGGGGCGCGAGCGGCACGCCCGCGGGCGTGGCCTGCCCGCCCGCGTGCGGCGCGAGCGCCACGCCCGCGGGCGTGGCCGCTCCGCCCGCGCGGGGCGCGAGCGCCACGCTCGACGTCCCTGTGCGGAGAAGGACCCAAGCCGACGAACGCAGCGGCGGCCACGCCGGCGGGAGTACCGCCCGGGCCCAGCGCGGCCGTGGCGCTCGCGCCCAGCGCGGGCGGGCAGGCCACGCCCGCGCGGGGCGTGGCCGCTCCGCCCGCGCTGGGCGCGAGCGCCACGGCCGCGCTGGGCCCGGGCGGTACTCCCGCCGGCGTGGCCGCCGCTGCGTTCGTCGGCTTGGGTCCTTCTCCGCGCAGGGACGTCGACCGTCGCGGCGGGCTTTCCTCGTCGTCCGCGTCACCGTTCGCATGGCCGCCGTTACAGGCGCCGTCTTCATCCTCGTCGTGGCTGCCGTCACGTACTATCTCGGATGGTTGGTCGCGTCCAGAATGCGCGCCGCAGAACCCTCTGAGGTAGGCTAAATATTCCGGCGCTCTGAGTCTCCTTGGAGGAGAAGATGGGACGCGGTTGTCGCCGGATTCCTCCTCGGAATAGTCGGTCAGTTCATCGGGAACCCGTTCCGGTTCCTCGTCACTGATAACCACCATGGGAGCCATTCGGCTCGACGAGGCCTCAACATCGGAACGGTTCTTTTTGATCGAAGACCACGCTGCCATGGTTCCGCAAACCTGGCTCTGATACCAATGTCGATAAAACACATAATATCTCCATGCATCAAATGAACAAGCGGAAGCATGCACGGAGATGGATCGTAATGGAAAACGTACCTTAACGGCGACGTTCGTAGATGGACGGCGACGGCTCCGTGAGGACGAGGTTGAGAACCACGTGACGGGCTTCTCCCCAATATCCACATACTCAAATAAAAGCTAAAGAAAGGAGCAAAGACGTGCACCTTTTTTTTCACTTTACCTTAAAATTTTGTTTGGGGATTTGGCCTGCAGTCTAAAAATGGGCAGTCGGTTTAATTTCTCGTCCTCCTCCCTAGTTTCATAACACCCGGTCCTTTAACTGAAATTTCTTTAACTTCCGGTCCATTTCAGAACGTCCCCGTTGTTCTAGTTAAGTTGAAGAATTTAAAGTGACCAAATTACCCTCATAAAAGTACAATAAAATTTATAGTCCATTAATCTCTTCAAGATGGCTGCTGCTGGGTCGAAAACCTCCCCATCACCCCGAGCCAGCAAATCTCCCCTGCCTGCGGCGCCTCCCAGCTGGCCGCCCTCTGCCTTAGCTCCTCCAACTCCGCCACACACCCGACCATGTCGAGCGTCCCCACCCGCCTCCTCGGTGCAGCTGCCTCCTCTCCCGCCACTGCATCGAAGAGGCTCTCCCAGCTGCTCTCCCATCCCCTGTGGGCGTCGCATAGCCCCAAGCTCCTGTTCCTCCACTCCGTCCAGCTCCACCCCATGTCTAGGCCCCTCCCCACCCCCGCCACGCACTGCCCCATGCACGCCGCTCGACAGGGCCAGCACTTGGCCCCTCTTAGCGGTTTGCGACTCCCCAGGGGAGCCATCGGCACCCACTGCCGCCCCGGTGGGAATGCGTAGCGGCAGTCCCTGAGCACGCATAATGGGAGCTCGTGCGTCCAGTGCTTGACCTGGGATGCTTCAAGGCCGACTCCAAGTTGAGGCCCCGGTAGCCCGCGACATCAAGCTGAGGGATGAGGGAGAGGCGAGAGAGTGCGGTGTGGGAGGTGCGCTGGTTGCCCACGCCGAAGCGATTGTTGAGGCCGCCGCAGTGGGAGACCGCGGGGACAAGGTAGGTGATATGGACGAAAGCGGCCGGGTGCAGACGATAAGACAAGAGGAAGCTGCAGGAGACCGATAAGGGCACACCTCCCGTAGGTCCTCCACAGCCCCGCCGCCCCGCTTCCTCGCCGCTGATGCAGCTGCGCCTCTCGCCGAACGTCGCCGTTGCACTCGTCGGACCTGCAGTCGTCTGCTTCAAGGGGACGATTGCTTCTGTGATAGGGCGAGGGTGTAACAGGAGGGGACAAGAGAGAGGGGCGTCACAGATTGGGGTGGGGGAGATGGGCGTCACGGGTGGGATGGGGGATATTTTGGGGTTTCTATTTTTCTAAACGGTCCCAAACGGCAGAAAGAAACGGAATGGATCTATTGTGAAAAAGATTCCAAACCGTAGACCTAATGTGATGTTTTTTAGTAAAAGGACCGGAAATTATAGTTGACTTCCTTTTTGGACTGCATATTCAAAATCCCAATTTTGTTACTTCAGTATGGTCCTTTTCAAGGGTGCTAGTTAGAGAAATTGGGTTGAGCTGAAGTCTGAATTTGAGTCCATAAAATTTGACCAAAAATAACTGAACTTGGATTCAACTTAATTAAAATTAATTAATTTAAGTTTAGCTCTTAAATTTCAACCCAAGTTCAGTACAATTCATAAAATTCTTAGTTGAGTAAAGTTCTTAGCTGCAGACCCATCTCAACTTACCATCCTTAGCTCTTTCAATTATGCACGGTGCTAATAATTTGAAGGACACTATGGCAAGGCATCTTAAGTCTTTTCATAATGCAAAGTTCTAATGGAGGGTCCCTTAAGAACGGACAAATGGTTCATGTTATAATGGCATTTCCACTCGTGATGCCACCTAGATTCCAATGTAGCACTTTGTTTCTATTAGTTAAGTACCAATGAAGATTCCCTAATTCCTGTGTTTTTTTCTCCCATTTCTTGTAGAAAGTAACCTTACATGATGATCACTGCAGATCCCAATGTGGGGTCGAGTGCCATATTCCTGCCCTTTATTTTATTGAGATAAGAAAAAAATAACGCGGTTGGCCATTAGGCCTTATGAACTAAGGAATTAACATAATCCGCAAGAAGACTAGTCCAATTTCGTAACAGGGAGGAAAGGTAGAATGATGTTGCCATTGCAACTGCAAGCTTATTCCCCTTTCACTGCTGTTCCCGGCCCTTACTCCAATGGTACTGGCATTTAGTGATCTTGCCAGGTCAATGACTTTGTGGTTTAGCAATGTTGAGAAGTCTCGAGATAAAATTCTATCTTCTATTGCATAGGGGAGAGAATTATTTATGAACTTATGGCACCTGTGCTTATATACTTCCTGCAAATACTATGGGATGCACCTTACACTGAGGTCTTTGGACTCGGAATGATCACCCGAAGAAGATAGAAGAGTCACAGTGGTACAAAAACAAGATCCCCTATTCAATAAGAAAAAATGATGACAACGTTCATGTTCAAGTTCTCTGTGTTAAAGTCGATTTATACTTGATTGCCTGAGCCACTCTGTTAACATAGTAATAATAATAACATAGTCACAGGATTGAAAAGGAAAAAAAAAAAGAGGTTTACAAATACAATTCATGGGTCTATTCTCTGATTTCTCGGCAGTTAAAGTAATTCCATTTTAGCCTAAAACTTATGTAAGATTTATTAAATTTATTTACTTGGTTAAAAGGGCAAAAAGTACAAGGGGGGACATGCCACATAAAAGGATGGCAGGTTGCAGCCCATATGTTTTGGATCCAACTGGAGCTGACATGGCAAATGTTGGCTAGAGATGATCTGATAGGTGCCAGAGACAGAGAGCCAGAAATAAGGGAGCCAACAAATTGGCCTCCTAAGGAGTTGGTTCACCACCTGCCTCTCATTTGGGAGGTGGCAGGTTTGAATCTGGTTGGAGTTTAACATCTCTTTAGCCATGCAGTCTTAGGTGTTGTTGAGATATTTATTCTCTACTCCGTAAGATTATTTTTCCAAAAAATCAGTTCGACCTAAAATCCTGGCCTAATTAGGCGGAACTTTCGACCGTTTCGAAATTAGCTCCAAAATATTTGGAGATATCTCAAGTTCCACTTAGTTGGAGCTTTGGTCTCTTATAAATACTTGTACTCTAAGCCTCTAAGTCACCCTTCAAAAAAAAAAAAAAAAAAAACAGAGAAATTGGGAGTCAACTGCGAAAGACAGGGAGCAAAGGGTCAGAAACAAGGAGGTAAATACTAATTATAAGGACCCAAATTACAAGACCCGGCTCGATATCTTATATATATCCCTATAAATTAAGCGGCATATTGCATTCAAGTAATGTGCATTGATATAGATTTTATTGCATTTACTAGGCATCATATTGCATTTTTGAATAATGTATTGCAGTATGACTACTGTACTCTTACAGAAAACATTATATTGTAGTTTTAGACCACATTGTATCATCATAGAACATATTGTACTCCTAGAAAACATGTTGCATTACTACATTATTTTCATACGAAACATATCGTAGTGGAGAAATATGATTCTGTCACTCTTTCTATCATCTGCTTTGCAATTCTGATCTTAGTCATCCGATTTTGAAATTAGATGGCCAAGACATGTAGAGTTCTAAATTAAGTTCAAGATTTTCGTCAAACTCGGTGCTCTTCTTCAACTAATTTTGAAATCAGACGGTAGAAAAATTAAGATGACAAAGGAAATGAGGTACCAACTCAATTTAAGCCAATATAAGAGTTAGATAGTGCTATAAAGATCTCTTGTATTAGACGTGTTTGGTGCTCATGTGGTACATTTTTTTTGAACGGTAGTCCAGTGGAACTGGACGAAGGTCCCAACTCCAAAGGAGAGGGGTTCAAGCCGGTCCGAAGTTAATTCGGAATAAATCTCAAAAAGGTAAAAAGCACACTCGAACAGAGAGTACCGCGCAACACGTACGTGCGCGAAAGACCCGTCGAAAACGGACGAGAAACCCACCCACCAGGATGAAAATTCCGCAGGCCGAAACCCGCCCGCCCAACCACGGGGCGGGATCGAGCCCACGACCTCCCCGCCCAGGGGCGGGGAGGGTGAACTGCTGCTCATGTTGTACATGTAGATTAGCTACCCTGGAGAATGATATCATGTCATGTAGAGAGTGTAATTTGGTAAGATAACACTATCTGTCTTATCTGTCTTATCACCGACCTTTTTTTAAAAAAAAAATTACTAACCTTGGTTGCATTCACCCATAATATTAAATACTAAATGAGTCCTTGGACACAAACACACGGCAAACACTTGTTACATCATAGAGGAAGGAAACTATACAAAGAGATTCCTTTTTTTTTTTTGGTCAGTAGCTCAGTGATATTGGAGCTTGATGCCCAACTCGGAAGAACTGGGATCGAACCGGCCGGAGGCCTAAGATTTACCTTCCAAGAGAAAGATAATTTTTTTCCACTCGATGAGGGAGATAACGTTGCCTAAGGCATAAGTTTTCACGGAGTACCGTGAAAATTCACCTAAGAAATCCGCGGAATCGAATCCGCAATCAAGCCTCCCGAACGGGAGAACGTATCCTGCCCACGCCACTGCGCTACGGGCCCACGAACTATACAAAGAGATTCCGCAAATGGAAGAACAGGGAGAAAATTTTCTTCCATCTACAATAGAAGTCATTCTTTTTAATAGGAAGGCTATACTGATCGTGTCTTCTAGATTTGGTTCCCTTTTTTACTTTCTTAGTACAGAGGAGAGAGAGAAGTTCGAATAGTTCTATCTTCTTATTGCAGAATTTGGTCTGAAGACAGTACCACCACTAATCTCATTTTACTTAATTCTGAGCTATTTTTTTAGACAAGTGACTCAATGGCTAAATACTTACATGAATCTCCTTATTGTGATAATGCAACATTGAACGTAAACTTTTTGCTGAATTAGGTGATAATTTCAGACTAATATCAAAGGAAATAATCTTATAGACCACGCCTAAATATATGAGGTGTAAGCACCTAATAGAAGTAGGAACTTGTGATGGAGGCTGTTAAGTACCAACCGAGCCTTGGACCTTAGGAGACGTATTTCTTATCTTTTTTTAAAAAAAATGTTCAAGAACATGGATTAAAAATCCATATCATGTCCTCCTTTTACATCCTTTTAATAAAATTTTGTCAGCATTTCGAATCTTCTGCAACCATTTAGGTTCTGTTCGCGGCTGAACCAAAGACACTATAAATGCTGTAAAACTGTTGTGAGACAGTTTTAATTTTACGTCCTTCCAAACAACCTATCTTTCCGGTATACTTTCTTTAAAAGGTTAAGGTTCTCTGAGTCACCCGATTAAGACAAACACTTCAATCCTGACCCGTGTGCACGGGATATGCATGGGTCGGGCACCCCGAGGTGAGGTTTACCTGACCCGTCAGCCTGCGCATCTCGTGCACATGGGTCATAGGTCAAGACTGAGGTGTTCCCCTCAGTCGGATGACTGATCCAAAGGCAAAATGTGGAGTTAAAAGCCAGACAACTCAAAACTCTGCAAAACTGCCAAAAGTATCAGATTCAATAACTAATGCAAGAGCCCACACTTTTTCCTCTACATCAGCTAGCCACTTTGTGAAGAACATTCCCAGTACGTTTCCATGTTCCACATAATTTGGCTATAAACAGATCAGGACACAGAGACAAGAATGCGCCCACTATATTGAGGACCACAGCCATAAGTTGGGGACAAATCCAACACATGGATGTTGATGTTTTCTGTTTAGATGATTAAATTTGGAGGTACTATTTAAAATTATAGGTGATTTTTTTTGATAATTCATAGTCTTAAATAATAGAGAAGGATAGGTAATTAGACACCGTTTGGACGAGTGTGAGGAAACATAAAATGCTGATCTTGAAGGAATGACACAAGATTAGGCCTGGCATGCACAGATCTAGCACATTTGATCATTGCACCTGACAAAATTTGAAGACAAGAAAATTACAGCAAGGACCAGCAGAGCTGAGGGGAGAAAGCACGCACATGTTGGTGCTGTAAATCTTTGTATCAACTATCAAGTGTATATATAGTGGAGTTGTTTGATGTGTCATAAAATATTAAAAAATATTGTAAATAGTCATAAAACATCATCTTCCTTATATTTGAATTGTTATAAGTTATTTTATAATTTTTTATTGTACATTTGAAGTGCCGTAAATTACCATATTTCAAAATCGGTAGACTCTTAAAATCCATTTTTTAGTTTTAAAATCAGTGATTTCAAAATCAAGATTTTACATTAATATTTTATAACACATCAAACAAGCCTATAAAATAAAGGCCAGCTAGGCAAAAAGGACCGCAAGTCAGGTTGGATAGTAATACTTGCTGGCATTCTGTCTTGGCAATTTTTTAAAGAAATGAAAAAAATGAGGGATATTTTCCAATTTACCACTCTTATATATTAAATTTCAAAAATGTCCTATCAATTTTCAAACAATATAAATATTAGGATAGTATATATGATAATAAAACATTATAAATGTTAGGATAGTATATATGATAGTATGTAAATAAGTATGACATTGTTGAAGTTTGACATATGAGAGTAGTCAACATGAAATTGTCCAAAAAAAGGGATTATCTGAAGTGATCAGATATCAACACTAGAGATTGATATCGCAATCTATCTCAAGCATTGCAGCAAATATGACTTCAGGTTAGATTATGCCGATACGAGGTCCACCCTACCTCCCCTCCCAACCCATGTTAAGAAGGCTCTCAATCTCAACTCTCTTGATTCTAGTTTTAATCGGCATTATCTAACAATGTCCCAATTCAACTTATATAACTTGACTTTTTATTAATGAAGAGAGATTAATTAATTCTACCCTAATTAACAGGGCATGCATCATCTCCAATAGGCATGGCATCCTTGGTCTCCATTAGGCTCATGCATGCAAAGAGCCGCATTGTTCTCAACAACCTTCTTGGGAAGCATAAAGAAACTCCAAGAGTCCACCCTGGCGTGGTTCACCTCCACATTGGCCCTGCATGCAACCATGTGACGCTTCCACATCCATGGCTTCACTTCTACAACATCTTGGTCGGCGGGAACGTGTGGACTCTTCCATCCAAAGCACTAGAGACATGCATGCACAACTAGCTAGGCATGGGTTGGAACTTGCATGGCTCCCAATGTGACCAAAGTACTTCTAAGCATATGATGAAGAAATCTTACAAGAAAATTTAGGGTGCAGTTTCAATCAGTGCAAAGGTGGATGGAATTATGTAAGCGAGAGAGGAAGAAAGAGGTTTTTTTTAAAAGTTTTTCATGAGGAATGAGAAAAGCATTGTCAAAGAGAGTTTATCAAAATACTTATAAACATGATCAATCTAACTCAATATAATCTACTTATTATTAAATTTGAGTTGAATTTGGACTAAATTTAAGTTAAATTTGAACTGAACTATTTTGAATTTAATTTAAACATAAATTATCGCATAACCCAATCCAGTCCGCCCAATTTACATCCCTAGTGATACAAAATCTTCACCAGATCTGGGAACCCAAATCTTGGCAGCACCTTCATGTGTATTAATTTGCAGCAAAATTGGATATATACATTGGGAGCACAGCCTCTAGATGAAATATTTGATCAGAAGGAATAATTGGTTCGAAGAAATGGGGATCACGGCAGCCTCCTGATCATTTGAAGAAAGTTCAGTGACAGCTGCTGCGTTTGAACTTTGAAGCACGGGCTGGCAGCATTGGCCATAAGATGTGTTGAACTTGGTAAAATTTAATCCAATCTCACTGTATAAGAAAAAGTTTAGATAATACCATAAACATCTCTTGTATTGGACTCGATCGATTGAACATGAAACACCAAAAAATGCTGTAAATTAACCTCTTGTAGGCAGTACGGTTTTAATTTACGTCCAACCAAACTACCCACTAATATTAATTAGCCTGCGTTTCCGGTATATATATATATATATATATATATATATATATATATATACTTCCTTCATGTGCAACATGCGAAGTTGAGAGGACACAGGGATAGTTAAATACGGGTCGAATATAATACGTTAAATATATGTTCGAATATAGTTCAAGTTAAATTTTGAAGAAGAGGGTTAAAAATTCGCCTATTTTAAAAATACGGAACAGTATATGTACGGAGTATTAATAGGAATATTTGATAAATACGTAATGAAAAATACGGATATGTATAATGAAAGATACAAGTATATATTATTGTGTGTGTAATGAATGTATAGAGAGATAATATAGATTCCAAATAGTGAACACACCATAGATTGTACGTGCGCCAGCTATATCAAGGACCACAGCCGTAAGATCAGGACAGAACCAGCACATGGATGTATACCTTGTACTGTTTGAAGGATCAAATTTGGACGGTAGTGCTTCAAATTAAGGGTGGAATCTTTTCTTTTAGTGTTAAGATATTGTATCCAGAGTTATACACGCGGTGAGACAGCTTAATTTTATTATTTTATTATTTTTAAATTTTTTTATTTAATTTTAATTTTTAAAATTTTTTATTTATGCAATCAAATATCAAATTGTACGAATATGTCAGACATGATGAAGCCTATTATAAAGAAATCAATAAATAAAAGTAATTAAAAAATGAAAATTCGCTACTGCAACTGTCAGATCTATATAGATCGGTCAACTACATTGTACTGTACTTCGAGTGGTGCAGCAAGTATAACTCTTGCATACATGGCTTTAAGTAGTGACTCAATTTAAGTCAAAAAAATATAAAGGATTGGATTTTTTGCATATATACCCAATAATTGCATGTATACTCTCAATTCTCACATATTATCATCAATAACCAAGCAATCTTCAAAATGTTCCGTTTATGTCTCTCCCGTCAAACTTAGGTTAATTTCAACGAAATATATCAAAAACATTGTATGAATCATAATATTGGTAGAGGTACCGAGAGTACAAATGTAAAATTTTAATATATTGAGAGGTATATATGCAAAATATTAATGAATTTAAGAGTATTTATGTCAAACCATTAGATTGAGGGATTTTGAAGATTGTAGGAGTATTGATGATAATATGTGAGAATTGGAGGTATACATACAAATACGTTATTTTTTAGGACTATATACCTAAAAAACCCTAAAGGATTTATATATGGCACCGCATCTTTTGAAGACACTTGCGACCCAAAAAAAAGCCATGTGGGATGACAAATAAGAGAGATAGATGGGTAACTAGACACAGTTTGGCAGAAGTGCGAGGAAACATAGGACGCCGATCTTGAGGGAATAAAGTGCGAATGAGCTTAGAACGCGCATGGCTCCATTCCATTTGATCGTTGCACCCAATAAAAGTTGAAGACAAGAAAACTTATAGTAGGAAAACAAGGGGACGAGCAGAGTTTAGAGGAGAAAGCACACGCGTTGGTGCTGCATAGGCATTCATAATACTTGTTTATGTTAATTAAGCTGGGATGCAAATGGTAATCGATAATCCGATTATTCGATTTAATTATTGGTTTATAGCTCAGTGAAAAGATATAATATTTTTAAACTAAGATGCATAACAAGTAAGGTAATGGATATAAACTTCTCTAAATGAAATACATATTATAATACATTGAGAATTTTATTATTCAAACAATATTAGTTTATAAGTCAGTTAATGGATAGTTCTTTCATACTGATAGCATAGTGGATTAGGATTCTGTTTGGCAATGAGTTTGAGATTTTAAATTTTAAATGAATTCAGATTCTAACAAGAGTCACGTAAACATCTCTTAAATTTAAATTTTAGGAAAAAATGTTTACTTTTTAAAATTTTATTTGGAAAGACCATGAGAATTTAAATTTAAGGATACATCAAACGATATTTGTATCCTTGTATACTCTCTTTTAAGAACTTTAAGAAGATAAAAAAAGAAAAGAAAGAGGATTTTACCTTTTAGAATCCTCATATTCTCCTCCTATCTCTTTTTCATTAGATTTGTCAAGAATCGAAAAGAAGTCAGAGATCTCTTTTCAATATGAAACAAAATCTGAATTCTCAGATAATCCATCTATCTTTTTTTTGTTTGAAAATGATTTTACACTTTTCATTTCCCATAGAAGTTGAGGACTCCGAATCAAAAGTCGAATCGTTACCAAATGGAGCCTAGGTCATAGATCTACCTTAGATCAGCACAAAATCTAATTACTTTGCATCCTGAATGTCAAAGTGTATATAGATAAGAGTTATGTGGAGTTAAAGGCCATCAAATTCATGGCAAATAAAGTTGCAAGTTAGGTTGGATTAGGCCAGTTTGGGGTCTGGCAGCTTTACCTCCTTTCCGATCCAATTCGAAAAAGGAAAATGGTACCGTGATGGAAAATCTTTCCCATTTTCTTTAACATGGTCCTACTTGGTAGGTTCTCCTGTTGTACTTGGTAGGTTCTCTTAAATCTCATTAACTATTTTTAGTAAATTTCTGAAAATAACCCAGAACTACCACTTTTCCTTCGAGGGGGTAAGACAAATGACGTAGTTTTCCATCAGCTTAGCATTGCTCATCAAAAAATTCTCAACCTTAATCCAACCTAATTCAATTTTTTTCAACCTTAATTCAACTTATATTTTGATAATGTTCTAACTCAACCTATGACTTTTGTCAATAAGGAGAGATTTCTGCTCTTCAAGTAAGCTGATATGCATAATCTCCAATAGGCGTGCATCCTTGCATTCCATTGTGGGGAGAAGAGCTGCATTGTCCTCAACAACCTTCTTGGAAAGCATAAAGAGCACCACACATCTGCATGCAAAATGTGACCATTTCTATATCCATACTTTTCACCTCTGGACTCGGATCCCCAGGACCCTTCCCCTGGACACTTTGTATGAGTCCTAAAATTACATTAGTTGGAATTTATGTATATATGAGACTCGCTATATTCATGAGAACTTAAAATATAAATTCAAACCAATGAAATTTTTAAGATCCATGCAAAGGCTCAGGGAAAGGATCCAAATGATCTCATTCCTTCACCTCTACGATGTCTTGGTCAGCACCGTAGAACGCGTGGGCTCTTCCCAGTTCCCACGGCCATGGCATCCAAAGCAATAGAGACATGCACAGCCAGGCATGGGTTGGAAGGCTCCCAGTGTGATTAAAGTTGTAAGCATATGAGGAAGAAATTATCCCAAATATGTACTAATACAAACATCTTAGAGGAGGTAAACCTGTTTTTGTACATTAAAAACAAAAAACTCTAACCTTCCTCCATTGGAGAGGCAGAACCTCTCTCTCTCTCTCTCTCGATCCACGATGGTACTTCGTGTTGTGTTGGTCAAAATCATTAACTGCATTAGAATCCTCTCAGTTGTCAGATCCTTTAACTTGAAGACCAAATCCTCTGCAACTTCATTTGAAAAAACTAGGCATTTTGCGTGAAGGCAGGGAAGGAAGACCTAAATCTTGGCAGCAGCACCTTTCTGTGTTTGCAGCACTGTTGGATATATTTTGAGCACGCCTTCTAGACGAAGGATTTGATTAACATGAATAACTCGCTACAAGTTCCTATGCTTTACATATTTGTGGAGAACCCCTATATAATCATTATATTCGTAAACATCCTCTATGATCAAGCAACCTCTTGTAAAATATGTATATGTAAAAATTTTCTATATAATCACTGTATTTGTAGAAAATTCTCTACGGTTAAGTGCACCATCACTTACAACTTGCAGTTTATTTCAGAATAAAAGAAATGTCTAGAGGTTTTTCCATAAATATGTAAAGTACATGAGTTTTTTTTTGAAAATATGAGATTCTTTAGGGGTTATCTGCAAAAAATCTCAAATATTAATACAAGAGGAAAAAAAGATTGCGCCCTCATGCGATCCAAAGTATGTCATTGCACGGCCGTGATCAGATAGCTTCATTTGTATTGCAGCAAAAATTACTCTTCTACAAGTGAGAAATATTTATTACAATGTCTCACGAATATTGGAACTACAAGTACCGTCGGATTAGCAGATCCAAGTGGATTGCACTGACAGGCATTACTCATTCTTCCAATGAGCCATCTGATGCCCGACAGGACGGGTCCAGGTTGAATGGGCATCTTATGGACTTGGCCTAAATGGCTGCTGGGTTTTGAGTAAGGCCATGATTTGGCCCGTGTGCAAATTAGTGGGGCCTACCAATTACGGGCAAGTTTAGCTCAATGTGGCCTAACAAGGCGTACCGATTCCAGTGGGCCTGCTAGCCGTTGTGAGACTTGCGGCCCAAGTCGTTCACAAAACACAAAGGTGTAGAATCATATGAAACTCTTTGAATTCGTAGGAAAAGGAAGAACTTCCTTCAAATCGATTATTAATACAAGATACAAGGACTGTTACTACAATCACATATTATGCTGTTCATAGTGCAAATATTGATTGCTTGCTAAAAATTTGGATTTATATAACATTTTGAGTGGGAAAAATGTGTATTCGGCTCAAAACACACAACGCCATGCTGATAACTCAACTGGGTTTGGGCCCATGCAGAGAGTACCAGTAATCTGTGTCCCATGTTTGCATGCACGAATTGATTCAAGTTCAAATCTGTTTAACCCTTAAGGAGTTAAAAAGGAGAAAATCAAAGTCGATGAAGTTAGGAAGCTAATAATCCTTGGGCTGATGAGGGAAAGCCTTCGAAACCATTGTCTGAGCTAAACATATGTTCTAGATCATATGCCATTTTTCTTTATTTTTTTTGGCCCAAAAGAAATATGTGCATCATATGATTCATATCCAGTGAGGCACGGTTACGTGGGTTAGATTCGATGACGAATCAAACAAGGTCTATTTTTTTTTTTTTTTAAAAAAGTATAAATCAAGGGAAGGACTTTCCGTCTTACCTCAAGAGGCACAATTAAAGAAAGAAATCCAACAAACCGAATCCCAAGAAACGAGGGGTGACAAGACAAGCCACCTGAACCCCAACAAGCCATACACTTAGTCTCAATTTGTTTGCATAATAGGTTATCTGGATTAATACTTATCATAGAACAGTGTACACTAGAACAAGGGGCGTTTAATTTTGATAGTTCTGTAGGACTTACAACGAAATATGAAGGATAAGTAATTCTTGAGTCTAAAGTTGAATTACTTATTCTCCTTATTTTAGTATAAGCAATTCTAATGTAATATAAGTCATTCCATCCGTCAAATTAGAATTAACCTTATTCTAAGAATAAGGGACCTTATTTTCTTCTAATTCTGCAAATAAAGTGAGGCTTAAAGAACAAGTAAGTTGAAAAGAAAAATCATTAGGAACAAATATAGGGGAGCCAGATCTATACAAGGTCTAAGCTATGATTGATGGTTCTTGAGTTGGCTCTCTAGTCACGTTAGGGCTAACATATAAAGCGTGATTTATATTGATATAACGGCATTTATGTTGACCTCATTCTCATTTTAGCATGGCTTATTAAGCTCAGCCGAATTACGACGTATAATAATTCTTGTCAAGTTTCTTAACATTCATTGGAGTCATTTGGAGTTAGTTTGACAGGATTGGACTTACTTTAACTCATAATTGGCTTTCGACCGAACATAATGTGAATAAATTTAGGTTACTTAAACAATTTTTAGATGATAACTTAAGTAAGGATACAAGGAGGTGGAACAAGGTGGAAATAGGTTAGACGTGTTGAGTTGTAAAATCTTAATATCTTTTTGGACAATTAAATAGCTACATTTCATAACGTAATGTTAAAGTACCGTACAAAATAGATGAAGTAGACAGAGAGATGAAACAAAAGAAAGTAACATGGAGAGGGGATGATCAAAGACACCACGGCCATTCCGATCCATAACATGGCAAAGATATTTGACGAGATCCGATGGCTACTAGTTGATCTTGCTGGAGTAGGAAGTGTACACATAAGTTTACCTTAGACGTGTGCGTAGCCTTCGTCATCGTGGTGCATAAGACAGTTATCTCGTCGGCGCGGTGCGACTATCAAAATCGTCCGTAGAATCCACACGTTAAGTTCTAGAGGCCACGAGTGTGATTCCTCTGAGAGAGGGAGGAGGTTGAGAGAAAGAGGAGGAGAAGGCATTATGTTCTCTATATACACACACATTATGTTCCAACTTGACCTCCAAAAGACGAGCTCGAACTCGGTCGAACCTCCAAGACCACCGTGGTGCCCTTCCTACTCGGCTCGTTTAGGAACTCAACAAGTTTGAACCCAGTTCACGAGTCCAACCTGTTGAGTTCTTTCGAACGTGGTTCCCCAACTCAAGATTATTGAAATTAGGAGGTCTTTTTTTTCAACAGTTAGGTTGTCATTTATAATGATAACCCCTCAACCCTTTCCTCTTCCCCAAAAGCCCAAAAGAAAGGGAAAGAGCTGCGCCAGGTCAAAGTGTAAAAAGGGTGGGGATCATATTTAACGCCGCTGCTGGCTTCAACTCTTTTGAATCTTCCGACGCCAAACAAAATGTCCTGGAACGGAACAGAAAATCAGATGCCTTCCCGGTCTCCTACCACAGACGCAACAATCAAGTTGGTCGGCCTGAAAACTTTTAAAAATATTTAAGTTATTGCTAAGTTAAATTATTTTATAATTTAAAATTCAATTTATATTCTAGATCATATAAGAATTAAATAAATACTTACACTAATTCTTAACAAGTACTTAAAGTTTAATGAGTATAAAAACAAGTTCTTGATGAGACTTAAATGAACTTGTTTACGAACATAATTGAGTCGAACTCGCATGTATTTAAATTCGAGCTTGTTTATGAATCGAGCCTAAATTCTTATTCAAACTTGCTTATTTAGTTAAATGAACGAGCCGAGTCGAACCATTATGAAATAGTCTCGGGAACTGTTCGTCAAACGTATTGGTGCGTTTGTAGCCCTAGGAAGGAGATATCAACGATGGTAATATGAGTTTGTTTGCATGCGTTGGCATGCATGTCTATAGGTTTGGTAAGTTGACTTAGCTTTGAGCCAGTTTAGTAACGAAGGCATTTATATTGGACCATTTGATTCGCAACGCTGAGGACATGAAAATCGTGTATGAAAATTTTGACCATACGGAAAAATGTGTCACACTCTGATACTAGTCATTGGAAATTAAACGCTCTTTCGTATGGTTTTGGATATTCTGAGTTAAAATTTGTGAGAACTTTTAGTTAGTTCACGTTTGAGCCTAATAATAAATTAAATGATTGATCCGACAGTATGACAGTAAGTTGATTTTAGACTTATGCTAATGAGTAATAGTTGCTGCACCTAGTCGCAGGGGAAGTCACTCGATCGAGTTTGATCGAACGGCTGCAACAGCGCATATCTTTCGATTTCTTTTTTGATCCAAAGAGGAGGGGGCAACTTTTAAGGAAGTCGTGTACTGTTTGGTCAAAAGCTTGGATGATTAAAAAAATTGAAAAAATAAAGGGTCTATTTTCCTTTTTGATTTCTTTTAACCGTCCGATCCAAGAAGCTCCTTTAGATTGCTCCTCCTCATGTTAAAAAAAAAAACGAAAAAAAAACTCACTGCTCCAGCCGGCCAGTTGAATCTGATGGGTGGTGCACCAAGTATTACTGTGTGCGAATATTCTCCAGCACAATGGGCTGAGCCAATCATAGTGTTGTCAGCAGGGCCCACTTCGGTTGAGTATGGGGCACAGGTTTTAGGTCTGCAGCCCAGGCCCGCGGTTATGGTTTTGGTCCGTTTGTTTAACGGACCATGTCCGACTTGGGCTTTTGAAGTGCTTCTGCAGCTGCCCAGTGGAGAGTAATACTTGCTGTAATACCTCCGCTGTTGCAGTTCCAATATTGCAGTAGACAATTTTTTAAAATTTTTTTCTAAACTTGAGGTCACATGTCTTTCAGTCCCATCTCCGATTGGGCAACACAAAAAATTCTAAAATTATTATTGAGTCTAATTTATTAAGGACATTTTTACTGTTCATTATAGTTCAATTTTTTATTTTTTAAAACTTTTATGTCATTGGATCAGAGATTAATTGTACAGATACATACAGTATGTTGACCCTGACCTTTAATTTTTTAAAAAAATAAAAATATTTTTTTTATCTTCTAGGATGCCCCTCAACACAGCAGGAGGGAGCATTGCGGTAAATGCTACTTCCTATTAGGATTCAATTAAGCCCCACTTTATTTGCAGAATTAGAGAAGAATAAGACCCTTATTTTTAGAATGAGGCTAATTCTAGTTTAATGGGCGGAATGACTTATATCACGTTAGAATTACTTAGACTAGAATAAGAAGAATAGGTAATTCGACCTTAGACCTAAGAATTGTTTATCCTTCCTATTCCGTCAGTAGGTCCTACAGAACTATCAAAGTTAGACGCCCCTTATTATAGTATACGTTATTCTGAATAAGTAATTTCGGATAACCTATTCTGCAAACAAATTGAAACTTAGACCGCTGTTTATGAGTAGTGCAATAAGTATTACTGAATATTATCTAACACAATGGCCTGTATACGGTTGTCAGCATGGACCACTTGGCTTGAGTATGGGCCTTCAGGCCCGTGGTTACGGTTTTGGACCTCGTTGGACGGACATGTCCGAACTTGGGCGTTTTGTATTGCCGAACATATTAAATATTAAAATAAAGTCTGACGTAATTTACATGAACTTTGATCAATTGATGCCTCAGAAGCGAGATGGCCTTAGATTAAGAGAGGACTTGGGTTGTAATGTCATAAGATGCAGATCCTCATAAATTTAATAATTACTTTAATAGGACAGACTTTAATATAATTTAATTTATATAAACCAGGCTTGGATCAAAGGAATCCACCTCACAATGACGCTGCCATTCGTAGATTTGTAATATCCTCACATTGATCGGATGATACTGCAGTGGCATGTAATTTTCTTTTTTTTTTTGAGAAAAAAATTGAGTTGAGAGGCCATGGCAAGCTCGCAGCTCAATGTCCATACCATTCAATCCAATCAAAAAATTGTAAAATAAAAATCATTCTCTTAAGTGATTCGACAAAATGTCCATGTTACAACAAATATTACTCTTATTAAAATTATGGAACGGGCTTAGACTGTTAGCTTAAGCCCATACCATTTGCACCCCACTCTGACCACATTACCCTGGAAGAATCATTCAGATGTTTTCTCCATATTTTTCTTAAGGTGTGTTTAGTAAAACTTCTAATTAATTTTTATATTTATTTTTAATTTTTAAAAAATAAAATTTAAATATTTATGATTTCTTTTAAATAATTAAAAATCAAATTTTCTTCAATAATATTAATATATTTAAAAATAGTAACACCGAAAGCATACATGGTTCTTCTAACCCTCCTCCAAGTTGATAAGATAAGCGCGGAAGTGAAGTTCTACTCAATTTAATTTGTGTCCGGCATAGTGTAAAAATATGTGATTTTAGAAAGAAATTGATCGAATGAATTATTTGCTGGTCCAAAAGTTTTCAGACAACCCAACATATTTATTGATTTGTCTTTATATCTAGATTTCTCCATCTATATTATGATCCAATATTTTAAAAAATATGTACATGTAATAAATTTATGTTGTAACAAAGGAACCTTTATTTAGAAGGAAAATGGTGCACACTTAAGTGATAATCACACGTTGGAGGAAAGTACTATAGTCTTACAACTTTAGCAAAAGCTTCTAATGTGTGACTGTCACTTAGATTGTTTGTTTCGGTTACTACTTTAGATTATAGGAATAAAAGTGGAACAAGAGAGAAAAATCTGGAATAAAGTTGAATACAAACAAATAAGATTTTAGATTAATGATTATATTTTTTGGTATATTGACTAGACATGTGACATCTTCTCATTCTTTCTCACACTTTATCTCAGAATCTCCCACTATCTAATAAAAAGAGAATTCCTGCAAAATCTTGTTAACTTCTTCTAAAATTTAAGAAACAGCAGCTGAAACAAACGCACCCTTAGACGTGTAAGCTAGTTGGAGTCCGGATGCTGGCCACGAAAATGCAAGAAACCGCAATGAAGCTGTGATTAGCACACGTGAAAATAAAAAAGAGTATCTTTTCTTTCTTAATGATTTGAGAATTATAAGAGTAGAGAAAATATTGTTAATATTTTAGAGTGTGTTAATAAAGTGTGTGGTGTTAGTTTTACTATTTTTTTTGGTGCTCGTGTTATGCTAGATATAAGGGTATCGTGTTCGTTCCTTACTGGCGACTGACGAGGCCTGCGCTATCTGCAGCGTACAAGATCCGCTCCCGGATCTATTCGAGAAACTTCAACAGGATCCCTCCCTCTACCCCCGCCCGCTCCCCACTCTCCACCACCACCAAGACCAACAAGGGCTTTGTTAGGGTTTCCTCTCTCCTGTTTCCCTTCCATTTCTAGGGTTTCTGCTCTGCGCCAATGGCGGCCGTCGCCACCGCCCCCCTGTCGCGCCCCGCCGCTGCTGCGTCCTCCTCCTCCTCGAAGACCGAGAGCTACGTCGACAACAAGCGCCGCGAGGATGTGCGCCAGGCCAACATCCAGGCGGCCCGCGCCGTTGCCGACGCCGTCCGCACCAGCCTCGGCCCCAAGGGTATGGACAAGATGATCGCCTCCGCCTCAGGCGACGTCATCATCACCAACGACGGCGCTACCATCCTCAACAAGATGGAGGTCCTCCAGCCCGCCGCCAAGATGCTTGTGGACCTTTCCCGCTCCCAGGACGCTGCCGCCGGCGACGGCACCACCACCGTCGTCGTCCTCGCTGGCGCCCTCCTCGGCGCTTGCCAGGCCCTCCTCTCCCGCGGCATTCACCCCACCACCATCTCGGAGGCCATCCACCGCAGCTGTGCCAAGGCCGTTGAGGTCCTCCAGGCCATGGCCGTCCCCCTCGAGCTCTCCGACCGCGAGTCCCTGATCAAGTCCGCCGCCACCTCCCTCAACAGCAAGGTCGTCAGCCAGTACTCTTCCCTCCTTGCCCCCCTCGCCGTCGACGCCGTCCTCTCCGTCGTCGACCCCGCCCGCCCCGACCTCGTCGACCTCCGCGACATCAGGATCGTCAAGAAGCTCGGCGGCACGGTTGACGATACCGAGCTTGTCAGGGGCCTCGTCTTCGACAAGAAGGTGAGTCACACCGCTGGCGGCCCCACCCGGATGGAGAACGCCAAGATCGCCGTGATCCAGTTCCAGATCTCGCCGCCCAAGACCGACATCGAGCAGAGCATCGTCGTCTCCGACTACACGCAGATGGACAGGATCCTCAAGGAGGAGCGCAACTACATCCTCGGCATCATCAAGAAGATCCGCGCCACCGGCTGCAACGTGCTGCTGATCCAGAAGAGCATCCTGAGGGACGCGGTCACGGATTTGTCGCTGCATTACCTCGCCAAGGCGAAGATCCTGGTGATCAAGGACGTGGAGAGGGACGATATCGAGTTCATCACCAAGACCCTCAACTGTCTTCCCATTTCGAACATCGAGCACTTCCGTGAAGAGAAGCTCGGGTTTGCCGACTGCGTCGAGGAGGTCTCGGTCGGGGAGGGAAAGATTGTGAAGATCACGGGGATCAAGGACATGGGGAGGACCACGACCGTGGTGGTAAGAGGGTCGAACCAGCTGATGATCGATGAGGCGGAGCGGAGCCTCCACGATGCTCTCTGTGTGGTCAGGTAATGGTTTTCCAATGGTGTCTACTTTAATAGGTTCGACAAACAATGAAAGATATTGCCAGCTTTTCTGAAGTATATTTTTCCCAACATTCTATTGATTGATAAAGTTTTGATTTTTTCTCGTCATCTTTAGCATTTTAGCTTACGAAGTGAGTATTCCTAGAAATTTCGGAAGCTGTCTCATTTTCCCCCAATGATATAGCCAATAGAGGGGTATTCGTGGTAGGTGCAATTTTTTTGACCTATGTGTAATCAAGAAACGAGCTTTCCCAGAGTTTGTGATTTTGTGATCTATGGTGGATTCTTTTCTAGGGTTATTTATAAGCATTCCTTGTGGCAATGTATTTGACATTTTACTCCATAATGCATTTGTTCAGTGTAAAATGTTTAAATTTCATTTTAGGTGCCTAAGCTATTCCATAAATCTTACTGAATTGTGGCATTTTGCTGTTCACCAGGTGTCTGGTTAACAAGAAATTTTTAATTGCGGGAGGTGGTGCACCAGAGATTGAATTGTCAAGGCAGCTTGGAGCATGGGCAAAGGAACTTACGGGGATGGAAAGCTACTGTGTGAAGGAGTTTGCAGAAGCTCTTGAGGTCATTCCGTATACTTTGGCAGAAAATGCAGGCTTGAATCCTATAGCCATTGTGACTGAGCTGAGAAATAAGCATGCTCAAGGGGAGATTAATGCTGGGATCAATGTTAGGAAAGGGCAAATCACAAACATCTTGGAGGAGAATGTGGTCCAGCCTCTTTTGGTCAGCACAAGTGCAGTCACATTAGCAACTGAATGTGTAAGAATGATCTTGAAGATTGATGACATTGTCACGGTCAGGTAGAGTTTTTGGTGGTGGATGTTCATAAATGAAATTCAGGAAGAATTGGGTTTTGTCATCTGCCTTGTCTTTAACAGCTTAACACATGTGGTGCATTCCACATTTAGAAAGAACTGTCTTTTTATGAGAATGTTAGGATGAGTGTATCTCTCTACGCTGTTGAGGATCTTTATTATGGTTTTGGATTTTGTGCTTTTGGTGTCTCCTGTTTTATCACCTTTTAATTTTGTTGGCATTGTTGGGCCTGTCAATATGTTATTTATGGTCTTCCCTTTTTGGTTTTGTTGCAGATGATTTCTACATGCTCCTCAAAACTCAAATCTGTGATGAATGCATATTTTTGCTTCTTGTCGATCTTTTTTTCTGAGTTGCATCTTTTGCATGCTGGACCTGGGAAAGTCAGAGACTCCCAGATGTTGAAACTACAATTTATAATGCAAAATTGATTAGCATCTCCTGAAATCTGTATGTCAGTTGGATTTCCTTCATGTTGTCATTGTGAGTTTTGGTAAAACAATGTAACATCTAGAATGGGGCCCTTTTGTTGACTTACTCATACAATTTCTCAACTTCATTATGCAACATTACCTGTAGTCTACTGTCAGAAGTTGCATGCTATTGTTTCTGCTGTGCTTTTGAAAAATGGCACAATCTTTCTTACATGCAATCGATATTTTTACCCGTTGACTACAACATGGTGCTTGACGAAAGTTATTTGGGTTTTTGAGATTGTCCTCCGTTTCATCAGACTATGATCATCTAGCTCTGACATTTTTTTTTTCTTCATTGTATTTTGTGTATATTGATTGGAAGAATGGTATGTTGGATATTTTGACTCTCCCTCACCCCCCAAGGAAAAAGGGGAAAAAGTAGAAGAATTGTAAGAGAGCTGTCACCGATTGCTCCCACATGTCTTCCTGCTATATCATATAACTGATTTTATCTCCTGCTAAGGGAAAAAAATAAGAAATAAAATTCCTGCTGTATGTCTTTCCTGTACCTTTTTATGCCATGGATGTAAGATAGATGTATATGACAGGATGGGTTAGTAGGATAGGGATTCCTTTTCTAAGTGATGGGAAAAGTGTTTTCAGAAGGTTCATTAAACTTATTTGTTTTGGAAATGCACACTATGTAGTCAGAGGCGTTAGGCGACCCGGGGGGGGGGGGGAGCCTCAGCCTTAAACGCCTTAGGTGATGGCCTAGGCGTTTGAGGCGACATTTTTAAAAATATATATAAATAATTCAGATATTTATATAAAATGCTAAAACACAAATAAAATCATGCAAAATGCAATATTCCTTCACTCAAATATAACTAAATAATTTTAAATCAAGCCAATTGAAATAAAATTTAATCAAATCAAATATGTAATCAACAAAATCATGAAAATTTTGCTACTAAATAAACTCACCGTAATAAAAATTTTGCATTAAGTGTGAGAGATATAGAGAGGCTGCAGCCCTCATCAAACATAGAGAGAGAGAGAGAGAGACAGAGAGGGAGAGAGAGGTAGATAGGGAGTGAGAGAGAGAGAGGGAGATAGAGAGGCCGAGGCCCTCTTCATGGAGTCGGATAGTAAGAGAGAGAGATAGACAGAGAATGAGGGAGAGGGAGAGGGATATAAGGACAAAGAGAGGCCTTCGGCCCTCTACACACACTGTGAGAAAGACAGAGAGAGAGGGATATAAGGACAAAGAGAGGGCTTCGGCCCTCTACACACACTGTGAGAAAGATAGAGGGAGAGAGAGAGAGAGAGGGACAAACAAGAGAGAGAGGAAGAGAGAGGGACATACAAGAGAGAGAGGAAGAGAGATTGGGACAAATTGGAGAGAGAGAGAATGAGAGCGTGCGCGTGAGAGAGAGGACTTACCTGGCTGTCGGATGAGCCATCATCGTCGTCGTCATCGTTGCATGCGGTCATTGTTGTCCTTGTCATCCTTGTTGGACGCAGTCGCCGTTGTCGTCCTCGCTGGACACAGTCGCCGTCATCTTCTTCCTTGCTGGATGCCATCATCGCCATCGTCGTCGCATATGGTTGCTATCATGATCGCCGCCAGATAGTTGCCCTCGCTACCGGACACGAGCAAACCTTACTTGCCTCTGCTCCGATCATGAAGGAGGGGGCCTCGATGGCAAATGAGCCGGCCTCGCGAAGATTCTTCACTATATAGGTGTGGTAAGTGGGCCGGGCTTTAGTGGGCTCAGGTCGATGGGCCACCAATTGGGTCATAACTGGGTTGATAGAGGCCTGAGGCGCTTGCCTTAGGTGACGTGGGCGTTTCCCTCGATCGCCTAGGCAACAAGTCCCAAAGCGAGGTGCCATGTGGGTGCCTCGCCTCATTGCCTAGGCGAGCGCTTTGGTCGCCTTTTAACTACATAGGTTGCACATTTCTCTTATAGGGCATTTGGGAGCATGTTTGATTTGTGGCTATTTTGTACTTGGAAATTATTTCATTTCAATTTTATCTCAATTCTTGAATTTTTTTAAAAGGGAACTGCATATTCTTTCTCTCAGGCCTCCCACTGAATCCTTCCACTCCCCCAGGAACTGCTCATTTGACTCTTACCCCTTCCTTGATGGCTTGCTTGTCCATGGAGATTTCTATAATGCTGATCTCACTATGAAATTATTCCATAGAAGGGAGCGTATCTTTTCTGGGTCATGGTGACAAACACCTAGGTCCCCTGGTTTCTCATTCACTGTCTGCTATCCCCTCCCACGACACTTGCACACAAAGTTCTTCTTCCTCTCCTTCCTTCGGGAATCAGTCCTATCTGGTCCTTTTCTTGATTGAGAATTGTGGCCAAGAGTAGAGAGGTTGAGAGGGTGCAGATGCGTAGCCCATTCATTTCTTTGATTGAGAAGGGTGGCCAAGAGTAGAGAGGTTGCAGATGCGTAGCCCATTCCTTTCTTTCTGTTCTATTGTCCTTTTAGGCTTATAACAATATGATAGAGGGGGCTGTACCTGACTGATCTTGAATGGGTTTTGACGTCTGATCAATAAATGGAGCAGATATGGAATTAGCATCTCTGCTTCATTCCACTATTAAAAGATTTAAAAATTAGAATAACAGTTGTTAAATGGTGGCACAATGAATAGGAAGTTGGCTCTACGGTCTTAGGTGCTCCTGATGTAGGAAATGGGCAGGCTAAAATAACCCATGCCACACTGGGCCTTTGTCTCCCTTTTAAAACTGAGGCTCTATGTGCCTGTATGGTCATGGAGATCTCAAAATCTTCTTGCTAAGATGGGAAAACTGTCTGTATGGTTCTGGTTCTGGCTACCTGTTGAGTTTAAGTCTCCTGTGAATTCTTGTGAGAATGCATTCCATGGTCATACTCGCACTTAACTGATGCAATTTCTTGGGCCTTTAGAAGATTCATCATCATCAAAGCCTTATCCCAACTTTAGAAGATTCTTCATACTTAGGGATATGACAACTACCTGCGCAACATAATATTTAGGGCTTTTTATGAGCATAATTTTGCAATCCAGTTGTAGTGACCAGTCGTGGTTGATGAGCTGGGGCTACTCAAGGGTTGGCATAATGCCTTGGTGTAGAGCCGCTGCTGTGTTGGGAGTTGGGGAAGGGTCGCAGGAGTGAATTGGATGGTCCCACATAAGAAGTGGAAAAAGTATTTTTTTTTGGTTGTACATGTGGGTTTTGGATCCATAATTGCGAGATGCTTTTTAGAGACAATCTTGTTGGATGGGCCCAAAGCAGACAATGCCTCTCATGGATTAGATTGGGTCGTGATCCACCTCTGAGAACTCAGGCACAACCTGTGGGTGTGAGTAATAGAATGAATATTATTCTTTCAAATCATGTTTCATATTCAAGAATGTACACATGCAGCTGTGCATGCTATTGGGAACTTTGCTATCAAAGCATTTGCCTAGATGATGATGTGCATGCTATTGGGAACTATTCCTGGCCTTGTCTTCGCCTTACTCTCTCTCTCTTACATAAACGTGATAATGACAATGGAAGCAAATTTATCCCCACCCTCTATATTCACTGTTGTTCAGATTTATTTTGGTGTTGTCATCAAATGTGATGGGATGTTATTGTTGATCATCTATTGATGGTTTGATGTGGTTCAGGATCTACATGCTTGTAGCCTACAGGGCAACAAATAGGGGTCTTCATAGCCTCACACGTTGCCATTTTACACAAGAAAGGGGATGGAACATAATTGTGATTTAGGCAAATGAGCTTGATGTGTGCAAAATCTGGGTGAACCTAATGCCATATGGTTGTTGTGTTTATTTATTAATCTGAATGTTAAAATTACTACAATTCATAACATAAAAAAGTCATTACAAAGTATAAAGCCCTTGAGATTACCCTTTGAATCTCACCTTACTCCCATCCCCTTCCACCCCCATATATATATATATACACACACACACACACCAGCCCAATCATGTAACTATCATTTGTTAGAAAACAACTGTTGGCATATGTCTAAAACACAGTTGAACCCCATTACTGACCCTTACAAGTTCCATTCCAACCCCCACCCCCCTGGGCAAAAAAGTGGTCTTGCCCCATTACAAAATCACTCTCCAAAAATTTTAAAAAGGAAAAATGTAAAAAAACAAAGTTGGATTGGTCATGCAGGCTGTGTAGGGCTCTGGAGTAGGGCTGGCAATGAGCCGAGCCACTCGCGAGCTATTCGAGCTCGGCTCGAGTTGAGATCGACTTGGCTCGACTCACTTGCCTAAACGAGCCAAGCCCGAGTCTGTCCGAGAGCTCGTTCACATAAACGAGCCAAGTCCGAATTTGGCTGAGCTTGGCTCGGTTAGCTTGCGAGCTGGCTCGTACCAAAATAAACTCACAGTTATTTCTTCTTAACTCATTACAGATGGCCACCAGATGCCCACGTTAACTCATCACAACTCTCTAAAGACTATACCCTTCCAAATGTTGCTCTCATGGGAAGGTTATAAGGCGCCAAATGTTTTTTTTTATATATCCGATACCAGACTAAGTTGCTGACAGACTGTGCACACTGCCCGCCCGTCTGGGGGCGTAGCGTGGGTGTTGGGGACTTTTGTTAGTCCTACATCGGCTACCAACGTTTCCCAGTGCCCCAGTATTTCTATAAATGAGGCCTTTGCCTCTCCTGTTCCCATGCTTTACGGTTGGCCAGTTTCAGAGGTTGGTGGGCCGATCAGATTGGTGGGCCTCTTATGATTTAAGGCCGATCAAATAAATGAGTTTGTTCACTTAAATTAAATTATTTTGGGCTGACAGTTAAGTGGTCCGGTTCACACGAGCTTGGCTCAAGTTCATTACGTTTTGTTAAAGCCTGAGCTCGAGCTTGGTTTTGGGCTTGATTTGAAGCTCAAGCTTGTGTTGAGCTGAGCTCGAGCAGGGTGAAGCTCGGCTCGGCTCATTGCCAGCCCTGCTCTAGAGTCCTGGGTGGCCTTGTGAAGCTTCCGGACTTCTCCATTTTGCAGTTGATCATGAATTCTTCAAATAGTGAAACAGCATAGCTGAAGCAAGAATTGCCATCTTGGATCATGGCTTTGTATCAGGGGTGTTGGAGAGGAGATCTTGGAGAGATTTCGATAAAATATAGGGAGATCAGGACAAAATCTCGCGACATGTATGTATGATAACACAAATATATATGATACTCTCATATACACAAGGAATGCTATATTGGATCTCAACATTGTCTAGAAAGGCCAAAGAGAAGGGATCTCGAGGGATCTCGGATATTTTAATGACGGCCATGCATGATCACCTTATTCTTTTCAAAGAGAACTTTTAAATTTTATACATGTCGACGTTCGATATGATTACATTAATGCAATAATGGCAAGAAGAATGTAACAAAAAATATGTTTTCACATATACAAGGACTGCTTTTTTGAATCTCAATGACATTTAAATTTGTTGGAACACTCCTCATCAATCGTCATCCTTACCCCCTCTTCCATCGGCCTTCTCATCTCCTCCCTCCCCTTTTCTCTACCTCCTCTTTTATTCTACTCCTTTGCATTATTCTTCCCCTATATCCCTCATATTCTTGGATCTCAGAAGAGATGGCAAACCATGAACTGAAGTATGTATGGAGATACTCAAATCATGAAGGGCATGAAAACTTGTTATTTGTCAGTGAACAAGGAAGAAGTTTGTTTATTTGGGTCTGTGTTTCGAATTAATTTTTAATCTGCCTCTGAAGCTTTTTTTTCTTCCCTTGTTCAAGAAATAGTGTTATCTTTTCGGTTATACTTAAGGAAAGTCTTTGACTAGATCAATCAGCAATGTTGTTGCATGCAAAATGGATGTCTGCCTGTACTGTTTAATGACAACCTTATTCTTGGTCATTGTACTGTGAAGTTGTATGTCTTATAGCTGCAGGGAATGTCAGGGGAGTGGTAATGGGAACAAGATGGGAGCAGGGGATCATCTAGTTTATCATTCAAATTTCCCTTCGGAGTAGGAGCGGGAACGGGAAACGAGAATGTTTTTGGGAGTGGGAGTGATGGCAAAATGAGTGAATCTTGCTACTAAGGTATGGCTCTATGTAGCTAGAAGGCATAGGTGTTTGAGGTCACGACCCAAAGGGAGAATGAATCTTCACATAAGAGGTGCCAATAGGAAGAATGAAGAAAGCACCAAAGAGCAAGGGTTCAAATTATCCTCAGAATCATGAATCATGGCTAATGCATGAAGATTAGTTGGTGCAAAGCAAGCAGGCAAGTAGGAATAGATCACAGGCAAGGAATACAAAGAACAAGGGAAAATCGGTAGGAAGCAAAACAAAAAGTACGACATTATGCACTGTTAAAGTCTTAAAGATCACATTCGGCTATACCTTACCATATGGAGTCTCTTTAATTATAAGAAGCCAACTGCAGATTAGAGTCTGTTGGAGGCTAAGATCCTCATGGAAAACAAGTGTAGCATCATGTATGCCATGTATTAAGGATCCAAATAACTAGTGACTAATAAGAGGTCGAGGCTGAATTCCATTGGTTTGCAAGCTGCAAATAGGAGATATTTTGATGCGCTTCAGTGTCTGAGGGGACTATTGGACAAGGGTCTTTTGCTGTTGCTTTTTGTTGTTTGTTTTGGCTTCAAGGTTCATCGGCTGCAACTGTTTTATTTTTGGGGTGACCTGGTTTGGGCTTTTCTGGAGGGTTAAAAGTAAATCACATCCTTTTTCCACCGGGTGTTTCTTTGAAAGGCAGTCAGATTAGAATTGATGCTCGAATTACAGGTGATGGGTTTTGTGGATAGAAAGGAAGATCTACAGCAGCACACAGTTGGTTTTTACTTATCATTTCTTTACAGAAGATGATGAATGGAGGCCTGGAGTAGCTGATAGCGTGGTGAACATGATAAAAGTGGTGGAAGCAAGTTTCTTATCCATTCCTTTTTCTAAGGATGTGATCAGATCTTCTGTCTTTCAAATGGAAGGTATCAGTTCCTGACCTGGATGGATTTCCTCCGTTTCTTTTGTAGATCCCGGGAAATGTTGAAAATTGCTACAATAGATATGGTGAAAGGATTTGAGGAAAGCCCCAGCATATTAGAAGTTTTATTTTAACTCCATGTTTATTGTTCTTTTACTAAAGAAAGAGCGTTATTCAACCATATCTGAGTTGAGACCCATTGGTCTATTAAGTAGACGGTTACAAGATTGTCATGAAGGCCATGACAAACAGATTGGGAAGAGTTACTACACAGGCTAATTAACAAGGAACAGTCAGCCTTTGGTTATACTTGATAATCGTATGGTGGTTCATGAATGTGTTCTTTATCAACAGTTCTAAAAGGTGGTGCTTGATTTTGAGAGGGCATGTGACACGGTGTCATGGGCAGAACTATACAGTAAATAATGATGAGCTTGACGGGGTTTGTTCAGAAATGGAACAATTGGGTGAAAGGCTGTATTTCTGTGGTGTGGTCTTCAGTTCCACGGAACAAGGAGCCTTGTTTCTTCTTGAAATTCAAGGGTTTTGACATGAGGGGATCCCGTCCCTCCCCTTTAGTTGGTCAGATCTCAAGTTCCATGTGACTTAAGGCAAAGGATTCATGTATTTTGATGGGAGTCCCAGTGGTCAACAAGACCTACTTTTTACACATTTATGGTTTGCAGATGATGTGATCCTTTTCTCATCTATGAATGTGGAGTTTAGCAGCATTAGGATTCTGCTAAAAATCTTAGGTGTTAGATCTGAAAATCAATTTCAATAAGAGTGGGTTGTAGACGAGGTATTAAAAACTGGCTGAACTGGATCAGAACCGGCTGACCAGATTGGAACTGGCCAGAACCGGTCCTGTTCCAATAGGGGAGAAAATGGCCAGGACCTGCATTGGAACCGGAACTGGCCAGGGCCAATCTGGTTCTGCTATCTGGTTTTTAAAACCTTGGCAGTAGGTTTGTGGGTTCCATTGGAGACGTCTCCGATAGTTGCAGATGAATTGGAACGTAAGTTGGCTACGTTTCCTATCAAGTGTCTCCCATCTCAGCTAATCCTATGGCTGTGCAGGATTGGTGCTTATTGGGAAAATTAAAACAAAAGATTGGTATGCTGGAAGGCTAAGTTTTTGTCAGCTGGTGGTTGGTGGACATTGTCCTCAACTATGTCTGCAGCATAAGGATGATTAAAGACCCTGAAGTCTGTCATAAGGATGATTAAAATGAGGAGTGATTTCTTCTGGAATGGTGAGGGATAGATAATCAGGGATTCAAGGGTTCCCTGTTAAAACTGGGACTTTGTCTGCAGCAAAGTTGATAAGCTGGACATTATCTAAATGGCTTTGGAGTTTGGGTTTAGATGAAGACTGTAAATTGCTCGTGTTTGAAATCTTTTAAAGGCTCCAATGAATGTATTGTGCAACCTTGCAAGAATTTTGAGATTTCTAGTCTATTGAAGGATATTCATGATCTAAAGGATTTTTGTTGAAACCAATCGAGTAGTTTGGTTGGCTTCACCCCTTGATCTCCCTTTGAGAGGACTCGGGTTCAAGTTGGTTAGCATCTTGAAAACTCCTGCTGTTTGGCCAAAGTGTGCTGCAGGATTATTTCCCCTGGTCTGTGAGATTACTTTTCCGGAAGTCGGCTTGGGTTCGGAATTGTCGCCTAGTTGGACAGAATTATTGGTCCTGCAGAATTCTCTCCCCATTAGGAGGAAATATTGGGCTTTGCTCAGAATTATTGGTCTCTGGTCTCCTGTATGTATGTGTACACACCCGGCCAACTGAGCCACCATATCAAAAGAGGAAACTAAAGGATTTTGTTAGGTGCTCTTCTCATCTTGTGTTAGGTGATAAAATAAGAGTTTGGGAGGATGTTTGGTGTAGGGAGGCTTCCATATCTTCCCTTTTGAGTAATTTGTATGCAGTTGCTCCAGATAGGGGAAAGGGAATCAGTCAACTGAAGGATGTGCAGTGCAAGTTGGGTTGTAATCTTTGCTTTGGTAGTTTCAAGAACCTAAAATATCATCACCTTACTGGGGTTACGATCAAGGACGACTCGACAATGATGATCCATTCAGAGGGATTTGAAACTGGGAGTCAAGTGGTAACTTTTCAGTATGCTCTGCTATGAAAATACTTCCAGATGGTGATTGTTGCGTACAGTGGTTGAAGCAATTTTTTTCCCAGCTCTTGCTTGTCAACATCAGAGTGATCTACTGGAAATTTGGTCGCTGAAGGTTGCTATGAATGATGTTTGAAGTTTGTAACACTTGTATTTCTTTAATGTCAGTTGTGGTATCTTTCCAGAGAGCATGAATTACGTTTTCATTCATATGGCATTGTGGAGTCTATAAGGAAGCCAGGTTGCAAAGCTTTGTCAATTCTATGGGTGTCAGCGTATGGACTGTGCTTCCGTGATATCGCCTTGTCAGACTAAGTGCCCACTGAAGGAGAATTATATGTTGTCGGTTATCTTACTGGCACTTCAATATGGGAGATAAAGAAAGCATAGGAAATTCAGAGCTGAGTTTTTGAATCGAGAAAATCTCATTAGTAGACTTGAAACTGAAACATCCAATCATTCTCAAGCAGCTGAGAAGGAGAAATTTTCTTGCGGTTGTGTAATTTGTGGGGTTTGGGGGTGTGTGTGTTTCTTATTTTATTTCATTTTTTTGTCTTTTGACTAGTCTTCCCCACCCCCCCAACCCAACAAAAAACGAAGAACAAAAAAGAGGAAAGACTGAACGGAATGACTGCCCCTTTGCATTCTGTCTAGTGGAGAAAAGTGTCTACTTGTTTTTCCTCCGTTTAATTCAAGCTAACAATTTTCCAAAGTAACTTGAACAAGGTATGGGAACTGGTGTCTTTGCTGTGCTTGTCTGTTAGATAACTTATGCTAATCTAATTTTCAAGTACTTTAGGCTCGGGATATATAACTCAAAGGTAATGACATTTTTTCCCCTCTTTTAATTCTATTGTACTTGAGTGCTTCTGAATGTTGAGACCTAGGTATATGTCCCTGACACCTTTTTAGTTGATTTTTCTATTGGGAAAGCTGAAAATTGGGATTTGTCAGTGAAAGCCTAGTCCCCCTAATTCTATTCGCATATCCAAACAGGGAATGGGGTGGGATAAGGTACCTTAGTTTAAACAACCGACTAACTTGGCCAAATTTATGTATCAATTGACAATATATCGAGTACGAACAATGTAAATCTCTCTAGTGGTTATCTAAGCTTTTAGTTGGATTGCCATTTTTAAATTGTTTGTGTGCTATTCGCCTTCTCTTTTCGGTTCTGGTTTCTAGCTCAGGTGTGGCTCCACTCCGAAATTAGGGAAATCAGGCTCAAGTACATTCTGGACTTGTTTTTTCTATTTTTTCACTTGTGTGCTATTTGGTTCTTGTGTGGAAGGTAATGTGGAGGGCTTTTGCGATATTTTTTTTAATCTCGTTGGTGTTGATTGAGTTTTTTTTTAATTAGCATTAACGACTTATGATGTTTTCATGTTAGTCGACCATGCGTTCTTAAGCTGCTTTTGCTGCCGTGTGTAAGTTGCGTTGTCCACTCTAAATTTGTAATTGATGCTAGCAACAGTTCATCGTGCCGTTGAAACTGGCCTGCCTTCATGCAATGTCCGAAGGCATTGCAGCTGCCTTCATGCAATGTCCGAAGGCATTGCAACTCCCGTCCAATCGCAAAGTTCGGACGGCACGTGGTTGCTGCACCACCTTTCAGGGAGCGCGGTAGAATTTAAAGTCTGCATGTCGTCCAATCCCGCGATTGAATGGCGGTCGCAAGGTCGTTACGGAGGCATGCAAATTGGCTTTTGCTTATAACTGTCTGTCGATGGTTTTGATGTCTGCCTTGCTCATGGTCATCTGTTGCAGATCCGGTGCATTGCTTTGAATTAACCCTTTACTCCAACGTCCCTCTCACTCGGGAGCACACTGCAACTTTCTTGCGTCCCTCTCACTCCTTTTGCGTTGTGCGAAGAGGATCGACCTCCTCCTTGATTTTTAGTCCCTCTTGCCCTTTTGGAGAGCCCTCACGAAGAGACGCCTCTGGGGCAGTAGCTTCAGGGCACATTCATTGCCTTACTAGTTATTGGGACTGGGTGACTATTTCACAGGCGGAGATATTGGAAGTTCGGGGGCAATTTAGCTGAGAAGAAACTTGTCAATGCAGTGTAGCCCTAATTGTGGATTCTTTGACTTCAGCTAAGGATTGCCAAAGGGTCCCCATAACGCAGTTACATCAGCTGTGCATATCCTTCTCAGTCGTAGCTTGTCTGTCCACTGTGCCTCCCACTTTTCCAAAGTGGACAAGGAACTCTCGTGGGGTGTTTGTGAGGGAGAGACAAACGTGGAGAAGATAGTGTGCGTTGAGTTGGGAACTCAACTTCCTTCGGCGTGGGCGACTAATTCCCCTTTGCGAACTCTCTCATCAATATAGCAATGCTATTCCATTTTTGTCCTTGCACATCTTGGCTCTTATCCATCATAACTTACTTCATCGGAGAAGCAGCACCTCTTTTCCTACCTAACATTTTAGCGATTGTTGCACTTGCGTGACACGTCTAATGCAAGTTTCCGTGGTATTTGTGGTGTCTCCCTCTGCTGCTCTTGCATCAAAGTCTGCTTGGTGGCTTGTGGGACTCTTTCTCTCCTCTCTTTCTCATCCCATTCATGCACCAGCTTTCTCTTCAACTACTGACAGCACAAGCCATCCGATCTCAATTTAAGTGGGCAGCAATTTAAAAGAAAAGGAGGCGGCAAAACTGCCCATTCATGCACCCGGTAAAACGTGGAGCTAATCCTTAGTTATTGTTGAAAGAGACTTCATTCTCACCTCAACCTTAAAAACTCTTAATTCTTAAGTTTTGGTTGAAAATTGAATGAAACGAAATCTTACCTACGCAACTAACAAGGTTTACTGTTCTTTCCTCAAAATAACTAGGTAGAACCTTATGGAAACCTGCAAGTGCTCCCAAGCAAAAGTTTCAACATGAAAAATGTTGAACGGTAGTTGTTACTAATCTTAGATAGATAGGCAAAACAAATCTAATTTTAGATACTCCACTCTAATTTAAAATTTTTAATTAAAGATTAATAAATATTTTAAAACTACACATATAGCTTCAAGATCATCTCCTCCACCTCTCGAAGTAACTGGACTAATTAGACTATAAAATCAAAAAATACTTTTTGTTAAAGTGCGAAACGTGGCCTCGCGATGCTTTCTTTATCCCTATCGGATATCTCTTTGCCCATAATTGTGACTTTGGAGACCTTGCAGACATCGGTACTATCCAAGAGAAAAGCAAACGTAGTAGCAACCAAAGAAAATTGGAGAAGTAACTGGTGTGGAGAAGAAAGTATGCTGAGTTGGAATTTAACTCTCTTGGCGTGGCCAACTACTTGTTCTCAGGCACTAACTTTCTCATTAATCTAGAGGAAAAGAAGGATGTGGGTCTCTTGATCCCTCTTTTTAGGTTCTTCTACACATGATTTGCCGTATCGATCGACTCGTACTGATTCGGACGACTCATACCAGATCATAAGAGATCCGAGTCGGCGAACCTTGTCTCTACACTCCTAAATTTCTGTTGATTGCTTTATCTAAATCACTAAATGATCCGAAAGATAAAAAATAATGAGAAGAAAAAAAAAATCTATTCTTAAAATTTTCGAATCTTGGGGAACTATGGGAGGGAGACTAGGAGATCCTGGCAACTTTCCTAGTCTGGACATATGGCACTTCATTTCCCTTTTCTTACGTTTGGAAAATCAAGCTCCATTAAAGAACATAAATTTACAAAATTTTTACCATGTTTTATGTCAAACAAAGTGACACCTAACGGGAAATGATTGGCCTTTAAGAACTGTGGTTTGTTGAACAACCAACTAATTAACCGGATGGATCATAGAAATAGAAAACGTTAGGTGAACGTTTGGTAGACTTTGGTAGCTGGCTTGGAACGATGGGCGCGCAGTATGATAATAATCAGTAAGTTGGCAAACGCACAGCCAATAAAGTCAGAACTTAATATGTGTTTGATATGGTGTAAAGGGAAAATTATTAAAATCTGTTGCATGCACAGAATGTTTCGAAAAACTCGATCATACTATTGATGTCAAGATCTGAATTTGAAGTTAATTAGTAGATGCATTTTTTGGTTGTCTGGAATTTTTAAATCACCAAATATTCATTATGATCAACTTTCTAAAAATATATGAAGCTTGTGATTACCCCAGTATATATATGTGTTAGAATAGTTCTATATCGAAAAAAAGATAAAATTAAAAAAATATTTAGTAGTTGATGCCTACTCCACTTATTGTCTTAAAGTTTTCAATTGGATGGTCTAATAAATTCAACATAGCATCAGAACTTATGATTATGAACTGGGCTGCGTACTCCGTATTTATGGTGCATGTGACATAATTTAAAATTTATTTGCACGTGACGGGACGTGTTAGAATAGTTATGCATCAAAAAAAAAGACAAAATCAAAAAATGTTTAGTAGATGGTGTCTGCTGCACTGATTGCCTTAAAATTTTTTGAGTTGGATTATCCAATAACTTTAACAATATTAACAATATGAAACATGTACTTAGTACTGATAATAAAAGATGTTCTCTCGCCATCTGTGGATCAAATGGACGCAGGTTTTTTTTTCCTTCAAGGAGAACAGTTATTTATTACACACAAGGTTTAACAGCTCGGAAGCCACCAACAAGAGGGAGAAGAGATCCATGCCAAAGGGAAAGATGGCAAGCCATGGTACTGCCGGTTTCATCTTCTAAGGAAGGTCGCCCGGAGATTCTTGGTTCCGGTTGGCCGTCGGTGCCGGAGGTGAAGAGCTTACCTCTCTCGCTATCCTCTCTTCTCCCCGGAGAACCACTCGGTTCCCACCTGCGCAGCAAAGTCACTAAGCGGCTTATCACTACTCTGTTTCTGCAAGTAATAGAAGAAGAGGAAACAGTGAATAATATGGCAACCTGTGCACCCGGGAACATGGGCTGCCGACTCCACCGCCGGAGAGAGGAGGAGCGCCACCAGAAAGAGAGCAACTGCGGCGGTGGCGAAGCCGGAGATGGAGGAGGACATGGATCTTGAGGGCGACAGCTCCATTTGGACAGCACAAAGGGTTCACCTTGGAGGGTAGTGGGGAGCCTTCTTTTTAGTGTAGAGTTAATTGCATAGATACCCTATGTAAAATTTAATCGCAAATGTGTCCTTAGTGGAAACGTGTCTGCGTATGCCCAAGTGCACACCTTGTGTACTCTATATGTAATCCTCTTCCATTAACAAGGGAAAACAATGTGCCCTCGCAAGTAATGTAAGTTATTATGATTGATATTGCATATGATGATGTTTCCTTCATTCAAAATTTGAAGAACACTTATGTTGAAGTTATTGGACCATCCAACTCAAAATCTTAAGGCAGTAAGTGGAATAAGTACCATCTATTAAACACTTTTTGATTTTGTGTTTTTTTTAATATATGATTATTCTAACGTGCTTTTCATGCGTAAGTTGATTTTAAACTCTGTCACATGGATCACAAATATGGGTGCGTGACCCGATTCATAAACATGAGCTCTGATACCATGTTGAAGTTATTGAGTAATCTAACTTAAAACCTTAAAGTAATGAGTGGAGTAGGCACCATTTATTAAATACTTTTTGATTTTGTCTTTTTTCTAATATAAGACTATTCTAACAACACATTTGTTAATTTCATAATGTGAATATCTGAGCTTTTTTATTTTTCATCTTCTTAAACATAACATTCTTTGCAAGCTTGTTAATTTTCATCTTTTGATAACTTCAGTAGGAATGAAGGTTTAGGCAGCCAATACCTTTATAATTAACCATTCAAATAGTATAATTAACTACTTGCTACATTCTAATAATTTCAAGTGTTCGGTAGTCCTTGGGGAATTGCATCTCTTGAAATGTGTTAGTGCAATCAAATGCTTAGCAAGGATATGATTATAACTAATCATTTATAAAACACAGAGTGAAGTGACCAAAGATTTTCAAGTGTTTATTTATTTATTCTTTTCAATCTTGTGTCTTCTGTCAGAGTTCCTCACATGGTCCTGCATGTGCTAACATGGTGCTAGATGGCGAACCCAAGGCTATTTGCCTATCAGGAAATTAAGCCGAAGAGTGCGTTAATCACCAAACGATCGACTAACAGAGTTGGAAGCGGTCGACTGCCCCAGAAGGATGCTTCCCTTGTTGGCGGGGTTCCGACGACTCTGACGTCCATTATAATTAAAGTACTGTAGTCGACCCAGATATGCGTCTCTGCATAGCCTCTAGAGAAAGGGTACGTGTTTATGATTATGACTTGACCTTTTACAAGCGCCAATGTTGAAGAAAAGAATCGTGAATTCTCATATAAAATTTTAAAATTGCGGTGTTGAGATTCAGAGGCACATAATCATATGCGTTGGAACCATAACTTAAAAACCGATGTAGGACTAATTGTTCAGGGCCACCATGGGCCAACATCCAACACTCTCCTTCACAGCCATCATGGGCCGTAGAAATGAAAGGGGAGGCGAAAGAAGTTAGGCCCAGAATCGACGCTCTGATATCAAGATAAAATCTTAAAACAGTAGTGTTGAGATTTAGAGGCATATGGTCATATGCGTTGGAATCATAACTTAGAAACTGATGTAAGACTAATTGTCCAGGGCCACCATAAGCCAACAACCAACATTCTCTCTGATAAGATATTATCTACTATGATGGCAAGAGTGTCCTCATGCTTTTGTCCCTTTACTAAGAATTAAAAAGACCTTTGTTGGAAGAAGATGAAGGATCTTTTTTATAAACATAAAGTTATCTTTTAGCAATCAATGTGAGATTGTTTAGTCCCCATTTTCTTACTTCTACAAATATTAAGATGAGTTCTTTTCTTTTTTTACCCTTTGTATATCTTTACTCAGTGGAGATGATGATAAATAAGTCATTTAAAAGGTAAAAAATATCAAATCTGCCTCATCTCCATGTGAGTGATGACATACGAAGATCAAGAAAAAAGGTATAGCAGATCTTATTTCGAGAAAGTATCATCATTTTGTGAACTGAAAGAAGTGGTTAAACTCATGGTTGACGTTTAATCGAACTACCGCCCAAAAGAAATGGATACTAGTTAATCCCTTGAGATTAAATTTTTGGTGGACCAAATTTAGTCGATAGGCATGTTGATAACTCAATAATCTTTTGTTCCAATTCAGATCTGCATAACATCAGTTGAATATTCATTTTGACTATCCAGTTAACATAATGAGTGAAGGTAGAAAATGGACCTGCTCTGATTATTGTCTGGTTAAAAATATATATTTTTATATCAATACTTAGAACCTGCTCTGATTATTATCTGGTTAAAAATGTATATTTTTATATCAATACTTAGAAGATTTCATATCTAACAACTATGAATTTATTTAGTTTAGTAACAGTTGAAAGAATCTAATTAACTTATTTAGTTTACTTAGATTTCATGTCTAACGAAATAATAGTTGCTTGTTTAGATGAATTAGACATATTTACACATCATTATTTGAAAGTATATGTCTAATGGATATGCTGATAGGATAATGATGAAATTCACCGTGAATTTTGTATACTTTTAATGATGTTTATTTAACTAAAATATGTTTAATGGATTATTTTGGTGGCTTGAAATATGCCTACAGATTTATATGTTGTATGTATATTGATTTAAAGTATCTATGATTTTTCGTATATTAATTAATATTTAAAGATGGATTTAGATAATGTTAAACAGAATAGAGTCAGTAGTGTAGTATCAACTTTGTATTTGCTCTGTTGGTAATCTTACAATTAGTAAGTACCATCCGAGACAGACGACATGACTCTTCAATTTTATGAGGTATATGGTATGACGACATGACGATCTACTTGGCTTTAAAAATGACATGTAGCAAATTTAAATATGTCTCTTGTAGCTCACTCTAATTTCCAACAAATAAAAATGCTTTTACATTTTGGAAAATTTATTTATGGCCTCCATACGTATGGATGTTGGTGCAGTACTATGGCCAATGGGAAGTTGCCAGACTTGGTCCGGCTGAGTAAGTTGAATTAAGTGTGAAGTTGATCAAACAGGCATCTAGGGTTATTTGTTGTGCTGTAAAACATTGCATAATATAGTAAATTAGGTTTTGATGAGGTTTTAACTTTCGATCACATAGGAATGGTCATCATGGATTCAACACTTGACACATGGACCATCATGTGCAGCTCTTTCACTCCTTGCTGTCTCAGCATCCGTACACGAAACAATTTGGAATACTTCAATTTTTGTAGCATTGGGTAGGTTTCTGTTTTTGATGAGTCAATGTCTTTTATCAAGAAAGCATATGCAAGTATATGATTACAAGGATGGTCCATGTGTTAGGTGTTGTTACTCAATCACTTTATACGTACTTTACTTTTATGGATGAATGAAATGTCCTTCTCTCACTAAAAAAAGGTACAAACTTCCATCTGATCTATTTTCTTTTTTTCTTATTTTTAATAAATTTTCACTGCAGAAAAGTGTCTGCATCTGCAATTGCACGCGTGGTTGAAAACTTAGCGGATAGAGGATCCACTAGAACCAAAGTACAATTACAAGTTTTTTTAGGAATACCAAGTAAAAAAATCCACTATCAACAGAGCTAACTGTGGCAAACTATCCTCTATTAAGTATTAACAGAGCTTACGGTGATAAATTAACTATGTATCAAATCCTCTCAAGATTTTGTTTGGAGAGCTGCAACGGGTTAGGCCTTTTGTCTTATATCTGAGTAGTGCCGGCTGCAATGCCCCTGATGCTGCGTGGAGGGGCATTACAGGAAATGTAATTTTCATTTTTGAATTTTTTAAGGTCAAAGCCTATATGTCCTGTCCATCCGTATAGTCTAATATCTCATCGGACTATTCAAAAAGTTATAAAACATAGAAAATCAAGGCATAATGAATAGTAAAATATGTTTTTAGTGGGTAAAGTTCAATAATAATTTTTAATTTTTTGAATTTTTTTTATTGTGTCTGATTGAGAATTGGACTGTATGCAAGGGGAGTATGTGGGACGCAACCTAAAAAAAAAAATTAATCATTTTTTTTTTAATATTTACTGCAATGCTCGGAAATACAACACTGAAGCATTGTAACAAGTAATACTCATCCTATTTCCCTCTATTATCCAATCGAAGACATGGCCGTGACGGCGTGACCTAAGCTTCCAGGGCCTCGGGTAAGTACATCCATGTCTCGTTCTCGCCTGGAGAACTCAGGTGGCTGGCGTGGATCTGGGCTGGCCCAGCCCCCGGTAGTAGATTGGACGGCCCCAACGCCATTTAAAGGCTGGCCAACGGTGTCACTAGTGAGCCCACGCTCGATCGGACAGTTAAAACTCACTGTATCTTTTGAAGTGCAGCAATTGCTAGTCATCGGATCAACGCAATCGGATAGTAGTTGTATTATAATATCTAAAGAGTATTACCGTAAATATTTTTTATTTACCCTTGGAATGGGAGTAGATGGGATCATGGCCTTAACGTCCAATCCAAAAAAGCCCAACCTCCGGTCCAGTCCACAGAAAAGATTGTGAACCAACGCCTTTTATCAGGGAGACCTGCTTACTGTAATGCGGCACTGCAACTCCCGCGTAGCACTCGGATTGTGTCCGTCGGCGATCTAACAGTTTGGATTGCATTACTCATGATCTCGTTTTTTTAAAGGAAATTTTACTTTTTGGTCTCTACAATATTCAATATTCGTTATTCGTATTTGTAGTCTTTATATTCTTTATTAGTTCTTGCAATTATTTAAAATATACCTAAAAAAAACTCCTCAACCTTTCTTAAAAGTTCCTCTAAAAGGATTTTTAAGGGTAATTCAAAGATTGTGGAGGTTTTTAAGCAAATATGAAAATTATAGGGGCTTACACTAGAAGATTATAAGGACTAAAAAGTAAAAATTCTTTTTGAAAATTTTTAATCATCTAATTGAAGATCAGATAGTAAGAAGGGCTAATTGAGAAGGACCCTCAACTTGACAATTCCTTTTTCAAAAACAAAAAATAATAATTATACACAATAATACTGCCACCACCTGATCAAAATGATCTAACTGCAACACTCTAGATATTGCAATCTATGTAGACTTACAATGTCTTGCATGCAATTCTCTTTATCAGGTCTAGTTGCAACCACACAGTCCAATAATCAAAACTAGTCCTCGAAATCAGATGGTCTTATAACAAGTACATATTTTTGCCTTCAACAGGGAGCAATACGAATGCCTAGGGGTTGTCTTTGAACTGTCGGGGGAAGCAAAAGGGTACCAAATGGCTTGCATGAAATCTTGTATTGCTTCCTAGTTCCTTAAGTGAATAATAAGGCAGCTAAAAGGGGCTATTATTAAATCTCCTTTGCATTTCTTTGTTTTCATTATTCTTTTAGTTGTTTTCATTTTGAGTGTGAGTAGAAAGTTTAATGTTTTAATTTTTAGCGCTTTTATGATGTTCTAATATTTAGCACTATTGGACTTGTTTTATTGTGATATAGATAGGTTCTAGTCTTCAAATAGTACTTAAGAAATTGCATAACCCACTACAAAATCTACTCCAAACCATAACCTTCCTGATCTGCACAAAAAATGAGATACATCCTATCCATATTATCTGTTGATGGAAAAAAAAAAAAATCATCTAATCTGATTTGACCTATAATGATATTTTCACTGAAATTTTAGTCTCTAATCTGGAACGATCACATGTGAATGAAGTTATCCTTCCATCTGCTAAGTTAGAGGCACGGGCCTTGGATGGGATAATCTTTGACCATAAGTCTAGGGGCGTCCACATTTGTTTTAGAAATAATACTTACTGCACTACACATGGTGCGACCTAAATCTTTTATTTTTTATTTTTTAAACTTTTTTAGGTCGGCTCCATCATGGCGTACACGTCTTATATAGGTTGATCTCTGATCGGACGGTCTAAAAAAATCCACACTGTTCATTGGACTTGATTTTTGAATTTTTGAATTTTTTTGGACTGTCTAATCGGAGATTGGACTGTATAAACGTGTCAGCCATGATGAGGCCGACTTTTAAAAAAAAATTAAAAAAAAAATATATATTACTGTTGCTGTCCAATCTAACCGATGGAATGACATATTGCACCGCAGGTAGTGCAGCAAGTGGTACTCTTCTTTTCAGGTTTGGCAATGGGACAAGTCTTGTTTACATTTATCGTTATTCCAATTGGAATAGAACGAATCCAGCTTTTGTCCTTGGAGGCTAACAATCTTACCCTTAAAACTGTTCACTAATCTCAGAACGAATTTGAAGAAAACCATCCACCCACCATTGTCGTTTAACTATCACTTCTTAACTATATAAGGGGTATTATTGTTAGGGTTGAATCAAATGGGTATATTAGGGATGGGCCAAATCACAAGTTGCGAATGTAGAATTTGAATGTTTTGAGTGAATCACAGAAGAATAAGTGCAATGTCGAGGATTATGTTATGTTATTATTAATTTATACCCTTTCGGATTGTGTTTAAATTTTGTTAGAATGGGTGTGTATTGCACATTATATGAGAGCACTGTTAGGATGGCAAAAAAAATTACTCACTTTTCTAACCCCCTCTAAGGCGGAATCCAGGTGAAGGAGTTCTTTAAAAATTATCAGGTAAAAGTGTAACAATATTTTAAAGTATTGCCCTCCCCATTCACCCACCTCAATTAGGTAAGAAAAGTGGGGAAAGTCGCATTATCCTTATATAATCACAAGTAGAACTCATTTGATATTGGTAGTATTAGTAATGATAATAATAATATAAAAATATGTTCCAAATAGCAGTAACTCACTCTTTTTTTTGGACAATCTGATTCAATGGTTGAAGCAGGGGGCCCTGGTTTCAGGGAATAGGGTTCGATTATGCAAACAACAATGATTTTCTCCCAATAGAATTGTTTTTTCCACATAGAAAATGCCGACAATTTCTCCAAACAGCGAGAAATCTGCGGCATGCCCTGCCCACGCTCTTGTGTGGGGTTGAGCTCGCGACCTCTCTGCCCACACATGGACACGGAGGGTGTCCACCATTGCGCTGTGCATGGGGGACAATATTAATTCACATGGCATTGAATGAAACTATCTCATTAATATGTCAATTATAAAGATATGGTCAAATAGTGTCCTTTTATTATTCATAAGCTATGAGTGTGGTAAAATGTGTGATGAAAAGCATGATGAAATAGCATTCTCAAATAAGAAATGTGCCTAAGATCATAATAGAGACCATTGTGAAACATTGCTACAAGTAGCAATACCAACACCTACCTATTGGGCCCTATCCAAACAATTCAGGCTCACCCAAACTTCAAACTGTAGGATAGGCCTGCTGCTCTTTTTCCTCTTGAGCAAGCCACTCTAAGGTGGGAAGATATCCAAATTTCAAGCCTGCCTTCCAACAGAGGCCATCAAGCTATGCCGGCCATCAAGCTATGACGAGATGGAAGGAAGGATGACTTCTTCAGCCTAGTTTTAAGCAATCATACAACCCTAATCTCATGGCTTCACTTTCAGCGTGTGCCATGATCTATCATTAAACTCTTTATCACATATGAAAAAAATAGTGCACTCAATTAAAATGGTGTCATTGTTGTTGCCATCACCATCGCTTACCATATTTCAATTAAATGAGATCAGGACAAGTATCTTGTTTCACCATTTCACTCGATATATCGTCGAAAGAAGCCCCATTCAAATGAATCATTGTCGTCGTCATTAACATCATCATCCATCATAGTCTAGCCAATTGAAGTTGAAAGTCAGCATGTGCATCATACTCTGCCATCTTACTCTCTTATACATGATTGAAAGAGCCCAACCCAAAGCCCCTGTTTGGCAATAAAATAAGTGGGTGGATAGAAGGTTATTCGGCCATTCATGTTAAAGTACTGTTTGACAAGTGGAATATTTAAGGGATCGAATATTCCGTCAGAGGACAGAATAACCCAGTAATTTCTATTCAGAATGTTCCCTCAAATAAAAAAAATGAGTGAAATATCTTACCTTCATGTTAAAAAAATTACTTATTCTCTCCATCCTTTGCCAAATAGAAAATTCACAAATAAAAGAATAACTCACGCATGAAAAAATATTCTTATCCAGATTTATTTCGTTGCCAAACGGGACCAAAAAGAATAGCTCATCGTTAGAAAAACTCAACTGAAAAAAAAGGTGGAACATCAAGGGGGCCAACAACACAAGCTTAGGCATGGATTCCCACGCACATAATAGGGCCCAGTCAAAAGGGGCCCATTTTCCCAATGGGATGGATCCATTCATCCCCAGATTTATGTCTAATTGATTGGCCCAAGTCCCAACCACCCTCCTCAAGTGGATCCAATGTGGTCCTAGAGAGCAAAGACTTCAAAGCTCCAATTAGTGATCAACATGTGACATCAGCTGATGGGCTAGCTTTATGCCCTAGCCAATGTAGGTGGGGTCTGAATTGCACATGGCATGAGACCCATGCCACATCCTCGCCTCCTCCCTTGCCATGACACAAAAGGGGGAGGCAAAGAGAGAAAGGAGAGTGGGGAGAGCTGGAGTTCTATAGTCCATTCTTTGGATAAGCAAGAAACATCTAAACACTAGAAGGGCTCCCCCCTCCTCCCCAGCAGCACCCTAGGTTCTCCCATGATTAGTATATGTCAAAGTGAGGGACAAAATGGTGGTGGAAACCGGAAACGTGTGGGCCTTCTAACAGTGAGATCTTTCTCCTGTGGTTTAATTACACACAAACCCTTCATTAAAATTTTGACTACGCTTGCCAATGTAATTGCGTGTATGGTCTCACGGCTGCATGTAATTAGCCTTCGCCCTTGTATACACAAAAACTAAGAAGATGCACCAAGATTTCACTTACCACATAAAACTATCGCGTTACGTACACATGCATTGTTTTTCCTTGTGATAATCGGACCGTTAAATGAGAGTGTTTTGTTTCCTGGACAATGCAAGTATAAAAGCTTCTACTGCATAAAGAAAAGGGTTTTTTGTATATATATCTCTAATAACATCGTATTTGCATCTATACTCCCAAATCTTTTTGTATAAATATCTTTAAATACACTAATGTTTTGCATATATATATATATATATATATATATATATATATATATATATATATATATATATATATATATATATATATATATATATATATATATATATATATATATATATATATATATATATATATTCCTCAGTTCACTAAAATTTTACATATATATCTCCGCACCTCCGATGCTATCATAATTTATGAAGTCTTTCTGACATATTTCATTGAAATTCACGTTAGTTCGATCAGTGGTGGACGCAGAATTTTTTTCCAATAGGATCACTTGGACATTAAGTCATAAGCATAGCTGGGTCAATGAAAATTTGGACTAGGTCATATGGGTTCTTAAGTTTGGCCAGTGAAGTTCTGAGTTAGGTTAGTGAGATTCCGGACTAGACTGTTTTAGATTAGGTCAATAAACTTGAAAAAAATCCAGTGAGGTCTTAGGACCCCACATAATTAATATTGGATCTGCCACTGAGTTCGATATAAGAGTATAAATATAACATTCGGAAGATTTCAGAAACATTGATGAAATATGTGAGAGTTAGGAGTATAGACAAAAACCCAAAATGAAAAATATATATTCTCGTTTCCATTTCCTCCAACCTGGGTACAGCCGCAGTTTCCCCGGATGATGAAAACGCGCCGTCCATTGCACGAAGCATCACCAAAGCGTGGGTGCTGTACCAATCGGACGGCTGGGACTCACCTGATGGGGACTTGTTTGTCGGGTACCGGACAATCCGGGTTCGCTATCGTCGAGGCCCTGGATTCGCTTCCTGGGGTGCGGTGGCAAATCGCCATCATAATCATAACAACCACGACAACAACAGACAGCAGCAGGACACGCGTCACTCGAATCACCTTTGGCTTTATTCCTTCATTACTCGGTTGGGATTGGGAATATAAGAATTTTGCTTGTCGTTTGACCTTGATACGCCGGATTATTTCTTCAGCCTCACCTGATAACAAATTGGATTATATGACTGGATAAATTATTTTGAATTATCTATTCTAAAATATAAGAGATGTTTCATTTTGATAGTAAAACAGAATTTAAGACGAAAAATTAACTTTTTAAATAGAACAGAGTTGTTTATTCACCTAATTCTGACACTAAGTCATTCTTGATTGTAATACAAAATCTTTCCTATTAAATCGGAAACTCGGCTTGTTCTGCCAAATTCTGCAAACAAGTTGGAGCTCAGAGATCAATTTAGGTCCGAATAAACCACCTTGTTATTAAGTAGGATCATCGGATCTATTTAAAATATGCGAAAAAATATCGAATTTTATCTAAAATCAAAGTTTGATCTCTTCTTTCATGTATGTACACGTATTCAGTCAACTGAGCAAGGCTTTTAAAAAAGTGCGACGTGCGTCACTTAGAAGAGTTTTGGGGATAAGAGGGTGGGAACGCGCCAAATCCGTCGCATCGGGTGCGTGCGGTGCGAGTGAGCCCACCAGCCAAGATTTGGCCTCATATTCGCTTTGCCTGGACGGCCCATGCTGGTGCATGAATTTGATAAGTAAGAGATGCGATTCGAACACCAAATGGTTGATGAATAATATTAAACTAGATGGCATGTGAGGGAGCACAAAATCTCTTTTTCTAGACCACTACTACCTTTTAACTCTTCGCCTGTAATAAAATTAAGCCAGAAATTGATTGAAAATTGAGTTAATCTAGTGTAATTAAGGGTCCATTTGGTGGTAGTACAAGGTAAATTCTAATCGGCTTTTTAATTTTTAGTCCATATAATCTACTTAATTTAGGAAAAAGGCTCCTATCACCTTTGTACTTGGTAAATGTCATTTCGTATTTGCTTGAAAAAGATTATTTTTCAAGGGGCTTTTCCAAATTAGTCCTAAAATATTCGAAGACCTTTTTCAATTTTTTAAGAATTCTTTCCAAATAAAAATGAGATTACAGATAGTCTATACTAAATATAGAGGTTACAGATAATTTTTTCTAATTAAGCAAATTAGAGTGACTGAAAATTTAAAAACCCAAATTTCATTGCATGCACAAATTTTTCAAAAACATCAACCATGCAAAATTTAGATCTGAAGATAATTAGTGGGTATTGTTTCGTTGTTTGAAGTTTTGGATCACTAAATATTCAATATTTGATTATTTTTTTTGAAACATCTTAGCATGCAATAGTTTCACATTGTGTACAAAAGAGTGAGCAATATTATGTTGTGTAAGGATGTGAGAGATTTTTAATGATTATATGATCAATGGACACACAAGTTGTTGGATTTATTTTTTACGTGCATACCTTCTCCTAAACATATATCATGTTAAAGGAGGCGCATTAAAGTCATTTTACATCAAATTCACTCAACCTTATTGAAAAGGATATATATCCACAGGCTACCTTTTTGAGAGAGAGAGAGAGAGAGAGAGAGAGAGAGAGTGTTTCTCTCCGTGAGAAATTTTGGCAGTCTCTGAAAGTGAGATAATTTTGTCTCACAATTTAAGACATATATGGTCATTTCACTGGTTAGAATCATTCACACAGTCTGTTCTTTTCCAAAATAATGTTGAAGTAAAATTCGGCAGACTTTAGTTTCTCATCATCCTCCCCATTATTTTAGCAAGAATACGTTTGTGGAAACCCTTTTTAATTTTTGAAGCCATTTGAGTTATAATGACTTCATAGAATAAGATCATTCGGACGATGATTATAACAATCACTTGTGTAAGACCATCTGCTGTGAAATATCATCAGTGAGGTTTCTTACCGAAACTCATCACACACATACTTGGCTTATACAACATAAGCACCATTTGATGTACTGCCTAGAATGAGATTAGTATGGAGACCATCTGTTCCATTCTCACGATTAAATGACCATTGTTTGATGAGTAATACTTGTTGCACTGCCCTGGTACAGTGTAGGACATTACCGAAATGCATCACACACATACTTGACTTATACAACATCAAGTGCCATTCGATCACCGGCTAGAATGAGTTTAGTATGGAGACCATCTCTTCCATTTGCATGATTAAATGATCATTGTTTGATGAGTAATACTTGCTGCACTGCCTAAGGTAGTGCAAGATGCATGTCCTCCACAATGCCAGGCAGGTTGCCTGATTCGTTGGATAGGACCTCTAGCCTACTCCCTGACTATTGGGAAGCGACTCATTTTTTTTACTTTTTTATTTTCTTTTTTTAAAATTAAATATAGTCAGTGAGCTCGGATCGGCCTTGAGCTAGCTGCATTTTTTTTTTAAAATAAACTTTTGAAGAACACCTTGATTTGCATGTAAATTTTTTTTATATCAAAAGAAATATACAACCAACTCGAGGTTGACCTGAACTCACTGGTTATATCGTTTGATTTTTATCGAACACTCTAAATAAATTTAAAAATATGAATAAAAAAAAACAGTCCACTCCTTGTTGGGTGGAGAGTAGATCAGCCGTCTGATCCACCGATCTGATGGATCAATATTTTTCTGTTCTGAATTCGCATTTTGATGATCTGATCAATATTTCATCATCATTGCCAATGATGTCTCTCTTTCTTTTAATCAATGGAGATGTTTACTAATTGAGATAGTGATGTATTTTATCATTTAATACTTTTACTATCTTTGACAATCTTGTGGAGAAATATTTGCACATCTCTGGCTATTACAGTTGCAATTTGCCACCAACAACCGCCATCATTGTTGGAAAAAAAATATCATGAATATAGATGAACATGGTAAACATGCAAGATTAAAGAAAGGGCATATAAAGACACAATCTAGATGAAGATCAAATCCATATTATAGAACAAAATCAAAGAAAAAGAGGAATGAAATTAGTAAATTTATTGGTTGAGACGTTCATATTGGACTGTCCTTGGAGAATATTTCGCATCCATTATACCAGTGCATAAAGAAACTCCAGAGTCACTATCATCCTCAAAAGCCTCAGAGCTCAACAGCTTGCACATGTGTGTCTGATCTGTAAAATCTTTTCTTGTTCTATGAGATAAGTGTTTTTAAAATCCCAAAGGATAACAATCTTGAGTTCAAGTAATTATTAGACAATGTAAGACTAAAATCCACATACCAATTTTATATCTCTTAATTTAAGTATTTTGAATTTTCATTCCCTCCACGGCTAAATCTAATTAAGTCAATCTCTAAGGAAAATAGAGAAAATATATTTCCCAAATCTCACAATTTTTTTTCTTTTATTAAAAGAAAACTTCTACCTTCCCTTAACACTAATAATGTGCAGTTATTATACTGCCCTTTAAAGGGTGCAGCGGGCTTTCAAAATTGTGCACCATCTGATCTGCTAATCAAAACATGGTTACAGCTGCAATTGCCCCTCTGTTTCATGAGCCTAGCGACAGAGATTCCACAGTTCACCCTGACTAAATAATTTTGCATTTTATGATGAGATAGGGCAGATGAGGATGGAATTGATTGCCTCAGTATAAGGGGACGGGAAATCTTGTAATCACTTTTTTTTAATTGGTACAGATATTTATAAGTAATCAAGGACAAAGTCTGAGAGATACTCTAAAGTTGAAGATAATTTTAAATTGATCGATAATTTTGTCTAATTAGGTGAAAAATCTAAGTCCATTTGTTCATGTAAAGAAATAATCCTACTGATAAAGTCTCTTATACTTCCATATATTATACAAACGACGAATGAAGTCTCTTATACTTTCACATAGTTGCGACTACAGCAATTCTTTTTTCTTTTTTTACATTGAAATGATCCTTATCTTGGTAAAAAAATCACCATGCAATAATACTTGATGGCCGTCAGATAGAGTCATAGAGAGATTCCATTTCTTGAAGATTTGGTGTCACTTCAGTGGGGATCACCGGGAGAACACGTTCCATTGCACGACATGCCACAAGTGGGAACGCCGGCAATGCACCTGCAACATGTTTCGAAAGATCCAAGCGTGACAAGTTCTGAAGAATTGCCAAAAAAACAAAAATATAAAAGGCCTTTATAGATATACTCTATGTGGTATGTTATATATGTTTAATAAGGGGACAGCCCTTCTAATTTATATATTTGTTTTAATTTCTCATTTACAAATAAATCGACTTGGTAATAAAAAGACAACTATTTCATGAACATTGACAAAACTTATTCTACTTAACATTTCAAATTGTTAGCGGTCCTCCCTTGTCCCTCCCCGTTCAAATAGGTTGCAGGGGATGAATTAGGATTGTCAATTGTATGGGTCTAGGTAGACCAATACTTGTTATAGACTCAATAACATTTCGTATTGTTGAGGTTTAGTCCCGTATTATATTCTGTGTGGGCACCTTACCTCTATATATGTTGAATATTCTCTCCACTCAATGTCTAGATTTTGAGTTCGAGTTCGGGTCTTTTTAACATTGTATTAAAGTTGAACATTTTCGGATGGACTATTCTATTTCACCCGATCCGTTCATAACGTCAATTATGTCGTAACCATATGAATTTGATGTGAAGAGAGGTGTTGAGGTTTAGCCTCATATCGGATTCTTTATGGGTACCTTCCCTTTAAATATGTTGAGAATTTTCTCATCTAAAAGCTTAAGATTTAAGTTCGAGTTCAGACGTCTTTAACACGTGTAACCAGATCGGGTAGAGGGGCTGAAGTAGGACTGTCGGTTGTGTGGATACGGGTAGAACTATGTTCGAATCAAGTAGATCCATACTTCTTATAGATGGAATAACATTAAACATGTAAACAAGTCAGGTCTCAGATGGAGTTTTCATTTTTTGAGCATTAAAAAAGAAGCAACCTCAACAAAGAATTAATTTATCATAAACAATACCGCACTACTTAAATCAACTTGATTTTAGGTCGAAAATCATAAAAGTTTGGAGATAAACTTCTGCAACATATAGTAGAAATATAGTTAAATGACTTGACTCTACCCAAATTCAAATTTAATAGGTTCAAATGAGTCTAACAATGGGCCCAGACCTATTTTGACAGCTGCTGAACTACTTCAGCAATTTTTCTTGTCACTTGAGGAGGAAGAGACCAGGTGGAGAGAGAGAGAAAGAGAGATGCGAAGTCATCACCAATGGACTCTAATTGATCCCTTGAAAGAGCTCGATGCAAGGATAGTAATACCACTATCGGTATCGATACTGGTAGATACTAGTACTAGTAGGTATCAATATCGAAGTGGGGTGTTTCAGTCCAATATCGACTCATTTTGGTCCAGTATTAGTTGATACTAATTTTTTAATTACTTTTTATATTAAATGACTAATATCAAAATATTTTTACATCAATATCAATATTAATAGATACCGATACATATCGGCCGATATAACCAACTATAGCTCGATGCGAAGTTATCACCAGTGGATTCTAATTGCTCCAACTCGAAACGATCCAAAGTCATCATCAGTGGACTCTATTTAATCCATAAAAAAGATGAGCTCGCTCACTTGGGTGACATTAATTTTTGACAATTTCTATCAAACCGAAATCACTAAACGTTCTAGATGAATGATCATTACGTAATGTAATCCAATGCCATTAGCTAGTGATGACCACAAAGAAGGAAATAAAAGGAGCTGTATTTCGACCAAAAAAAAATAAAAGGAGCTGTGTCCGGTGGCCAGCTGGTGACGCCCCCCAGGTTTGGCGTCTTCCGCGGGCCCGCGGGTGGATCCAGGATTGGGCCGAATCGGACGGCTGGTGGTGGGCCCGGAGCTGGTGATGGGACGAGTAGGGAATCGGAAAGGTTGTAGACAAAGAGAACCCCCGGCCGTCCACGGCCCATTGGGGAGCCTGATGAACAGTGGGGCGTAGGGGATAAGGTTCTTGTGTTTGGGGATGCTTCCCTTCGATTTCTGCCCTTGGCCTTGTTCGCTCCAATAAAATAAAGCACCAAATTGCATTTACACCCTCACGATTGCAAGATACCCACATGAGTGATGTATACATACACATATCATGATCTGTTTTTGGACCATCTTCACATGTATATCCAAGATTTAAGTCCATTTATATGCTTTATTTCTTGACAACATTCAAAGTATTTTTAGCCCATGTATAAATGGTGCCATGATTAATTATCTGTTCAACTCTTCTCCTTGACAATTTCCATTCAATTCTCATTCCAGTGTTTACTTTGAGAATGAAGATAAGCAATTAGGCTAGGGATGTGTTTACCTTTTTTTTTGGGTCTTATGGCATAGTGGCTAGGGGATCACAATTACATAGGGACAACTAAGATTCGAAATCCACCAAGACCCCCAAATGGGAGAATAAATCTGCATAAATCCGCATAGTTTCTGCTCTATAAAGAGTAAGAGGGGGGGTGGGGGGGGTCCACTTTGCCATACGCCGGGTGTTTACGATTAAATACAATGTCAGTTTGGTAATTTAGTGATGAAGTCATAATATCCAGTTTAACTCTGATTGATAAAGGAGAATACATATATGCGTGAGAAAAAAATTGTTTTGCCTCTTGTTCAAATGGGGATAAGCTTATTCCTATTAAAAGAGAGAATTTTATTTCATTGTTATCATCAAAAGGTTGCAAAATAGGTGTGGAGCATTAGAAACAATTGAAAGTATAGTTGGATTTGATTTACTTCATCTCTAATCTAAAGATAAAGGATCGAGAGCAGTTTGACCTTATCCCTGCCTTATCCTGATGCCAATACAAACATAAACCTAGCTAGGAATTATATGCACTTTTGCTTCAGTAGAATATATATCTTACTAGTTTACATCTCTAAGTTAACCTTGCTGGGAATGTCCAGGAAGAATTGGTTGCTCTAAGAACATTAATTGATTGGAGATCATTAGTAATAACATGTAATACTGTGTACTATTTTAAATATACTCCAATATTGACGACCTGCATGAACGCCAATGCATAAGGGAAGTAAGAAAATTTATGGCCATGCTGCCATTTCTTCTACTTAAACTCGAGAGATTGGATTTAGCAGTTCCAGGCTGGACCTTACTCAAAAAAAAATATTTACAGTCAAGTCTTAACTTACATAAGCATGTTTCCATCTGTAATTTTGAAATGGTGTTCTTATAATTATATTTCCAGGAAGGATATTTACACAATTATACCCAAGATCAACATCCCGCTGTTAAAACCCCAATTTCGCTGCTTCTTCTCCATACTTCTGGGCAAGTTGCATGAAAGCCAAACACTTTACGCAATGTCCACCCCAGAGACCTCATCCCCATCACACCAAACATTTCACAGAAAGCAAGCACCCAACTCACCACCCGTTCTCATGTTTTGGGTCCCAGGGTTCCCCACCATCCCCCCTGCAGTTAATTGCTAGCTTCTTGTCCATATGTGGGGTTGTGAGTGCCCAAGGAGTACAAATCCACAAAATAAGCTTCTTCACTGCTGCCTTTCCTCTTGGCCACTATTACCCTCTTCATCCCCTTTGGATGACAAGCTTTTACATCTTCGAGTGAGATAGAACACGGTTGTACAACACCACCACAGCTGATAGTACCACCTGAGAGGGATAGATGGAGAGCAAGTCCACTTAATTTCATCTCCCACTCCACATCCCTGTTTTATCTATAAATAGAGGCATGTAGAGGAACCTCTCTATGCCCCAAGTTTTCCACATCCTATATATGCCATCCTTCCCTCCACTACCTCCCTCCAGCCATCTCTCTCTCTCTCTCTCTCTCTCTCTCTCTCTCCTCAGCACATGGATGTTGATCTGTGTGGGTAGGCAGTGGAAGGGAGGAAGGGGGCAAGTGTGGTGACGCTGTTGACAGAAGATAGAGAGCACAGATGATGAAGTGCAAGTGGCGATTCTGCACCTCACTCCTTTGTGCTCTCTATGCTTCTGTCATCACCTTCGGCCTCCCCACTCTATCTCTCCACGCGACCACTTCCCTTCCCTTGTGCTAATGTTTGCTTGGTCTCCATCTCTGGGTTTTATGCTCACAGAAACTTTTTGCCTTCGTCTTCTCTTTGCCAGGTCCCTTTGACGAACGTTGTGTTGTGGCCATGGAGGAGAGGTGGTTAAACCACATGCTGCTGGAGTTAGGGTTTGAAACTGGATGCTTCTTGATGGATGCGCTCGAAACTGCAGGATGCTTCATGATGGATGCGCCCCCCGTGCCTTAATACTTTCCTGGTTTCTTCCGCCTCTAACCTTCCTACTGATATCCAGCGGTCTGGCTGCAGCAACAATGGGATCAGGGTGCAAAGGTTTGGCTGCTCACAGGTTTGGTTTACCAGGACGCGAGAGGGAGCTCGTCTAGTCTTCTGTTGGCATATAACACCGCTAGCTAGCCGTTGGTGAAGAATTTCCTCCTTTTTCTAGTCTTCTTAAATCTTCACAGACCTAGTGTTCTTACACAGCAGCGAGAAAGCATCCTTTTCGTTGTTCACTGTGTCTCTCTTGATTTGTGGAAACTGAAGCTCTAATGTGCAATTGTTGTTTTTTCCTCCCTCTGTATATGGTTCAGCTTCTACGTGTGATTACTCAGACTGTGGCTTCTAATCGACGATCCTTTGGCTTCTCACCTTTGATGGACCATCATATGCTGCCTCCAAATATGTATTGTTGAGAAAATAAAGAGATTTGGATTGAACAGTCCATACATATATAGTGCAGTACCGCATCTTCCACTTATTACTGCAGTCGCTAGAGGAACCCTCAGCAGGAACCCATTTGTCCCCCAGCTAGCTTTGTATCTACATCTTGAAGGAAGCTATATATTTGATAACAAATATGGAGTCCATCCGTAGTGATCCCTAGCCTCTCATTCTTGATTATTGTCACTGCAAAGCCAAGTTATATATGTGTCTATCTGTTGGTTTCACTTCAACTCCTCCAAGGTACCTGCACAAACGACTCCTCCACAAGTCATCAACTCAATAAGAAACCTATTAAAACTCTGCTCCACAGATGATTTTGAGGGAAATTTTGCTCTGTAAGCTGCGGAGACTAATTGGCTTTTATCTAGCACTCTAACTTAAGCTGCAATTTAATTAACATTAAGACATTAAAGGTGAGGCGGATTCAACTTCACAATGAAGCAGCATGGCCAGTGGTCATGGTAGGCAATGGAAGTTGTGGCTGCTGATGCCCATATAAAGGTTGGTCACCTTACAAGAATCATCTTCCAGCTGGGACCATGATTGGTGGCCTTGCCTGAGATTCCAGTGGCCAAAGCTAAGGGCCAGGACATCATTAGAACCTTTGGAAAGTAAATCTGTATCTTTCTTCTTTACGGCTTCTCATCTGATCCAGGTGTGCATTTCCAGATTGCATTACATGATTCCATATTCGGCAATTAAACATGTTAATGCAGTTATCTTCTAGATGTAGTTGTGTACGTAGAGTAGAACATAGGTGCTAGATCAAAGAAGCAAACAAGTATCAGTGATTGGGTGCGATAATTTTGCTGATATCATGTGCTTCAAACCTTTTGTGCTGTTAAAGATTTGGAGAAGCATACAATTATCATATAAGCTGTTTGGTTCTGTCAACAGTGTCCCTTAGATCATATAAAATCCTTATTAGGCAAAAGGATCGACAAGAATGGATGACACAACTGCACGAGTATATATATATATATACATGTGGTCATTAGGTGCTATCTAAACAAATAGTGATCAAAGTAATCGAGCACAACATGTGGTTTGCTACTGATGGAAAATATGCCTGCGAATAATCTAGCATATCTTCATATACTCCATTCGACTTCCACTCAACACAAGGTGATGAAGGGAAGAGTACAGTTTTAAGAATAACATCATTACATGACTGAATCAATGCAGAGAAGGTAATAAAATATTGTTTAATTTCAAATCCCAGGATAATATATGTATGACACGCACAGTCAATAATGAAGAGAATTTTTGAAGATCACTTAATCAGAGACATGAATCTATTGTAATCCATGACTCTTCAGAAATTAAAGTCGAGTTCATATCCGCTTCTGAGTATCTTTAATTTTCTCCTAATAATTCCCAAAGGATGACCGGAAATGGTTTAGCATAAGCGTCTTACGTACAGTAGTCTTAATTTCTTGGTGCATGAGCAAATATTGATCAAATTTCCTTTTGGAAACACATTTGAAAGAGGAGACATGGATGTCACCTGTCTACAAGAGAAAGAGTAAAAAATGTCATAGATGCATGTGCTCCTTGGGCAGTTCTAACTTCACAACTAGTAACTAACCTCAATGTCTTGATAAGTTCAACAAGCAGCATGTATACGTCGGTAAGTTCTTAATCACCTAACAGTCCACCAAACCACTGTTTTTTATTTCTTTGGAAGGGACCAAATCACTGAACTTCCATTTGGTTTCTCTTCTTTTACACAACAAGAAAATGCATTTCCTGTTGCATGGATTGTGAATATTACATAAAAGGTAACTATATATATATGCAAACTTAGGAGTTTCCACTGATGTAATGTCGTCAATTTTGCATCCTGAAAGTTAGCAAAGCTTTAAGCTTTTCTCCAATTACGTCCTGCCTTAATCTTTGACAACCTTGGATTTCACTAGAATGTGGGCACGAAGACTATATACTAATCTGTGGTCAATGACAAACGAATAAAAAAATTCTGGTGACCAAGTGGTCGAAGACAAACGAACAAAAAGAAAAAAAAAAAATCTGGGTTCGATTATTAGTGGGGTCATATATCTCTCTGCGGGTCGACGGCAGCATGCAGTGGATATATATGCGACAAAATTGCAAGCATAAAACTTGGCTGTTGGTAAATTACATTAGTAGGTTGATCATATGATTAAATTGCACATGAAATGACACGATTTTCCCATGTTTTAGGAGCTTTTCTCTAATACGGAATTACATAGTATATATCACTACTTGAACATAGCTCAAGATTGTCACTGATTTAGTTGCTCAATTGATCATACCTCATGACCTTCTCATTTGGCAATTCTTGGATACAACTTTGCGCTTATATCCCATCTATTTGGGTGTAGCCCATGAGTTTATTTCTTTGGGTGATGGTAGAGTTGGCCTAAAATTATCGTCTAATTAGACAAAAAATTCATGCCAGTGTAAAATTTATCCCTCGATAAGAGGACTTGTAAAATTCGAACATTTCTCACTTAAAAACTATTGTAAATATTTAACCATTGGATCACCTATAAAATAACCAAGATAGCTCAAGATTGTCTGAAAGTGAGTGGGTTGTCTAAATTATATGAAAAAGGTACGGGGGGGGGGTAAAAGAATCTCTTGAGGTTTAATTAAGTCTCTCTACTCACTTGAAAAGCCTGTGTTTCATCCCGCCCTGATGATCCTTTACCAACATGAATGATAACTCCAATAGTTTAGCACTAGAATTAGGTTAATCCTCAGGGATGCAAGCTAACCCTTCAGACACATGATAAAATCTCATGCATGCACGTTTCAGTGACAAGATTTGTACTTTTCCCTTGGTCTCATATTGGCCGTATGTGTGAGGCTTCAAGTCAACGGATGAAAGGTGCTGCATGAAAGGATGATAAACTAAACTATGCTATTTTCAGCACCTCCACTGGATTCTTTGTTCACAGGCTGACGTATTTTCCAGCAATGGGACATAAATGATTTCTCTTGAGAGTTTCTCCCCAGAGGGACAAAATAGATAGCTAAACATAAGATTAGTTAGATGATCTAAATAACTTTAATAGATATAATAGTTAAACTTGATATAACTACAATCATCGTCAAGGTTTGAGTTCACCAAAATGAGGATGGGCCGGGTACTTGTTTATCATCAAACAACATTACTTAGTCATATTTAGCTGATGGGATTTTTATCTTTTAGTTTGTAGGATTACTTCTCCGAATAATTAAGTGGACCTAGAATTCTTGTCTAATTAGATAGAGTTATCAACCAGCTTGAAATTATATCTCCAACTCTAGAGAATATCTTAGGTTCCACTCAAATTAAAACTCCAATCACTTGTAGATATTTGTACATACTCAGCCACTGTTGCATCCTTAAGAAAAAAAAACATCACTGCCACCACCACCATCATGATCATCTACTTTTTATTTCTGTTTTATGAGCATATAATTATCACCCCATGAAGGTCACGACAAAGAACAAAGAATGTGGAATAACATGCCACTCTTAAGTATTCTCCTTGTCATGTTCGGCTGGACACACTGATATCATATTTGACCTACAATATAATTCTTATCAAGACTTCCCTAGCTACTTCACTATAGTAGGGCGATTAAAATTGGCTCCAGACATCTGTTTCTTAGCCTTTCATAAAGTGTTAAAAGTGGAGGGGGATATTCCAGAGGTTATCACTTGCACAACTATACAGAACTGTGAATATGTAGGCGATGGTGGTGGTGGAAAAAGACTATCATTGATGACGAAGGCAGGCTCTAGAAGGGAGGTCTGTCTGGTGGATTCCGAGCTATCACTTCCTGATCTATACATATTGGGACCCGCTACCACTGTTACTACAGATCACCTCGTGGAAGTCTTCTAGCTAACACAAAACATGCAGGCTAGATAGCTGTGATAGAGCTCTTCCCAGTGACCTTTATTATTAATTGACAACATGCACAAGGAGAAGAAACAGGCAGATCAAACCTGATAGTACTGTAAGAACGTGCTTTCTGGGAAGCAACGTTTAAGTTGCAGGAAAATGTTCTCTTTGAAAGAATATCCAAGCCTCTTTCCCAACTGAGGAAAATGCCAACAAATCGGTGATATGACAACGTTTGGAATTGTTCTATCCTTCCTCTAGCTTCCTGATGAAGAGGCTGGTGCATTATTCTGAAGCGTCACTGAGGACTACTAGCGCACTCAGATGCTACAATCTTTTTAGGGACTGTGCAGTACAGGGCACCCGCAATCTTGATCAGCGAGATCAAGCAATGCGCGGTTACTGCATGCACACCTCTCTGTTCGGAGTACTGTTCATAATTATCTAGGGATGAAATGGCACACAGTTGTTGCACTTTCTCCGGCCCCAAAGGATACAGTAGCTACGACTTAATATTTTTCTCTATCCTATCGTTTGCTAGAAAGAACAGTCAAGAACAATATTATAAAAAATTCAGAAGCTTTTTGTTTGTATCTTCTAGTTCAAAACCTTAAACCTCACTTTGTTTGCAAAATAAGTTATAATAGCGTAGGATCCATCGACGGAATAACGTATACTAGAATAAGGGATATTTCGGTTTGATAATTTCGTGAGGTCCGCCGACATAAGAAGAAGAATAAGTAATTCTTGAGTCTAGGGTGAGATGACTTATTCTCCTTATTCTCCGGATGGTATAAGTCATTCCGCTTGTCAAAGCAAAATTAAGTTTATTCTCTCTTTATTCGTTCTTATTCTTTTTCTATTTTCCAATCAAAGTGGCGCTTAAGATATTGAGTGAAATAAGTATTGTTATTTTAAACATATATTTGATTTTATCTATTTTTCACATAAGACTATTCTAACACATCATCTAACATGCAAGTAAATTTTAGACTCTGCCACATAAATCACAGAGATGGGGTGTGCTGCCCAAATCGCAACAATGAGCTCTAATACTATGTTGAAATTATTGAGCTGTCTAATTGAGCCGTCTAATTCAAAAATTTTAAGACATTAAGTGGAGTAGGCATCATATTATCTTAAATATATATTTCATTTTGTCCTTATTGTATGTTACACTATTCTGACATCCTCCTCATATATGCACTCAGATGCCTGATATCCTTTTTTTTAATTTTTAATTTTTTTAATTTGATGAAGATAGAGTTGTTTAATTCAAAAATCTGACATGGCAACCTGTACCAACTACTTTTACCTATAGGAGATGGCATCAGAGATCACCGATAATAAATTGAGGTCAATCTCTTGCCTTTTTTTTTTTTTTCTTTCTGTCTCCCCAACCACTTTCCATCCATTAGTGAGGCATTAAACTCACTCAATAAAATTGCTGGCATATCAGTCTTCCACAGTTTTCTGACATCTTATAAATCAGAGGTTACGACATCTCCTAGATCCCACGGCCTTTCCTGAATCCATTTTTATAAGAAAAGAGAGGTAGGAGGAGAGAAATTGGGGCGAGGAGAGAGATACGCAGATGGTAGAATTGGGTGTGAATCTTGATATGAACATGGTTTATCAGAAACCTATTTAGTGTGTACTCACTTTGGAAAGATCCCTATCAAAATTTGTGTAAATAGTGAAACTAGTGACAATAGAATAGACATGAGGTTTCCATCTATAGTGTTTAATTTGGCCACAGAAAGGCGAACAACCCAAAGTGCACACCTTGGTTGGGGCACAACCATCTGATGCTCCTCGAACCATGAACGAAGATCACACAATACGAAATGCGTGGAATGCAAAATACAACAAAAATAGAAGAGAAATTAAAGAAGGTAGGGGAGAGAGAAGAGACGAAAGGGGGAACATGCCCTCTAGTGGAGGGACATTCCTATGCCACCCCTTGAGCAGCCTTCACCATGTGAGGTACACAGACTCAAATAAAGGAGTGAAGCTTTCGTTTTGCTAAGTGGAAAAATGGAGTTTACTTTATAGGAGAAGGTGGGCTTATCTCCTCTGCATTAATGGTAGGTCCTGTAAGGATTGACGGCTCGAGTCTGGCATTGGCAAGCACCGAAAGCCATGGACAACTTCATGTTGTTGGGCCGGTTAAGAAAGTGAGTCCCTTATTGGTTCGTGGCCTCTAGGAAGGGACATAATTTGTTGGCTTGTTGTGGGCCAAAAAAAAAATTTAATCTGATCTGTTTAAAAAAATTACTAGGCCTAACTTAGCATGTTGGCCTGTTTAGGCCTATGATCAAGAAATAGGCAAAAAATATACCTTTGCCTAAAAGGTTAAAAATAGGCCTCGGCTTATAAGGTGTTTATAGTTTTCTTGTAATAAAAATATGTAAACAGACCGGCCTGTAGACCTATAAAATAGATTTTTGAAAACTAAGTTTGGTTTATTTGTGAAAATAGGTCAATATGAAGGCTTTGACTTTGCCTAAATTGCTAAACAGGTCAGATTAGGCCAGGCCGACAATAGACCAGGCCGTAAGTCCCTGATAGGCCACCTAGCTTTCTTCCACCCCTACCTCTGGGGAACCATTGTCGAGGTTTCTGACCGAATATTCACCGCGCACTAGCAGCTCATTGGTCGCCCACATGGCAATCCCGGAACCGGATCCTCTGTTCCAATTCACCTATACCCTCGTGTTCTAGTGTTTCTTATTGGTCCACTTGGATTAATTAGCCATGTCATTAAACCCAAAGAATAGAAATCGATAAAAAACGGGAACCCGCAACCCTCCTCCCCACGGAACCTCGGGGGAGCCCGCCTGAACTCGCCCGCCGGAAGGGCCACGACCTACACTCCCTGGTTCCTGGGGCTGTCCGACGACAGCACCTCGCGGGGGGCGGGAAGGCTCGTTGGTGTGCTGGACACCGGCATTGACCCCTGGCACTCCTCCTTCTCTGGCGCCGGCATGCCTCCCTTCCCGCGCCGATGGACTGGGAGGTGCGAGTTCTCTTGCAGGTCCCCCCGAATCCCTAGCCTTTTTGTTGTTTAGACTGAATCCTGTCCTTCATCCGTGCCCCCTCACCACCCCTCTGTCACCCTTGCAGTTCGGCCGCTAATTTCGGCTCGCCATTCGCCCACTCCACCTCTTGCTCTCACTGCCTACCCTCTCTACTTCACCTTCCCCAATCCTTCTTGAATCAGGTTTATTTTTGACCTACTTTGGTAGGTTCCTCAGTGCTCCTTTGGGCTATAGGTTCTCTGTGTTCGTATTTTGTACCTTATGTTTTAGGTTTCCTTTTGCTTGGATTCGTCATCCAGCAGTGATTCTGGCGACCTAGTGGCCAGGTCTGTTCGACCCAACGTGGATCATGATCTGGGTCATGGAGTTTATTTAGTGAATTAACTCAAGAGTTTAAGCATATTCTGTATGTCGATCGTCAGTGTACATCATCAAGCTCTCCCTCTTTTCAACTACTTAAGTGGCGCTTGCAGTCCCTTCCTGGTTACCTTTGCCGGCGACTTTGCATTGTTCAGCTGGACCTATATATCCCATATTTTTCGGTGCTCCGGCGATTCTGATGGAAACCCTAATATGCTGTGTTTATCTGATGTGTCGTGGTTTTACCCCCGTATGTTTGCTTCTGTGGCAGCTTTGTTAGACGTACCCATGCCCCTATGGTTGGTCGTGCTCCCCCACCTTACTCTTTCTTTGTTGGTTCCTTCTTTCTCCATGCTCTTTGTACTCCCTTATGATGTGTATTAATGCAAGCAGTCTTATAATTGTCCCAAAAAAATGTTGTTGGGCCACGCAAGACCGGCCCACTTGGTTGGCGAAGGTCCCTACTTGACAAGTTTACTACCCAAATGTCATTAACATGTTCAAATAAATGCACCAATTAAAATAATTAATCGAGTATCTTTCAGTTCTCCAAGAATTAATAAGGGCCTCTATGTATTATCCGAACCTCCCACAAGTGTACCAGACCAAAGCATGCATGTAGGGATTGCAAATAGTAACCCCTAACCCGATTATTCGACCGTTCAATAGTTATAAGTCAGTTAACGGATAGCCTATTTAAACTGATATGTAAAGTGGGTAAGATAATAGATATAATTGTTTGTTGACCAAATATGTACGGTATACTAACATTCTGTTGTCCAACGGACTATTAATTTAGAGGATAGTTTACGGTACCATTTCTAAATTGATATCTTAACTGATACGGTCATGGACCTATCTTAGATCCATACTGAATCTGACTTGTTTACATGATTTGGCCCTATGATTGGACCAAAAGATCTAGTCAACCCCATATAGGGTTGCAAATGAATCAAATATGCTTGACATACAACTCGTGAGAGGTTAGATAATAGCTCAACTTGGCTCATTTGTTTAGCTAAATAAACAAGTTTGAACAAAAAATTAAGTTTGATTCGTTAAATGAGACAAACTTGAACACAAGCGAGCTCCACTCGATTATGTCCTCAGCTCATTTAATCACTCATTTTCAGTACTCATTAAAAGCTTGTTTATGTACATTAAGTACTCATTTAGTCACTCATTGAGACCTCTTTTAAGTGCTCATTTACTTATTTTATTCATGAGTAAACTTAGTTAATGAGATAGTTAATGTCTTTTAGAGTTTTCTATCAAACAATAGGAGTGCAAACATATTGGTACTCGCTATGGTAAGTTTATAAATTTAAATTTAAAATATTTTAGGCTAAATCTATCACGGATTGATTGAGCTCGTGAGCTACTTGATACTCTAGCTCGAGCTTGTTCAATATCTAGATAAATGAGCCAGGTTTGAATAACTATCCTAGATAGTTGACTGAAATTCGAACTCAATTAAAATTAGTTAAACTAAGTTTGAACATGATAAAAACAAGGCCTGTTTGAACCCCTAGCCCAATGTGAAAATTGATGAGCTTAAGTGGGAACCAACATAGTGAAAAAAAAAAATTCAAAATTTGTCCATTCTAGAAGACTATTGAAAGAGTATATTATTACCATGAGTAATACTTTCTGTAATGCCCCTATTGTTGTATAGTATAGTGGGGCATTCTAATATTAATCTTTGTTAGGTCAAGCCCGACATGTCCTATGTATTCAGGCTGATTTCTGATCAAACAATTCAAAAAATTTAAAGAAATCAAGAATTGAGCCACAGTGAACAGTACAAAAAATATTTTTAATCGGCCAAGCCTAATAACACTTTTTGTTTATTAGAATTTTTAAAATTGTCCGATTGAAGGTCAGTTTGTACGAAGACGTGCAACATATGGGGCCTGACCTAAACAAAATTCAAAAAAAAATTTATATTTGCTGCAACACCCCACTGTGCAGTGGGAGACATTATAGCAAATATTACTCTACTACCTTTGAGGTAAAGGAATAAGAATACACCATATGGTCCCTATGTATCAGGAGCTGCTCGTTCTTTTCAATGGATCTGATAAAAGGATTGTATGTCTCTCCTGGGTCATTTAACTCAAAATTTTAGTGCCACTTTGATTGGAGAATAGGAGAAGAATAAGGGGGAATAAGAAGAGAATAAGCTTAATTTAACTTTGACAAACGAAATGGTTTATACCGGTGTAGAATAGCTTATTCGGAGAATAAGAAGAATAAGCAATTCAACCTTAGACTCAAGAATTGCTTATCCTTCTTATTCCGCCAGTGGGTCCCACAAAACTATCAAAGTTAAGCACTCCTTATTCTAGTATACGTTATTCTAGATAAGTAATTCCGGATAACTTTGTTTTTGAAGTATAATTTTCTTTTTCTCTTCTTTAACTATTCTAATACACCATTCGGTCCATAACCATAAATTTTGATAATATAATAAAACATAGAAAATAGTTTTAGCACTCGTTAATCCTTCTTGCAGGTTCTGAGTTGTATTTATAATGGACGTGTATATGCACAACGTGAATGAAAAAGATTACAATAACAGAAACATAAAGATGAGCTACTCTAACTAGCTGAGTTGTTGCCGCCGCATGGGGCCAGAGTATTGTTGACAGCGTTGATAGATTAAAATGGTATTTTGGTTTGTTTGGAGGATGCCTAATTCTCAGATTTGTAATTCTAGATTTCTTACTCCGAATTATGACAGCACTCTTGTTTTGATTGGGAGATTATTATTTTATTTTGAATAAAAAATAAATTATTTAAAATGAATAGATATAATATAATATACAAAAGTAAATGTCATTAATATTTATTCTATTTGAGATCAAATAAGTAATCTGGAGATTTTTAGGATTGTTTATTCTGAAATAAGTTATTTTCTCCACTTTGATAGAAAAATAAGAAAAGAATAAGGCTCCGCGAATAAGACTAATTCCACTTTGATACGTGGAATTAGTTATACTTGTCAAAATTGCTTATTCTTTGAATAAGTAGAATAAGCAATTCCACTCAAAATCTAAGAATTACTTATTCTGTCTATTTCATCGGTGGACCGCACACCACTATCAAAATGAAATGTCATTTATTCTAATCTAAGTAATTTGATAAAAAGAATTATGCATAACCCATCCTACTATCAAAGTAGGGCGACGAATATATAATCTACCCAATCAAACTTGAATAGCACGAATTAGTCATCCTATTCTTAAACCAGGCAACATGCCTCGTCTATTCCTTTTAACCATCTAATTTCTAACGTCCTTCCTTTTTCCCACTGGATCAATAAGAATGTTTGTTTGGACCTCGCATATGGCGTACTGCTATGGTCAAAGCCCATTTGCTGTTACCTGTTTGAGAATTAGAAACCATTCTGCACATTAACTGATGGAAAGCTTAGTCGAGGTAGAAGCTATTATAGCTGTGTTTGGGACAGCTGTCGTCTAAAGTATTTTTGCATTTTCATATAGTTATTTTGAAGAAAAAAATAAAAAATAAAATTCATTTATATAATATTTTGGTAGTGTTTTAATTATTTTTCAACGAAGCATTATGTAGCTTCTTACATGAGAAAAAGTAAAGTTATTAAAAAAAAGTCCGCTTTTGAAATTAATTTTAATCACCTTCACTCGACTTAATCATGTAAAAAGCAGAAATCAAAAATGATTTTTAATGAGAAGCTTTGCCAACACGACCTATGTTTTGCTTGGAAGTTCCTAGCAAGAGTAAGAAGAAGGCATTATTTTAAGATTGCAATAATGTTATCCCATAATTGACTCTTTCAGCTTTGTACGTATTCGTGAAAGGTAAAGATAAAGGCAATGAAGACAATTAAGACGGTTAAACTATTAATTTGCATAAGGATTTAAAGAAAAGAATAATTTACTGCATCGGTAGTCGGTATTACGTTGGCAGTCGGTGTTTTTAATTTAATTTTTTTAATTTATTTTTGGTCGGCCCCAACCCCGCTATTTTTCATTACTCATTTAGAGTCGATTTTTGATTTTTTCATCTTTTCTTTAAAATTGACCATATAGAACACCATGGAACTGACCTTTTTTTTTTTAATTAAAAATACCGGCAGCCGTAATACCAAACTACCAATGCAGTAAGTTGTTCTCTTTAAAGAAAGTAACATAACTATGGATCTAAATAGCAATTAATAGTGTGAAGCTTGTAACGTTTTGATTCCTTAGCTTAAGAGTCCACATGATAAATCATTCTTTTTCAACCGAAGCATATAATAAATACAATTCAACATAGTCTATATGTGAGTTATATATATTTGAATTATGGCCAATGTTTGCCTCAATGATCTATTTTTCTCTTTTTCTCTGTGGATTTTTCCACATGCATGCCACCTGGAGAGAAATAGACGTGATGCACGCGGTTCAAACCTGCAAGTCCATCCAGCTACCAGTCTCACCTTCCATGGACTCCCAATATCCCAGTATATACGTAATAGAGATTGTCCTGCAACACTATGCAACCAGCTACACAGTTCCTCTCTCTCAGAAGGCAAGCTTCTGCAGCCATGACCCATCACAGGCATCCGCCACCACCGGGGCCGCCAGGCCCGTTTGGTCCGCCGCCACCACTGTGGCCACTGGATCCGCCTGCTCCGCCACCTCCACCAGGGCCAGGTCCTCCTCCACCACCGCCAGCGCTGCCCAATCCATTTGCTCCGCCGCCACCGCCGCCCGGACCACCAGTTCCTCCCCCAGATCCGTTTCCTCCTATTCTGCCTCTTGGATGGCCCGGGCATCGTCCTCCTCCTCCGGGTCCCTTCATGAGTCCTCCTGGACCGCCTCCACCACCGGCACAGCCATGGCCTCGGCATCCGCCGCCACCTTTCTAGCAGAACTTATCCATTTAAGCCAGCATCCTGCTCCTAGTGGGAATGATGCATGACGAATTAAGCGTCCATGTGCTGCGCTGGTAGAATATTGTGTGGTACATACTGTTTGCATGACGAAGCTAATAATAGTTTGGTTTCATGTAAAACATTGTAATATGTTGTATTTTATATCTTATAGAAACATGATGTTTAATGTTTTATAATATTGTGTGAATTGCCACTTTGTAGCATGAAGTGATATAAGGCATTATCCGCGTAGGTATTTTGGCTTTTGGATGTACTATGCTTTTGTTTGGCAATGGACTTGTGGAGCCAGATTTTAATTAGCTCTAGGATCACGTCATGATAAGAGAGGAGAGACTTCCATAGCATAAATACATAGGTGCCAAGCGTGTGCAGTGGGTTTGGATCACTTGAGACTCTCAATTTTTTCCGTTTCTTCCACCTTGATCTTTTCTCCTAAAAATCCTTCATTTCTTATACTGAAGTTTTATAAAAGGAAGCAAGTGCACTGTTGGATCTCCTGGGGTTTATTATAATATGCTATAAAATATTTTGCAACACTTGTATATACTTGTCCTATAGTGGGAATGTTCTAAATTATTGAGTTCTGAAATCCTGTTTTTCTTTTTGGTTACAAGGAAAGTCCTACTCTCCGATAGGTGACAGATCTGTCATATCCTGCTGACAAATTTGTAGGAGTTTGGCTAGAAAATCCGTAGTCCAGTTCTCCGTGGTTCTAGATGACCGGCCTTCAGATGCTAGCTGATGTGCAGCCTGATTGGTGCTTCTACGATCATGCTGCACAGTAATATTCACACCCTGTTGCATAATATGTCTGATGCCTTCTATCCAGTCAAACAGCTCAGCTAGCATAATAGCCCTCCTTAGAATAAGGTTTACACAGGTAAGGGAGTCTGAAGAAACTACCAAATTCTCAGCTTCCCTGCAACCAGCTTTAAGGCCCTCCCAGATGGCTAATGTTTCAGCTTCATCAATTGATCTAGGGCCTAAAAGGAATTTTCCTGCTCTGAGGACTTTGCCATTTGAGTCTCTTACTATGTAACCAGCTCCTGAGTTTCCATCTTCCTAACAAAATGAGCCATGCATTGGAGCAGTTGGTGGTGTCCACCTACGGTGCAAGTAATCTAGTAGTTTTGTGTTGTTTTCCAGAAGATGTAGTCACCATTTCATGCATCTCTGAAGATCATGTGGAGGTAGTCGAACTTCTTTGTAATTAGACGCAATGAAGGCTAAGGATTTGTGATGGGCTAAGCGAAGGATGTGATTGGGTTTTGTACGCACCTTGCCCTCAAGGTGAATGGTATTCCTCCTTTTCCACCGTTCCCAAAGCAGATAGTTGGAGAAGGTGGTTTGGTAGAGGTTATTTGCTGAGATTACTCTATGAAGGGGGGAGCACTTCTGCCAGAAAATCCTGCAAACACTTGGGTCTGCTGGTCCATTCCAACCAGTTGGTGGCCTCAACCCACAGCTGTAAAGCTTCTGAGCATTTGAAAAATAGGTAGTCTATATTTTCCAGTCCTGCTTTGCAAAGGGTACAGGCAACTTCCTCAGTTATGTGTCTTGTTTGAAGAAAGGATTTTGTAGGCAGACAACTCGCAGCAAGTTTCCACAGAAACATTTTCATATCACCTTTAGTAGGTCATTTCCAGATGGGCCTCCATACTTGATTATGGTGTTCAGAAGGGCTGCCATTTCTGAAGAAATTGTAGGTTGAGTTCACTGTTACATCTCCTGATGAGCTTTGTTTCCAATTAGGCTCTTCCTTGTCCCATGCTCCCCCTTCCCGTTTCCAGGTGCTTCACGTCTCTTCCTGGTTAATTGCATTGACATTGATGAAGCATGGTTTGGCCATTTCCCACTTTCCAGAGGAACTGATCCTCTGTCATCGCTAAGAGCTTGCTAACTCTGTTCCAGATCAATGATTTCTTCTTGCTCAGAATAGGATCTCTGGGGTTGCAGTTGTGCCAATATTTTGCTTTGATCAATTCAGTCCATAGGTTGACTTTGCCTTGCTTTAGATCACCTACAGCTTTCAGCAGTGCTGCATGGTTCATTTCTCTAAGAGTTCTGATTCCCAGTCCATCATCAAGTTTGTCCTTTGTAATATAGCTCCACCCCCTTAAATGTATTCCTTTTTTTCCTCTACATTTCTCCCATAGGAAGTCTCTACTGTATTTTTCAATCCTTTTAACTGATTTGCTGGTAATCCAGTTGGTTACTGCCCAGTACAAAGGAATAGTGGAAATGCTATGTTTCACTAGGACTGCTCTCCCTACCAAGGACAGACTTGATCTCTTCCAAACTGATAATTTCTTCTGTAGCTTGAGTTCCAATAAGGAGCTGATTTCATTGGTGCGTCTATCCCAGGTAATAGGCACCCCCAGGTAGCTTGTTAGGTGGTCTTCCTTAGAGATACCCAACAATCTGGATATTCTTCTTGTGATGTTTGCTGCGGCATGTGGACTAAAGATGATACAGGATTTTCTGAAGTTTATTTTCTACCCAGAGCATGTGGCATACTCATTTAAAGTACACTTAATGTGCTTAGCATCTAAAATTCTTGCTCTTGAAGAGAGTAGTAAGTCATCTGCAAACATAAGGTGGCTAATCTTGGGAGCTCTCTTATTTCCCTGATACCCACAGATATGCTTTGATTGTACCTGATTTTTTAGTGAGGTAGACAGCACCTCAGAGCATAAGATGAACGAAGAGGGGGAGATAGGGTCACCATGCCTGATTCCTTTGATGGAATGGAAAAATTTGCCCGCTACTCCATTAGTGAGAATGTTGAAACTAGGAGGGGTGATGCATTGCCTGATCCATCTGATCCATTTGGCACCAAAGTTCATACATTTAACAGTATCTAGAATGAAGTCCCACTCAACCTTGTTGAAAACTTGTTCCATATCTATCTTAATAGTCATAAGGCTCCTCCTTTGTTTTCTGAGCTTGATGCTGTGCATAATTTCGTGAGCAATCAAGATATTATCAAATATGCTTCTGCCTTTGACAAAAGCTACCTGCTCCATGGAGATAAGTTTGGGAAGGACATGTTTCAATCTGTTAACAAGTATCCAGGAGATGATCTTGTAAATTTCATTGCAGACACTAATCGGCCTGAAGTCAGTAGCTGATTTTGGGCTTTTTATTTTGAGGATCAGAGTGATGAATGTGCTATTAAGATTCTCATCCAAAATACCATAGTTGAAGAAGGCTGATATAGCTTCAATGACTTCCAATTTGATGGTTTGCCAGTATTTTTTGTATAAGTACCCATTAGGTCCCAATGCTTTGTCTAGTAGAGGCAAGGATATGATAACCTGCTCAATCTCCTCAATACTGATATCTTTGTCTAAGTCTCTGGCCGCCTCTAGAGATAGCGATGGAAGATGGACTGAGGTGTGAACAGACTTGGAACATTTCTACACAATCCTCTGTCAAGCCTGCTCAGAATCCTGCTTGATCCACCCTTGTTATTGCACCATGTGTAGTGGGAGCCAGTGAAGCCCAAGTCATGCAGCCCTGCATCAAGTATGAAATTTTGGAAGTCTGTTTGGTTGGCAATAAAGGGACAGCCTCCTCGCTTCTCTTCTGGTCCTGCAATGCTATCTCTTTTGAAATCCTATAAGTTTATATGTTATCTCTTTTATTATGTTTACATTTGTAGCTCAAAACCATTGGAAACCAATACTCTCAAGTTTTGATTTCTCATATGGATATTTTCCAGTTATCTAAATAATATATTTTCAGTTTTAAAACTAAAACAATTCATCAATTTAAAACTCAGTGATGTGATCCAGAACTCACTTGTCACCAAAATCTTCTTTAGTGATCAACTTTAGCAAAATAATAACTATTATTTGAGAGAACAGTTTGCTTGTGAGACTTACGCCTTCAGTAATTTTATGAGGTGTTCGGTTCCTGTAGTAGATACCTTTGCCAATATCAAAATTTGATATTGCTACTAGTCATGGTTGTTTAGCTATGATGCTCTATCAATTTTAATGTTTATATATTACTAAGATGTACCGTTATAACAAATTTAAGATACAGTACATTGGTTGCAGAGATTACTTATTCAGGGGAGAATTACTTATTTTTAAATAAATTAGAACAAGTAATCTTGCTAAAAATCTCTAACTAGTTATTCTCCGTACAATTCTATACCTATTCTCAAGAAACTACTACCACCATTAGTCACCCAATATAGTACAACAGATCTCTTTAGACTATCATTTGATGCTAATGAAGATTATCTTTCAATATTCATGTATTTTCATTGAATGTTTGGTTCGTGATATTGATTTCTAATATAATGTATATTTATTTTTTGAACTTTTAGGTCACCACAAGCACTCACGTTCGACTAGGACCAATTTTACTTGGAGGGGTCCTACTTGTGTCAACAGGACGGTAATATATGACTCCGAATTAACGCCAACTTTGCAAACCCAAGGAAGTACTTTCTATTGAGAAATGCTTGAGTTAGTAGCTGTAACTACCATCTGATCTGTCGATTTCCTGATCTGCCGATTTGGACGAACGTTGCAGCTGTAATGTCTAGGGGACAATGTAGAAAGTACTTCTCCTTCGGGTAATTTGCTGTAATATTTTGAGTGTTGTAAATCCACGTAGATCACAATGCAATCTTTGATATTTCCGTATCCGAACAAAGGTTTTCTTTTTCCTTTTTTTTTTTGTAATTTTTGAAAAAGTTGCCAAGCTGGGTGACCACCCCAACTTGGCGTTATTCGATTGGTAATCCAATAAAGGAAGAAAAAAAATTATACTTTCATACGATCCAACCACTCCATGCGGCACTGCTGAGGTGCAGCAAGTATTACTCTTCTTCTTTTTATTAAGCCTTGACAATTGGCACCCAGAAACTTCGGCCCAACTGCGTAGGGTAGGGCCTAGGGCTGTCAACGGTTCGGGTCTGGGTAGACCCATGCCCAAAGTGAATAGACCTGGACCCGGTTCAGACCCAATAAGGGTAATGGGTAAATGGGTAAATGGGTCGGGTCTTGGACTTTGATGTAGCCGAAGCTATCACGGTCGGGTTCCAAGACTGGAATCCGAAGATTGGACCCGAAGCTGGATCGGATCGGTGAAGAGGACCGACGGGGATCCGGAACAAGGCGAGGGCGGAGACGGGGCCGAGGATCCGAGGTCAAGAGGTACCCGGGCGAGAGCTCGCCAAGAGCGAAGCCGAGACTCCCTCGGACGAAGCGGACCGGCCGGCGCAGGACGTAGCTGAGGCTCCTTCGGGCGAGGCGGAGGCAAACCAACCGTCGAAAGGCGTCGAGACCGGAGGGAGAAGACCCGAGGTCGGCGGCCGAGACCGACTCGGAGAGGTTGGCGAAGATTCAAACCGAAGCCCCTGCAGAAGGAGGGAAAGAAGAAGAAAAACCAATCAGTAGGAGACCCGGGCTTCAGCCCTAAGGAACCCCCTCCGACGGCTAAGTTAGCTTCTGAAGATGATTCGATTAAGAAGTCAGAGAATAGGAAGTAATAGCTTTAATGCTTTTTGGACTGTAGTCCTTGGCGTCTCGAAGACATACCTTTGGTAATAAATAGCCGTGTATTTATAGCGGAGGATAGAGGTTGCTTAATGGTGGCAGCCGATATAAGACTATGTTCTCGGTTTACTGGTAAACCGCCATAGTGCCTAACCCTCCCACCGGAGTGGGCCGGATACGGCTACTGGGCCGAAGGGGGTTGGGCCGCTGATGGGCCAGATGCCGCTTAGTGGGATGGAGCCTACTGGGCCGAGGATTGCTGAGCCGCTAATGGGCCGAAGGCTATTGGGCCGCTGATGGGCCTAGGACCACTGGACTGCTTACTGGGCCGAGGGTTGCTGGGCCGCTAATGGGCCAAAGGCTGCCAGTGGGCCTTTTACTGCTGCTGTCGGACTGATCTCAGTGTTGGACTTGTTTTAATGGGCCGAATCGGATTCTGCACTATCAGACTTGCTTCTTATTTATTTGATGTTGAAAGATAAATGGGCCTGATATAGAATTTATTTATCTTAAATCTCTATGTGCCAGATAATTTGGTTTGATTTTAGGTCTAAATTCTAAGAAATTAGCTCACAAATTTTTGCAATATATGACAATAGAAAGTTTAATGGGTAAACGGGTATACCTAGACCCATAACTAACGGGTCCAAATGGGTCTGTTAACGGGCCTGGGCCCATTTTGACAGCCCTAGTAGGGCCCATAAAGTGTGAGGAAAATCGGGTCCGCCCATGGGTAGCCATGAATTCCCAGAACAGTGACCTTCGCATGTAGCATCATTGGCTTTCCAATTCATGGATTTTCAACTTGTTGCAAAGTTGGTTTTTTTTCTCATATAGAAATTCAAATTCATCATCAAACAAACAAAATAAAATCCTACATACATTTTAAAATATAATTGTTTTAGGAAATCATCACAAATAATTTAAGGCTTCCTCAGTGCCCATCTTCTTCATTATATGTATCTGACCAAAGTCATGCGATGGAATTCATCTAATAGTAGTATTTAACAAAATTAAACATCAAATACAAAAATAAAAAGAATTTCATTTTTTATTCTGATAACTTATTGAAAATTTCTGATTTTGATAATTATTGAAATAACTTTTTTATATCCTAATTCATTTTCTTACTGGAAAGCGCATCAAAAAGTCAGAAAATTGGATTTCATTTTGCATCCCTAGTTTGGAGAGGTGTGCCTAGAGCTTCAGATTCCAAGACAGTGACAGCATGCCTAACCGTCATGATGCTGATAACTCTACTGGCAGGAGCCTCCGATCGATGGACTCCTGTGCAAGAACTCATTTTTGGTATTGGAATATGCAAGAAGAATAGGATTAGGTACCTCCATCAAGAACCTTTGTGTGATTAGAGTATTAGTTTTGCTATGGTACTAGTTTTGATCAGTGGCGGGTTCAGCATATACTTACTGGGATCCCGTGACCTATTGAATTTTATAAAATTTACTAAAGTCTACTAGTTTTGGCCTATTAGAGTGACTAGTCATCTCGATCCATTACAGTGACCTTACATACACACTGATTCCGACTCAATAAGGTAACATCACTGGCCCACTATCGGGTGCAAATAGCTGAAAGACACAAGGTGAGAAGACCCATAAATCACCAGGGGATACAGAAATGTCTTTTTAGGGTTTCTTTGCTCCTTAAAGAACAATCCTCGAAATATTAAGAAGGTTTCTGCATAAACATGCGGTCATAGATTTAAAACCAGAGTATGCAATTTTTTGCTACTAAGTTTCATTACAATGACAAAAAGTTCAATCCATTTTATATGAAGGAATCATAATATAGAAGAAATTTTATACCATAATTTTATATCATGTTGTTGAAAAGCTAAATTCATAAAAAAAATCTCGGATCATCTTGTTGTTGAAGAGGAAAAATTAGACTTTTTTTTTCTGGTACTAAGTTTTGCTGACAATGCCTGAAATTTTCCATAGGAAGTTTAGCTAGTTTCTTTGAAGAAAGAATCTTTGCATGAAAGAAAATCTTATACCCCACTTTCACCTTATTTGGATAAGGAATAAATTCACAAGAATTCCCTGATCATCATCCTATCATAGGGGAAAGAGAAAGACTTGTTGCACTGCCAAGTATTTTCATTAAAAAAATTAGGTAGATCCCCTTATGTCTTACATGACCGTACAATCTGATCTCCGATCAAATGAGATCTTAAAGAATCTAAAAAATTAAAAACTAACCTCAAATGAACAATTAAATTTTTTTATGTTTTTTAAAATGAAAACACTGCCAAGCAGTGTAGCACTTCCTGGAGATGCAACAAGTCTTTCACTAGTAGGGAAAATGCATACTACGAAAAGAAAGGATTTTTACATATATATTCCTAAAAATTAGTATATTTATATCTACACCCCCAACTCCTATATATTAGATGAAATATCCCTGAAAACCTTAAAAATGTTATAGTTATATCCCTCCATCAAAATTTCATGTACTTCAACCAAGTACACCAGAAACATTCTATAGATTTTAGTAAAGTCAACAACATATACGTAAAATTCTAGTAAATATAGGAGTATCCATGCAAAAATATTTATAATCTTTTAGCATTTGAAGTGTATGAAATTTTGATGGTGGGATATAACTGCAATCTTTTTGAGATTTCAAGAGATAATTCATATAATATATAAGAGTTAGAGGTATGAATATGAAGACACTAGCTTTTAGAAGTATACATGCAAAATGTCCCCAAAAAAAAACCCTAGTCATTGGGACATGAAACTTTGTCCGCCTCTTGTCAAATCAAAATGCTTTCTAGTTCATTGTGAGGATCAGACCCATACCACATGCATCATATTATATTTGGAGGGGTCTAGGAGAACTAAACTTGAACCATCGTCATGTACAAGAAATTACAGAACTTCATACATGACATTCCAATTAAGAGCGTGATATCCATGTGAATACCAACAGAGTATTTTGTGCAGATCAGAATTTGTCCCACTTTCTATAGTTCATCTCAAAGTTTATTATAGAAAAAGAAAGACATTCTCTCCCTCTCCTTTTGTGTCTACTTACTCTCTTTTCTTCTTCAAAATATTCTCATATATCAGAGGAGGTACTAAATTTCATTTGAAATAAATGGGTCATTTCAAAAATCCCATAATCAGTTTTATCATTTGTTTTTTTGATTCAATAGCCCAGTGGTCTGGGATCGAGCCAACCCAAGGCCATAGATTTTCCTCAGAGGAATATTTCCGCACTCGATGAGTATTTTCCTCGGAAAACTGCAAGATAGCCTCTTATGAAGGAGAGACTTACGTGGGATCGAACCCGCGAGTGGCTCCCAGAGTGGGAGCAAGGTGTTCGCCTAGCGCCACTGCGCTGTGGGCCAATGGTCTCTTTTTTCACATTTGTTTGTACTTATCATCTTCCCACAATTAATGACAAATTCAACCATAATCTGAACCAACCAGGGAGACCTCAGAACTTGTACTATCATGATAACAAATGCATCTTCAAGGCATGCACACATGACAACAAATGCTTTGAATCTAAAAATGAGGGTCCTATTCCACCAGTACCACAGTCGACAGGCTGTGTTGTTTTCCCTCATCAGAGAGCTCCTTTTTGCTAGTTCCTAGCAGAGTCGAACCCAACAAATGGCCACGTGATCCTCTGCTAGCCACTGCTGGCAAGAGAGTAGAGACACTGCACGGCCTGCTGCACTCGAGGAAGGAACAAACAAATAGCAGGGACAAATGGGTAGATCAGAAGGATTCAGAGATGTAGCTGCAGGGTCTCTGCAGGTCCTCCTGCAATATTCCTTCCGTCAAGTCGCCATGCTCTCTCAAGTTTGACCCACACCCATGGTAAACTTTGTTTAAAGATAAATATTTGTTATCATGTCCCTTTTGGTCGAATATTATGGTACTAGGTGTTTAGATAATTGATTCATCTTTGGCTCTTGTCAGAGAAAGTGCATCAAAGAATTAAAAATGAAATCTAAAAGATCTCGTCATCTTGAAAAAGAATTTGTATGTGATGTCGTCAATGCAGACTTACTATCCATTACCACGAAAGGAAGAGTCGTACAGTTCGGTGACTGACGCCTCTCTGAGGAAAATTTTAGAGGAACAGATGTAATTAGATGATCAGGACAGATGGTTCACTTCAATGTCATGAAATTCAGTTCGACTTAAATTCTAATTCCCTTCTCCACTTTGATTGCAAAATTAGATAAGAATAAGATCATTTATTTTTAAAATAAGACTAATTATAGTTTGATGATCAGAATGACTTATACCGTGTTAGAATTACTTATATTAGAATAAGAGAAATAAGCAATTCGATCTTAGACCCAAAAATTGTTTATCCTTCTTATTCCATCATTCCGAATAACTTATTCTGCAGACAAATTGAGATTAGTTAATAAACAGTTTTCTATTTTCATGACTGAATTAATCATCTAATTATTGAAGTTATTGGGTCATCCAACTCAAAACCTTAAGGCAATGAGTGGAGTAGGCACCATCTTCTAAACACTTTTTAATTTTGTCCTTTTTTCAATACAAGACTATTCTAACACACCCCCTCCTTCACGTGCAGGCCGATTTTAGGTTCTATCACGTGGACCACAAATACAGGGTGCATGGCCCAGTTCGTAATCATGGACTCTGATACCATGTTGAAGTTATTGGACCATTCAACTCAAAATCTTAAGGCAATGACCGGAGTAGGCACCATCTTCTAAACACTTTTTGATTTTGTCATTTTTTCAATACAAGACTATTCTAACACTAATATGATTATCTAATTGACGTTTGCAAGACATATGACCTACTGGGAAGCTGTCACGGTTCTTGTACAGTTCGCACGGCCATATATACTGTGAGATGCACGTGTCGCTACTTGAACAAATGCTGGATGGTAGTCTTAATAGTCGAGAACTCTGTGGAGATAACAGCACATCACATAATTTTCAACATCACTGCATAGGTTAGTTGATCGGCTCTGCATAAAGACTTGCTTTGCAGATAATGTAGAGATATAGAGTTGCCTCCATGATTAAGGAATACTGGATTACAATCCTTAAATCACATCCTCTAGATAGATTTAAGCATAAGACCATCTCACAATTAAGACTGCCTATGGTCGGGAAGGAAGTCCACAAATTTGAAAGGCTTGAATTCCTTCGATAGAAGGGCATAGTTTTTATGAATCCGGATCTTCTAAATACACTTATGGATTAGACTCAATCAATGAAGAGAGAGAGAGAGAGCGAAGGTTTTTTTTTGAAAAACTCTTCATCGGGAATAAAAGAAGTAACGTGTAAAGAGTCTTTTTGAAAAATTCTCCTCTTTGCGTTAAATACGTTCAGTCTAGACTTAGGATCCTTTTTTTTTTATTCTATAGTTACACCTTGCCAATAAGAAATAGAGTAAAATACATGTTGATTAAAAAGATGTCACATAAAGAAATGAGAAATTTCTCTGAAAAGTCATACATCACTCTTCCAGAGTGGCTTCCATGTCTCTGGCATCCACTCTTCGGCTTAACCATGAACTTAATAATTAATTTTGCAGATCTCCTCTCTACCTAAGTATAAAGCTCACCTAAGCATAAACCTCAGTCGTGGTAAGGAACTTATAGGTTCTCTTTTTCTCCTATACGTTCCAAGTTTTCCTGACTATAATTTTTGAGCTTATGTCTTAATAAAGTGGGGATGCTGTATCTCAAAATCATTTCGTCGCCAATTGGATGAAGTATTCTACTAGAGAGGTACTATGGTCTTAATTATTTATGGGTACTTATTACGAGTTTTACTCCTTGTACCACGGTGTGGTGCTGCACCACAAAGTGCACATACATCATAATTTTTGTTTTTGTTTTTTTTGTTTTTTTTTTTTTTTTTGGGGGGGGGGGGGGGGGGGGAGTCAGACTCCACATATTTAACATGTCTGTGTATTCCAAAAATAGTAAAAAAAAACTTTTAATAGACTGAGTCTAATAATATTTTTAATTTTTTTAAAAAAATTAAGTCATCCGATCCATGATTAGATAGCACGGACACATGGAATGACCTAAAAACAATTATTTCTTTGTCTGATGTATGCGCATACACTGCTGTATGATGTAGCAAGTAAAACTCATAACTTTCTTGCCCAACCTATCGTGTTCAGTAATTCAAACTGCCATAAATATATGCTTTAAATACATTGGGGGGCTTTTATTTAATGGCTGAAGGCAACGGGACTGATATACATATTTTGAACCAGACTTATGCCACTTCAAAGATTTCTGCATACTCTGCCTTTTGTGTGATATTTAGCTAGGCACAAATTAAACCATGAGCCTTGCTCATAACACCATTAAATTACTAGTTTATAGAATGCATTTTAGGTTGCTCCATATATGGCTGATCCACTAAAACTGCATTAAGAAAGTAGGAAAAGAAAGAATCTTATTTGTATTAGCTATATATTAGCCCTCCACATTTAGCATTTTCCAGGAAGCAGAACTAGAGAGACCGCAGTGGCCTATGCGAAGCTTCGCCTTTCCCACAATGCACATGCAAGCCATTCGAATGGCCATTTTCCTTTTGTTTTGAAAGGAAAGGAAAGGAAGGGGCTGTTCGGAAAGGCTTGCACTGTCACACGCACGCAAAGGTTTTTAGAATCTGTGGGCATATAGGAAGATGAAGAATCTAATAAGAAACATGCTTTTCAACTACAGATCGAATAAGCAAAAATTAAGTTGATACCCACATTGCAATAGCCCAGGCAATTTTTATAACTATGGACTGCGAAGTGAATTTTCTTTATTCCTAGGTGAAGTAGGGACAATGATCCACAATATTATCTTATATTTTTACCTATGATGAAGGAATGAAATGGAAGGTACAACTAAACCAGTTAGAGGTGTGGCAAGAAATTAAACAAATGATCTGCCCTCAAGTCAAGCACTAGAGAATATTCCTGTGCAGAAATAGATACCCAAGTCAACAAGATCCAAGGTAGCTCATTGTCATGAATAACAAGCTTAGAACCACAGATAGAAAAAACAACAAAGGGAAGAAAGTACTTGATATATATATATATTAGTTAATGAGAGCTAGATTTTATAAGAAAGAGGATACATATATGGGATGTGTAAGTGATGCATTCCCAGGAACAAATGATCCACCAACATTTTAATCTCTTCTAAAGTTCTTGTTTGCCAAGAAGGCGTCTCTTACAACCCATGGCTACAATGTTCAGACACCACTCCACCTTTCTCTCACAAAGAAAGGAACTAGACAGTGAGGAAGAAAACCCCATGAAGTGAAACCACGCAAAGGAAGAAAAGAACAGACTGACCAGGCAAAGGAAAAGAAAGAGAAAAAGCAAAAAAACAAGAACTAAGATGAAGGAACAAGTTTACCTAGAGATCGGACCATGAACCCTCAATTCCCCGCATTACAGCTTCCCTCTCTCCACACCTTCATGAACAGAAGATAGGAGGGTGCAACTGCAATGCCAGTTTGTATTCTGTCTTCTTTTTCTCTTTCCTTCTTTTCAGATCATGACTGCAAGGGAGCCCCCTTGGACGGCCCTTGTAGCCAAGGGTACTATGACCAAACTTTGCTTTGCAGGTCCCTCCTTCCATCTTGAGAGAGAGAGAGAGAGAGATAGAGAGGAAGGAGAGGGGAAAGGAAGAAGAGAGGATGGTGGAAGAGAGATCGAGGAGACATGTAGGACCTGTACAGATGAAGCAGGGCAGGAGGGAATTTACTAGCTTTTGGACTTATTCCCCTGCGTTCTTTGGGGAGTCGAGGGGCTCTTTGGGTGATGCAGCTTGGGATGCAGGGAGGAGGGAAGGCATGCTTACAGGGAGGAATGGCAAAACGCACTCAATAGCCGACTCCCATGGCCTCAGTTCCTGGTTCGGGACTCCTTTTACAGTTGGGAGTCGTGCATGCGTGCACGGGTTAAAATTACAACTGGGTAAGGCTGTCAATGGATCCGTAAAAGTCTGAACTTGGTACTTACAATTGAGCATGACCTTTAAAATGGGCTGGGCTTAGATTTTGTCAAGTTTGAACTAAAGAGTCCAAAAAGTTCGACAAACATTGGATAAAAGAATACCAATTGAATTTAATAATGTATATATTTTCACATTGACATGATCATTCATTTGCACATGTATATCATACAAATTAACTTATGCCAAGTATTAATGGTAGATTGTGTTTTATCTTAAATTCAAAAGAGTGTTCTTCACATATACTCACTAAGAATTAGACATGTGAAAATTACTTTATAGAATTCATTTCTCTATGACACCTTTAAAATCATCATATGGACCATTAATCATTATAATATTTTAATGTGAGTTAATCACTATTTGATCTAGATACTATGTTAGGTTTTGATTTTATAGACGATGTGTTCTTTATAATTTTTATTTTAAGTTAAATATGAAAGATCAAAATATAAATGATTATTTTGAGTTTTGTATTTGTGTTGTTGAACTTAATGATCTTGAAGGTCTCATTTTTTAATGGGTGATGAGGCTTAAGTATAGACACTAATTCTTATTAATGTGATAGATTACATATCTTAAATAAACAACTTAACTCTTTTTATATTTAAGCCCGAAGTACAAGCCCAAAACTCGAGTTATTTTGGGCTTAGGTTGGGTTTCGACTGACGTAGAGAGAAGTGGGGTTGGACCGGACTTGGACTTCATTTTCTTGGTGGGCTTAGGCTTGGGCTTCACTAAGCCTAACCCGAGACTGGCCCATTGACACCCTTACAACGAGGACATTTAAAGAAGCATTGATATTATTTAGCTACTCGCCAAACCTAAAACCTTGAAGGCAAGAAAAAATGGAGAGTATGTTATTAACAGTCATATTTGATTTTTATCTTTTACGTTAATGTGAAATTATTCTAATCTTTTACTTAATGTGAAATCATTCTAACTTTTTTTTTTAATATATAGACTAATTTAAAGTATATCACATGAGCAATGATGATATAAGTGCATGGCATGAAAATGTAGTACATGTCATCTAATTTAAAATTTTTAACCCACTAATAAAGAGTGCATCATATTGTATTCACATTTTGCTTTTTGTTCATGCTCCATATGACACTATTTTAATGTTGATTATCCTCTTCTTTTTCTCACCTCTTTCTTGGGGCCTTGAGTTGTGTTTTCTTGCTCCCTATCACCTTGTTTATCATGGGCATTACGAAGAAAAGGATGGGTGGAAGAATGCTAACTTTTATGAGAGCAAAGTTTCACATAAATGGTAGGAATTCTTAGGTAATTCTTGTAAATGCTTTTGGTTCATCAACAATTTTGGAAAAAAAATCAACTTTTCTAAGTACTGCTTGAAAATTGCAGATTTCAAGGCGTGAGAATCAATGCTGAAAATCTTATCTGTACAGTTTAAAATGTTGAGACATATTTTTAAGTTGCTTTATTTGAATGCCTAGTTTTCAAAATTCTGTAGGTGTTTTGGTGAATTTATTGTAAAAGTCACTTTTTCTATCATGGGAATGTGGTACAATTTTTAAAAACTACCTCTAATTTTTTTAGAAAATCTCCTCTTTTCTCTCTCATCTCTGTCTCTTTTCTCTCCTCTACATTTTAAAGTGTTCATATACAGAATATGCCCATTTAGAGCATCTACATACATGTCCCTAGAATTTAAAGGGTATCACGTTCATGTTACTAAATTGTGACTAGTCACATAGGGATGCACCTGACCATAAAATGTAAAAAATATATAACAAGGTAGTTTGGACTATATCTATATAAACAAGGGATTTCATATACCCCTATCAACTACAACATTGGTATGCATATTACTGACTCCCATATGTTGTTATAAATACCCTTGACATCTCCATAAAGACTGAAGTTACTTTTGGATATATGAACACATAAATTAATCAAAATTTGGCATGCATATTTGACTTCACCAGAATTATAGAATCTTTATGGCATGTTCAATTGAACTTCATAGCATTTTCATAGAATGGTATAATTGCAACAATTTTTGAAGATTCAAGGGTGTTTATAACAATATGTGGGACTCGGGATATATACATATCCAAATGCTATAATTTATAGGGGTATATATGTACAAACCCTATAAACACACATAGGTCTATTCATATATTCAACCCTTTTTACACCCATCGTGCTAGATGGTAGAATTACAAATTTTATGGGTTTAACTCGCTCCATTTCCGCTTCTTCTCCCACTCTCTCCTAACTTCCCCTCTCACTCTCTAGGTTTGTAGGGGGTGATTTGTCTTGTGCATGTTTGTGTGGGGGATCGTGGGGGATTGCTCGTTGATCTAAGAAGCTTGGAGGTTCCTTCGGAGGTCTTAGAGAGGTGTCTTTAAAGCCACATTTGGAGGAGATCATCAATTAAAGGTGGATTTCGCAAAAGGTGGCCTTGAAAGCTTTTGTTCTTCCTCTCTTTAAAGCTTAGAGTGGTATCTAGAAGACCCTCTTCAGTTGGTGGAGCTGTAATGTGAGGTAAGGTGATGCCTATGTTGGAAACTTGGGTTTTCTTACGTGCATGTTGGTTTAGATGACTTATATTAGCTTGCATGTGGCTAAATTGGTATCTAATATATTGTTCCTACGATCTATGTTCTTAATTTGCCAATTAGATGTGTTTTGGGGGATAGATTTCATGAATTCCATGCTTGTCATGTGTTCGGTCTAGAAATGAGATTTGAGTTAGATTTACCATGTCTCAACATCCAGTCATCGTGCTTTGGGTTCAGGACCATGTTTAACAGATTGTATGGATTTAATTAAGAGTGTTTGAACAACTTTTCACTTATATGCCACTCATAAAATGACGTATGTTCGGACTAGCCTCACTAGTATTAGATACCCACATAGATTTGTCCCTTTGACAAAGGAGACAAAGATTTAGCCTCACATATAGGGTCAGGCTAGGGCCTAGGGTAGTCTCCCCGATTGAATCTAGATGTTCGGACTATAGGCTTCTTTGTGATTCGAATGACTAAGGACAGTGGTAAGTAAAAGCTACTTGTGTGTACACCTCGGAGCTACTTCAAATAGATTTTACTCTCTTGCACACTTTCATTAATATCTGGAAATCTTAAAAGGGCAAAACATCATTGAATAGATGAGAAGTCTGACGAAACTTCCGCATCTGAGATATGATACAAATGATTGATAGATTATTAATATTATTACTTCCCAATTATACTATGTGTCTATGACTAACTCAATGTTTCATAATTGTTGTGATGTAACTATTGATAGAATATGAATTATCGTAGATTTGCTTAACAATTGGATGATAGAAATGGGTAAGCATGATTCTTATTACAAATGTTTCATCTTTTCATCTCTTATATGAATCATTATTGTGATTTAAATTTAATAAATACTTCGTGGGCCTTCATTGGCACATAATTCCTACTGAACTCTCTTTGTAAGAACCCAACCCTTTATTTGTTAGGTTCCAAAGAGCAAAAGTCTTCAGGAGTTTGTGAATCTTGTAGTAAACTTTGGCTGGGCGCACCATAATAACACTCGACTGTTACCTTCTCTCTTTTGATGAATTTGTGGCTACATAACAATCTATTTAAACTCTATATTTTATTATTTTTCTTGGATATGAAGGAACAATTTAATATATGAGATTTATGTTGTACCTTGTGTGTCTAATTCTCACTCATCGTCTTCAAAATATGATTAGTTTATGGATTAGCACGCCAAAATGTTGCCGTATGATTAAGTTGCATTGTTCTCCCAAACGGACAAGGAGAGGAAAATGATGCAAGATCACCAAGTGGGGTGAAAGTTGCTGTGATGTTGTGAGAGGGATACTTCTCAAGGGAGTTGTAAATATATCACTGAGAATTATAATTCATGGACCTTTCGAAGTACAGATGAGATAGAAGTGTTTTCTATAGTTCTACATTTGAAGTGTTGAGCGCTGAGGCAACAGGAGTTGTTGTCTCCCACCAGCCCAACGAATACACAAATAGTTTTATAGTTTTGAACTAAACCTCAGATGAGTGTAATCTACTTAACGTTGAGAAAAATTCTTATAATCTCTCTATTGGGTGAACGTTCTCTGCAACATCACTCGTATAAAAGATCCCTTTTCAAGGAGTTTTCTTAAAACATTCAGAGTTTTTTTTTTTTTCAAATTTTCTGTTCTAAGAAAAAGTGTGGTTGGTATAAAGTTTTTACTAGATACCTTAACCCAACTTGGCCTAGTCCTAGACTAAGTGGCATACGTTATGTAAGTTATTTATTCTATATGTGAGACATTTTTTTAAGAGTATTTGAGATTTCTAATGACATGATTGTATCTAAATGGATACTTGATTGTTGTAAAGGTGTTGAATCTGACATGATACACTCAAATTCAGTAGTCTTTGGATCTTCTATTTATTACTCTTTACATGGAAATCATGATACAAAGATACTAACGCCCTAAAGAGTGCCACATCTCACCAAGTTGAGACAAAATCTGTGTTTTAATTATTCAGACGTTCTGTTTTAATATTTCACATAAATAAATAATAACTTATTAGCTTCCACCAGTCTAAAGACCAAGTTAAGGTAGACATGGACCGAGCCCTGTCCAGCATGTGTAAGGACCAAGGCAGGAGTAGAGCTTCTACGGAGGGAGAGAGGACGCCGTGGGGATTTGCTCGCCGCCCTACGCAGCGCCGGTGGACGGAGGAGCATCCCAGCCTGGGCAGGCGACATGGACGGCCACCATCTCCGACGATGAGATGTGGATCTTCTCCAACCTGTTCTGCACCAACATAAGACAGAGCAACCAAAACCCAAAAACAAGAATTTACCTTTCTCACAGCTGACGACAAAGGACATAGGCCACTGAGCGAAGACTTGTAGGGGCTGCGGAGGGGAAGGAGGAGCAACCAAAAACCGTAGGAATGGGTGGCATAGGGAGAGATCCAGGCCTGCCCACCTCCCCCCTCCACCACACATGCCATTCCCACCCAGGAAAGGAGAAGAAGGCAGTGGGCGTGGAGATGGTAGCGGAGGCTTCCCCCACGCTCCCATTCCCACCGTTTTGGGAAGCCCAGCCTCCTTTCCCTGCCCCGCCCCACCACCAAACCAGAACGACTGAAGAAGAGGTGGTGCTCAGGGAACAAGGGTTGGTACCACTTTATAGGTGAGGAGGGTGGCACGGCAAAGTACGGGAAAACCCACCTTCCGGCCTGCCCATGGTTTTCACAGAAACGGGGAGTGGTTTTAAACGGACGTGCCGGTAACTTTCAAATGAGTTAAAAGTTTGAAGGCGTTTTTTACCCCTTTATTTTGAAAAGTAATTTAATGGGCTGGACAAGATGAGGCCGAATCCTTTTAATTATCAGTATTTTTTACTTTACATTTTTTTGTAAAAAATAAAAGTAATAAAATAAAAAATATCTTCAACCGTAAAATTAAGTGTTACTGTGAGATCGAGTTTATTGAATTATTCCTCTTTATTTTCTCCGCTATTGCTGACTCATCTGTTTCCCTTATGCATGTATCTCTTCTACCCTGATTTTTCTCTAATTCACACAACTGCCCCCCTCCCAGGTTAATGGTAGGTAGTGAATGTTAAGATGAGGAATGCTGTTATAGTTATTTTTTGTTATTTTCCTTTCCACGTGTCAGGAGCTATTTGATCGTTTAATCAAAAGAATTTACATTAAGTACATTAAGGGGTTGTTTAAACTCTTTACTTCTCCGTCTTTAGAATCATTGCCCTTAAAATTAGTGAATTTTTACAATGTTGAAATCAGGGAACACTTTGTTTAGATGCTTATGAAAGGAAAGAAAAAAACAAAGGATGCATAGATTTTCTGTTCTTTGGTTTACCGTGATCCATCCTTGGAAACCAAAAGAAGCAAATGAAGTACCAAGTAGACAGACAAAATTTGAACAGGATTTACATTGCCTAACCGTGTACCAAGGATCCGAAAAATAGCTTCAATTAGATGCATCTCTTTAAGCGATCAAACGATTTTAAATTAGTGTAATAAAGGTGTAAAAAATGTATTAGAATAAGTTTCCCCTATTTGCCGCACTTATCGAGAGTCATTTAGTCGTTTGAGCAAATGGTTCTTATTGAATTTATTTCTAACGTTATTTTTATTACCATTGATACACTCAATGAAAGTTCTTAGATTGAGATAATCAAATAGCTCTCAGTGTGATAGAGAAGGCGATAAAAAAATTTAGTAGACGCAAGGGTTGTTCAAATATTTTGCTGTAAAGGTATTCATTCAAGGCTTATAATTATTTCAATACAGCTCCTTAGACACTTGAGACCATTCCTCCGTTACTTAAGTTGGGTTCGATTCGATATGGATAAATGCAATTGGACTGCACCATCCCAAATTATTATTAGATTTGAAAATGTTAACCAACGTTTGACGCAACCTAGAGAGTCGAATATGGGTAAGTTATAGGATTCCAAGGTACCCATCCAAATTTGTATCCTTACTGCTGGTGGTGAAGGTGTATTCTATTGACATTTGCCAAATAATCTATACAAGTTAAGCCGGATTCGTTAATGCATGGCAGTGCATTTATGATCAGAATATATAAATCCCCGCGCGCTAAAGATTTCATGAGACGACGCATCCGCTGGAGAAAGAGTTATGTTAGATGTACTACTGTATTGGGGGTCGGTATAATGATGTAAATATATATATATATTTTTGAAATTTTTTAGATGGACTCAGAAGTGTTCGATACTTTATACATGTGTACAAGTTAATCTTTGATTGGACAATATAAAAAAATTTAAAAAATAAAAAATTAAATCTTAATAAACAGCAAAAGTTATCCTCAATGGATCGAGTTCAATAACAATTTTTATTTTTTTAATTAAATCATTAGATTGAAGATCAACCTGTACGAGCGTATAAAACACCTCAAAACTCATCCAATTTGTTTTGAAAAATTAAATCTTCAGTTTCCTTATTCGCGTTCATGGATCTCAACCAATTCGTTACGAGTTCTTATGGCAACCATATTTTACCATGTTTGCTTGGGAACCAAGGCATCGTTTCCCAATGGAAACAACGGCGGTGGTTTGTTTTTAAATATATATTTTTCATTACCGTCGTGCACAAACGAAAATTACTTTTTGACGCACTTAGGTGTCAATCACTTATTAGAGAAAAGTGTTATAATCTTAGGATTTTTAATAGTCTCATCTTCTAATGCGTGATTGTTACTTAGACACGGCAGAAAGTGAAGCTAAAGAACGGTGTTACTTTACCATTTATCATGCATAAATATATGATGCGAAAGATTCATAACATCAATCTAAGCTTAGCTGATGGCTGATAAATGGCATTAATATTGGGGGTGTTCAATATTTGGTTCAAACCAAAAAATTAAATCGAACCAATTAATTCAATTTGGTTTTGTTTAATTTGAATTTTTGAAAATTTTGGTTCGAGTTAAAATCAAATCAAATTAAAAAAAATTGATTTGATTTGGTTTCCCTTATTCATAAACCAAACCAAGCCAAATAAATCGAACTAAGTCATAATGTAAATGTTAAATTCTTAAACTAAGTATTAATTTATGTAAACTACAAGGTACAAAATATCAAATTATTGGACAATAAATTTTAGATAGCCATCTTGTGCAAAAAAAACAAGTGGTGAGTCCTTAATAAAGTAGAATGTTTAATTATAATAACCCATTTCAAAATCCAAACCTCAAAACAATTTTCACATAATATTTTTTGAATAATTAGTTTTTATAAAATAATGTTGAAGTAGACAATTTAACTACAATGGTCCATTATAAGACTCAAATTGTAAACAAAATCAAACCAAACTTAATTCTTTTAATTTGATTTGGTTCTGTTTCAAATGTTTACGGTTTAGTTCAATTTAATTTAGTTCTCCATTTCAATTTAATTAATTTTTAAAATTTTATTTCCAAATCAAATCAAACCAAACCAAACCATTAACATCCCAGTCAACACTGCATATGTGGTTGGACTTGGTCACCCTGCCTTCACACATACGTTTGTGGGCACACCAACGGCACAGGAGGAAGGCCCATACGGTCCCGTTACGTTCTCGTCGGCCGACCTCACAAGAGTACAAATCCAAATAACCTGAATTAGCCAATGGAAGTCCTCACTAGAAGAATCTCCTTGGGAACAAAAGGCAACCACTAAAGAGGGAGAATAAGAACCAGCTGCCTAACATAATTGGCTTCACCTCATGACCATCTTTCAAGAGATCTTGGATTTGAGTTGGTCCAGACTCTAAAAATTCTCCATTGTGGCAGGATCAGGATTATTTGTCCCCATCTCTGTTAGACTACTTCTCTGGAGATTGGCTCGAGCCCGAAATATTTATCTAATTAGACAGAACCAAGACCTCGTGTGGAACACTTACTTACATAGGTGGATGTTCTCTGAATTCGAACCTAGGGTCTTCTGTATACATATGTAAATATATGGCTACTGAGTAAGACAAGGGAAGGGAGGAAGAGAAGGTCGAATTGGAGAGTTTCTTTGTTTGAGAATCACCTCCCGCATCTGAACCCTTCAACCTCATTTTTGGAACAATCTTACCTCAAATTCAACGGGAATTAAAAAAGTGTCGGATTTTTTTTTCAAACGAAAAAAATGGCAACTAGATTCTACTATAATTTAAATTTTGTTCCATGTTAAAAAATAATCTCTTTTCGATTCCAGACATATCTTTTAAAAAAGGCATAGGAAAGGAATCTAAAGAGTCCACAAAAAGTAACACCCCCTTTCTTTTCCTTTACCCTCCTAAAATTTCTGAAAGGAAATAATATGAAGATAAAAATATATTTTGATGTGTTTTTAAATTTGAATTTTTATAATTTTTTTCAAACGAGATTATAAAGTAAACAACTTCTCCTAAAATTCGAATTCAATGGACAATGATGTGGCTCTTTCTAAAATCTAAATTCTTCCAAAATCTAGAATCTCCCAAATATTCCCAACAGTTGCTTGAGATTATTAAATTCGGATCCTTTTTCGGTCACTTGATTCGTGTTAAAATTTTGGTGGAAAACAAACATACTTTTAAGAAAGTAAATAAAATTAATTCATATGATTTCCAGTAACATCTAATCTGATAATGACTGGCCACTAGACCTCCAGCGTCATTTGATGTTGTATCAGATATCCACAACCAGCAAAAAAACATAACTGCATGTATGCTTGTTTCAAAAAAAAAAAAAAAAAAAGCTGCGTGTATGCCCGAACGGCCAACAATCAAAAAAACTATATATAAGACAGACCAATTCTAGTCCTTTCCAGTACATTGTTTCTGGCCTTCAGGATGTTTAAGTATATAAGATACGTAAGGAAGACGTCTAATTTTATATGCCGTTCCTCCATCCTCCACATAATCGTCCTCTCTCGAGTCTCTCCTCTCATCCATCTCCCTCCCCCCCACAAGCACCCTCACCTTCGAATATCAGAGGTTCTGTCGTCGAAGCCTCCCTCCGGCCAAGTCTCCCTGCTACCAATGGAGGGAAGAGAGCTGAAGACCTTGGTGTTAGAAGGGTGAAATGAAAAGGGACACGTGTATCGGAAGGGGTGTGCATCAGAGGGGAAGATCTTGAAAGGGAGGGAGGATGCCATCCTTTTACAAGTTACATACTCAGATCCAATGTCACTATGATTTAACTTGTGTTTGGCGAAACTTTTAGCTCAAAATCAGTTTGTTTCAGCTTTCAATTTTCAAGTAGAAAAATGTGTAAGAGTCTAGTTATAACTCATTTTTAAGCAATGCAAATAACCAATCTTTACCCTATTCTTTAAAAAAAGGCCAATTTGAGACTTTTGGTTAGAAGTTAAAACTAATAGCTTCCAAGATCTAAAGTCACCTTCTCAAAGTAACTAGGCTGAAATCTGCAGGAAGGCCAAAGTGCCTCTAATTGACACTGTCGCCCGCCTAGTTCTTGCCCGGGTACTAAGGGGCCCATAAATGGGAGAAAGTAAAGATCTTTAGAGACGACAAGCAAGCGGTCATTAAAATGTGGAAATGTCGAACCAAAAAGTGGTGTCTCCACAGTGTATTATATAAAACCAAATGGCACCACCATAAACATCATTTTGATACACATGAACACATACATAATTATGCTATCCTGATGCTACAACAATAGACAAATTAAGCGATCAACTTTGTGCTCCCCTTGCAAACAAAAAGACATTTTTGCATACAAGCCATTATTAGAACAAAACTTATAGATTTATCACTCACGTATGAATTTGCACACACATCAATAACGATATCAATCATGTGCAAAAAAACCACAAAATCATCCTTTTACACGTTCAAATAGTCTTTTTTCACACAACAATGGTATTTTTACACATCATTGGCATTCATATGTTACAATTTCAAATTCAAAAGTGATTAATCAGTAATTTCCATTACAACAATGGTTTATATGCCAATAACTCAAATAAGAACAAATGTGTGCATTTTCCCTTCAAAAAATAGAATACATGTTTAATTCTGCACACCATTGCACATACAAAAATTTAGAAAAGAGATCAAAAGAACTAATGATACAACTTTCTCACTTCTAACTTAGCGTGACTTAAAATGAACTTCTAACATATCATCATCCTCCATACCAAGGGTGTCTGGGGTAGCAGATGGACTAACCTTGTCACCATCAAAGCAAAACACTAGGCATTCCAAGTTGCAGTTGATTCGGTTAGCATACATGTTGAAAAGTCTCTCAAACTTGTCATCCTGCAATCAAAAATAGATAGCAAACAAAATTCTCTGTTTGGAAGATGGACGATGAAAGCCCGAAATGAAAAGAAAGAAAGACTTCACGCACCCTAAAATATAAAAGCTAGATTAAAAAAAAATTAATTCAACAGCAAAGCTATAGAGAAGAATGTACCATCACAATGAATGACAAGCTCCAATTTGTCTTTAGGTGCAAGAGAAGACAGGCAAACATAGTTAAATCAGCAAGATCATGAAGCAACAACAATTTGTGAAACTTGGCTCAGTTTGAATTCATCTCCTTGTGACTTAGGCACCATCCATTTCGGTGACAAGGTGAACCATAAGCGGGCAAATAGGAGAGGTCCCAGGAAGAGACCTCCCTAGGATTATGTTTCAATTTGCTCTTCCGCTGATGATTGCCTTAAAGATAAGATAATCATGCATCCTTATATCAAACATTTGTTTTAACATCCTCAGGCCAGATTTTTATTAAAACAATTAGGTAGCAAGGACCTCTAAGCTGGGTGCCAGATAATAAAATAAGGTAACCCACCCCAGATACAGAGGCACAATGGTTATCTTCAAGGTGTGCCACATCAGCACAGATCGGATCAGCCGATCCGATAGGATTTTGGCCAAACCGATCCAATCCCATACTCCGATCCTCCGTTCCGAGACCGGGGTCAAATGGATTAGGCAAGATCGCCGATCCTAGGATCGAATAGGCCGGATCGATCCATATTGGCGTTCCAACCAACAACGGCTAGTTCAACTAGCCGTTGCCAAATGGCTAGTTTGAAACTAGTTGTTGGCTAGCCGTTGGGAATGCTGCCAATGACTAGCCAGGGGCTTGGGGGGCCTATATAAACCCCCAAGCCCAACGGCTAGTTTGAACACTCCCATAGCCAGAACACCCCAAGTCCATCCCCCATCCCCACCAATCTAACTTCTCTCACTCTCTCTCTCTTTATTGTTATAAATTCTCCTCTCTATTCCCGTTTCTAAGTCTCTCTATAAAATTCTCCTCTTTCTATTCTCATTTTTTGCATTCTATTTTTATGTTTCCATCACTCTCATTATCTCTCTTATATATATTCTTATAAATTCCCCCTCTTTATTCTCATTTCTAAGTTTCTAAAATTCTCCTCTTTCTATTCTCGTTTTTTTTCAATTCTATTTTTAAGTCTCTCTCCCTCTCTCTCTCTCTCTCTCTCTCTCTCTCTCAACTTTTTCTCTTTGTAGTTTAAACTTTAAATTCTCTTCCCTCTCTCTGAGCTCTCTAAGTAGGCTGTGTGAAGTGACACTCTACAATGATCGGATGGATTTTTCAAGGTACTTTGTTTAGTAAATTGTCTTTCTATAACATATACTCTCCCAACATCCTTCTCTCTAAAATTTTTATTTTCTTGCTCTCTTTTTTTTCTTCTCTTTGATAAATTAGTATTAACAGTCCCCGATAATAAATAAAATGAATATTTTTTACTATGTTGCGATTTAGAATAAAACTAAAAAATGTACACCACTTTTTTTTTTTTTTTACTGATGATTAACTGATTCTCGATACAAGTGACAATAGGGAGTGTGATGTTAGCACCAAAGGGGTATGCAATCCTGTCATAGACAAAAAATTTCAATAAATGTAAATGGTCGAAAGACACTTATTGTCGCTTATATGTAGGATCAGATAATCATCAACAAATTTTATTCTAAATTATAATATGGTGAACTTTTTTTTTATTTTATTTACTGTTGAGAACCGATAATACTAACACATTTAAGAGGGAAATAAAAGAGCAAGAGGAATAAAAGTTTAGAAATAAAAGATAGTGTGTGTGCGTGTTATAGCGAGACCACTTCCTAAAGAAACAAGATAGATAGAGATGACTTAGACAACAAGTTAAAAATAAAGATAAAATTTGCAATTCTGATTTTTATATATTTCTAAAAATTTTAGACATTTCTTTAATTTTTCTGAATGCTTAAAAATTAAAGAAGGGAGAAGTGGGGGATCGGACCGGATAGGTCTGCAATCAGATCAGATCGGCCGATCCAATTGGTCTATATCGGGCCGATCTGTGCCCGATCCCCAATCCTTCCTTCGTTGGTTATCTTAGCTTCAAAGGACGCCTCATTATATGCTTGAAGGACTAGATGAGTAACCATCCTGAATAAATGGATCATAAACTTTCAATTGCCTCTATTTGACCGCTCACACTGGCAAGGAGTCCTCATCATCAAAATCCTCTTCATGTTGTCACAGAGTTTCCTTCTTTTGTCTGTTTGCAGCTGTTCTTCATATTTTATTTATGTTAAGATCCCTCTGGTTCTGTTAATGCTCCTACCATTACAGAGTCTGTAGTAGCCAAGTCTTCTTTAGGCCAATGAAAGGATCTAGACACAGGTTTCTGAAGATTGCACAGAGGCCATCACTAGCCAATTATAGGAGCCAACAAAGGAACAGCCTCCCCAAGCATAAAGCTTCGAGCTCTAGGATTAAATGAGAGTTTTGCTCAATAGCTGCCCACTGATTACCAGATTCCATTTGTTGAGCTGTTTTTTCCATATAAAGTTGCCTATTTCCCTGTTCATCTTAGCATCCCCCTTATAATCAAATGAAATTCTCGAGTTTATTTCTGTATCAAACTTGCCTCCTTCCCTATTCATCTACCTACCAATCATGTAGTCCGTTTTTAGTATCCGGATAGCATAAATGCAAATGAGAAAAACTAATTCCAGGGATCCCATAAATGGCAGCTTTAAAACTAAAGCCATTACCTTGAACACACGGAATTGCTTATGCCCATCCTTGTCCTGGATAGAAATAAGGATTTTTGGCCTGTCAACTTTTGGTTTTACAGCTTCCTCCACTTCAACTTCAAGATCATCAGACTTTCGTGAACTATCAAGCTCTCTCTTCGCGGACTCGATTACAGCTCTCATCACATCCTCCGCTGACTGAGGAAATGATGCCAATTCCTGCTTTTTCAACCTTTATATCAAAATGTACATTAACACGGAATCAATATGGAACACAGAAAATGAAACAATGCAAAATCTAAACAAACAAGGCATGCAAGGTATGTGCAATTATGAAGCACCAATGCAGAGAAGTAGACCTGATATAAAGGTGTGCAAAATTATGAAGCACCAACATGAAGAAGTAGACCTGTGTCACCAGTCGTTATTTCTGTCCACTAGTGATAAGAAAGAGGTCATGATTACAATTATCCTGTAAATTCAAGTGAACCCTATCCATTACAATTCTTAAATGCATCTAAATTACCCACTTTTCAGATTCCACCATTTAATCTTAGGACAATCATTCACTATATCCTTCCTCTTTAATTTTTTGGGTATAAATGTCGATTACTAAAAGCCTATGTTAAGGGGCTAAACTCTATCTAGAGATAACTTTAGAATCTGTCATAATGATTGATCAACCTCGCCAGTGAACGAATAATCTATTTGGCTTTTATGCGTTCCGTGTTTATAATCTATTAAATATTTGCCTCTCCTTTTAAAGCAAGTATTTGCAATTATTAGATCACAAGCAATAGCAAAGTTGAGCAACATCACCCATACCATTTCTATCACCAAAGCCATAGTCATCATGAATTCTCTCATGGCCTCTATTATCCTTGCATGCATGACCATTTAAGCTTCTTCCAACAAAATTCTATCCTTAATAGGAGTTGCTTGGATTAAGTAATCAAAATTCTCCTAAAATTATTTTTTAATACTCTCTTCTAGTCCCAGTTCTGGTGCATAAACACTATCTTTGAAACCCCTTCACCTAACACAAGCTTAACTAGTAATATTTTTTGCACAATTCTGCTTGAGTAATACTCTTTGCATATGACTCACAGCCAAAACCTAACATTTTCATCTTGTCCATGGACCTATCTTTATCTGATGTATTACTACTGTTGGTTTGCTCAGGTTTATTGTCAATTCATAAAACTTGATCGATATCTACTAGGGATCAAGTAACTCTCTTTGTTTAATTCCATTACCAATTATCTCTCCTTTGCGATGTGTGATATTACAGTCTTGTATGATACATTCCCCAGTCAATCATATCATCTAGTTCAAGAACAGAATATGTGGCATAGAGAAAACATTGGTCCTGTGCCTATGTGTGAGAAACCAAATTTTTTATTTTAAAAAAAAAAAATCCTTCAATTTAAAAAAAATCTTTCTTGGATTTGAAAATCTTTGTGGAAATCTTGATTTGAAAAGAGAATTTTAAGTTTTGAAAATATATTCTCTTTTCTTTTAGGTAGACTATAGACTTTTAGGATTAGTCCTTAAAGTCTAAGTGACTTCTAGATCGACTGTAGATCCGCGTTCTTGACCTCTCTCCTCTGACCTTGGTCAGTGTTAATTACACCAATCAAAGATTAGTAACCCTTGATTAACCATCCAATTAAGGCTTAAAGAAAGTAGAAATAAGTAAGATTAATTGCAGGCATGCAAGTCAATTTTTGTTCTTTTTTAGTGAGAAAAATTCTATGGATATCCTTTAGAGGACACTTAAAAAGATACACTTAATTGATGAGGCATAAAAGCCGCCACATAATTAGAAATATTCTTTAATGGTCCTTCAATCAATATGAAGGAACCAGAATTCTTTTAAGTCATTTAACCAATATAAATGAACTAGAACTTAATGATTAATCCATTAATAAGAAATAACCACTTTAATTAATAATTATCCCATCGATAAAAATGAACAAAGATTTATCTTTATTGGTCTATCTATAAATAGGATGATCACGACTTCGTAACATGGCCCTCAATTAGAACAAAACCATAAAAGTCATTGATCATACCTACTAATAGAGATGAATCAATAATCATAACCTTTAGTCACGCTACCAATAAGAGTGAACTATTAATCAAGTGGTCAGTCTAACAATAAGATAGAACCACTAAATTTAGGTCATTCAACCAATATGAATGAACTTAATTTTTTATTATATTTTTTTTTATTTGAAAAAAAGGACCATGGTCATCCAACCGATATGGAAGAAGCAGGTTGATTTAATTTGTTAATTTAATTTATTAATTAATTAACAAATTAACTTAATTGGTTAAGTTAATTGATTAATTAACAAGTTTGTTAAATTAATTGATTGATTGATTAACAAATTAATTTAATTGATTAAATTAATTGATTAATCAACAAATTTGTTGATTTAATTATTTGAATTAGTTGATAGATTATCAAGTTTGTTAACTTAATTAGTTGAATTAATTGATTAATAGATTTTTGGTTTACCAAATAAAATGGAAGAACCATGTTTATTATTTAACTTTTTTTTATTCAACTTCTCCTTTTTTTTTAGATTAATACGATCAACCAATCAATATGGAAGAACTATGTTTATTAAGTTATTATTTTCTATTTTTAAATTAATTTATTATTGAATGGCCGTCCAACCAATATGGAAAAACTATCATTTTTAATTTATTATTTTTTGCTTTATTATTTTAGTTTCTTTTATTAAATGGCCAACCAACCAATATGAAAGAACCATTATTTTTAATTTATTATTTTCTGCTTTATTATTTAAGTTTATTTTGAATAGCCAACCAACCAATATGAAAGGACCATTATTTTTAATTTATTATTTACTGTTTTATTATTTTAAGTTTATTTTATTGAATGGCCAACCAACCAATATAAATGAACCATCTTATTTTATTTGTTTCATGTTCCTATATTTATTTTATATTTAAATGGCCAACCAACTAATATGGAAGAACCATTAATTTATTTTATTTATTTTCTATTTTTATATTTATTTTATATTTTAATGGACAACCAACCAATATGGAAGGACCATGTTCATTTTATTTGTGTTCTGTTTTTTTATATTAGTTTTAAATGGCCATCCAACCAATATGGAAGAACTATTATTTATTAATTTATTGTTTTCTATTTAAATTAATTTTAGATGGCCAACCAACCAATATGGCAGAATCATCTTATTTTATTTGATTTATTATTTTCTATTTTCTTATCTAAATTAATTTTAGATGGTCAACCAACCAATATGACAGAACCATGATTAATTTATTATTTTCTATTTTCTTATTTAAATTAATTTTACATGGCCAACCAACCAGTATGGCAGAACCATGATTTAATTTACTATTTTCTATTTTCTTATTTAAATTAATTTTAGATGGCCAACCAACCAATATAGAAGAATCATGTAATTATTTTATTTCTTATTTTCTATTTTATTATTTTAAGTTCATTTTAGATGGCCAACCAACCAATATGGAAGAACCGTATAATTTTATTCATCGTTTTCTGCTTTTTCATTTAAATCAATATTAGATGGCCAACCAATCAGTATGGAAGAACCATGTAATTTTATTAATTGTTTTATGTTTTCTATTTTTTTAAGTTAATTCATTTTTTTTGAATGGCCAACCAACCAATATGGAATAACCATTATTTTATTTTTTGTTTTTTTTAATTTAATGGCCAACCAACCGATATGGAAGAACTATTATTTTAATTTCTGATTTTTAATTTGATGGCCAACCAACCGATATGGAAGAACCATCTAAAAAAAATGCAATCCATATGAAAATTGATCTACATAAAAATATGAACTTCTTTTCCCAAAAAGAATTACAAGCCTAAAATATAGGCCTTCTTTTCTTTTTCCTCCTTTCTTTCTTGCTTGTGCAGGTTGGAGCCGGGAGCTTGTTGGACACTGGAGCTTGAAGCTGGCGGGGAGCAAGGAGGCGGGGCTCTTGTGCGCTGGAACCAGGGGGCCTCTTCAAGCTGTGTTAGGGACCTTTTATAGGCATGGGAAGGAAGGCATGGGGTAACCGGTAGCACCCCCCACCGGTGCCAAGTAGGTGCCGGTGGGGGGCGGATATGTGCGTGCAGGTGAGGAGAGGGAGATAGAGATGAGAGGGGATAAGGATGAGAGGGGGATGAGGATGAGATAGAGATGGAGATGGAGATGGAGAGGGAGAGTTGGAGATGGAGAGAGGATGAGGATGAGAGGGGATGAGGAGTCGGTTGGTCCTCTTGGACAGGCCGGCCGGTCTCCACTTTTTTTCTTTTTTTTTTCTTTTTTATTTCTCCCCCCTTGCGGTTCCCTCTCTCTCTCTCCCTGCGGCTCTCTCTCTCTCTCCCTGCGATCCTCTCTCTCTCTGCTGGCCGAGCCCCTCTCTCCCTGCGGTTTGGTGCTTGCTTCTACTTGCCAGCTGCTCCCTTGTTGCAGATTTGTTGAAGAGTTGCTGCTGTTGGAAGCTTCGATTGGCTGCTGTTTGGTGCTTCTTGTTGCAGATTTTGGAGGCTGCTGAATAGAGGTATGGATCTTCCTTTTTGTTTGCTGATTTGTTGAAGTTTCATGCATGCAAGATTTCTAAAGCATGCATCTACAACATGTATATGAAATTTTTTGGTTCAACACTATGTTGAAGCTTTTTTATTATCACTTCCCCTTTTGTTCTTTAACAGTGCCAGTCTTGAGAATTTTCACCATTTGTTCTTTAACAGTGCCACTCTTGCGAACAGCTCTCTCCTGGATCATTGTTCTCTTCTGAGTCCTATGTGTTTCTATTTATTTAATGATTTAGTTTAATTGTTGTATTCACATTCTTTACATGTCACTTGTTTCTGGTAAGATTGTGGAGTCGAAGTTAATGTAGGATGGATGGTCAACATAACATGTTTACCAAAAATTAGGTGGAAGGGATCAAAAGCAAGAGAAATTGATGGCTACAAACTATTGTATGTAGATAAAAGCAACAATAAGAATGGTCTAGCTAAGATTATAGATAAAGACTTTGACAATGTTGTAGAAGTCAGGAGAGAGGTGGATAGACATACAAGTTAAACCTATGTTAGGTGGAGGGGTTTTAATTATAGTGGTTATGCACCATAAGTGGGACTAGAAAAGAGCATTAAAAAAATCATTTGAGGAGAATTTTGATTGCTTACGCCAAGATACTCCTAATGGGCAGAAGGTTTTTAGAAGAGACTTAAATGGTTAAGTAGGCAAGGATATTAGAGGCTATGAAAACATTCATAATGACTCGGGCATTGGCGATAGAAATGGCATGGGTGATGTCAAAGGCGCAATGTCTAAGGATTCCTTTAAGTGAAGTAATATAGTTGAAGCTCTAGGCAAAGTTGCACCACTGTCGGAGGGATCTCGAGTACCCTCGATCCTTTTTATTTGATTTTGAAAATTTTGATTTATGTTTGCCCAATGAGATGGATAAATTAGGTTTTGAAAAGTTGAATCGTCCCAATCGGCCTTAACATATCTTAATTACATCACTCTAACGAAAAACCCTCGATTAAATACCTGCAGTGATGCTCTAAATAAAATCAATCACAAAATATGCAATTCAGTTAATGAAAGCACATTTGAATTGAGCCCAAGGCTTTACTCTAGCCTAGGATAGGTTCTAGATGGTTTAAAAGGGTTTTAAGGGGTTTTGGATTCATTCCAAGTGTTTTAAACCGAAAAGGATATTTTGGTAGCTATACAAGGTTGAAGGGTATAAGGGCATTATGGTCATTCTGAACTTTGGGATGTGTTTTAATGGATTAGGAAGGTTTTAAATCCTGTGTTTTTTTATCATTCAAGAGTTTTGGAGTCAAAGGGTATTTTGGTCATTTTGGAAAATTTTGATTTTTAAGGATATTTGACATGATTTAGGTGATTTAACATTTTTTATGATTTTTCTATCATTTTTAATAATTTTTGGTACATTAAGGGTATTTTGGTAATTTTGATCCTTTTTTAAGGATTTTTAGGGTATTTGAGGTGTGCTGGGTGGTTTTTACATTTTTTAGAAATTTTCTATGATTTTTAATATTTTGCGGCAAATTGAGGGTATTGTGGACATTTGACCCCTTTTTAGGGTTTTGGGGGGTATTTAGGGTATGTTAGATATGTCGAGTGATTTTTACAATTTTTGGGATTTTTACGTAATTTTTAATGATTTTTATAGTTGGAGGGATATTTTAGTCATTTTGTGGCTTGATTCTATATTAAATGAGTTATTAAAGATTATGGTATATGGGTCTTTTAGAGACACTGAGTTATACTATGTTACATGTTTGGTTTGTTTGTTATTTGTTCAAGGTTAAGGGTAATTTAGGACATGAATTTAGGTAAGAAAGCCAAGGGTATTTGAATCATTTGGACCATGGGCCAACTTATTGGGCTTTAAAAATTGCATTCACATGTGTCAAGCATGATGAACTTAATGGGTATTAGTTAAGGACACCAAGACGTCAGACTCGGACACCAAGGAGTCGTAGACTCATTATGCATCCACTAAGATTTTATCTTTTAGGGAACTCTAAATGGATCCGATTAAATCCACTAGAGGATACATCTTAAAGGATAAAGGATAAAGATTGGATCCTTAATGGTTCATTAAAAGTCCATGAACCAATATCCCTTAATGGTTAAATTGGGGTGCACACAAAATCCAATAAAGTAAAGGTCCAATAAGAATTCATATGCATGAGATCACATTTAATATGTGGCATGGAACATTAACCACATAATCATTACAATATGTAAGATTCAAGAGACATTCACAAAAAATGCAAAGCTTAAGAAAGCATGAGGTTGCATAAAAGATCACCCAAGAAAATATGAGTATCTTCCTAAATCTAAAAAAAGAATCATCAAACTCAGGAAAACATAAGCTTGGCCTAGCCTTGAAAGGGTCCTGAGCCTTTGTTTCACGGGTGTTGAACCCAAAAAAAAGAGAGGCAAAGAAGATACCCATACCCCAATCTGCATCAACAACCTCCAACAACAGCAGTAGGGCATCAACCAGCACCCAACAGCAGCCTCCAACAATGCATATCTGCAGCAGCAATCTTCAACAAGCACCAACAGCAGCAGCAAGGGCAGAGACAGACCCAGCAGCCAGCAGAGGAACCGCACAATAGGGAAAGAGCAGTAGAGGCAGCTGGCCCTAATTGTCCCCCCAACTGGCCCTCTATTTTAAAGAAAAATGAGAGGAAAAGGATAAAGATGAAAAAAGAGAGAGAGTAAAAGAGATAAATACAAAAAAAGGGGAGAGAGAGGACTAGAGATAAATACAAAAAAAAAAAAGGATCTCTATGCACTCTCCTACCCGGCCCCATCTCTATCTCTCTCTCCCTTCTCTCCTACTATAGCACAGATACTATAGCTACAGTTCCATGCTACAGTAACCGGCTCCCACTCTCCCATCCCTATCATCTCTCTCTCTCATGCTTATCCCTGCTGGCCGACCCTATCCATGGCCCCCCACCGGCGCCCTAGCAGCCCTATAAATTGGCCTCCATGGGCTCCAACAGCAACCCCCCCGAGCTCCAGCCTCCAGAGAAGCCGCAAAAAAAAAAGAGGAGATTCTGCAGAGATTCCAGTGCGTGGGGAAAAAAAAGAAAGGGGCAAAAGTGTCATTATTTTTTTATGATAATAAAGAAATCTGGTTTATCCATATTGGTTGGACAGCCAGAAAACCTATGTTAAATTGTTTACATGTTTTCATGTTATGTTGTTACATGTTTATGTTAGTTTGGTTCATCCATATCGGTTGGATGGGTATATTTCATATGTCAACCAATTTACATGCTTTCATAATAGAAAATATAATAAAAATTTGGTTCATCCATATGGGTTGGATGGCCAAAAGCTTTCTTAAAAAATAAAATACAATCTGATTTATCCTCATTTGTGGGATAACTAAAACTTCATAAATAAAAAAAGAATGAAATAAAAAAAAAAGAAATGGTTCATTTTAAATAAAAATGACCACATGATCATATAGTTCTCTCTTATTGGTAGAGCGGCCATATAATCTAAGGATCATTCTATTAAAAATGAACTATATTGCATAATGTTTTTTTTTTGTAGATTAATTTTACTAACTACTTCATGTTAATAAATTGATTCATCCATATTGGTTGGATGACCATAGTTTCATAAAAAAATAAAATCTAGTTCATTCATATTGGTTGAATGGCCAAAGTTTCGTGATTCTATCTTATTAGTGGATTCACCACTTTGTTTATGATTCACTCTCATCAGTAGAGTGACCAAAGATTATGGTTACTTGTTCATCTCTATTGATGGGCTAACCATTGGCTTTTATGGTTATGTCCTATTGGTGGGCCGACTACGAAGTCATAGTTAACCCATTCATAGAATGACTAATAAAAATAATCTTTTTGTTCATTTTCTATCGATGGGGTAACCATCAACTAAAGTGATTCTTTCTTACTAATGGGTTAGCCATTAAACTAGGGTTTATTCATATTAGTTGGATAACCTATAAAAAAATGTATATAATGATAAGAATAAAAAAGTGGTTCATTCATATCGGTTGAATGGCCAAAATTTAGTGGTTCTCTCCTATTTGTGGATTGACCACTTTATTTATGGTTCACTCTTATTGATAGAGTGACCAAAGATTATAATTATTGGTTCATCCTTATCGATGAGGTAACCATTGACTTTTATGTTTCTGTCCTATTGGTGGGCCAGCTACAAAGTCATGGTTAACCCATTCGTAGAAGGACTAATAAAAATAATTATTTGTTCATCTTTTATCGATGGGGTAACCATTAATTCAAGTGGTTCTTTCTTACTGATGGATTTACCCTTAAATTCTGCTTCATTCATATCGGTTGAATGGTTTAAAAAAAATGGTGGTTCATTCATATTGGTTGAAGGACAATTAAGGGATATTCTTGAACATGTGGTGGCTCTCATGCCCCATTACTTAAAGACATCCTTTAAATAGTCTACAAAAGAATTCAAAAAATCATTTAAGTATCCTTTAAAGGATATTTCATGAACTTTCCTAAATAAATAAAAGAAAATGACTTGTATGTTTGTGCTCAACTCTACTTATTTACTGCTTTCTTTACAAGCTTTATTGAATGGTTAATCAAGGATTACCAATCGATGATTGGTGTAATTAATACTGACCGAAGTCAGTGGGGAGAGGTCAAAAACATAGATCCATAATCGATTCAGAAGTAATTTAGAATTTGATGATTAATCCTAAAAGTCTATCTAAAAGAAATGTTTTCAAAACAAGATTTCCACAACGGGACAACACTTAGTGGTCTGTCCAAAAAGTCTCTCTATGGCAGCCCCCCTTATGGAGTATTTATTAGGTCATAGGAGTTACAAGAGGGTGACTACGTAATGATCAGGGTCAGACCTAAACGGTTTCCATCCGGAACCGTAAAGAAGTTGCAAAATCGTGGAGCTGGTCTTTTCAAAGTGATGAAGCGAGTCGGGTCGATTGCCTATGTTGTTGACTTACCACCAGACTATGGCATCAGTTCCACATTCAATGTCTCAGATTTGATGACCTATTGGGACCTGACAGTGATACCTAGTGACCCGTTCGAGCCTTCTCCTCCCCTTCTAAGTGACCCTACCTCCGAATGCCCACCTCCAGTCCCCGTTCTAGCACGACGTGAGCAGATTGACCATATACTGGACAACCAAGTTGTTACTTCTAGAGATGGGACCTATCAATGCTATATGGTTCCCTAGAGAGGGAGGCCGGCTACCGAGGACGCATGGATCACGCATGAAGAGTTGCAACGGATTGACCCATATCTCTTGGAGTGGTACCAGAGCAGACAAGATCCCTACTTAATGGGGTCAAGTTCCTCCCAGTCGGGGGATTGGTAAGGACACTAGAGCCCAGGTCCGGTTTGATCTGGCCCACGCCTATCGCCGTTGACAGGCATCAACATCAAAGCAAGCTTCGCTTTGGCTTGGAGACGCCCCATTTGACTACTGAAGGATATTATACTTTTCTAAAGTTATTTGAACATGTGTATGGCCCGTTTAGGCCCACCTAGCAGTTTTCTATTATTCTTATATTTTTGCACGATTTTATGCTTTTCTTTTGGTCTTAAGGTTATTATAGTCATCAGTGATTAGGGCATCATTAGGGTTTAGACTCTATATATATTCTTATACCCTACTGGGAAAGCATTGATGTTTTAGTGAAAAGAATGAAAATGCAGCGATCTTGTGAGCCACCTCCGTACGTGTAGCCCGAGAAGGGCAGGCTTCCTAGGGCGTGAAGCCCCTGTTACTTCCCCGTAGAATCATCTTCTGCCAGTCACCATCTCCATCTCTCTCTCTTCACGTTGTGTTCTCTCTCTTTCCCCCCTCTCTATTTATCTCCCCTCCCCTATTTCCCTGTCACATAGAATTGACAAGAGAACACACGGCTCTCGGCACCAAGAACAAGGGGGGCCGCCCGCCCACGTGCCCGCCCCACCGACTTTGCGGCCCTGCACCCTCGTCGCTCAAGCTGCACAAGGGCCATTCCCCACCCATCGCCGCAGCCACGCGGCAGCCAGCACCACATTCCCGCCCGGCGCCGCAACACACGTCAACCCCAACACGACCGCCCTCCTCTCCCTCGTCACCTCCCCCATCGTCGACCGTGCCAGAGCCTCCCACACTGTCTGCCCACGTCGCCATGTGGCATGCGTCGCTTGTTCGTCCCGCCGAGCCATCATCGATCGACCCCTTTGATCAGGCCCAAGCCGCCCAACCTGACAATGCCACTCCACGTGTTGTACTCAATGGGATCACCGCCCCCCTTCATCGATTCATGCCGCGTTGGGCCAGCCGCCAAAGTTGTCCCCAGCGCCAATCCCGTGCCTCCCCAGGTCCCCACCCCGCTGATTGGGCCTGAAGAAGACTGTGACGCTCGGTTATTGGGCTCCCAGCCTACTCTCGGCCCATTTGGAGCCCCAGCACCAGCACCAAGCACCGTTCGTGCTCCGCCAACAGAGGATCCTCACAAGTGACCCATGCTTCCTCGAGGTTCGTGCCCTACTTTTCAATAGACCGGTAAGTGACTGTTTACTGCCCCTCTCATCCTGCTAGTTTAATATATGGTCGGATTTGTCCCATGCTCGTGTGATCTTAGGTTGCCTAGCTGCTAAAATTTTTAAATCGATGTCAGTTGTGAGACTGTGAGTACCCTACTCCTGTGGTATCTATTTGTCAGCATTGATTGTGTATTGCTGCCCAAGCATGCGGTAATCTTCACCACCAATGATCCGTCACATATCCGTACTGCAAGGGACGACGTCTCCCAAGTCGACGCTTTTGTGATTTTACATGTTTAACTCATGGAAATTGTGGATTGTTGCGCTTATTTGCTGTCCTCTTGGGTTGTTCATTGCTGATCGGATTGTAGTTGGAGTTCGGACCCATTTTCGGTTGTCATCCCGCATCAGGTTTAATGTGCAACACCTATTAGGAATGCTTTATATGATACAAACTTAGGCGATCATGGTGCTTTGATGCTTTTGACCTTGTTGTCATATGTGATCTAATAATTATAAATACTTGCTCTAAAGAGAGAGACAAGTATTTAGTAACTTATAAAAGTGGAGCACATAAAAGTCATATAGACTATTCCTTCATTACGTTGATCAATCACTATGCTGAGATTGTAAAATTATCTCTAGAGAGAGTTCAGCCTCTCAATATAGACTTTTAGAAAGGGACATTTATACCTAAAAATGAAAGAGGAAGGATGTAGGGAATGATTGTCCTAAGCATGTCGTAATATCATGTCTACCCACTTGTGACGCGGAACGACTACCGAAACGGGTCCGTACTAGAGTCACGATCCGAAACCAGCAAATATAGCGTACAGGTACTGCAAATACTCATCAAGAGTCCATGTTTTCATGAAGATAATCACGCAACGCAAGTCACACGCAACTCGAGTATCGTCCGCTCACAGTGATAAAATAACAGGACCGGCGTAGTAAGGACTATCGCTAGACTAGGACAGTATCAACGCAGCCAATATGCTCAATTTTAATGACAAGGGACGAATCTCACACTCACAATCCGGCAATTATGAATAATATCAAGCTAGGACCCTACTCTCGAGCACGGGAGCATGTATGACCATATAATAAACGACAAGTCCGCAAGGAATCATGGGCACAAAAGCACTAACCGACCCACTGTAGAGTGGGGCAATACCGGGCAGACTGGATCTGCTTAAACGCCTCGAATCTGCTGCGAACGGTGCTGAACGAACATCGTGAGGTGGGTGAGCCCACTCTGTGCGTAGATATGACACTGACTCAAACTGGAGCGGCGGTTGACAGAGCTGCGATCCACGATGTAGAGGTCCACACGCGGTGGAGAAGGAGCCCGCGGGATGTCGTCGGACCTGTGGCCGCGGGAAGGAGCTCGCGGGGGTTGGCGTGGAGGCCCTGGGCAGGCGCGTGAAGTGGGCTGACGAGGAGGGCACCGCGTGAAGGCCGTTCGGGCCTGGGTGCTGCGGGACGGAGGTGTGCGGGGAGGTCCACCTCGAGCCTGTGGCGGCGGGGCCGGTGGTAGGAGAGCACCAGCGGGAAGGCCCGTCTCGGGCTCGCGTGTTGCAGGGAAGGGGCACGCGGGGAGGGTTCTCCCTGAGTCGGCGTGCGGCAGGAAGGGAAGCCGCGGGGCGGCCGGTCGGGACCGACTGCAGCGGGGCTGGGGTGCTCGCGGGAGGCCGCCCTGGGCGGGGTTGCCGCGGACCGGATCCGGTGGAGCTGTTGCAGGCGGGAAAAAAAAAAAGGACCCGCCAGGCCTGCGCGGCGGCGGGAAGGAACTCGCGGAGGCTGCTCGTCTGGGGCCGGCGTACGACGGGGAGGGTTCGCCGGGGCCCGACCAGACAGCGGAAGGGCTCGTGACTGGCGGTTCCTTGCTGGGGAGAAACGAACGCCGTGCAGGGAGGGAGAGTGGAAGAAGAAGAAGAAGAAGAAGAAGAAGAAGAAGGAGACGAAGAAGGCAGGGGAGCACGAGGCTTCACGCCGCGTACGTACGCGCGTTGGCGGCTGCGAAGCACTGTTATTTTTCTATTCCATCATCATTACCTCGAAACGAGGTTTACAAGAATATAAATAGAAAAGTTAGCCCTAATGAAACCTTAATAACCTCAGTGACAAAATTGTCCCTCCCACTACAAAACACCCAAAATTCAAACAGAAAATGCAGAGTAAGTAAATGATGGATAACTGGGCCTCATAATGGGCCTTACAACAGTGTCTCATGCTCCTCAATACAATAAACACATGCCAACACTAGGGAGGCCCATCGTCGAGCCACAAAGAAGCTGGGTAGGCTGCAGTCGTCCTCCTCCGCCGATACACGAGAGTCGGGTCAAACCGGGTCCATGCGCGGGTGTCCTCACCAATTCTCCCCGGCTGGGAAGAACTCGACCCTGTCGAGTATGGGTCTCGCCCACTCTGATATCGCTCTAGAAGGTCCGGGTCGATCTGCTGCAGCTCCTCGCGTGTGATCCACGTGTCGTCTGTAGACGGCCGTCCTCTCCAGTGGACCAGATAGCGCTGATAGGCCCCATCCCTAGAAGTAACAACCTGCTCGTCCAGTATATGATCAATCTGCTCTCTCCGTGCTGGTAAGGAGGCTGGAAGTGGACACTTTGGGGTGGGGTCACTCGCAAGGGGGGTAGAAGGCTCGAACGGATCACTGGGTATCACTGCCGGGTCCCGATAGGCCACCAAATCTGAGATATTGAATGTGTTGCTGATGCCATAGTCGGATGGTAGATCCACCACATACGCGTTCGGTCCAATCCGTTTTATCACTCTGAAGGGGCCGGCTCCCCGAGCTTGCAGCTTCTTGACGGTCCCAGAAGGAAACCGCTCAGGTCGAACCCTGATCATCACGTAATCTCCCTCATGAAACTCCTGGGGTCGTCGATGTGCATCTGCCAGTCGCTTGTAACGCTCATTGCTGATTTCAATGTGACGACGGATATCCTCATGCAGACTCCTAATATGATCAGCCAGGGACTGTGCAAACTCGGATGTACGGGACTGGATGGGTAAAGGAACAAGGTCAACGGGTCCCCTAGGCCTATAACCTGTAACAATCTCAAATGGACACATGCCTGTAGACCTATTGACCGAACTATTATATGTAAACTCAGCCTGCCAAAGCATCTGATCCCACCCTCGCGTACGCTCACCCACAAGACACCGCAGCAGGTCACCCAGACTCCGATTGACGACCTCGGTCTGTCCATCGGTCTGAGGGTGATAGGCGGTGGAGAATTTCAGCTTGGTGCCCATCAAGTGCCAAAGGGTCTTCCAAAAATAGCTGACAAATCGAACATCCCGATCCGAGACGATGGTCTTGGGCAGCCCATGCAGACGAACCACACTCTCATGGAATAACTGGGCCACTCGAGACGCATCAGATGTCTTCGAACAGGGGATAAAGTGTGCCATTTTGGAAAACCGATCGACGACGACCATGATAGAGTCGTGCTTACGAATCGTTCGTGGCAGGCCCAAGACAAAATCCATACTAATGTCCTGCCACGGACAATCCGGCACGGGAAGAGGAGTGTAAAGACCAGTATTCTGCTTCTTCTGCTTTGCCGTAGCGCATATGCGGCACTGAGCAACAATGCGAGCAACGTCGCGCTTCAGGCTCGGCCAGAAGAATCTGTACTCAACAAGCTCAATGGTCTTATTCCGGCCAAAGTGACCGGCTAGACCCCCAGCATGAACCTCCCACATCAAGAAATCGCGGACCGAGGTCCGGGGAATGCACAACCTGGATCCACGAAACAGATAGCCCTCCTGGAGGACGTACTCACTGTGCTCTCTAGAGGGCCCGGACTGCAGGGCCAAGTGGATCAGACCAAAGTCGGGACAAGTAGGGTACTCGTCCCGCAACCTCTCAAATCCCGTGACTTCCACACTGACAACTGATAGAAGGGAAGATCGTCTGCTCAGTGCGTCAGCCACGCGGTTTTCCACACCCGCCTTGTGAGTCAGGACGAATGTATAAGCTTGAAGAAACTCAACCCATCGACTGTGTCTCGGGTTTAGCTTCTTCTGGGCATGGAGAAACCGTAGCGCCTCATGGTCAGAGTATAATACGAACTCCTGCGGTAGCAGATAGTGTCTCCAATACCTCAAAGCCTGCACTACCGCATAGAACTCCTTGTCATAGGTGGAGTACTTCAGCTTAGCATCATTCAATTTCTCGCTGAAGTATGCTATGGGATGGCCCTCCTGGCTCAAAACCCCACCTATGCCGACACCAGAAGCGTCGCAAGAGACCTCAAACACCCTCGAAAAATCAGGCAAGCGAAGGACAGGTGCTTGGGTCATGCGCTCCTTGATGTCACGAAAGGCTGAAGCAGCAGCCTTCATCCACAGAAAGGCTCCCTTCCGAATGCAATCAGTGATCGGAGCCGTAATGGAGCTGAATCCGCGAATAAATCGACGTTAGAACGTCGCTAAGCCGTGAAAACTCCGCACATCATGGATAGACTGCGGCTCAGGCCATTCTACCACCGCTCTGATCTTTTCGGGATCAGCGGAGACGCCCTCAGATGACACGATGAACCCTAAGAAGATCACTCGATCTGTCATAAATGCGCACTTCTTAAGGTTCCCATACAAGCTCTCTCGACGAAGAGTAATGCACACCTGCCGAAGGTGCTCCAAGTGGTCCTCCCTAGAACGGCTATAGATAAGTATATCATCGAAGTATACGACCAAAAATGTGCCAATGAACGGTCGTAATACCTGAGTCATGAGCCGCATGAAGGTACTAGGGGCGTTGGACAGGCCGAAGGGCATGACCAACCACTCATAAAGTCCATCCTTCGTCTTGAAAGCTGTCTTCCACTCATCCCCAGGTCTAATCCGAACCTGGTGATAGCCACTCTTCAGATCGATCTTGGAAAATACATTGGCTCCCGCCATCATATCAAGCATGTCATCGAGGCGGGGAATGGGAAAACGATACCTCACCGTGATGTGGTTGATCGCGCGACTATCCACGCACATTCTCCAAGTGCCATCTTTCTTTGGAGCAAGAAGTGCGGGAACGGCGCAGGGGCTCATGCTCTCGCGAATGGAGCCCCTCGCCAGGAGTTCCTCAACCTGCCTCTGGAGCTCAGAATGCTCCTTAGGATTCATGCGATAGTGCGGCAGGTTGGGTAGGGTGGCTCCCGGAATCAGGTCGATGGCGTGCTGGATGTCACGCATAGGTGGAAGACCTTCCGGAAGATCCTCAGGAAAGATATCCTGAAACTCCTGGAGAAGAGAGGTGACCTCGGGAGGGTGCTCACTCGGGGTCTCTACAGTAACCTCTCTAACCGCTAAAAGAAACACAGGATCACTCTCAATCAAATCATGCTCAAGCTCCCTGGCAGAGATAAGCTGTAAAGCTACAGTAGGAGGTGTGCCAAGGAGGGAAGGCTCCCGAGTGCCTGTAATGCCCGATCTGGTCGGACGGGAACTGGAACATGTGCTCGCTAGAGCCGTGCTGAGAGTAGTAGCTGAGGTAACAGGTGTGGTGCCAGAAGGGGTAGCACCACCTGATGGAGGTGAAGGAGTACTCGGGGATGCAGAAGAACTCCCCTGAGAAGTACCCTGCTGAGAGGATGCCCTAGGTAGGGAGGGATGTAAAGTGATGAGCAGGTCGCCGTACTGGAATATGCAAGTGTTGGACCGGCCCTCAAGGGTCGCGTCCATATTATACAACCACGGCCTGCCAAGAATAAGACTCCCGACCTCCATAGGAAGAATGTCACACCAGATCTCGTCCTCGTATGGTGGGAAGTGAATGGGAACAAGGCACCTCGTCTGGATGGGAATAGAAGTAGAATCCACCCAAGAAACTCGGTAAGGACGAGGGTGACCAACAGTAGTCAACCCAAGGCGTGCGACGGCATTAGTGGAGATTGCGTTGATGCAACTACCACTATCAATGATCACTTTGCACACCTTGCCATCAACATGGTAGTAGGTGTGAAAGATAGTAGTGCGGCGCCAATCATCACACACCTTCGGCTGGGTCAAGATGCATCTAACCACACCGATCCTCTCCTCACTAAGACGCTCCTCAGTATCACCATCCCACAGGAACTGAGCCTGGATGCAACCCACGATCTCACCCTCTGAGTGAAAATCATCCGCCATCTCATCTCCAGCCTCATAGCTCACAGGCTGCAATGCGGGCTGGTACTCCTCTGGGTCCACCTCTCCCATGACCATGGCCCTAGTCGGACACTGGGACTTGAAATGCCCAAATCCCTGACAATTGTAACACCGAATACGGGATCCGCCCTCCTGGGAGGACTCTCCTCTACTCGGGGCCTTCCCCTTATCCTCCCGCCTAGGTGGCGGGGTTCCCACAGGGGGACGGACAGGGGGGGCCGGTAAGGCGGGCACCGGGTCTCTCTTGGGGAAACGTGGGCGAGAGGGGGGGTCCTGACGACTAGGGTCAGCAGGCCTGAAGGCGGGAGCTCTCTGAGGCAACCCCGGGGTGGCGCGCTGATCAATGGGACGCTGGTAGGGCGGCCGAGTATGCGGGGGTGAATCCGCCTCAAGCTCAAACTGCTCCATCTCTCTCGCGACCTGATAGGCGTGCTCGATGGTCGTCACATGCTGACGGAACAGTTCCTGCTGATACACACGACGTAGACCCTTCCGAAAGCGGGAAAGAGTCAACGCGCTCTCCTCTCGAGCCCCACATCTCATCAGGTACTCATCAAACTCGGCAATGTACTCAGAAACAGTGCGAGTACCCTGTGAGATGCTCTGCCACCTATCAATGAGGCGGTGGCGGTAAGTCGGGGGAAGGTATTTCTCTCTCAGCTTCACCTTCATGTCTTCCCAAGACTCAATGGGATCATGCCGACGCTGCTCAAGAAGGTCCTCGACGTTCGACCAATAGGTCTGAGCCTGGCCTGTCAGCTTCATCATGGCGAACCGAGCTCGCCGAGCGTCAGTCATGCCCATCCAATCGAAGTAGCGGTTCATGCTGGCCTCCCAGTCAAGATAAACCTTCGGGTCCAAGGACCCGTCAAAAGTGGGAGCATCCGCACGAGCGGCCCGACGGTCATCCAGGTCCCTCGGGACGTGATGGGGCCTCCGCTCTTCCTCAAAATCATCCCGATCGTCCAGATCATCCCGATCTCTCGGACGTCAATGGCGTCTAGGCGCCTCACCAAACTCAGGCTGAACCCCTTCGGGCGTACCGATCATACCGATCACCTCGATCATATCGTTCAGCTCGGTCAGCTCGATCGCGACGGTCGTGTCGATCCTCTCGATCGTGTCGATCGAATCGCACGTCCTGACCGCATCGCTCTAACCGATCATCACGGTCACGAAGATCCCAGTGATCATAACGATCAATCCCATCCACCTGACGCCTCGCGCGTCTCTGATCGGCGCCCTCAAACCTCTCACGCTGCCTATGATGCCTCAAGTGTCTACGCGCAGCAACCTGGTCTATCAACTCATCACGCGGATCATAATCAATCCCGTCATCGGCAAGACGCCGATCGTCAATAGGATCAGCCCTCGGAAGGGCCTCATCATGAGGAACATGGACGGCCGGAACAGGATGTCCCGGGTGACGGGGAACTGGGGCATGGGCAAGAACCCCTGGAGCACCCATGTGACCTGCTAGGTCCTGAATCGTACGCTCTGAATCATCAACTCGGTTCTCACCAGAGCGGTTCGAACCTCCCCCATTCGCCTGGCACTGGTCCCACAAATCCATGCGCTGCACGAGCCGACTAACTGTCGCGGCTAGATCGGAAACATCCGGGGACCCCGCCTGCGAACCTGACGCAAGTGCAGACATGTGGAAAATCGCACTACTACGGGTGGGCATGCAAGGCAGGCAGAGTGACCACGTGCATCAACTGACACCTAAACGACTAATATGCATGATATGGATCAACTAAACACAGGGAGACACTAACTAGATGGAGACACGCTAAAACTAACAAGACGAACAAAATAAATGGATAAAAATGCAACAAAGACGCCCTAGCCACAACCTACGGCTCTGATACCAAAACTGACGCGGAACGACTACCGAAACGGGTCCGTACTAGAGTCACGATCCGAAACCAGCAAATATAGCGTACAGGTACTGCAAATACTCATCAAGAGTCCATGTTTTCATGAAGATAATCACGCAACGCAAGTCACACGCAACTCGAGTATCGTCCGCTCACAGTGATAAAATAACAGGACCGGCGTAGTAAGGACTATCGCTAGGCTAGGACAGTATCAACGCAGCCAATATGCTCAATTTTAATGACAAGGGACGGATCTCACACTCACAATCCGGCAATTATGAATAATATCAAGCTAGGACCCTACTCTCGAGCACGGGAGCATGTATGACCATATAATAAACGACAAGTCCGCAAGGAATCATGGGCACAAAAGCACTAACCGACCCACTGTAGAGTGGGGCAATACCGGGCAGACTGGATCTGCTTAAACGCCTCGAATCTGCTGCGAACGGTGCTGAACGAACATCGTGAGGTGGGTGAGCCCACTCTGTGCGTAGATATGACACTGACTCAAACTGGAGCGGCGGTTGACAGAGCTGCGATCCACGATGTAGAGGTCCACACGCGGTGGAGAAGGAGCCCGCGGGATGTCGTCGGACCTGTGGCCGCGGGAAGGAGCTCGCGGGGGTTGGCGTGGAGGCCCTGGGCAGGCGCGTGAAGTGGGCTGACGAGGAGGGCACCGCGTGAAGGCCGTTCGGGCCTGGGTGCTGCGGGACGGAGGTGTGCGGGGAGGTCCACCTCGAGCCTGTGGCGGCGGGGCCGGTGGTAGGAGAGCACCAGCGGGAAGGCCCGTCTCGGGCTCGCGTGTTGCAGGGAAGGGGCACGCGGGGAGGGTTCTCCCTGAGTCGGCGTGCGGCAGGAAGGGAAGCCGCGGGGCGGCCGGTCGGGACCGACTGCAGCGGGGCTGGGGTGCTCGCGGGAGGCCGCCCTGGGCGGGGTTGCCGCGGACCGGATCCGGTGGAGCTGTTGCAGGCGGGAAAAAAAAAAAGGACCCGCCAGGCCTGCGCGGCGGCGGGAAGGAACTCGCGGAGGCTGCTCGTCTGGGGCCGGCGTACGACGGGGAGGGTTCGCCGGGGCCCGACCAGACAGCGGAAGGGCTCGTGACTGGCGGTTCCTTGCTGGGGAGAAACGAACGCCGTGCAGGGAGGGAGAGTGGAAGAAGAAGAAGAAGAAGAAGAAGAAGAAGGAGACGAAGAAGGCAGGGGAGCACGAGGCTTCACGCCGCGTACGTACGCGCGTTGGCGGCTGCGAAGCACTGTTATTTTTCTATTCCATCATCATTACCTCGAAACGAGGTTTACAAGAATATAAATAGAAAAGTTAGCCCTAATGAAACCTTAATAACCTCAGTGACAAAATTGTCCCTCCCACTACAAAACACCCAAAATTCAAACAGAAAATGCAGAGTAAGTAAATGATGGATAACTGGGCCTCATAATGGGCCTTACAACAGTGTCTCATGCTCCTCAATACAATAAACACATGCCAACACTAGGGAGGCCCATCGTCGAGCCACAAAGAAGCTGGGTAGGCTGCAGTCGTCCTCCTCCGCCGATACACGCGAGTCGGGTCAAACCGGGTCCATGCGCGGGTGTCCTCACCAACTTGTCTGGTGAAGTCGGTCATAATATTCGAGTTTGTTAACAAATACTGTATGTTGCTCAAGTTGAAGCCTTTGTTGCAAAGTTGCAATTAGCAGATCAAGCGAAAAAAGCAGAAGTGTGGCAAGTTCATCTGATGCTACTGAAGTGGGATCACGTCATCCTCTTTAGAACATCTCAAGTGGCAATTTACATCATGTAAAAATCCTAAAAATCACTAGCAAGATTTATCAAGTAAAAATTCTAGAAATAACTAGCAAGAAGCAGTGTAAAATGAATATGTGATTTTTTGAAAAAAAAAATTGCAATATAATCACACTTTTTCATCCTGAAGTATTTTTATACCATATTTTAAAATTATATTTTATATGTTAAAAAAACATCTTCCACAATTTTTTCATGAAGTTTTCATATTTTTTACCGATTTGAGATTTTTTTTCCTTGGGCCGATTTTTTCCCTATCTCGACTTGGTGACATTGGCAAGGGCAATGAGTGTTTAAAAAGAAAGATTACCAATTTATTTGTGATGAATAACATTTGGAATCAATTTATTTGTGGTGAATATGGAAGTGGATTTATCATTCCTAGTTATGGCATCCTTTGGGGTAAATTGAGTCCAAATGCATGAAAGGAAGTTGAAGAATACGTTGCTCATGTGGAAAAAAACAATCATGGATAAAAACTAAATGCACAAAGTCAGATTATTGGACAAACTTGAAGAAGCGGTCCCGGGTTAATGTTACTACACATTCTCCATTAGGAGATATATGTTTGAAGTCCATTGAATGCCCAGAGAGAGATTAATTGGTGAATAATGTCCTCTCAGAAGTTATTAATGGCATTGTTCCCAGCATGTGATCCAACTTGTAATAGATAATGTATCTAATTATGAACCAACATGTGATATGCTTATTGGAAAGAATCCACACTTGTTTAAAGTTTGTTGTGCAGCACATGTGATTAATTTGTTAATTAAAGATTTTTACAAGTCAATCCCTTGGGTGAAAGACGTCTTTAATAATGGGGAAAAAATGTCAATTTCATGTATAAGCATGGAGTTATCTTACAATTGATGAGGAAATACACAACGATAAAAGAATTGAAAGGCCATGTAAGACGATTTGCCTCTAATTTCTTGATGATTCAGTCTAATATTGATGCGAAAAAATAATTTGAAGAATTTTAGTTGGCTCTTTTGATTTAAGAGGCGGTTACACCAAGACTCTAGCATGGGCAGAAGTTACCAATATAATTCAGAGAGAATCCTTTTGGACTAAAGTTACAGAGTTAGCTGATGTTCCTGAGCCAATAATTTTGGTCCTCCATCTACTTAATAAGGGGAAGGATCAACTTAAGGACTTTTACAGGATGCAGTGCATAGAGCAAAAAAGACAATGAGATAAGTGCATAGAACAAAAAAGACATTCAGATGACGCTATGCAAAAAATGAGTCCATATTTTCTAAAATGTTAAACTTGTTTAACTATAAATGTCAGCGGAACATACATAATACCATTCATGCAACTGCAACAATCCTCAATCTTGCTTATATGATTAAACTATCCTTACTAGAAAATGATGAAATAAAGGTTGAAATTGACTATCTTTTATCTAAGATGGTCATGGAGATTGAGAGGACTGATTTCATGAAACCAACAATAGCACATTGCAACAAGCCTCAAAAGTAATTCACTTGTATAGGCATGACATTAATGGAGACAAATCATCCTTGTAAGCAAAGTGATCGCAAGCTTTAGTATCACATTTCTCATATTATACCTATGTCTAGAACTTTGTAGGTATTTAGTAGAATTATGTGGAAAGTGATTATCACTTTTCTATTATTTAAAAGACAGCAATTTGAATTTTGAGCCAACCGTAGTTCATCACCATATGAGTACAACCGAGTACTCGGGAAGCAACTCAAATAAAAAAAAGAGAAATAAGCTGGCCCCAAAAATGTTGAATGAATTCATTGCTAATGTTAAAGTTCAAGGATTATGAAGAAGACGACTTAAAACCAACTAACCTTGATAAAATTAATATTGTTTTTAATGATGATATTATTGAAGATCATGAGAATGATTTTGAGGATGGCACATAAGTTGATACCCAGGACATATCCTAGATGGACGACACATCTAGACGTGGTTTTGATGAGCATTCTTTTCTAGATAATCTGAATTAGTCTTGCTCCTTGGAAGCATATCTTCCTCTCCATTAATGATGGTTTTGAGATGTAACAAACCTATGACTACTCTTTTCATTCATGATGAACTTCTTTGGAAGTAGTGCTATATTATGGACATGAAATCTTTGTTTGACTTCATGTTGCTATATTGGAGTAATAATCTGTATTTTAGATCAAATGCAGATTTTTATTGTATGATTTTTTTTATTGCACCATTTATTAACACTTCATGTTAGAAGCATATTGTCATTGGTGTTAAAGGAGGAAATGTCATTTTCTATTTCCCTAATCATACAAGTGAATTATTTACAACTATGCTAATCAGCATATTTTATGACTGTGCTAATATGCTATATATATATATATATATATATATACACCAATATTTTTGTATCAACTTTTCAAATATAAACATATAATATACTCTATAGAACCCAATCCATTTTTTTATAAAAGACAACCTTTTGATTTTGACTGAATCTTTTATGGCATATGAAAAAAATGAAATCAAGTTATACACATTCATATCTCATACCATGTTTTTGTCATATCATATTTTGCTCTCTAGCCAACCTCTAACCCAGAATAAAATTCAAAAAATATGAATAAATATATCAAATAATTCTAAAAATGTGAAATATATCTAATGAGCATGAATCACACAATTTTAAACATAAACAATGAAAATTGAAGATGGAAAAATCTTGACATTTGTTTTTTTGGCTCTCATTATATGTCTCTCCATCCATGGCTTGCCATCTCTTCCGAGATGTCCGAGATCTATCAAGCATCTCTGTCTCTCCAAGGACAAACCTTGACCAAGATCAAGAATAAGAGGAAAGAGTAACATAAAGGAGTAAGACAAAGGAGAGGGGAAGGAGGAGATGAGAATGCTAATAGGGGAAGGGACAAGGATGACAACTGATTAGGAGTTTTCCAACACATTTAGATTGCATTGAGATTCAAGAAAGCAATCCTTGTACATGTGGAAATATATTTTTGCATTCTTCTAGTTATTATTGTGTCTACATACATAAAATTTAAAGGCTTTCTTTGAAAAGTATAAGATGATCATGACTTGGCCGTCATTCTCTATCTCTCTGAGATCTCTTCCCTTTGGCCTTTCGAGACGAAGATCCAATATAGCATGCCTTGTTGTTGGGCCTTTTTTTAATAAATAAGGGGGGGAGGAGAAGCCCCCCCACCGGTTCCCAAACTGGTGGGGGTCCAACCTATGGGGGTGCCCACCGGTTGCCCCCCCCCCTCTCTCTAATCCCTCTCTCACTCTCTCTCTCACTTGGGTTACCGGTGGGTACCCTCCACCTCAAAAACCTCCGGTGAGTACCCCCCACCTCAAAAAAACCTCCGGTGCCCCCCCCCCCACCTCAAAAAAACCTCCGGTGGTAACCCCCACCAATTTGTAAGGGGAGAAGAAGGACATGCCCATTTTGGCCCAAGGTTTGTAAGGGGAAACTCTGCCCATTTGAAGACCAAACCTAATAAGAAATTACGAAAATACCCCTATAACTTAAATATGTCTAAAATGATCCTAAAATACATCTTAAGGGTTTTCAAGTTTCCCTAAAATGTTAAAAAACTTAAAATGACCATAATGACCCTAATGCAACATAATTACAAAAATACCCAAAAAATAGACTGTAAGTCTAGAAATCCAATTCCGAGTAAAATTACCAAATACCCTTACAACCCAAATATACGTAAAATAACTCTAAGATGCCTCCTAAAGTTTTGAAGCCTTCCTAAGTCATTAAAATTCACCTCACACATTAAAGTGACCATAATGCCCCTATATCCTCTAACTTGGAATAATTACAAAAATACCCTTATGGGTCTAAAATACTTGAAATCAATCCAGATAACTCAGAGTCAATCCAAAACCTTTTAAAAAGTTTCCCAATCAATTATAAACCCATCCTAAACTTAGGTGAGGCCAAAAGCTTAACCTAAAACATATCTTCATATGCATGTGTTGCATGTAAGAAGGGCATCAACGGACGGTTAATAAACGGTTGTCGAGCGATTGCTTGACGTAATTAACACTGATCGAGGTCAGTGGAGAGAAGTCATATACTCGGATCTTCGTCTGATCCAAAGTCCCGGACTCCCTGAGGACTAATACCAAGCTCTCATAGTCCAATAAATAAAATAAATAAAACCGACCTATATTTCTCCAAATAAAACAAAATAAAACAAAAATGATAGGATTTAATAATATAAAAAAAAACGATAAGAGAGATAGCTAGGTCAAGTTCCAAACACTTGTGTATGTGTACATCAAAATATATGATATATGGTATATGATATGATATGACATGTATCATTCATGTCCCAAGATTTTGTCCCTATCCTTGGAGATTTTACCGAGATCTATCTAAGATCACTTCTCTCCAACCCCCCAAGACGAAACTATTATCTAAGATAACAAACCTCGTCTCCAACATAATGTACACATTGATTCCATTACTTTGGGGAGGAAAAGTCAACGAACACAACTACAATGAGTGGTAACCAGTGTTCAAGACCAAAAAAATCCTTAAATCCTACATAATGACCTTCTAGACCATGGGCTTTCGATGGTTGTTGCAGTTGTTGCTTGCTTCCACAAACCATTGAAGATGTGAATAAATAGTTGGATAAATTTCTTCAGTGATCCAGCCATGTCCTCCTTCACAGGTTGTGAAAGGAACATTCATCAACAATCACAGCTATGTTATCAAAGGTGATCACCTCGCTCGTTTGGATGATGAAATAGGTTGAGGTGAGCCAAAATGCCTCGCCTTGCCTCATGTTTGCCTTACTCACCTAGGCGCTTGCCTATGATGCCTATGTCATATGTTCATTTCTTTCTTAATTATGTGCTATTGCTTTTTCTTATTCTTAATTATTTCTAATACCTCTTTTAACAATGTCCAGTACCCTTTTTCTCTTACATGTTGTCATATTTTTTTCTATTTTTGATGATTCATAAGACCATCCACTACTTAATAGATGGTCTTAGGACATTACATGTTGGACAAGATTGCTTCTTAGACTCTTACATATGATTACCTTGGATTTTTTCAATTTTTCTTGCATTGTCATTTTCTTCCTTCATATTGATTTATGAGAGAACACATCATCCTCAAACGCCTAGGTGACTGCCTAGGCATTTGAGGCTGAGGTGAACCCCAAGGCACCTCAGTCACCTCTCGCTTATGACTACATAGATATGCAATACAACAAGTCATGGTATCGAACTCTCCTCAGGCTTCTTTTCATCTCACTGGCAATAATAGACCCTCTTTTTGACTTGTTTTAGGTGTGCCACGGAAGAAGAGTACAATAGAGTGAGAGCAACCTTGAAAGTAGAAGTTTGAGAGGAAAAAACAAGTGAGAGGGATGCAATCAAGATTGGCAAGACTAAGAGTGAGAGAGTGACAGGGGAGCAATTTGTGGTTTTGAGGGAGCCAAATGGCAACTATTCATAGCCCTCAAGGGCTTCCCTAGCATGCTAACAATTTGACATGTGTTATCAAAGGTGATCATCTTTCTCACCTAGGCAATGCGGCATGGCAAGGCAAGGCAAGGCAAGCCAAAATGCCTCGCCTAATCTCATGTTTGCCTCACTCACCTATGCACACTTGCATATGTTATTTACATCAAATGCTGGTAATGGTATTTAGGCGGTACAAGTACTACTTTTACTTAATATCAATTATTCCAAAGTGGTTAATGACTCTCAACCATGTCTACTGTCCCGTTTCTCTCACATGCTGCCACATTTGTCTTATTCTTGACGATTCCTAAGACCTACATTGTATATGAGAGCATTACAGAAATTGGCCTTTACATATTGGACACCATGAATCCTTTCCATACCCTTACATATCACTGATCACTATCTTGGATGTTTTCTTTAGTTTCCTCCTCCAATGTTGATCTACGGGAGAAAACACACCACCTCAAATACCTAGATGCTCAATGAGGCATTTGAGGATAAGGTGAGCCCTTGGTTGCCTCACTCACCTTTCGTTTTTTAACCACAATGTTTGACAACGACTAATAATGGCTAAAACATGTGTCCAGTGGCTATAAAAACTAGCAGTTGGAACCTGGATTAATTGATCTTATTATATGATCCTAGCAGTTGGAACCTGGATTAATTGATCTTATTATATGATTCTAGCAGTTGGAACCTGGATTAATTGATCTTATTATATGATCCTAGGTCAGTCCTACTAGTCTTGACTCAGCCAATCCCATCAAGGGATCAAGACGTTGCAGGTGTGGATCAAATCAATCGGACGAAAAACTAAATCAGATCAGTCCAGATTAATCTAATACAATCCTTAAAATCTTGCTTCCCTCCAAAATGGATTGCTCGAAACAATCTCACAGTTAACCAGTATCTCTCATTCTATACGAGTACAAGCACAAGCTCTAGAATCTCTTATATGCTATCTGCTAAGCTTTCTCATGGCCGGGCAGCCTTTGCTATCATTCTCAAACATTCAACATGTTGACATAGTTCAATAGAATTTTAACCTATAAGCACACTCTCTTAAACTGACCAAGAGGATCACTATTTAGAACTTACATAAATGCAGTTATTTCAAACAACAGCTTCCAATAATGTTTAACTAGTAGTTCATCTCTTTAATTATTCATAGAATAAGAAAAGAATGCAGTTATCTCAAACAAAAGCTTCCAGTAATGTTTGATGTGAATTAAGTTGCAAATATGGACTCACAGTCCAGAATGCATTGTCTATCAGCATGAGTGCCAGACCTAGTATTTCCTGGTTAAGCGTAGCATTAAAGAAATAAGCCAATGACAAGAAGTTTCAAGATGGAACTTTAAATTAAAATAAAAAAGTACAAAGGTTCACTTCAACCTAAAAAACCTCCCAATTCATAGAGAAAGTAAACTATGAGGCTGGACGAAAATGAAGGCTGCTGGAAGTTTGAAACCGAGATTACACTTTTACCAATTTCGGAACCCAAATCAAAACTCACCTCAGCTCTTGTATCATCTTATCCTTCGCTAATTCCGCGGAGGAATCCGCAACATCCGGTGGGGGAGGAGGCAGCCAATCTTCTTCCTCATCTCCACTCCCTTTATCACCATCCAGAACCACCACTTCATCGTCCTCCTTCCCCTCCACCTAAACCGATCAAACATTAGCACAAAAGCAAATCGTACCGGAACAAGAACCCAAAACCTCGCACCGAGACTGCACAACTCACTCACCGCAGCATTCGAACACTTCTTCCGCTTCGGATCCGGCGAGAACGGGGTCAAATCCACGCCATCATCTGCTCACCAAACCACGAACCAAAACAAAGCGGAAAAAGAAAAAAAAACAAAAAACAAAATTCGCAACGATCACACACGACAACGGAAGGTGAGACGACGCTGATCCGCGGTACCAAGATGGGGAAGGGCAGCGCACCGTCGTCTAAGGCTATGAAATCCGCCGGCTGGACGCGGCTGTAGTCGAAGAGCGGCTCGAGCTCCTCCTGCGACGCCTCCTGCGGATTCCACGGGAAGGGTTCAGCCATGGGGCAGAACATCTCGGAAACCCTAAAACCCTAGAGAGATCACGCGCAAGGGGCAGGAGAAGGGAGGAGGAGGGCGCCACCATTTTCGAGATCGGGGTCCCGAGGACGCCGAGAGAGAGGGAGCTGTGGGAGTCTTCAGCAGCGGATTGGCGCGGGCTCTGGGACTCCTTCGCTTCCGTTTGAACGTTCGAACGAACCAAAAGGGCATTTAGAAGTAGATCATAAAGAAGGTGAAATTTGAGGAAGGGATGCAAATGGTAAGTTGATGACAAAAAGCAAATACCTATACATACGTATATATTATATTGATCCCTATAAACGAAATAAATTTAAAATAGGTGTCTATATTTTACATTTTAATATTAATTCTTAGATATTTTATTGTTTTAATTTTTAATCTCTATTGTTTACTTCTAACATTTTTTTAAACCTTGTAGCTAAATATGAGTTTAAATTTAACCAACTCTGAAAAAGTCACTTATATATCTATCTAAATTTCAAATTTTATTTGCAGCACCAGCAACTGGTGCTGCATTTGTTACCAGTGCAGCCAAAATTTTAAAAAATAATTTTTTTAGGCCTTCTCAAAAATACTTGATGTAACCGTCTAATCCAATCTCTGGTCGGATAATTTAAAAAGAAATTCTAAAAAATAAAAAATTATTATTATGCTTGCCTCATTCAGATCATTTTTTAACTATTCGTTGGGACTTAATGTTTTAATTTTAAAATAATTTCAAATATGTCTATTTATTTCAACATAGGCTTGAAGAACGTTCCATATATAAAATACTTATTTCGTTTAAATAGTTTTTAACTAGAAGGATTTATTACTAAATTATATTAAATCTATAGAGACTAATATCAAAATACATAAGATGCAAGAATTTTTTTAAATTCATTATGTTTGTAGGAACCGACATATGAAAAACTCAAAAAAATGATGCAGATGGTAACCGTTATAAGGGACAGGCTTTTCAAAGGAATATGAATAACGGATAAAGTAATGGATGGTTTAACCCAATACCACGGTGAACAAGGTTACAGACCTACCGTTGTTCCGCATTGAATCTGAACTCGTTTGCATCCCTAATTTGAAGGGCGAATGACACTATGTCTTCTGGATGTTGATAGTGAGACATTACACTTCTTGTTTTGATGTCGAACTTAAAATTTGTCGTGTGGTGTCCAAGTTTAAAAATATCCAACGTAAATTTGATTCTCTTAAGCCTTGTTTGATAACACCCAAGTCTAATATATGAATTCTAATTTTTATGTCTGATGTATGACCCTGTCCAGAAAAAGTGTTGAAAATAATTAAGAAGTTTACTAAACACGACGTTTGATAAACAGTTTGAACGTACATCTGAATATGGATTTGTCCTCTTCTAAAATTGATGAAAGAGGCAAATTTATATATATATTTTAAACATAATCTTATAATTTAATATATGGAGTAAAAAATCAACCAAATGAAGCATGCGTATGCCACTTTTCACTTTGTCTTCGAACACTCCCCATCACAGTAAAAAAAAACAAAAAAAAATGAAGGACCCAACATTATCTGCATCCTCGTATAATTAGATTTATATAGGACAACTAAAAAAAACATGAAAATCCAAAAATCTTAGCTCCATGAATAGTAAATATATAACATAAATATTATTAAATATACTTAACTAAGTATATTAGCTAAATATATTAGCATATTAGTTTAAGTAAATATAATATAGTTAAATATAGTTAACTTAACTATATTAGTATAAGTATGACATAGTTAACTTAGTATATATAAATATTAATTTTAAAGCAAATTACATCTTTAAAGAACTAAAATTTTAATAATATGTTTAAAATATATACTATCTTTAATAGTAATTTTATATACTAAAATTAATAGTTTATCACATTTTATGTATTCTTTAACTTACTTAAAGGAAGCTGCCGCTAATACTTGTTTTTATGCCACAGTTAGAATAGAAGCCATCGCTATTTAGCGACGGCCAAAGAAAAACTTAAATAATTAGTATAAGTATAGTTATACTAAGTAAATATATAACATAGATATTGTTAAAGATACTTAATTAAATATTTTAGCTAATTAACAAGTATAAATTTAACTAAAATATTTTTTAGTTAACTAAGAATAAAATATAATTGAATATAGTTAACTGTGCATTATACTATTTTAAAACTAATATTATTAAATATTTGCTTGACCAATATAACTAAGACATAATAGTTAAATGTATTTATCTAAGCATAACATAGTTAATTATATTTAACAAAGTATATTTAATATATTTAAATATAATTAATATATGAGTATTACTCTTTACAAATAGATTGATAAAGTTTCACACATTTCTTCAAGACCTTGGGGGCATAATAATACTAAGAACTTCTCTTTCATGTGCAAAAGAGACTGAGAGGATGAAGGTGCACGTGGCGGTAGCTTGAGCAATGCACCAGAGGGAGGGGGATGGACATCTGCATGTGAGGCAGTACAGTTCAGACTGTATCCGGATTAAATCGGATGATTGCAGTAATATTAATTTTTTTATTTTTTTAAGCTTGTCTCATCATGTCTGGCATATCTGTACAAACTGTCTTGATTTGGACAACAATAAAAAAACTCAAAATAAATTATTATTTTTTATGCCGCATCTCACACAATGCAACCACTTGTACACCACATACAGTACAGTAAATATTACTAACAGGGAAACAAGCTGAGAGAGGGAGCAAGAGTGCGACGTGGTTGAGGAGGAAATGAGAGAAGTCATGTTAAATTCTCATGTTGGTTTTTGAAGCAATGTCATCTAATGTGATTACTTGCTTGTTCTCTGATGAAAAGAAATTGCACCAATCCAAGAGATGAGAGCTTGAATGCGTGGATGGATCATACGGTCAGGCTTATTGAATCATTCCAACTGTTTTTTTTTTCTTTCTTTTTTTAACTTTTCTTCTTCGAGATCCCTGTGACTTCATAAGTGGTCTTTCCTTTCAAATGGAACGTGATGCTTATGGGCATTCCTATTTCATTAATTCCATCACTTTCTCAGTTGTGAAGGTGTGGTAAAAGACGGTGGAGAATCTAAGTCAACGTTTCTAGAGGGATGAGGAGAAGAAGTTAGTGGCCTTCTTAAAGACGGATGTGTGAGTTTTTTTAGAATATGTTTTAAATTTAAAAATAAGAAATTAAGATTATTTTTCAACCCACTAAGCAAAAAGGTATTTTGTAACTGATAAGTTTTATAGATCTCTAACTTTTTGGTAAACAGTTTTTTTGAAAAAAATTGGACTTTTCCACAAGAGTCCTAACCCGCTTGAAATGTATTCCACCTGGATGAAAATAAGAACATGAACCTCTGTGGAAAGAGACACTTGCTATAGAATTCAGCGCCACAGGGACGCCATGCAAGGCTTCAAGGGGCTTAGTCATATAAGTCTGGATTATTGAGGTCTAATCTCCAGTTAGGGAGTGGGTCTACAAGCATGCTGATCTTGATGTGGGATCTATTTTATATTTCATAATGATGATTTTCGTGATAACGCCTATTACTCTGGAGGCTAGTGCCATTGGTAGATATGTGAATTGGGCTAAATTTTTTGGGCCTTCAGACTTACCCAGTTGACGGTCGATTCTATTTTTTTTTCTAAGTTAGTGATCCGAATTTTGAAACATTATTTTCTATGCTTACCCCCACAAATGTTCCATATTACCGGAAGCAATCCTTTCTAAATGCCAGCGGCTCTTCTCTTTTGCTTTACCACTAATTTGCCCTCGTGCCTGCGTCACCCCCACGATGATGGCCTCCCGGTTGTACATACAAACATCATTAATGAATACGAGGGGGACGAGATCGTCTGGATCTGTACATCTGGACCGCCTAATGACGTGCACAATGCGCATATTACTTAGTTTTTTGTATCTGAGGGTGTTGAATGATCCTGACACACAGATGCACGATCTCGTTCTGAGTTCTGATACGAGGGTCCAATTTTGGCCAAAGTTCTGTAAGCGCGGCTCAGAATTTTTTCCTCATTTTCCTTTTTTAATTACAAGAATATACATAAATTATTAATGGATACAAAAATGTTTAAAATATGCAACAATGAACTGTAAATTTAGAATATTTAAGAGGGGAACCCGTCATAAAGTTCATATCTGAATGGGATAGAAATCATATTATTTCTAACATATTATCTAAAATATCGTTAATTGTTTTAAAAATAAATTATTCTAGTCTAAATCTATATAATATGAGTTTTATATCCTTAATCGCATAACATTTAAATGAAACCTTTGTTATTCTTTAATTACTTAAAAATAGTAATACATAAAATATCAAGAAAAGAGGCTCCTAATTTCTTATCCCTAATTTTTTATAGTTAATAAAAGAATAAAATGTGAAAATAATAAGCGTTAGCATTAACTTTGAATTTTATTTTAAGAATGCATAAAATAAGTGTAATGTTAGTAGAAATCATTCCTAAATTAATTTTCTTTATTATTTGCAATAGTGAAAGTTTTATAATTAGAAAAATTCAGAGCAATATATTTGTAAAATGATTGAGAGTGCTTTGATTAATACATAAGAAGGAAAGTGAATTTTGTCCCCATATGAATATAGACTTCAAGAAGCGTGCCCTTTTCAGATAGTTTAATCTTCAAATTGGATATTTTAAGAATTTTTTGTATGCTTCTCTGTAATTTTCCAATCCTTTTTTGGCAACTTGACGTTACCTAGTTGCCGTGAAAGTTTGAAAAATGAACCAACCAGATTTACACACATCATAACATCAACTTGGCGTGGTGGTGAGAGGTTCAGGTAAGGTGTGTACAGTTAGGTTTGGTTCGGTTTTAGAGGATGTTTTTTTAAATCGAACCAAATAGAATTGTCCCTTGAAACCGAACCGAATCGAAAGGTTTATGTTCGTTTGGGTTCAAATCGAAATTCTATATTTCATATATATATATATATATATATATATATATATATATATATATATATATATATATATATATATATATATAATATTATACTAACAATTTTAAATATATATATTTATACATAAATATGTATATGATATTAAAATATTAATATATATATATAATGTTAATATAAAATATCTATTTATTTAAAAATCGATTATTCGGTTTATTCAATTTGGTTCGATTTCACAATTTTGTGAAACCGAATCAAACCAAACATGATCCTAAATCGAATCGAACCGAATCGAATCACTTGATTCGATTCGATTTTAAGTTTGAACGGAATTATGCAGAGCCCTAAGTTCAAGTAGAATACCGACTCACTCATGGCTAATGTCACTAGGCCATGCAATAGACAGCAAAGAAATGCCATTCAACTTACTCAGCTCGAAATAGGGAAAGTCCATAGACCATATAATGTACGTAGCAGAAGACACACACGGTAGGTAAACACCAGACAAGCCCTCTGGCTGCTTAATTATTTTCTTTTAGTATCCCAACAGTAAGTTATAAACGCATAAAAAGGTCGATCCTCGTCACCCTTATTGCATATATTACACACAGATACGTGCCTAACCGAGGCATGCAGAGTACCCAACCCAACAAAGCTACATATGGGCTACTTCTAGTTGTAGCAGAGCAGCAGCAGTAGTGGTAACAGTACATTATAGTACACGTACTAGATTAACATATATATATATATGTATGCTGCATGCGCGCATGGAAGTGGTTAACTTGACTGGAGACGACATTTTAAGGGAGCGACCTTCGTGCCATCGGCAAGCCAGCCTCCGGCACCGGCGACCATAGGCGTCTCAGTGCCAGATCCAACGTAACTCTCTAAGAAGTTCTCCCACAGTGTCTCCGGCTGCACCCCTACGACATCCTTGAAGTCGCTTTCCTGGTAGCCGCGAGTGGTGACCAGGCGGTTGAGCTCCGGCACAATGCTCGCATCGTCATTGCATTGACGGACCACGTACTGGAGGAACAGCGCCGTGGGGCAGTAACCCGAGTACCAGAAGAGGTTGGCGGTGTTCGCCGGCAGCGTCCACGCGTTGCAGGAGGGGCTTGGGTAGGGGGACTTCAAGGTCACGTACTCCGCAACGCCCTCTATGATCCCAATCGTGGCCGGCTCCGCTTGTTGGTCCTTCGTCAGATTCCACTGCGTCTGCCAGACGTGCGTCGTCTCGTGGTACAGCGTAGAGGAGATCTCCAGGTCCAGTCTCTCTTCATCTTTATATCTCTGGAAGTGGTCGGCGTTCAGGTAGATCGCGTCCTTTAGGGTGGCGCCGGCGTCACGCTCCGTCAGCTGGTTCTCTTCGGAAGCAGCCGTGTCCAGAATGATGCTCACCTGGTTGAACGCGTTGGTGTCCTCCAAGCTGTTGATGCCCAAGGTCTCCCACACAAGCCCGGTGGCCTCCGGCATTATCTCCATTACTCGTGCCCTCCCGCCGTATTCGTCGACGAACAGCTTGCTGCCGGGTGTACCCGGCACGTGGTCGTAGAAGCGGTACCGGATCTGGCCGGGGGCGGGGGCGGCGGCGGCGTGGAGGAGGAGGAGTAGCAGGGGGAGGAGGAGGAGGGCGGCGGGAGAGCGGCCCATTGCTGCTGGTGGGGAAGTACGCTTCGCTTCCTTGCTGGCTGCCCCGCTGCTTGGGCCGAGGTACGCGCCCTTTTTATAGGCGAGTGGAGTGAGCATGGGGGTAGGAGATGCATGGGATTTATAATTAAGTGAAAGTCTTGTTGCACAGCAAATTTTGAAGTCATTTTGAAGTCGAACCGAGAAGTATTGCTCCAATTCACTACTAACTCAAAATAGTCAATACATACTGATGAATAAAAACCAGTTTGAATTACCTGGCAAGAAATATGTCTGACAATTAATAATGCTCTGCCTTATAATTAAAAACAATGGCAGATATGCCTCTTTTCATAATAAATGACTTATTTATTTTAGCAATACTTAAAAATTAAAAAATCAGAAATATCGGATCAGATTCTTACTGATCTTAGTTTTTTTAGTGACTGGGGGTAATCTAACTTGAGAGTCAATATGAAAATATTTGATTAATGTATATTTTTAAAAGATATCAAATATATAAACCAATTTAACTATATTTTTTAATCTGTATGAAAATACAATTGGATTAGACTATCCAATCAAGAATCCTAATAGATCAAGTGGGGGCATATGAAAAAGAGCTCCAAAAAATCTCCGAACAAGAGGTCATGTAGAATCACATTATTGTCATCTTTTTCCCCTTTTAACGCCGGTCAAACACCCCGCTTATCCTCATATGAGAAAAATGCTGGCCACACACTTGAAATCTCCTCCATTCTCTCTGCACGGGCTGTCCGTGAGATTGGTTCATCTTTCAACTTTCGCAATATTCAGCTCATCATAAAAGTTGCAAAGAGTAATGTTTGCTACAATCCAAGTTATTATGGTAAACTAATTGAGTTATTTTACAATAGAAGATGTCATTAATCTACATAAACACTAGGTAAGTTTTACTTTACTCATGAGTGACCTGACAAGTATCAAATGCGAGTATAAAGTTCTTGACAAATGTACATAGCCGTGACAAATGTTTTGTGGGCAAAGTATTCGTACGGTTATAAATATGTACGCAATACGTAAAGATGACAAATATTTTTTATGTGTGACAAATATTATTTATCATACTTACATAACATTTGTCACATCTGTAAAAGGTTTATCATACCAAAAAATCTGTACACAAATACATAAAGTTGACAGATATTTTTCAAACTATTTGTCATGCCTATTATTAGAATAATCCTACATCTGAAAAAAGACAAAAATAATAATACTTAATATAAATAGTGCCTAATCTACTCAGTGTCTTACGATTTTGGGTTGGATGGTTCAATAACTTCAATACCTACAAAGTATTTGTCATGTCTACAAAGTATCAATGTCATCTTGCATTACTCAACTTATTGCAAGTATTACTCAAATTGCAAAAATACCCTCCATCAAGTTTTCTTTTTAAAAAGCTGAAAAAGGTTTTTTTTTTTTTTGAACTTCGCTAAAAAAAAAAAAAGGTATGGAAGTGATCACGTGGAAGCGATGAAATTAGTAAAGTCGGCATGCATGTGAGCATCGGGTATACCAAGTAAAGTGGAAAGGGGCATGAGCGTGCATCGGATTCCATGTGACGGTAAAAAAACCACTAGGAAGGGTGCTGTTGACCAGATACGTAACCTCGAAATTAAATTTGATCAAATCAGATTTTTTAAGCTTTAGAGATAATTATAGATCAGCAGTCAAGGTTGTCAATTGCACAGGTATGGTTAAGCTTTCTTTTTTGCCATTAAAATGGCTGCCTTCATTACATATAAGAAACGGATATAACACATGTCAAAGGAAGTAGGAGTACAGCAAACTAGATCGTCTGAACCTAATTGTTTGGATCGCCCAACACCCTCAGATATATCAAAATAAGGGCACATGAGTTATTTATCTTTGAAATTATATGGCTGTGCAAACATAACTTGTTTTAACGTGTCCAGGGCATTGGATGATCCAGACGATCTTGTTTCGAGAACAAAGGGTACAAACATTGATACCTGGGTCTTACTGTACTTGGGCCTCTTAAGTAAAGATTAAATGATGTTATAGGTAGATTCAATGTGAGTACCTCCTTTTCTTCTTGTCAGGTTATTATTAAGAGAATCCTGTAGCTGTTAATTTAACATCCCTTCCTAAATCCCAATGTTTAGCTAAAGGAGTTAAACTTGCTGCACCAGCTGCTGTTTTTTTTAAAAAAAAAAAATAATTTTTGATTTTTTTTTAATGGCTCCCAATATGTCCTTGGTGGTCATACAATCCGATTTTAGATAGGACATCAGCCATCGGAACTAGTTAGTTGGTTCAATGGCTTATGAGTTTGACTGGCCTTGATAGCAGGTGGTCATATTCGCATTCAGAGTTTCTCACTGATTGGATATAGACCCATTGCCTTGCTTGAGCTCAGATGGGTCTAATAGCTAGGTGCAATAACATTTTTTAAGATTCGATTTCTTATTTTTTAAAATTTTTTGAGTCATCCAATCGAAGATTAGCATGTACAAAGACACAGTGCATTCCACCCCCACCTTAAGAAAATTCTTTTTTTAAAATCTACTACAATGCCTGCACTGCAACAATGGCAAAATTTTTTATTTTCATTTTATTTTCTGAATCATTTTACTTACTTTGTCTTACTTTATATATAATTACATATAAATTATAATGATAACTATTTTTTGGTTAATTTTTATGTTAAAAGGTGAATTCTAAGAACTAATGGCGAGAGTTAGCAGCCGTTGCCATTACTTTTTAGCATCGGTCACAGTCATTGCCATTGCTTTTTAGCAACGACTGTAGTCATCGTCGTCATCTTTTAGTGACGGCTCCCAGCCGTCACCGTTAGCTGGCAGGAAATGTGAATAACTGCGCCGGGTCAGCCGTCTAAGGGCAGTATTAGCGATGGTTGAGTTCGAGCCATCGCCTTAAGTATTTAGTTTTAGCCATCGAACTTTTTGCGTCGGCTTCAGCGGTTGCTAATGTTTGTACATTAGCCATCGCCAAATGTCTTATATGCACCGTCGCTATAAGTTTTTTCGTGTCGGCGCATATTAGTCATCGCTAAAACTAGCATTAGTGACACCTGTGATGGTTAGTCACTAGAAATTCGACGTTAACAATGTTACTTTGAATTTCACTACACTCCTTGCAGTGTGGTGCAACGATTGGCGGTAAAAAATCTTCTATGCCCTTGGGTTAATTAAAGACCCCCCTCTCTCTCTCTCTCTGTCAATGGATCTGCCCCCTACCTGGTTCTCTCCCTTGCAATGGAGCTACCCCCTACCTGGTTCTCTCTCTCTCTCTTTCTGAAACGAAGCTAAGGAGGCTCACCTAGGCACTGTGTTGGATCTGATTTCATCACGTGGAACCACAAAATCTACAATCCTCTTGGTCCCACCCAGCGATAGGGACGAGGACATCGTCGACGAGGAGGACAAGATGGGTGAGCCCAGGAAGGCCATCATGACAGGGAAGTCCTTTGCCATCAGTACCCTACATCGTGCTTCTGCCGATGGCATTCTTGGACGCATCGTTGTTGTGGTGGCCTTCTTGCCCCCAGTCTAAACCCATACTCCAGCTCGGCCTCATCGTTGTCCTCCTCATCCCCATGCTACCACTGTTGCCTTCTTCCTGCACCATCTCCCTTGGGCACCAGAGTTGCCATGGTGTTGCTTCCAACCTCCCTAGGTAGATGAGAGGAGGAAGACATCTCACAGGGGATGCCTATCCCCGCACTGTAGTCTTGCTTTAGGGCTATAATGGAAGGAGGGGATCTGCTATCGGCACTAGGTTTCGGCTCGGGCACAAAAGCCATCGATGTTGCCGGAGGATAAGGGAGAAGAAGAGGGGCCGTGGCAATGCAAGTAGAGGGGCTGTGGCTATCCCTTGGGTGCATCATCACCATGGATTATTTAGAGGAGAGTGTAGACTATTCACCGGAGTAGGTGAAGAAGAGGAGTGGGAGTGATTTCTTGCAGCGAGGGTGCTGGAAGTGGAGGTGAGGAGGTGAAGCTCTGATCGGAGTAGGCCGATGCGGTGGTGCCGGATGGGAGGATGCGGCCGCAGGCGTCAACAATGGCGGAGGCGTTGTGGTCTGGCCATCGAGACGGGGAGGGAAGAGGTCTGCAAAGGCAGCACGGAGGCTGGGATTGAAGACGGTAAAAAAGAATCTAAGATTTCGGAGGACCGACGGAGATCCGATGGAAATACCCATGGAAAGTCCGATCTGTAAATGCGGGTATATGGGAGGATCCAAATTCGCATATAGGTAATATGATCAGGTCGGGTTCGGATCTATCCGACCCGATTTGCAGTCCTACCCTTGCGTATGTACCCAGGGCGTAAATAGTACCAAGAAATTTGTTTATTCGTTCGTTTTCGAAATGTAAACGTCATAAAAGGATACATGTTAAAAGATAAGGATAAGAATATTCCCTGTATCTAAATGATTTAGGATAAGAATAAAGGTACACTTTTTTTTCGAATACTATTATCCAAGTATCTGTACGGTTTCTTTTAGTCATCTTATCAATCGATGACATCTTATTTAAAATTCTCATTTGTAAATGAAATCTCTAATCATGTACTTATATGATTTTCGATAATTTTTGATAATTTTAAAAGATAAAGATATAAGAGGATAAGGATAAGAATAAGAATACCTATGTTGCCTAAAGGATAAGGATACAGCCACATTCGAACCGATATGTATCCTTTTACAACCCTATATATTGTACCCATTGTCTTCCATGGGCCTCAATGGGCCTAATATATTTTAAATCTTTCACCCTCTCTCTAACAACCTTTTCAAGTTGTTCTTTAATTTCCTTAGCTATGAAATGCTTAAGTTACAATGGGTCTTGTGAGCTAGTCTTTGGGAAGCCTTTAGTGGTAGAACTTGGGGGATCCTTGATTCATGACGTGGACCTTCGTAATGGGCCACTTGGTATGGATTCTGGGTTGCCTCATAATTAGACCCTCTTTAGAGTGAGTGAATTCTTCCCCCCTTCAATTATTTATGCCAACTCAACAATCAAAATAAACCATTGAGAATAATCTTTTATTGTCAATGGCTGCTATTTTAGGTCAATAATGACACATTCCCCGCAGTGATAACCATTCAACAAAATTAAGGGAGCAAATAGCCACCGGTAAGTTGATTATTCCACAGATTATCTGGTTACATGTCAGTTAACAAGTAGTTTTTTTATAGTCAGGTATGCATGGAGGATTGGTACGTACACTGATACATGCATGTTCACGTATACTTGTACATGTATATAATAAAATCATATTATTAAAATTTATTTAAAATTTAAATAATATAACTAAAATATATATACTCTACGTTATCATACAAATTAATGAACATTTTAAACAAAATATCTAGTAGTTATTTCAAAATCTTAAAATGGAGTGTTCGATATAAGTGTCCAAATTTGTCCAAAAAACCGTAAAGACTTCCAGAGGCAACAATGTTTTCGATCCAGCGAGTGAGATATAGCGCAATGCTTAGTGTGGCTCAACAGTTTACCTCATTTTTCTTCACCTTCCTATTAAAGAGCTATGGTTTATTTTTTTGTTTTTCTTTTTTTTCTTTTTTTTGTGGGGAGAGGCGGGCCAATTAAGTCAGAACAAGTAGTCGCCATGGAAGTTAAAAGAAAAAAAATGGAACCAACCAAATTCACTCGCATCGTAAGCATAAAAGAAGAAGTGAGGGACGAAAATGATCTGTATCCATAGTAGACAGAAGAGACAAACACTTGAGCTTTATTTATACATAATAAGCTCCAAATAGGATAAGTTGATACGACGTAATAATGCAGTAGAAGGCACAGCAGACACCGGACGAGCCATCCAGTCCAGATTACGTAGGACCCCAGTAGCAGTCGCATGCAAGATCGTCGTCACCCTTATTGCATAGATACTACATACATATATTTTCTATTACCTGCCTAGCTAAGACAGGAATAAACAACCAGCTGGCTGTGGGGGCGTGCATAAGTACGTACGTACGTACATGCACATGCATGGGCGCGCTGGACAGCAGTATTTGATCTTAATTAACGAGGATATTTGAAGGGAACGTCGACCATCCCATCGGCAAGCATGGCTCCGGCAGTACCCCCGCCCACAGACCGAAGTCCAGTTGGAGTTCCTATGTACTCCTCCCATAGCGTCTCCGGGTCTGCCCCGATGAGTTCTTGGAAGAGACCATCCTGGTAGCCAGTCGGGTAGATCCGGAGGTTGAGCTGCGCCACAAGGTCCGGTTTATAGACATCGGTCAAGTGCAGAAAGAAGAACGCCGTAGGGCAGTATCCCGTGTACCAGGTGTCGGACTCATCCAGTTTCCAGTTCTTGCAGTCTTTGCGCGGGTGACCGCCCTGCACGGCCACGAAGTCCGCCGTGCCCTCTACGATCGCCTTGGTCTCCTGCGTGTATAACGTTGGGTCTATTTCCCTCTGCCAGATGTGCGTGGTCTCGTGGTACAGCAGCGCGGCGATCTCGTCCACCAGTGAACCATCGTGGGCATACCGCTGCATGTAGTCGGCGTTCATCTGGATCTGGTTCCCCACGGCCACGGCGGCGGAGCTCTCCAACAGGTCATTGCCTGTTGAGTTCCACGTATCCAAAATGAGGTGCACGTCGGTGAAGTTGTTGGTGTTCTCGGGGAAGTTTTCGATCTTCAAGATGCTCCACACGAGGGCGGTGGCGTCGCGCAGCGTCTCCATGGCGTGGTCCACCCCGAAGTTGTCCAGGAAGAAGTAGGAGCCACTTGTGTCCGGCACCCTGTCTTCGAACTGGTAGCCGATCTCATGGCCGTGGGCGGGGACGGCGGTGAGGAGGAGCAGGGATGTGCACAGGAGGAGGGTGGTGGGAGGAGCCATTGCTGAGTACGTGCTGAGACCTAGCTAGCTAATGTACTCGTGCAGCGAGCCACTAGTGCATGTATCAAAAAGAAAAAAACTCTCCGCTTGCTAGCTAGCCAGCTGCCGGGCTGCTTGGGTGGACGTGGGCAACGGCCTTTTTATAGGCAGATGAGCATCGGGTTTTGCAAACACTCCTTTCTTTCTTCTTCTTTCCTTCCTTTACTGCACTCAAACGCTCACTCTATCCTTCAGAAATTATCTCATTTTTTTTTTCATGCTATTCAGAACAGATCTACTAAAGAAACTGCGAAAAAGCCTTCATTAAGTTTTTCACTTTAAGAAGATAAGAAAATTAGTAGAGAAAATTTCCGGATGAGGCTAGCATTGATTGATTGCTGTTTCCATAGTCACATGAAGGTGATGAAAGTAGTAAAAGGAACGCGCGTGACCACCTAGTGACTTAGGTAAACTAGCATTAATGCACATGAGCAATATTGGTTGAAACTAATAAAGTAGAACAAGCATACATATTATTTTTATGAGTTATGACCTTCTCTTAACAACATTGGCCTGGACTTCTACAATTATCAATCTTGGGTCGACACATGTAAAGTAAATTTCTCAATCTAGACATGTCCCTCTGCGGCCCACTACTTTTTTCTTATTTCTGATTTCCCTAGTTTCCAATACAATGCACAACAATTAAATACAATCAAGACTATAATATTACAACCATAATTAAAAATATACCTCAAATGAGCATTTGAATACAACTATTTATATTCATGTGATTTGGATTATATTTACATGCCCTGGGGTGCATATTAGTGTAATAGTTTTGATTGTACCTAAGTTTATTGGAGTGCATTTTAAATTATGATTGAAATATTATGATCTTGATTGTATTTGACAAAACGGGGACAAAGAGAAAGTTGTAGATTCAACTATGACATAATTTACTTTACATGTGTCATCCCTACACTAATTACTATTCGAGGTTAATTCAATGTTGCACCAAGCAGAACTGGGCACTATTTCTATTAGGACTGTAAATGTTACTCCAACTTTTCGATTTTCGATCCGTTTCCGACATTTTAGAAATGGACGTAGAAACACAAAAAAAAAGGACTTTCTATTTCCGATTCTAAAAAGCTTCCAAATCTAAATTTTTCGATAAATAAATAGATGCGGAATATATTCATTTCTGTATCTGCTTTTCGATATTTTTTCTGACAATATATTATTAATTATATTTTTCTCTTGTTATGAAAGCTATTAGTACCATCAAAGATTTGAACTTTAGTTTCAAACTAGATAAATGTACTGTTAATATTTTAATTTGATAAATGATGACATTTTCATAAGGGGGATAAAGTCTTTACTCTTATTCGATCTTGTCTAATAAGATATTAAACAATAGAGATACTATTGTAACCTAATATAATAGACGTCACATTACATATATATTACATGATGTAGACTGGATCTTATCACGACCGGATTTCGAGGCTGGAACCCGGAGAAATGGATCCGAAGCCGGTTCGGATCGGTGTTGCTGAGGCCCGACGGGGATCCGGAAGGCCGAGGAAGCGGAGGCGGAGACGAGGGTCCGAAGGCCGAAGGGCGCCTCGATCGGTGCGGACTCGTCCCCGGGAAGTCGGGGCAGAGGCTCCTTCGGCGGGCGAAGGGGCGGCGCGGATGAAGCTCTTCCTGGCTATACAGCTGACAGGCGATGAAGCCGAAGCCGACGGTCCGAGGCCGGAATGGTCTCGGACTCGGCTTGTTCTTGGATAGTGAGCCCAAGAGCCCTTTTTTGTCGGACGAAGGGACAGCACGGAGCCGAACCTCCCTTTGCGGGGCAGCCATCGGACGGCGTCGAGACCAAGGAGAGGAATCCGAGGTCGGCGGCCGAGACCGACTCGGGAAGGTCGGCGATGATTCGAACCGAGCTCCTGCAGGAGGGAAAGAAGAAGAAACCGGTCAGCAGGAGTCCCGGGCTCTGGCCCTTAGGAACCCCCTCCGACGGTCAAGTTAGTTTCTGAAGATGATTCGATTCAGAAAGTAAGAAGTAGCTTTAATGCTATTTGGACCGTAGTCCTTAAGGGTCTCGGAGGCAAAGAGTTGCATACCTTTGGCAATAAATAGCGGTGTATTTATAGCAGAGGATAGAGGTTGGTTAACGGTGGTAGCCGATATAGGACTATGTTTGGACTTACTGGTAAACCGCCATAGTGCCTGATCCGCCACCGGAGTGGGCCGGACTCGGCTATCGGGCCGAAGGGGGTTGGGCCGCTGAGGGGCCGAAGCCTGCTGGGCCTTGGGCTGCCGTGCTGTTCCCGGGCCGAAGGCTGGTGGGCCGCTGACGGGCTGAAGCCTGTTGGGCTGGGAGCGACGGTGCCGCTTACTGGGCCGAGGGCTGCTGGGCCGCCGATGGGCCGGAGGCTCCCGGAGGGCCTGATACTGCTGCTGTTGGGCTGAACGGGGTTTGGGCCTGCTCTAATGGGCCGAATCGGATTCTGTCTCATCAGGCCCCATTTTTTTTTCTTCCCTATCCCAGTTGACTTGTGCAACATCATCGGCTTCGAGACCATACAGAATTTTTTGTGTAGATCTTCTAACGATTAAATAGGCATTAATTTGTGCCATAAGCTATCCCACAAATTTTCATATTATTGATTCTATTTTATCCTGATAGAGAGAGAGAGGAAATTGCTCTAACACAGATGAGACTATCCTAACTCAGATGCCTGAAGGGAATTTAACAGACGCCCTGTGATTGTGTAACCTGCATTTATTAAAGCATAAGCTCCAGTTTATTTGTTATCTGGAATTATTTATTCGTAATGGCGAACATTAAAATAAAGGGTATTTACCTTTGATAGTTATGTGAGATCCACCGACGAAATAGGAATGATAAGCAATTCTTCAGTCTACTAATTGCTTATTCTCCTTATTCTAATATAAATAATTCTAAAGCGGTACGAGCCATTCCGTCTATCAAACAAAAATTAACTTTATTTTAAAGATAAGAGGTCTTATTCTTCTCTAATTCTGCAAACAAAATGGGGATAATAGGTGTGGGGTCTTTCCATGACTCTTTGAATTGCTGGTTTTACTTGATCATTTGTCAGCATATAAACATTTGTAATCAACCCTGCTGAAATCCAGGTTCTGCTCTATGATGGATGATACAGCGCCTCATCAGGAGTATGATAATCTGTATGATGCATGACATATTAGTGCCCTGTTTTCTGTTTCCATTCTAGTTAATCACCATATTGCCTAATATTATCATGTGAATTTTTTATCACATTGTTCAAGCAATGTTTCTTTGGTCTGACGTTTTGGTCAAGTGATATCATATTCATATGGAATACGATGAAACTACATTTCGTTCTTTGGCAGGTACAGGTTCTAAGGCATCAAAGAAGAAAAAATGGCCCAGAATTCTAGTACCCACCTTCATTGTTTTGGCACTTTTCACGGGGATTTTATGCTGTTTTCACTTGACCACGTTAAACAGTACAATCTGAGATTGCCACGTTCATTAAATAGAATTGAACCTTCACAATGGGTCCGTTTGGTTTGGTTACAGGTAAAATATAATCGGAGGGATATAATTTTTTAAGAAAATATATTTATGAGGAAAATAAAAATAAATTTTGGCATTTGGTATTTACAAAAATATTTTTTAACTCTTTTCAAAAAAGGTCTTCGATCTTATCCTATGGATGCCAAAATTAGGAAAAGGATGAGCCAACGAATTAAGTTTTTCGTTGACTTGACTTTTATGAATTTCCAAATAAATGATTGTGTTATAATTTTCGGAGAAAGCTTTTCTCAAGACCTATTTTACTTGAAAACAAAAGAACCTTAAAGCAAATAGCATGCCGATCAGTAAGAATGCAGAAAGCCAGCAAATGGATTCCATTTGACCAAAGGAGGTTATATGATATGCTTGAAAGTGAAAACGACATATCCGAGGTACCCTTATTGGATTTCAATATTTTGATTATAAATTAAGTATTTTCAAAAATTTATTCATTCAGTGTAATTATAAATTGAATAAATATATGTAATTTTAAAAGATTAATATAATGAGAACACTCTACTAACTTTGCAGAAAGGAACATGAACAGAGAGAAGGGCATGCGTGTATAATTCTTTTTATTAACTTATCTGAGAATTTATAGAGAGAGGTAGACATACACTATATGTGATCTTAAAAGATTAATATATAGAGAAAAGTTTGGTAATTAAATTCATAGAAAAACATTAATAGAGCTTGGAGATAGACGGTTAGAGATAAAAAGTGAGTTTTTGAAGAGAAAGAGAGAGAAAGACGTAGATGGGTAACTAATTTGTGTGTGTGTATGAGAGAGAGAGAGAGAGATGTGGGTGGGTAACTAATTTGTGTGTGTGTATGAGAGAGAGAGAGAGCTACGAAGGAATTTTTTCACCCCTAAGATGTTGTTTCTAATACGTAAGGATTTGAACTGGTTTGAAATACCGTAAAAGGAAGATCAAATGTTAAATTTTTGTATAAGTTAATAAATATTATAAAATACACAAATACGGTATCTAAAGATAAAATAAATTTTATTTTTTAAAAGTAAATCTACAATAACAACTTACCATATTTTTAATTTTTTTGGTTTTGCTTTCTTATCATTTTAAGGTAATTATAGAATGAAACCAAATATTTTAAAACATACAATCCCAATAAAAAAAATTAAAATTTTAAATATAATTTTTTTTATAAATATATAATATATTCTTTCATTATTTTAAATCAAATTAAAGAATATAAACTCATAAAATATACTACAAAGAATAGACTATAATAGCCTCTCAATCCTGCCCTGCACATTCAAGAGCGAGAGTTATTGAGGAAAATTTAAGTGGGTTGGCTAATTGTCTGGATTATATTCCTATATGGATGAGTTATCGTGGATTGGTGGGAGTAAAAACTTAGATATAGTTAACCTTAAATTTAAAATTTGTTAGAAAAATGATCATATTAATTTGTAAACATTAATTTTGTTACCTTAAAAAAGTAAAAGTTACATATATATATATATATATATATATAAAGAGAGAGAAACGTGTGTGAGTGACTATAATTTGTGTGCGGCATGGAGAGAGAGAGACGATTATAGATATGATTTTTTTTAGAGAGAGAAAGAGAGATATGCTGGCTTGGAGAGAGAGAGAGAGAGAAGAAAAGTGAAGTGTAATCAAACCCGAGAGAAAGATCTTTCGGGAACGTGAAATGTTGTATTAACTTCGGCCTTCTCCTAGTAAAAGTGGGACCGAAGAAGAGGGAAATACTTAGTCTCTCTTGTAAAAAAATTTTAATAATATTTTTTGAAAATAAAGAACATAAAAGTGCCACGTAAATTAAACTAAAAACTCTATTTTATTAGTATAGTATAGATGTCCATGATCCAATGCCATGCACACTGTGAGGGGACGCGTTAGAATAGTCCCACATGAATAAAATGATAAAATCTTAAGGCATTAAGTGAGATGAGCACTATCTATTGAACATATTTTGATTTTGTTCTTTTTCGGCCCAATACCTCTAGTAAGTTGAATTTTCTTCTGACATTAATTGGAATGGTACTTTTAACGACATGATTTGACTAGTTCATTTTCATGTTAGATGCTTTTATTCCATCGTTACAACATTGTGCTATGAGTGTTGTCGTTATTGTTGCTGCTATATGTTCATAAAAAAGTGGATATTAAATGTAGGAAATTAGCTTTTGAATATCACGAATGGAAGCTTACATTTTAATTTGCTCGAAAAAGTTCAAAGAAAATGCTTCGAGGGTTAACTTTTATTGTTGATTGCTGTGGGACGTCATTGGTAATTGGCTGAAAAACCCTTTACCCAAGTTTGGTGACATTCAGCTGGTGCCCATTCATAATTGTCTGATCTTGAAATTAGTTAGTAAATGTTGATTTTTTGAATTACCGAGCTCAAGAGTGTGATCTTTGATTAAATAGTTAAAACAAAAATGGAAAATGGAGGGAGGGGAGGAAAAAAGAACAGAAGAGGGCAAGGAAACCTGGCCGTCAGGCCCTTAGCTCCATGGGGAAGGATATGTAAAACAGTGTCGATATTGAGGTAATAATACAACGATTTTAATACGAAGACCCATTGAAGATAACTTGTTTATAAGGATTTTCTATTTTGAGTAAAAATGTTATAAATATTTTTTATAAGTTAATTTCACTTTGCAGTCCCCCGCCTTCAAAACTTTCTAGCTCTGCCAGTACTGTTTATGCAGGATATTCAATTATATATTAAACAAAAGAAGCAAACATGAGTTTACAAAAAAAGTACTTATAATAAACATATTTATAATAAATATATTTTCTTAAGGTTAACTTTGGACAACAATTTTTTGATCCAGCACGTGAGAAGGGACCAATGCCACTGTGGCTCAGAAATTTTCCTCATTTGTTTAGCCGTCTAATTAAAGAGCTAGCTATGTTTGATTTTAATCTTTGGGTGAATTAACTCGGAATATATTTGTAGTCGCCATGTAAGTTAAAGAAACCAAACGGACCAAATCCACTCGCATCATAAGCACAAAAAAGAAGCGATCGAAGAACATTTTTGGATCACGCGCGTTCACATTTTCTTAAGATAGAAAACAATATGTACGTAGTAGCAGTAGAGACGAGCCCTGCAGCCTCCTTTATAATAGAGTTAAGTTCATATCACATCGCAGTAGAAGACACGTACACACAGCAGGTAGACTCGACTCAGGTAGTACATAGAGAGAATTTTTCAAAAAAAAAACCATCATATGGAATTTTCTTGAAAAAATTCTTTCCTTGCACCTTTGGTAGAGTAGGGTCTAAAAATAAAGTGGAGATCCTCTAGTACGTGTTTTGATGGAAATATTTTAACACTAGAGAAGGAGAGGGGAACCAAAATTCTCAAATGTTGGAGTCACGTGGAAGTGAAATTTTGTACTTTTTAACCCCTCTCTCCTTCTCAATATTACTGCACTTCGGTTCAAACTCGTACTGAGAGAATCTTTATTCTTAAAAATACACGTAGAGCGAGGCTGCGGATGAGCGCGTGCATGCGATATCGTCCTCATCTTTATTAATACAGACGTAAGTACTGCCTGCCTGCCTAACCAGGGCAGGAGCCGGCAACCATGCTGGAGTGGCGTTAGTGACGGCGATGGTGGTCGTAGTAGTAGCTAGGTAACATGTCGTGGGAGTGTAGTAAAAGATCTTAGCGACGATATCTGAAGCAAGGGGGGCGGTTCTTCTTCCCATTCCCATCGGCAAGCATGCCCCCGGCAGGCCCGACAACAGGCCGAAGTCCATCAGGACGAGCTATGAACTCCTGCCAGAGCGTCTCCGGGTCCGCCCCGACGAGGTCGGGGAAGAAATTTGCCTGGTAGCCGCGCTCGGCGCCGATCCTGAGGTTGAGCTGCGCCACAAGGTTGGGATTATAGACGTCGGTCAAGTGCTTAAGGAAGAGAGCCGTGGGGCAGTAGCCCGTGTCCCAGTGGTCGTCCTCCTTGAGCACATAGTCCCGGCAATCCATGCTCGGGTGCCCGGACTCCAAGGTCACGTAGTCCGCCGTGCCCTCTACGATCGCCTTCGTCTGGTCGGTGTAGTCCTCCTTGTTAGGAATTTTTGAAATATCTGGAGCGGAAGTCATTCCTAACGCAAAGAAAGACGATGTCGGAGTCGATCCCCACGCGCAGCGGACCTCGAACAAGAACGCACGAACTTCGGACAGGAAGACGGTGTAAACCCACGCACTGTCTCCACTGATTTTCTCTCTCTATTCGTCTTAATGCGTATGACCTAATGGGGAGTCACAGGCTTCTTTTATAGAGAGGAGGGACCAGTCCCGTTCTTACTTCTAACAGGATCCTACTCATTACAGAATCCTTATTGGGCGCCTAATGGGTTAAGTCTAATCATATTCCATTAATTGGATGCCTAATGGTGTGCAAGTGTGCAGCCCAGTAAACACAAGTGGACCACTAATTGAATTAAAATCCAACACTCCTTGTTCAGAGACTGGGCCGACTGCCAGACGTGCGTCATCTCGTGGTACACCAGCGAGAAGATCATGTCGTGCAGTGTGCCCGCTTCGGTAAAGCTACGGAAACGCTCGGCGTTGAAGACGATCCAGTTGTCTTCCGTCACGGCGTAGTAGTCCGGCTCCAGCGTATTGTCTGGCGAGCTAGGCGTGTCCAGGATGAACCACACCTCGGTGTAGTTGTTGGTGTTCTCGGGGAAGTTGGTGATGCCCAAGATGCGCCACACGAGGTGGGTCGCGTTCGCCAGCAGCTCCAGGGCCTGCCCCTCCCCGAAGTTGTCCAAGAAGAGGTAGGAGCCGTCTGTGTCCGGCACCCGGTCGAAGAAGTGGTAGCTGATCTCCTGGCCGCGGCCGGGGACGGAGGTGATGAGGAGGAGGGATGTGCACAGGAGGAGGGCGGTGGGAGAGCCCATTGCTACGTGCTGAGTGAGACCTGATGCGCGCGGCGAGCACAGTCTCGGTGGGGAACTAGATCTCCGCTTGCTAGATGCCCTGCTGCTTGGGTGGGGGTGGGCGGCCCTTTTATAGGATTGGAGGAGTTCAGAACATTTACACGGGGTTCACGTTAGTCAAACAATCTATTATAGTCAAACGATTCGTCCGTGCCGTGGATTGGATTGGAGGTCATCATAATATTCACATGCGACTCACTTTGCATTTTTTTTAATATTTTGATGATTAAAATATGTATGTAATATACTATATATATATATATACACTGTATTTAAATGATAAAATCTATATGTAATGTTACACATATGTTGTATTTAAATTATTTATATTTTTAAAATAGAGAATCTTTTTACAACATACATATTAAAATCTTAGATCTTTAGTTAACCCATACTAAAATAATACCTTCTATTAAGGTTATAAAATAATTAAAAAGTTACGTTCAGTCTAAATTCATTTTAAATTTTAACTAATTCATATTCGTCTCAAATAAATTATTTGGTGCATCCAAGAGAAAGATCAAATGGCTCTCATAATATTAAATATAATGTTAAATAATTTAAGTCTAATTTCTTTGTAACATGTGGGTCAAAGCAAATACATGCGGATATCTATGATTTTGTAATCGGAGGATCTAATCCAATCCAATCAATAAAGACTTGCAGATAGAGTTGGATTAATTTGAACTCACGCCATAATCTGATCCATGAAGGGTGCCAATATAAATTTTCAAAACACATACTGGTCTATAATTTTACAGATTGAATCAAATTTCACGGATTGAGAATAGATTAGATTATAGCCCTACTCTTCTGTGATACCTACTCATAGCCACGTATCAAGCATTGGGCATTGATATCTTAGCTTATTAATATAGTTATATTTTTCAAACTATATGATACTTATCCACTACAAGTTTGTAAAACCGCCTTCATTGAAGCTTCCTTTTTAGAAAGATCCAAAAACTACAGAAGATGTTTAGGTGATTTTTCCATAGTCACATGGAAGTGATGAAACTACTAATGTAAGAATGCATGGGATCATCTAGCAAAACTTAGCAAACTGCGAGTGCAGGTGAGCATTGGTGGTTGAAACCGGTAAAGTAGGGTGGCAGGTGAGGGAAACGAGTAAAGCAGGTGCAGGCGTTAGCATCGCGTGACACTATTAAAGTATGAATGCTCAAGAGCATCGGGTTCCAGTGAAGGGAAAAGTCACTTAACAAGTCAGAAGCCGAATATTTGTAACTTGGAAAAATCGGAATGTGATTATTTAAGACTACAAAGTTAATTATATAGACTGATTGCAGAGTTTGTCTGACAGATCAAAAATCTTTGATTCTATGAAGTATGAACTTGTCATCTACTGAAGTAGTATCATGTTAATCAGAGTTCATAACCAACCTATTAACAAATGAGTAATATTTGTTGCAATGTGTCTGCGTGTTGCACATAGCCAGAGACATTGCAGTGGATAAATAAATAAATAAATAAAAACTCTAGCTCGGCTCAAAGGTGTCTTAAATGTCTGTACAGTGCAATGCTTGATTGGACGGCTCAAAAAAATTTGAAAAATCAAAAAATATTATTGGGTTCGACCTATTAAGAGGCATTTTTCACTGTTCACTGGGTTGGTTTTTTATTTTTTCGGTCGTCCAATTTGGCATGACACTCTTAAACACATGAGTGTGTTGGAGAGCGTCTTGATACGTTTGAGAATGTCAAGATGCTCTCGAGTGCTTCACGGTGCACCTTGAAGCACTCTCGAGCGTATTTGGGTGCTCTCCAGTGCACTCAGGATGCACTCGAGGAGTACAGCCTATGGATAATTTTTTTATTTTTTTAGCTGACATTAGAGTGCACTTATGCGAGGGGATATGGCCATCCAGGTGGTGAAATGAGGTTAAAATGTCAGTTCCACTTCAGTTTGTTGTGGTCCAACAAGTAAAACTCAAAAAAGAAATACATTCATACAAAAAGAGAGCTACAGAATTTCTGTAAAACGGAGTCTCTGCAAACACCATATAAGGCAAAAATTAAAAAAAAATACAATAGCAATGGTTTACAAAAAAAGAAAAAGTACATGCAATTACAAATGGCATTTATAACATTCAACTTTTATTAGCACAATCTTCAAAATAAATAACATTCAAAAGAGAATTTGAAATCACAAATAAACGCATTTGTCTCTGATGAGGCAGAATCTGATTCGGCCCATTAAAACAGGCCCAACACAGATCAGTCCAGCAGCAGCAGTAAGAAGTCCCATGGCGGCCTTCGGCCCGTTAGCGGTCCAGCAGCCCTCGGCCCAGTAAATAGTCCGGTGGTCTTCGGCCCGTCCGCGGCCCAGCACCCTTCGGCCCATTAGCGGCCCGATAGCCTTCGGCCCGTTAGCGGCTCAACAGCCTTCGGCCCAGCAGGCTCCAGCCCACTAAACGGTATCTGGCCCGTCGGCGGCCTTACCCCCTTCGGCCCAATAGCCGTATCCGGCCCACTCCGGTGGGAGGGTTAGGCACTATAGCGGTTTACCAATAAACCCAGAACATAGTCCTATATCGGCTGCCACCGTTAAGCATCTTCTATCATCCGCTATAAATACCCGGCTATTTATTACCAAAGGTATGTCTTCGTGACCCTTAAGGACTACAGTCCAAAAAGCATTAAAGCTGCTTCTTCCACCTCTTTGACTTCTGAATCGAATCATCTTCAGAAGCTAACTTAACCGTCGGAGAGGGTTCCTAAGGGCCGAAGCTCGGGACTCTTGCTGACTGGTTTTTCTTCTTCTTTCCCTCCTGCAGAGGCTCGGTTTGAATCTTCGCCGACCTCTCCGAGTCGGTCTCGGCCATCGACCTCGGATTTCTTCCTCCGGTCTCGACGCTATTCGCTGGCAGGTCCTCGCCTAAAGAAGCTTCGACCGCGCCTTCCGCAGGCTAGCCCACATCCGATCGGGCGACCCTCGGCTTCGGATCTTCGGCCTCGTCTCCGCCCTCGTCGCGTTCCAGATCCCCGCCGGGCCTCTTCTTCGATCCGATCCAGCTTCGGATCTCAACTCCGGATTCCAACTTCGGAGTCCGGTCGTGATAGCTTCAGTTACATCAGTCTCCAATATAAAAGAGAGACAAGAGAGAAGAGTTCAAGGGGTCATCATGGGTAGAGGAAAGGGAAGATAGAGATAAAAATCAGTCGGAGAAGAATATATATATACACATACATATATACGGTCATCCTCTTTTCCAAGTTGACCAGGTGGAGTCTGCTCTAAATTGACAATGTATTCTAATTAAAATTGTTTCATGATGGTGTGAAAAGAGAAGAGAAGGAAAGGAAAACCTAGAGAGGTTAGAGAGGTGGGTGTTTGAATGGGAAAGGAAGAATATATATATATAGGTATCGGTTATAGTGCGCTGCCACGTGCGCGCACCGCTAGTGCACAGAAATACAGCCGCTCGATTTGAATTGGATGACATTTTTTTAAAAAAAGATCTTTTAAAAAATTATGAAAATTTATTATTTTAAAAAAATATTTTAGGTGGAGGTATCCCCCAATGAGATGTACCGATATATACTATCCATTTTTTATGTTAGACTAAAAACTTTTAAAAATAAAAATATGAAATAATAAAGTCTTAGAGAATGACACAACATAAGGGCTAAGCCTATCTTTTTTCTAGGCCATCTAATCATTGATCCAACGGCAAAATTTGAAAAAAAATGGACCATACATGCAATCATAAAGCACGCCCAAGATCGGACGACTGGCATTACAGTCCGTTGCCAATGCACAAGATGCCGACAGTGGACAGTGGAGAGAATTTATTTTTTGAGATGTCTTACACGTTTGTACAGGCCGATTTTCGACTTGACAATATAAAAAAATCTGAAAATAAGAAATAAAATTTTAATGAATAGTAAAAAATATCTTTAATAGACCAAGTAAAATAATTGTTTTCTATTTTTAAAATTTTTTAGATCGTCTAATCAAAAATTGACCTATACAGATATGTAAGACACTTCGAGACTCATTTAAAAATATTTTTTTATTTACTCACTGCACTGAGGATCAGTACAGTTGAAATCCTCGATGCAGCAAGTATTACTTCTAAAAATTAACAGGTGTCAATTAATATGGAAGCTATAAAGCTCTGGACTGGTGAATTGAACCAGACAAAAAAACAGAACTGCGACTTCTAATATACAGGTTATGGATTTACTTCACCCGCGTACCTATGCTGACAATTGTCTAATTGAGTTTGATCCTGGACTGTAATAGCAGATAATACTTTTTTATGTTTCCTAAAAGCTACCGAAAAGAAGGGGCAACTCTATGACCGGATGGATAAAAGAATTTAAAACAAATATCGACAGTTTGAAATAAAACGGTATGGATGACTCTCTTAACATTGTTTCTATCTCCAATGTTTTGAAAAATTAAAAAGAATGGACTTATTATTATAGTCACCGGCCTGATCGAACTTGATCGGATGGTTGTCAGGGCAACACTTTTGCACTGGACGTATGGTATAGCAAGTATTACTCGTACTAATTGTGATTACACAAAATACACACGTCAGCCAACAAATGAAGTACATCCAAAAAAACACCCCATGCCGCATACCCTCCAATGGGACTGATGAGTAGGTCTTGGGGGTGGTCATCTAATGTCTCAAGGGAAAGAAAGTATTTAAAGTTAAAAATAATAATAATTGCCGATGCATGGAAAAAGTAAAAGACAGCCTAAAGCGTGTGAAAAGGACACCAATTCTGATCAAACGGACGGTTTTAATTTTATAATTGATGAGGACATTTTCTCTCACTTGGACTCAGTCCATTAAGGATGAGATCTCATAGCTTACATCTTACAAATTATAAAACTCAGGTGTTAAGTTTGAAGAGTCTAAAATCAAAAGCACTAGCCACAACTGAAATTAACCGATGTAAGACTATTATATAGCCGCTCCAACACTCTCCCTCACGGCCAAGATGAGCCGTATAAATTAAATAACAGGAAGTGGTGCAAAGTAAAATATAAAGTTGGGTCAGGACCTTACTCTGATACCATCTTACGAATTACAAAATTCAGGTGTTGAGTTTGAAGGGCCCAAGATTATAAGCACTGGCCACAAGTAAAATTAACAGATATAAAACTATTATATAACCGCTCCAACACTACAAATGATTGAGTTCACTTCATCAGCCAATCCCCAAGATCAAAAAGTATTACTATAACTTTCTCAAGACCTAGGAATACTATATTGAAAGATGCAAAGGACTCTACTTACCTCCTCCTCATTAGAGGAATTAGAGAACATCAAAATAAAATAATTAAACCTTTCATAATCTACCCACTCAAGTTCTGCCACGTGTTCTTGCACTTGAAATATTAGAGGGTGTTCTCTTGGAACCGAGAGCAGTAACACTTGTTAACTATGCAAAACGTACCTCAGAGGGATTTGGCAACTCACCCTCCACGTGGCACTTGGCCTTCAGTTGCTTCAGTAATATCAAAGTTAACATGACACATAGATTGACGAACAAAATTTTAAAACTATTTGCCACTTAATGATATAATACATAGATTGTTACAATAATTAAGAGAGATAATTTTAACATGTGGGATTTGTAAACTCACCCTCCATGTGGCACTTGGCCTTCAGCATCAAAGTTTAACATGACTCATAGATTAACGAAGAAATTTTGAAAAACTATTTGCCACTTAATGATAGAATACATAGATTGCTACAACAATTACGAGTGATTTGGAATTTGTGTTGCTGTACCATTTTATTAACATGTTTTAAAATATTAAAAAATACTCTCACACGGTCACCCTATTACAAAATACAAATAGGGATTTTTGTATATGTACTCTTGCAAACTACCATATCTGTATGTATATCCTTAATTTTTACACATTGTTATAAATATTCTTAACATTGTTATAAAAGTGCTTTGATGCGTTTGCTATAGTCGGTACGGATAAATCACACGCACTGTTTTAACTCCTTCCTTATGTTAAAAAAAATAAAAATCATAAAAAATTCTAAATATTCAATTCTCCCCGTAAACTAAATTTCATATCGTTTCACTTAAGTTTAACAGTAAGATCACGGGGTTTTCAATTAACTTAAGTCAATTCGATTTTACATTCATAAATTGGTGATGATTACTAAAATCCCAAAAGATAGGAACAACACTAAGCACTAATTTGACAAATTTCCTAATGTTCAACTATTCTTTCGTGATTTTTAAAAATCAAGATTTACATGTGTCCCACGTACACAAAGATCGAGTTTCAAGATCGAACTACGATTGAATGGTCAAAATATGACCTTAAGGAATAGAAACAATCCTAAAGTGGGTTTGAATATTTAAAAATTTATAAAAAGTTTTATTCTTTCTAAAGATAGGGATGAGTTCAAAACAGTAGAGGCAGTTTAACTGCATGTATTGTAGCGGTTCGCATTCAAGGCAATACATATGCAGAAAAATTGCACATACTATTTCGACCCTTTTTCGATGTTTTAAAAAAGTAAAAATAAAATTCTAAATATTCAACTCTCCTCCTAAAATAAATTTCATCTATTTTGACTTAAGTTTCACTGTTGGATTATAAGGCTTTCAAGTTAACCTGTTTGATTTTACATTCGTAAAAAATTGACGATGAATACTAAAATCTTAAGAGATGTGAACAATCCTAAGAACTAATCTAACGAGTTTATTATTTTTTGATTATTTTTTATAATTTTTAAAAATCAAAATTTATATGTGTCCGATGGACGACTAAGATCAAGTTTTAAGATCGAATTACGATTGGATAGTCAAAATAAAGTCCCAGGAGATCGAAACAATCATAAAGAGGTTATTGAATATTTAAAATTTTATAAAAAAATATTTTTGAAAAATATGAGAATGAAACACAAAATAGTGTGTTTTTAACTGCACGTACCTAGTGGTTTCCATTCTAACTATATATATATATATATATATATATATATATATATATATATATATATATAATAGGGGATGGATATAACATGCCCGGGGGAATGTAACTAGATGCCCTCCCCTCACAAAACTCCTTCCTCTCTATGCTAAATAAATAATATCAAAAAATTAAAATATTCAACTAGCCTCTTTTAGGTTTGTTTTTAATTCTTGGAATTTAATTTTTACTGTTCAATTGAAAAATTCAACCGTCGCCATCTAATCAAATACAATCTTGATTCTTGATCAAAAATGAAATTTCTAAGGATGAGATCGACCCTAAAGTTAATCCGAATAATTTTTTATTTTTTATTATTCTTAATAGTTCTTAACAATATCTTTCTTACGCGTACTCAGGTTGAATGGCTACGATTGACTGAAAATTAATGAAAAATGACAACGAACATTGGTCCGGCACAAAGCCCAGACAGTAACAACGTACATAGGCTCAAGGCCCGGCGCGAGATCCCCCACCAAAGTCCGGCCCGGCCCGGGAAATCCCTCACGGCGTGCCACAACTCGCCGTCCCGGTTCTACCGTCCTCCTTTGTGTTGCTTTTGTTATTGGGCTGCTGTGCTGCTACAGGCGTGGGTGTGAAGGGAAAGAAGGAAAGGGAAGGGAGATATGTAAAGAAGGTGACGGTGGGGAGGAGGGATGGGAAGGAATAGAAGGTGATGGCTGCGGGGGAAGGGGGATCCAAAACATTTCATATTATCACAGTGGAACCGGGCCTCGGAATGCCCGGGCATAAATATATAGGAAAGTTGTTACTATCTGCTCCTTTATTTAGGTTTGTTGGGAGTGGATCTTATTATTCGGAGGTATTGTGGCGTCTTCGGCATCTAAAATTTACAAAAAATAAAAATTTAGCATGAAAGAGAAAGGATTAACTAAAAATTTACAAAATAAAGATAAAAATGAGAGCCATACAATCATTTGATCGAAAGGCCCACAGGTGAGAGGCACGGTTTTCTTTATCTTTTATAAAAAGATGCAGCCATCATATTTTAATACAATGTACAGGGATACAGTCCGTTGACAGCTGAACATTAAGCAATGCTACAGTGCAGACCATGAACGGGATTGCACAAAGTTTAAACTCCTTAATTGAGGGATGAGAATAATCTTATAGATAATTGCTATATATATATATATATATTTTTAAATTTTTACGCCATCCAATCATTAAAATTAAAGCTGGCACCCGATAGAACGACTACAATTAAATTTCATGACCCAACGATCAATTAAGTCCCAAAACACTATCAATGTGACTTCATAAGAATTTACGGAATTTTCTAACAAAAAAAGTATGATTACCACTTTTCTAAAGATGCCAAGAATATTTATCACAAATGTGGGAGAAAGAAGTACACGTAGAGATATGGAAGATTACACGAGTATGCGTCCAAAAAAACCCTTAGAAATACTCAGTCAGTCAGATGTGAAATCTCTATTATCTTAATGCGTATTAATCCAGACTGTGTTAATGTTTTTGACGTCACGAGACCAAATTTTAAAACTACAAATTACCTAATTATTTTACACTGCACTCGTGCATCCATGTGGCGCCGCCTCATTGGATGGAATCATGGAAGCAAGCTGGTCCAGGGAAGCTTCCAGAAACCAAAATATCCTGCTTGTCTACTTCTGTTCTCGGACCAGAACGCTAGATTTATGGCCCCATGATGTCAAACATTAACGGTTGCAATGTCACCTGTCACTGGAAATGGACAATTTGGGATTTATTCACAAAAGATTGCCATCTGCATCATCAATTCTAATCGTCCCTTCAAGGTTGCCATTCGGTACACTATAGACTCGATTGGACGGTCCTGATCGAGCCTTGGGGATTGCTAACGTGGACTCTACCCAAGTATCATCAATCAAGTGATGTTAACTTCCACCAGCTTCTGTCAATAAACGGTGATGGCTAGTTTTAGGAGTCCATTTTGAGGTCTACAAGAGGAGCTTCCAGTAATATTCTATGACTTTTGTCTCTCTTTGGACTCAGAATAGTAATTGGTGTAACTTCATGTCCGTCTAATTATGTTAAATAAATAATTCGTAATCACGCCGTTCATGATTTAGATACAGAGCGGATATTACATGTCAGATATTCTCTGAATTTGAAGTGAATATGGATAATATCTAGATATTTAGCAAGCTAATTTTAAAAATAATATTTTAGATAAATAATTCATCAAAGTTTTTAAAATATATATTAATATAGGAATACTTGAAGTAGTTCTCATAAAAGAAAAAAGAATACTTGACATACATTTTAAAGAATACTTATTTGATATAATTAAATTAAATATTAACATAGGAATAGATATTCACATATTTAATATAAAATAATCATTTGATTTTAAATTATATAAATAATTATGACTATTAAACAAACTTAATCTAGAACAGATCTTAAACGGAGTGGATATAGGATTTACGTGACCGCTCCGTTTAAGAAAGAGATCATAACCGGATATAGATCACAAACAGATATCCGATTATGATCCGTCGGATATCTGTTTCGAATAAATATTTGACTATTCACACACAAATTCGGAGTGTATTCAAATTTTATCTGGATCTGTTTACTGCCCTGCATCTGACTTACCATTTATTCCTATAGAAAAATGTGATGAATCTGTCTGCGTATATGCATGTGAACTGTTATCTCCTTGCTAACCTGCCTGCTGCTCAAGGGTCCCTCTTCCTAGAGAAGTCTTAGATTTAATTCTCACATCTGATAAATGTACAAAAATGTGAGAACTAACTTAGAATTTTGACGTAACTTATGTCAAATACTCCCTGCATAGGGCGGGGCCATGGAGAGAGCATTAATGTCCTATCATAGTTTCCCCTAGTTCGTAGTAGTCTTATTAGTATAGATGTGAAGGGGTTGTTTCGTGCAAAAAAAATCTCCATTTAAAGGAAAATATTATTGAAAAAAATATTTGATATTACTATGATTGGAAATCCTCCTTATACTCCGCCAAATGTGCCATTGACTTCAGAAGAAAAGAAGAATTGTTATCCCATTTAAAGTAGACATAAGATGAGTTGTTCCATTTTGTCACTTAATAATTGGGAAGTTAGAGGTCTTATATTAATTAATGACTTGGTCAAAGACTAAATGAATATGTTCGGATGTACACTTTTGAATCCAAACCAAACTTATATGGACCCTTAGCGCGCATTGTCACCGTATTCTCTCTCTCTCAAACTTTAACCTTCACTATACCTCCTTTCTTTCCAAGGAGAAGATATATTCTCTTCCACCATTAATAGAAACAAATAGAATAAGATTTAATCAAAACTATACAAATAAGAAGGTTTACTGCACAAAAAAATAAAAAATAAAATCCGTGGACAGATTTGGGGTAAAGATTAGGTGGTCAAATCAAATGTGGGTCATTCCTTGGGAGTAGGTGAGAGCGAGCTTGCCCCTAAGAATCTCGTTGCCGGATTTTCTGGTGGATTCCTCGTCGTACTCGACGGTCTAGGCGCCGTCATCGATGACGATTAGTTGGGGGGGGGAGCTTTGGTTGGGAACTCACCTCCCCCCCCCCCTTTCTTCTTAGGTTCCTCTATCTTCCTCTCATTTTTCTCCGCTTCTTTACGTTTCTTTCTGCTCATTGGAATTTTTTCCGTTCCTTGCTGTCGTGTTATGTGGACCCTTTTGTTTTCTGTTGTTGGGCTCGCCCACTGCAGTGGGTATTCGCCACCATTAGTGTTCCTCTCTCGTGATCATTCCCCCTCCCAATGCATCACTCCTCTGAACGTCTTCCGTCATCTCCTCTTGAGTGTTCCCCGTTAGTCTTAAGTGACTTACAAATCAATATGATTTTATATAATCTCGTTTATTTATTAATAATACGATATTATTTTATTATGTGTAATTTATTTTATTATCATTTCATAATGAAGTTTGTGAATATGTGTAATAATGATCAGATTATGATGAGATCATACTAATGAGACTGATCACTTATACACACATATTCTTAATAGTTTATAGTCAGAGAGTATCTAAGAAAGACATCATATATCCGGTTAGACTACTATATATTATTTCTGTTCATACGATGAGGATGACTGATCTTATAGTCATTTGTGTAGAGACACTCGGGTGAATCTGTAAGTCTCATTAGAAAATAAGTTCACTGAATTGATCTGACTGAATCACTGAATGATAATATATTTAACTATCAATCAGCTTGATTATATTATCGCGGTTACGTGGATGGTCTCGGATCTGAGACACCTTGTCGGTCGACTTTTGTATTTTGATTTTAGTTTACAAATCTCTATTTATGGAATTCTAAACAGTCAAAGATCGGATATAATAGAATATTGTTGAAGAAAATTAAGAGTTCAATAAGAAATCATTCGCTTTCGGTATTCAAATAGAGAATGTTCTAGGTAAGACGCACAGGAATCTCTGGACAGAACGGACAATAATGTCGGAAAAGAAGTTTTCCGATATTATACGATAACATCTGATCTAAGTTAGTCAATCAGTTAGGATTTGATGATTCACTATACTCTGAGTTTGAACGAAAGATTATATCTACGTGATAACTGTCAGCGGAAAGGTTTTTAAAATTTAATTACTTAACTCCAATACCTTCTGATTTCACGCAGTGTTGTTCGACATCTAACGTGATCGGAGATCCGACCGAATTGAATATGTGATATTAATTCAGTTGATTAATTAATTAATATGAATTATTAATTATTTAATTAAGTGAGTGAAGAGTCACTGGATTTATTGTATCATTAACTAAACTAATAGTTAGGTCTAGAGGGTCACACGCAAAAAATTCTCAAGACGATAGATTAAAAGTGAGATTTATATTTTTTTAGGATTTTCATGAAAAATTATACGGTAAATATAAAATATAGCGAGTGGACTGAGTATGCCAAATATCTACTCAGCCATGGCCGCCCCCTCCTCTCTCCCTCTCTCTCTATGGCGTCCTATGGCCGCCTTCTCTCTGGGGTTTGTCTTACCGTCTTCTCAGACTCTTATGAGGTGGGAATTCGACTGTGCACTGCAGTGAACGGCGGATTGTTCGAGGGATGTGAAGAACGAGAAACATGAGAAAATCTCTCGAGAGGAGATTTATGTGAATTTCGTTAGAGATCGGACGTTTGCGTGACTAGCGGTGTCACACTAACGGAATCGTTTGAACGTGAATTCGAATCCGCGCAAGATGATGACTGATCATTACTTTCGATTTTTGTTTATTGAAACAGAAAAGTGATCATTTAATTTTAATTTTATTTATTCCGTTGTGTCCGCAATCCCGAAAAATGCGAGAACATTTACAGTCTCCTCCTTCTCCATCTACAAATCTCCTTCATTTTGTCTGATCTCTCCTTTGCTTGTGCTGATCTGTCTCGTTCCTCACCCTTCCGACGGGATTTTGCCCGAAGACCAGATCTTGGTCAGTACTCGGTTCTCGGCATACTATCTCTTCCTATCTTGTTTGGTGTTTTGTTGTGTATTTACTTCGTAGGTTTGGCCGATCAGTTGGGTGCGGGCGTCCTGGTGATCACGTGGTGGGCTCCCCAGTTTAAAGCTGATTCCACTCTGAAATTATGGAGATGGGTGGTGATGCTCGAGTTATGTGCTTATCCCATGTGTCTAGGTCGATGCACATTTCCAAGCAACTCCGTATTCAACTGCCACACTGTTGGAGTGCTTTCGATTTATCCTCGCCGGCATCTCCTTGAAGGGTTTCTCACTCTGCTGTCAGCACCATGGCCGTGGTGGTTTTCGGTGCTCCGGTAAGTCTATCGTTTGGTCCTTCTCTTGGACCTTCTATCCACTGTGTCTTGCTTTTACTCGGCTTGTGGGTGTTGTACCCTTCCGGCGCTGTTCGTAGGGATGGCATGTTCGTGTAATACTTAAAAGATCATTTAAGTATTATTAACTATTTTATTAGTAAATGAGTATCTTATGTAGTTTTCTATCAAATATTAGGAGTGCACATGCCTTGATGGGTCTATAAATTTAAATTGTAAAAAGTTTTGAATTATAGTTCTATCGTTGACTTATGGAACTCACGGCTTACTCGATATTCAACTCAGACTCGTTCAATATCTAAATAATTAAATTTAAATAATTATGATAGATACATAATTTAAATTTAATAAAAATTAATCCAACCAAATTTGAAACTCGGCTCCACTCTGCTCGTTAACGGGCGTGACGAGTGGTCGCCTATAGTGGACGGGAGGTAATCGTACCAAGACTGCGACCACCCCCGCTCGGCGGCTCAGGTGGATGGAAACCGGGTTGTTGGGTCGAACCTTTTACCTGACGAGGAGATTGACCACGAACCGTCAGATGCGGTGGACCCCACTTGGACCAGATAATTTCCGGGTCCATCTTGAGTGCGACGCCAGCCACCGGCCATCTGATTAGCGTAGTCAACGCCAAACGAGGCGAGTCGTCCAATTCTGACCATTTATGTACCTGTGAGTTTCTGCATAAAATTTTTGTATGCCACCCACACCTAACGGAAGGGTATGAAGAAAAAACTATTTATCTATATCATGCACGACGTTTTGTTCGTATACAACATCGGAATACTTTATAATTTTATTTAATAGTTCACAGTAATGAATAAAAATTATAATTATTTAGATGTTATAAGTTGATAACTTATTCAATCAAAGCTCATATTTTTCTTATTTTCTAAGCTTACGTTTGAGTAATAGTTATTTATTATATTACCATATTTTTGTTTAAAACTTTTAAACTTCGATAAACAAAATTCGTATGTATTTTGTTATGTCCTTTTTTCCAATCTTCTGTTTGTTTGACCACCTTATTCAGAATGTAAGTTTGAACCACACCTCAACACATTTTTATCATATTTCATAATACATTTAACTAACCATGGTGACCAAGGAGCAATAGAGAACGGACAGGATCATGGGAGTAGCTGACATTTTTTGCGTACGATCCCTATTGAAGCCTGGAGCTTTTGTTGCATGTTGCATTTCTAACTAAAAAATAAATACTTTCACGATAAGGACTTAAAAAATTTACTAAAGTTTTTAAATCGATTTTTATAAAAAGGAATAAAATAAAGCTACAACCATGGACAAATAATTCACTAAAAATATGTCATCATCCCAAAAAAATATGTGATACACAGTTAACTTGTATTTAAGATTTTGTTAGAGAATTTCTCATGTCAGCAGATTTAAAGATCTCACTTTGTGACAAAAGCTGTCGGAGATAAAAACTGGTTGTCCGTTCCGTTCCCTTCAAGGGAGCCCCGTTTCGCTTCGCTGCTCTCGCCGTCTTTGGCGACGGTTGTTTCCGCTATACATACTCCACCCGGTCCTAATGTTCGCGCTTCCCCTCACTCTCTCTCTCTCTCTCTCTCTCTCTCCTGCTCTCGATCTCGCTCTCGCTCTCGACAGGGTATGTCGTCGCCGGAGTACCAGGTCTGCGACGACGATTCCGCCGACAACGGCGAGAGGAGCCTGGAGCCGCCGGATGCCCGGCAGCACGAGATCATGGGGCGCATCCAGTCGGAGGACGAGGAGCTCAGGGTACAGGCGGCCATGGCGATCCGGCTGCTCACGAAGACGTCGTCGGGGCAGCGAAGGGAGCTGGCGGGGGCCATCGAGCCGCTGGTGGGCATGCTCCGGTCCGGAGGCCCCGGCTGCAGCGAGGCCGCCTTGCTGGCCCTCCTCAACCTCGCCGTCAAGAACGAGAGGTAACGGCGGGTCTGCTGAGTTCTTTGGGTTCGTTTGGTGGTCTCTGTTGTTGGGTACTCATCAAAATCCCATTTTGGTGGATTCAGCTTCGTAGTTCCTGATGCGGATTTGATGTCATGATTGTGGAGCTTGGTGGTGGATGGTTTGTTCTTTCAATGGGATTCCTTTTTTTCTTCTCCTTTTCCTGCCCCAATTTTATATTTTGATTTTTTTTTTTTTTTTTGCTCTAGGCAACCTTTGAATTAGGCATTAGTTTTGGAGTTCTTTACATTTTTTTTTTTTTAATAAAACCATTTTTACAATGAGACTGGAAGCAGGCCTAATTTTTTTTTGCCGACAGGGCTAAGAGAGTTCTACGTTCTACTGTACAAGGGACTAATCATAAAAACTTGTATTTGTAAAGGCAAATTTGAAAACTAGGCAAGTTGGACAATTTTATGTAGGGTTGATTACACTTAGACATTCACATTCCTTTCTTAAACAAGAGACCAATGGAAAAGTTTGCAGACTAAAGAGGTTTCTCAAAGTGTGGCTGGGGCATGGCTCCTTTGTCCATGATTCTGTCTCTGGCAGAGATTGATTGCTTAGATCAGGCTTCATTGCTTAAGAGAAGACAGGTTTGGTATGAAGCCCCTCTTTTTGTAATCTAAGAGGGCTATAAGAGGCGGATTTTGGGTTGTGAAAATCCAGAGAACACTTAGACCATTGATTCTGAATTCAGATAAGCATTGTTCTAGGGCTTGAGATGTTAAGTTGCAGGTGTAACTACATGTTGATATGTTTTAGCCCTTCCCCATGCTTGTGTTTCGTTGTCTCCATGTGTATCTGGCATTCTGTGGATTTTGTGTCATTGTTTTCGGATCCTGCTAATCCTTTTTGTTTTACTGTAATTTTTCATTATTAGATGGAGTGAAAGCTTACTGATACTAACATGGCATATAGAGAGTAATAATTTGCAGAAGTGGCATAAAGAAATGTCTTCTTAGAGTCTTAGTCATTTTGTTTCTGTTGATTTTAAGTGATCCTTATGACATTATTTTTAGCATTGTTGATGGCTAATAATATCCCTATGATGGTAAAGATAATGGACATTTGACGTAGTTTTCCCTTTGGAAGCTTAGGACTGGATAATTTCTTTGTTGCCAGGCATAATCTTAGTATAGCTTCAAACCAATATCTGTATGTTCCTTGACAAGTTGCTGCGCTGCTTTAAAGTAAATTTTGTGGAATAGCATCACTAATGTAACTCAGTAACCCAGATCTTTATAATTTGTTAACAAAATCCAGTATCATCATTATGAAAAACATTTGCAGAATGTGGAATCAATTCAAGCAGCATAAAAAGGATGAAGATATGAGGTACCGGAAAACATATGAAAGGAAAAGAGAGTTTGAATACCATGGATTTAGGGGTTGGTGAATCATTTAAAAGCTGTACCTGTGGTTAGTCAGTAAAAAAACAAAAAAGTTCACCCAAGGTGTTAAAGAAAAAAGAAAAAGAAAAGTTCATCCAAGGTGTTGTCTCAAGACAGAAGTGCAAATCACATCACATTCTACTTGCAGCTCTGGATGCAAATAAAAAGAAGACATATTTATGAATCTAATAGATGAAAGTCAATATACATAATCATTTCCCTGGACTTGATGGATTGAGTGGTATGTTTTTCATACATAATCATTTCCCTGGTCTTGATGGATTGAGTGGTATGTTTTTCATACATAATCATTTCCCTGGACTTGATGGATTGAGTGGTATGTTTTTCATACATAATCATTTCCCTGGTCTGGATGGATTGAGTGGTATGTTTTTCACTCAGTTGTGGCAGGAGGACTGAAGGTAAGTAGAAATGAATGTTCAGCGTATGGTAGTAATTTTTGGTTTACAGTGGTGAGTTATTTCTCTTTGACAAAGCTTCAAAGTAGAAGCATGAAAGCAAGTGCCTTTAATTACAGACTCCATCCTTGTAGCAAGTGCCCTCTTTTAAATCAACATCAGATGTGGCCTTCTTATGCATAAAGGGCAGAATCCACAAAATTATGCCCTTCCAATGGCAATGAATCATAGACAGTTCTTAAGACAGAAAATTTTGCAAATAACAATTATTGTTAGCAAAAAATGGCTCATCATATGATGACATGAAAGGCTCCAAGTTGTAGATATTATAATGAGTTCAATAAATCCGATCTGTTGATGGTTAGTTGCTATACAAAGGTGGTGTGAAAATGTTATGTTCTAGATATTCTTTTTTCTTGATGAATCATCCTTGGTAGGTTTTACAATCGTGGAGTTTGTTTCAGGTGCACAACTTAAACAAGACATCTGTGAAAGGTTGTGCTGCTTGACACCTGCGTGCCTGTTCATTCGCACAGGGCAGTGCACCCAAGGGTGTTTACTTTTGGTGCATGGGGTTTTGATGATGTGTGAATCCGCATTCTCTGCATATGCCTCCTTGCATAGGCCCTTCATTTTCCTACATAAGATTATGCATACACTGAGTTACCCTTGTGAACTGCTAACTCACCAAGCACAGATGAGTAGAAGTCATTGTTGGCCTTGGAATAATTATTTTGCTATAAGACCTTCTGAACAGACATCTGGAGAGGAAACTACTGGGATAGAGATCTTGAGGAGTTAACCTTTGGATTCTTAATACTGCAATTTAAAATAAGTTGGATGGCTATTGTTTTCATGTTTGCTGCTATGTTTTATTTTCCGATTAAAACATAGATTCCAGTGCAGAAGGTTCAGATTCCAGGTTGTGCCATTAGATACAGATCAAACTGACTTCAACTTTTCCCTCTTTTTACAAGTATTTGTTGGTGATTGATAATGTTTCACTTCCAGAGGACCTTTGCTTAATCTGTTCTTATTTTGATTAATTGGTTATGCAGGAATAAGACCAAGATTGTTGATGCTGGAGCACTTGAGCCAATAACTAGGCTCTTGCAATCTACAAATACAAGTATGCAGGAACATGCCACTGCTGCCATACTCACTCTCTCTGCTGCTTCCGTCAACAAGCCATGTATTAGTGCAGCAGGTGTCATCCCTCCTCTAATAAATATCATTGGAAGTGGAAATCGGCAAGCAAAGGTAGATGCAGCATTAGCTCTTTACAATATTTCCACAGTCCCAGATAGCCTTCACATCATCCTGTCGGTTAAACCCATCCCTCCTTTTCTCAGCTTGCTTAAGAGCTGCAGGAAATCTTCCAAAACAGCTGAGAAATGCTGTGCTCTTCTGGAATCCTTGTTGAAGTTTGATGAAGGAAGAACTGCTTTGACAGCTGAGGAAGGTGGGGTGCTTGCACTAGTTGAAGTTGTGGAGGAGGGATCATTCCTGGGAAAGGAACATGCAGTCGGAGCTCTACTGACCATGTGTGAGAGTGATAGGTCTAGATACAGAGAAGTGATCTTAAAAGAAGGTGTCATCCCTGGTCTTCTTGAGCTCACTGTTCAGGGAACACCCAAGTCTCAATCTCAAGCGCATGCTCTCCTACAGCTACTCAGGGACACCCCTTTCAAGAGGACTGAGTTGCAGGCAGAAACATTAGAAACCATTGTTTGCAACATTGTCTCCCAGGTTGACAGCCAAGAGTGTGGGGAGAAGGCTATGAAGATACTGGCTGAGATGGTACAGGTTAGCATGGAGCAAAGCTTGAGGCATCTGCAGAAGAGGGCTTTAATGTGCACCACCCCCAAAGAGTTGCCACTTGCCACTCCATAGTTGTCCTACTCAAGTTCCTTCAATGTAGTTACATGAGAGATGCTATTCATTCTGGAGGGTAAAATCTTCCATAGTGAAGAATAATAAAGGTAGGAAGCCAGTCCGGGCCACTATGGCAACGAGTGACTGGTGAATGTTGTTAATATTTAAGTTTGGTCTGTAATGTATGGGTTTTTTTTTTTCCTTTTTTCCTTTTTGGTCTTTTGCAGAAGAAACCCATGTCTGTGGACTCTGGTTACTCGATTAATTACGTGTCCTCCACTAGTTTTGTAATGCTTGGAAAGTCTAAGCTTGAGCAGTCTACTGAGTTGTACTATTTGGATGCATTCCCTCTCAAACTTGTAAATTCTATCTCTTCTGCTTTTCAGATAAACCACATGCATTCAAATTAATTCACGTAGTTTATATCTAGGAACATTTGTTCTTCAGATAAACCACATATATTAAAAAAAAAAAAAGTTCGAATTGGGATCTTGTGGAGTTGGATTTTTTGGACCCTCTGAATCTTTTAACATTGGCTAGCCAGGGAGCGATGAAAACTTCACTTTTTCATCTTATCTCCCACCACCTCTTTAACCAATCTATCAGCCAATAAGATTTTAATATAAGGAATGGTCTTAGAAACAGATCCAGGTGATTCAGCTCCCCCATTGTAGCACTTTGATAAAACATAGCCCTGCAAAGAGCTGACCCAATTGACATAGTAGGTCCTACCGATCCCGAATGCTCTGTTCGGCGAGATAGGAGACCCAATCTATGAACCTGAGAGGTGTAGACCCTGATTTGATGATGGGTCGGGAGGATGCTAGCCCGGCCCGACCTCGGTTAAGTGGGCTTGGATAATGAAATTAAGTTCATTTCATTTTTGGGCTGAGTATGGGCTACAATTTTAAGCCTAACCCTTAAACATGGGCTGGGTTGGGCTTTGTTAAGCCCGACCCTGAAAGCCCAAAAAACTTGATAAACATTAGATGTAAAGAGTAGTCATTCAATTTATATAATATATATATTTTTTCATTAACAAGATCATTCATTGGCACATGTATATTATACAAATTAATTTATGCCAAGTATGAACATGGGATTATGTTTTATCTTAAATTCAAAAAAACTTTTTTTGCATGTACTTATTAAAGAATATTTCTCATGAAAATTATTTTATAGAATTCACGTCTCTATGACACTTTTAAAATCATCATATGCACTATTAATCATTATAATACTTTAGTTTAAGTTAATCAATATTTAATGTAAGTGCTATGTTACGTTTTGATTTTATAAAAGATGTGCTCTTTAGAATTTTTATTTTAAGTTAAACATGAAGGATCAAAATATTAGTGATTATTTTGATTGCTTTTTTACATGTGTTATTGAACTTAAATGATCGTGAAGGTCTCATTTTTTAATGGGTGAGGAGGCTTACATACATATACTAATTTTTATTAATGTGATAAATTACATATTTTAGATAAAGAAATTAACTCTTTTATATTTAAGTCCGAAGTCCGAGTCCAAAATCTAAGTTATTTTGGATTTGGATTGGACTTGAACTTATGGCGTGTTAGGAAACACATTTTGGGAGGCTCTAACTCTCGACAGCCCTTAAGAAGTGTTTCCAAACGTCCCAAGTACCTCGGCTTGCGGTCTAGGTGGTTCGTGTGTTATGAGAGAGAGATAGACCCAGAGGATGAGGATGGGAGCAACGTTTGTGACGAATAGGCAGAAGAAGGGCCGCTTCTAACGTGTGATTTGGCGCTTTTGGTATAAAACGTTTTTTTTGCTCATTCGAGATAGAGAGAAAAAAGCAACGTTTTGGTGATGTGCTTTTGACGTAAGAAGGTAATTGTTGGGCGTCTTTTGCACTATACTGGGATAAGAAAATTGTTACTATGCGGAGAATGGAGAAAGGGAGATAGACAAAGTTGACCGAGAAGTTGTACTCGTGTCAGGCCATGTCAAAAAGTTGCTTATGTCATTTCTCTTCAGCCAATAAGCAATATCAAACGCAACTTTAGGCATAGAGAAGTATGCTTCGGCTGGACTTGGATCTCACTTTTCTTGGTAGATTTGAACATGAGCTTTACTAATCCCAACGCAAGCACAGCCCATTGACACCCCTACTTGAAAGTGAAGATCCATTCCCCGTAAGCTTCCGCAGGAGCTTTATTATTCCATCTGCTCTGAATTTTGTGCTCTAGGAATGTAAAAATCCACCAACCACTGCCGCTTGGAAAAGATCAATTAATTTATGAAAATAAGTACAAATCTTAAGAGTCTGACCTGTTCACTGTGCCGGTGTTGCCGTCCGATTTCTCAAATTAACTGTCAGCGAACAGTGGAACAATTCTTTTTGTTTTTTTTTTTTAAATTTGCCTAGCTAAAATAAGTACTCAGTTCGATATCTGTATCATCCTATCTTTGATCAGATGATTAAAAAAATTCAAAAAGAAAGATTGCACTCACACAATCCAAGCCGTCGGATCGCTGGCACAATACAACAAGTGCTATGCAAAGCTGTTTGGAGAATCCCACAAATACAATAACAAACACTAGAATAGAGGACAAGACTACTTTGAGTAGAATGATCGGAGCCCGCTCCTGGTAGACCCTTTGCTTTCCGTCCTTGGGAGTCTTTGAATAAACCGGTTATTGACAAATTGATTGGAGGAACCTTAATTTTCTACCATGGACTTGATTTGAGCCTACGATGAAATCTACTATTTGCAGAGAACTGCCTTGACATAGGAAGTTAGAACACCAACATCATTTTGTGGGCAGTATGCAATTCAAAACTTTGGACATATTTGACAACTTTTATTTGAAAATCATTTTTAACTTCCACTTATAGATAGAATCATCCTAGAGAGATTATAATTAATTCTGATTTATTACAAAATCCAACTCTTTCATAACCTCATTTTTTTTCTAATTTTAGGAACTTCACCTTATAACTTTTGTTCGAAAACTAAAACACGAGTAAAATATTACATAAATAACTTTCAAGATTAGAGTGCTTCCACACAAAAAAAAAACCCTAAATCAAAAGGTAAAAATACTTCTTTCGTTAACAATTTCAAAACTCTAATTATTTGAAAAAATCAGATGTTAAAAAAAAACTACATTACCTCTTAGATTCAAATTTTAAGAAAAGTTATTCATTTTTTAAAATTTCATTTGAAAAAACCATGTAAACTAATGAAAACACATCAAAATATATTTATATCTTTATATTACTTCCTTTAAAAATATTAAAAAGGTAAAAAAAAAATTACTTTTTAAAATCCTCCTATTATTCCCTACTATCCCTCTTTCAAAAAATTCATCAAGAATAAAAAATAAGTCTTTTCTCAACCCAAAACAAAATCTAAATTCTTAAAACACTCATCTACCTTTTTTCATTTGAAAAAAAATCACTCCTTAAATTCCCACCCAATCTGACGAGTTCAAATTTGAAGTAGAACTATTACCAAACAGAACCTTAAGATCATTCTATATAATTGCAGACTTCACACATCCTACAAAGTGGCTTTTAACGGACAAGACCCAACACAGGACTTAACCAACTTCTTCGAGGGGCCATGGCTACATACTTTCACAACATCATGTAGAGAGCACATGCAACCGTGCCAAGTCCATGGATCTTTTAATCAAGCGTTACTCTAAATTGATAGATATAAAAATCCACGAGCATCATGACCATAACTCCGGTTAAAATAAGAAAGAGCTTATTAATAACAATAGCAACACATTTTGAAGCACCCTATTAAAAGATAAAAGATTCCGTGAACCCAGAAAGCAATGCTGTTAAGGATCCCTCAGACAACCTTACACATACCATGCACGCACAACATATTCAAAAGTTAATATTATTATTCCGAAATAAATAGAAACAACAGATCGAACAAGAAAAAGAAAAATAGAAATAAGCTACCTTTAAATCAGCCTCGTGACCTACATCTTACTTGTCAAACACCAACCAAAGAAAAAAAAAAAAAAAAAACTTAAATATAGCTTCTCTACGACCGAGACAAAGGTCTACGAAACAACGGCTACTGAAAAAGACAAACAATTGATGGCTTAAGAAAGCTTACTGAAAGCCAGCCAACAAAAAAGGAAAAAAAACTCAGACGCCCTACACAAAAGAAATAAGATTTTACTGGTGTTGAAAGCTGCGAGCTCAGACATTCGACTATCGTAGGCGTTCTGAAGTTTTATCCGCTAGACCACTGGCAAGCTAATATATTGTACACCCTCTCCTGGGGAATAACATTCAATATAACACGACGTAGGCATCATCCGTCGCTATTCTACTTCGGAAAGGTAACAAAAGCAGCCTCGCAGATCATCACGACGGCACTGGAAAAGAAACACACGATAACACCATAACAGGCTTTAAATACAAACTAATAGACAGCAAGGAAAAAAGGAAACTAAGTTTAATGGCTTCATAAGGAAACAACGCAAATGATCAATGACAATAACAAGAAATTCTAGCCAAGAGGAAGGTTTCTCCCTGTTTCTTTTTTCTTTTTTTCTTGTTTTTTTGACAAGTCTTGATAGTTTCTTCTAGTCTTTTTTTTTTGCGAAAGGAAGTTTCTCCTATAGTCTGGTGTATATGCAACCGCTGAATGGGTAGCCGGAGAAACGCTCATACCAGGCAAACGTGTTTTATGTTGGAGGAAGTCTACCTCCTTTTTCCTTTTTGTTTTCAAGATTCCCTTTCTCAGGGGTAATACTTTGCATGAATTTAATTAGCTTCTTGCAACTAAAAAGAGATTGTGATAAATGACTACTTTAAAAACTCTATCAACATGGTTTAACAGATATGGAAAATAAATATTTTAACAAATAGATTGGTTTTGAAACTGTTTGAAAAAACAGGCATCACATTCTGAACTCTGCGTTACATCCACTGAATAAAGTAAATGCTTTGAATGAAAGTCAAAGACTAGCCAGTTTTTCAATACAGCTGTGAAGCTCTCATTCCATGTGGGAGCCACATAAGATGCTAAATTTGCAAGAATTTTGGCAACAATTTGTTGTATGAATATTGATGTCTTCATATTCGGCACTAGAAACATGTATAAGCATCCGCCTTATAAAACACACACATACACAATATATATAAATACATAAAAATATATGCATATGTATCATCTAATCAAAGAAAAAAAATTTGATGCAACTGAGACAACAGACACCACTAATACAAAAACTTAACATTGAAGGACACCACTAATGGAAACCAATAAGTTAACAAAATGGGTAAAATAGTAATAAAAGGGTTGGAATAAGCAATTACATTAGCATACTGTAGGGCATAAAGGACTAAATGTATTAATGAATAAGTGAAATGAAGAATACATGTGCAGACTAAATGTGTTAATGAATGAGCAAAATGAACAACAAAAGTGCACACGGTAAGGAGATATGTAACTTACTGTAAGTAGAGGTGTCTATTTGCTCTGGCAGTTCTTTGATATCTACCTCGAACCTTTCTTGAACCTAAACATATCAAAGTAGGAAGTAAGATATTTAATTTCAGCAGTGACTCCAAACCTGACAACTAATAGCTACAGACCTGATTAAGAACATCAGAATCAGAACCAGAAGACACGAATGTTATCGCAAGACCTTTGGTTCCAAAGCGGCCAGCTCTGCCAACCTGAAAAAACCAAAATCAACAAAAAGAAGATGGCACACCTTAATCATATTATAGTGGTCATTACAGTTGACAGAAGGAAAGCTAAAGAAGGTAAGTGACAAAGAAGCAGAAAGCTTCCATGAGAGATCAAAAAACAGGAGGTGCCTCATTATCAGCATCATGTTCCAGTGAAAAGAAGATCAATTGATGGTTCAATCCAAAAGTATAATAGACACTAGCACGACAAATGCCTAATTGGTACGTTTGCCATTTAATAGCCATGCGTTCCGACAATCTGCAGGAAGTTAAATAAGCATAAAAGGAATTACCCTGTGCAGGTATGTATCAGCAGAATCTGGCATATCATAGTTGATGACGATATTAACACGCTCGATGTCGATTCCTCTGCCAACCAGGTCCGTTGCAACAAGAATCCTCTTATGTCCTTCCTTGAAGCCCTTGTACCTAGTCAGCCTGTATAATAGCCAAACAATTTCATTGATCATGACATGAAATATCAACTTGGACTTGCATATGGCATCTGTCCATCAGCTAGAAAACAGAAGTAAAATATGTGAACATAAAATTATTCCCTCACCTCTCTTCCTGGGACATCCCGGAGTGGATGCAGATGGAAGGAAAATTACACTCCACAAGTAGCTTGTTAAGCTCTGCAGCTCTGCTCACACTCTTCACGAAGATCACAACTTGATTGAAGTCGAGAGCATCCAAAAGATCATTCAATTTGCGGTTTTTCTCGCTTTCACTAAGTTTGATGTAGTGCTGAACAGAGAAAAACAAGATTCAGTAGTCTTGATCCTCCATCAACCCCAACAAACATATAATTACAAAAAATGCAAATTATATCACAAGAGATACCTGAACTAAACCGTGTAAAGTTAACTTAGCCTCATCGTCCACATATATTTCCATGGGCTGAAAGGGAACAAATGTCAGATTGAAGAAAATTAGGGACTTCTCCTCAAGTTAACTGAACCCGGTAGCAAATCAATGATGCACGAAAAATCGCTCATCCAAGATTCCACGCCGCCTGATTGAAATGATTGCCGCCTCACAGTAACATATTTATACCTACTGGACGCCCAAGCACGACACACCCCACAAGGTCACATAGCAACAAGATTGACTCAACTTGGGTTTCAGCCCTTCCTAAATCCCCATAAAAAACCTACCACCCAAATTGGATAGCAGAGAGGACTAATCTCAAACAGGACGTGTACTAGCCCAGACAAATAGATCTATGTTGTGTGGACACTGCCATGAGCAAACCTCTAAACAGGGGAATAACAATTTTGGCAACTCCTTGAGAAAAGGCAGCTCAGGGATCTAATCCTAATTGAGGTAGACGATGCCCATACTGTCAACGTTGCCACCACTGCCACAGATGAAATATCACCCTCAACAAAGCTTGCCATATGAAAAGATGACTTCTAAGTTTGAGGAAAGCTGGCCACAGAACATTACATCTTGCATAAACTTCTTGCAAACAGGACGAATCTCCTTGCTCAGTGTAGCAGAAAACATCATAACTTGTTTATCATGAGGAGTCATCTTGAAAATTTCCTGGACATCTCTCCGCATGTCTATGAAAATAAATGGCCAAGGAACAGAAAATTGAAATACATTAGCTATTAGATGCAAAAAACAGATGATGTCCTTCTGGGAAGAAATCCTCAATTGATCAGTTAAAATCTAAAAAATAAAGAAAACAGGGGAAAACGGAAATCAAAGCAACATACCAAGCGACTCCAGCATTTTGTCACACTCATCAAGGATAAAATGCCTCACATTCTTCAGTACAAGGTCCTTGTCTCTGGCTAATGCAAGTATTCTTCCAGGAGTCCCCACAACAATGTGAGGGCACTCATTTTTTAGCAAATCCTTGTGCTTCCTGATGTGCACTCCTCCATAAAAAACAGCAACTTTTATGTCAAGCAGGTACTTGCTGAATCTCTCAAACTCATGACAGATCTGCGAACAGAATGCAACAATGACCAATAATGTTCAGCATATATGCATTAGTTGATCAACAGAGAATGAAAAAACAGTAACTATACAGCTCTTAACATACTTTAGAAAATAAAAACGGTGAAGAATGTAAAAAAGGACCTGATAAGCCAATTCTCTAGTATGGCACAGAACAAGTGCTGCTACTTGACCAGAAACAGGCTCAATTTGCTGCATAGTTGATAGAACAAAAACTGCAGTTTTCCCCATCCCAGATTTTGCTTGGCAGATGACATCCATCCCCAAGATAGCTTGAGGGATGCATTCATGTTGGACTGGTGAAGAATCAAATAAAAGTGGAGCGAAGCAACCCTCAGTAAGTAAAAAATGGCCTTCTGGATCCTTTAATCCCAAGTTATTAAATCAATTTCCCCTCCAAAATCATGAACGTGGAAGTGAGTATTACCTGAACAATAAACTAAGATGGTTAAGGTGACGCCGATAGAGCAGTGAAATAAATCCAAAGTGCATACCAAAAGATCCACGCATTAAGCATGAATTAAAAGAACGTGATTGGACAGGAGGAGAAATTACATCTCGCAATGATAAGCTGTACATGGAAGGAGGCAGTGGTTGATCAATAACTAAAAAAACTAAATGGGACTTTAACATCAATTAAAAGGCTAAAAAGATATATGGTACATCACAATAAACATCAACATACAAAAAACAGAACAGCATCATGAAAAAGGGCAACATTTAGTCATTCAACTCAACCAACCAATATTATACCACAATGTCACTACCAACCGCTATAAAAATATCTTACCAATAATTTACCACAACAAGAAGGAAAAAAGAATAGGGGCACCCTACAAAATCAATGAGGAGCACTGATAATGAAAACACTAGATTCATTCACAACATCATGCAGGCCAAAAACAATACTCAATAATTAACAAAAATAAGCAAAGTGGAACATTAGTGAAATCATAAGGTTGCTCCATTCTGACTGGAGGTCATGGATACAAAGCTGGAAACAGCCTCTACAAAAAATCAGGGTTGGGGGCATACAATTGACACTCCCTGCAAAAATATCTTACTTTCTAACTTTTCAAATTAAGATATAGATAAGAACAACTGGTATACTCCTTGCCTTCGGATGGATGCTCAAATCCAGAATCTACAATTGCCCGCAGAAGTTCTGGTTTCAAAAGAAAATCTCTGAATCCAGAGCTGTGAATTCCAACGTAGCCCCTGTTGCAAAAAAGAATTAGTTGTTAGTTTACTTACGGATTCCAAAATAAAATTAGACATAACATTAAAGATCACAAGAATGCCATTTACATGTGTCAGGATAAGTGTTTCATATGACAAAATCTATATAGCTGAGTAATCTGAAAAACATTTGTACACAGAAGCAGCACTTTGCAAATAAGGTTTCATATAATACAGCAGGACCTCGAGTTTGTACAAGGTAGTTCATGTACTCTTGCAATCTTCTTGCAATCTGTGAACACATATTAGAACTAAGCATTTGGATCAACGAAGTAAGACAACTACCAACTTCCATATATACCTAATCAGTTAGAACAAAGTTCAATTTGACATACTTAAGATTATTAATGTTAATATAGAAACAACAAATACTGACAGAGGTTGACAAAAACAGCTAGTTATATGAAGCATCTAGTTCTGACAGTCCACCAGTTGACCAGATCCACTCTATAGCACTGACCAAAGTAAAATAATAATTTAGTGATAAGGTTGCTTCTTGCATTGAATATGCTGATAAGAAATAGAAAATTAAGACACAGACTTTGACACTGAAAAAAGAATCTGTAGACAATTCTAATTTGGGAAGACAAAAACATTATGCAGTGACCCCTCAAAATTGAGGAAGCACAGCAGGCCATTTAATCAAGACCAATATCAATCACAACCAAGAAGCCAATTGATTAGAAAAACAGACAGACACAGCAAAAAGAAGTTCATAACATTATTTTAAAAGGAAAGCGCATGGTACTAACATTTGGATTTACTAAGGGTGCATTTAGTACAGTGTAAAACTAGTTGCATGCACCGGCTATCCAGAAAAGTTGATCATAAGAACGGTTGGTGATCCAAAAACTTCAAACAACCAAAAAACACACCCACTGATTCTCTTCATATCCAAATTTTGGCACCCATACTATGATCAACTTTTTGGGAAAAACTTATGCATATAATAGATTTTATCATTAATACCAGACAGACCCTAAGAGCATAATAACAAAAAAGATATCGTGTTATAAAGACAAATAAGTTTAAAATGAATTAAATAATCATCAAAGCGATAGTTTCAAGCATAGATATTCTCATATGTAGAAACAAAAACAAAAAAACTCAAAAGTATAGTCACATACTTTTTGGCCCCATCACTGGCACCCTTGACTACAGCGGAATCGGGGGCCTTCTCTTCATCCTCCTCATAGTCGAGTAGCTCCTCCTCGTAAACATCGTTCTCCTTGGCTTCTCCCATTTCAATCGGCACGGAAGTCACTGAACACGTTCTCTGGACATCCAATGGACAAACAACATAAGAGAAAGCAAGATGAAGAGCATTCAAACCTAATTTTCAAAATTAGCAAAAAAATGCTCCTTAACTTTTAAGCAAGGAATACAAGACAACTAAACACGAAAATCCTTAAAAATACTTTTTAAAGTTGTTCATCATGAAACAGCTACAGAAGAAAATCAGAGAAGAAGAACCGGGTTCAAATTTATCCTCTCAAGGGTATAAGAACTGACTAGTTTTCTTCCACGAGCTAGCACAAAGAAGTACTAAGATGGGTTCGCACTACCTAATCTCGTGAAGTAGAACACACAAAAAGCCTCTACAAACTACGCTGGCTGAATACAACAGTAACTGTACAAAAACCGTAGTAAACAAAGCGCGGTGTTCGACGCATGACCAGATCTGGGGAAGTAAACCTCTGGACAGCCAGATCCAAACGGAAAAAAGGGGCTTCCGGCAATTACAAGTCGAGAGCAACAAGTAAACAAGAATAATAACAACAACCAGAAGCCTTATAGCAGTAAGGAGTAATAGAAGGTCCACCGTTCAGAACCCTAAAGCAAAAGTAGAAGAACCCTAGAGGAACCCTGAAGGGACGTTAGAGGAAGTACCGCTCGGAACCCTAGGAGAACCGACGGAGCGCCGCCGCGCGAGGAGTGGAAGCCGGAGCCGGAAGCGGTGGAGAGCACCAGAGCAGCCGCGAAGAAACCCTAGCCGCCTGCAGAGCAGAAGAGAGAGAGAGAGAGAATGGGAGAGAGAGGAGAAGAACAAGAAGGGATTAGGGATTGGTGGAGTGAGCCCTCTATTTGGGATCTCGTGAACGGGTCTGATCGGAGGTCCGGGAATGGACGGCCGAGATGTTTCGACGACTGGCATGTAGTGAAAGAGGGTTCTGTAGATATACTTGCATGGAAGACCTGAAAAAGCTGTGCTATTGCAGATATTCCCCCAACCTTTCATTAAAATATAGGCAAGCGCCTATGAGGCTGTTGACCGGGTGCCTCGGTCGTTGACTTTCCCCGTACGGGATCCCCTTTCTTCTTAAATTGTTTTTTTAACAAGGAATAGGAACATTTTATGGAGGAATGCAATCATATCATATTCTTTTATAAAAAAAGAAAATTATTTTGTCATTTTTTATTACACTTATTCAAAGTGTTTGATCACTTAAAAGTGTATCTTGTTAGAGTCACCTTTTACGTAATCTTTTGACAACTATTACATTTAGGGGTTATTTGTTTTGACATAAAATTTTGTAAATCATCGGTTTTGATGGGGGAGAATCCTATTAGGTCCAGCACTAGGAGGCCGGCCTAAGTAAGAGAAAGAACTTAAGCACATTCGGCCCATAAAGTTAATCGAACAAAAACGGCTCAGGCGTCTTGTTGAAATAGTATAGATTCGGCCCAAGCGATTCGCTCAATTAACGACCGTATTCGGTCCAGTCATGGCAGATAATGGGCCGAAATGGCATCGGCCCATTCCGGTTAACTGCTATCTAGCCATTGGCCTATTAGCGGGGTATTTCGGCAATTTCCTCTCAAACCCCAAAATAGTCCTATATCGGCTGCTACAAGAAGAGAACCTCCATCCTCTGTTATAAAAAGAAAACTATTCATTACGAAAAAGGTACACCTTAAGCACTCAAACTTCTTTTTCCTTCCTTTTAAATTAAGTCTTCTTCAGAGGCTGACTTAACCATCGAATGGAGTTCTCCTAGGCCGAAACTCATGACCCTCGCTGACTAGTTCTTCTTCTCGCAGAAGTCTCAGCTTGATTCTTCGCCAACTTCTTCGTCTGGATCTGCTTCGGCAATTGATCTTTCGGTTCATATCCGGATTCTACCTTCGGAATTCATTAGTGATAGTTTCGACTACATCACGTTTCAAAATCACTGATCTTAAAACAAATGAAATTTTCAAGTTTTAAAATTATGAATTATTTGTTTAGTTGTTTGTAAAATAAAATAAGAGAGATGTTTTGATTTACAGTGAGTTTTTGCTGTTAACCAAAACAAAGAAATTAGGCTCTCAAGTCGGTAGGCCCAGGCATGAGTTTACTTTACATTATTTTACATCATTCCGAATAATTGAAAACACCAAAAAATGAAATAGTTGTTTCAAAGTACATTGTTTTACGCTAAAACAAACAATCCCTTAATGAAGGCTTTCTAATCAAGTAATAAAACAACTTAGAATTGAATCTTTCATTTTTATGAGGAATGCTGCCGTATCACACCTTTTACCATTCATTTAACCCCAATTGTTGAGAGCCATTTCGATTACATGATCAACTGTGTCCTGCCAAAAATTAGTTATGACATACCCCTTTTTGCAACCATTGCATTGAATGAGAACTTAGTGGTCAATTAATCAAACAACTCCCAACGATTCTCTCTCTCTCTTTCTTTTTCCTTCTCTGCTTTCCTTTCTCTTAGTTGAGCACAAAGAGAGGGAGAGGGAGAGAGAAGGAAGGATGGGGACTTATGAGATTTGTGATATTTATACCTTAAAATAAGAATGTTCTTCATTCTTCGTAAGGCAAAGAAAAGGTGTATCCACTTTTTAACATGATTACATAATATATTCATTTTATAAACATCTATTATAAATCATTTCTCAAATTTAGATGAGATATTAGAATATTGTTCATATAAACACTAAAAGACTTGAAAAAAAAAGCTTTGTTAATGTTCAATTTTATTTGGGTATAGAATAATATGACATGAAATTTGTTCATGTTGTATATTTAAGTGGAATTTTTTGTTAGAAATTCGAGAAGTTAGAAGGCAAATTCCAAGTCATATCAGACGATAATTCAATGATCCAACAGACGACAATCATGCTGTCACTCTAAAATTTTCAAGACAAACATAGGGTTTATACAATTGAGAATGTAGCTAAGGTGGAGAAATTTTCCATAGATGCCTAGATGGATAAGCACTAATCAAAGCGAGAGTCACAGGAAACAAACTACCTGATGATCAGTTTAACGTGCACATACGTGTAATAATTTAAGTAATTTTTACTATCATTTCAACTCCAAATCATACATATTTGAAAACATATATTACTTTCATAGTAGATGGTTCTGCCACAAACACCTTTTGCTACATGCTTGAAGGGATAAAGGGTCCACCAATGGATCGCATGTTATCCATGATGTTATTTAATTGTGCCATCCTGTGAAAAGTTGGACCCTCAAATGGTCTAAAATACATGTGCATCTTTAAGCTATGTAGGAATACTTGCAATTAAAACTGCTTGATAGGGTAACGAATGGACAGCCCATTGCATAATCAAATTGTCCCCTCTATTAATTGATGTATGGTAAGTCCCCGTGTGTGTAGCGCGGTGGACACCGCTCCCCACCACATGCGGGGAGACCCTAAGTTCGACCTCGTAAGAGTTCTCGTGGATGACTTTTTCCCTCCTCATTCTCATTCCGATGCGTTTTGCCGTGTTTCGAACTCGAGTCCCTCTGTGAGTGTTCCCCTCCCCAATGTCCTCCTTAGCCGTTTGGACTACTTAGAAGAAAAATGATGTATGGTAAGACCGTGCTCAAGTACTGACCAAGTTGGTTGTTTGGAATTCACCGACGCAATATGAAGTGCGCACTGCACAAACAACACGGATCTGGGCCATGTATAGGCTTCTCCTACTCCCAGGTTAAAACCAAATCCACCTCAACACCTTGCCTTCTTCCTCTTCCACCACCCCCACCACTACCATTTTCATAGCAATGCAAGCCCCTAGTTGGGATCGATCCACTCTCGCTATGCCCATCTCACCTCTTCGGGCTCGACGAGGAGGACAAGGAGGGGCAATGAGCAAAACTGGGGCTTCGTATTGGAGAACTTCAAGGCATGGTATATTTGACTGCAAGAAGGAGATTACATGAATGGAAGGGTAAAGAAGTCTTTCTGTCTAAAAATTCACCTTTTCCTCTCCAAAAATGCCCCTAAGTTACTTTTTACAAAAAATCTAAAATTCAACATGTTAAGTCCATCCCTCTTCTCAAGTGCAAAATTTTGTCCCCCCAAAATTGAAGAATGTTGTTGTTATTTCCTTTTTTTTGGACAGTAGTCCAATTGGTTGGACATCGCTTCCTCCATTCGAACCAGGGATCAATTTGGCGAGGAATATCTAAAGAGTAATACGCTCACAACAGCCATGTGCGAGATTTTCACATCCAAAAGACACGAGAATTCCACAGTTGAGCCCTGCTAAGACTCAAGCTGCCATGGTCCCGTTCGAAACGGGATAGATGTCCAACTTAGCCACGTGCTGGGGATGACCATGTTGTTATTTACCAATGTTCCCCACCCTGTCAATGATTTTTTTTTTTACCAAAAAGGGGAAAAAAATCACCCTGTCGGTGATGGATCAAAATACTGTCTAAATCTGGTAGGTCTCTTTTTGTAAGTACTAGCACTCCCATTCAACTAAATATTCAGCCTAATAAATTCAAGTACATCTGAAGAAAGATTTTCTATGTGGTAGTGTGGTACACATGTTCGTTCTCTTCGAAATGACCCCGTTCCTTCTCATAAGGTTTTTCCAAGATGGTTATGAAAGACATTTAAATCGGTTCCTTACCCATTTCTAATGAGAGTGATTTAAAAATACTTTCGTTTCTTTGCTGACCTTTTTTGTTATATTTTGGGACGAGGCTTTTGGAATTTTAATTAAATTGTTGCATGTACTGTCACAGCAAGTTACTAAAGTTTCGATTTCGTAGATAGATGTTTCCACGGGTTTCAATTCATTTGCCAAACAACATATGATATTACAGGAGTCTTTGCTGCATATTTCACATCGCACCACTTCAGTTTTGAATGGCTAGATAGGTACTTCCATGGGTCTCATTTGTTTGTGAATGAATACATGGTTACAGGCTCATAATGTTAGAGATGTTAAAAATTACCTACAGCGAAAATTATCTCTTTTGTACGTATATCGAGGAATAAGATGACGAGGAGAACGATGTCTACGTGCATGAACAACACAAACACCGGTAAGAGAGACGCACGTGTAACCCTAAAACTGTATATTTTATGGAACTGTAGTACGCAGCCTGATTCTTGAAGATGTTGAAAGTGATCTTAGCAGAGCCTGCACGCACTTAAGACTATGCTTTGGCTATCAGCTAGACGTTAGTCATTGCTTTTGCTTCTAACAAATTGTTGTACCTTTTGTGTAGGCTCTGTTAAGATCACTTTGTTAAAAAATCGTACCTAATGCGGTGTAGTAATTTGCTGCATTTCATGTTGTGAAGCAAGTATTACTCAACAAAACAAAGAAATGAAGCATATGAATTTGCTGGATAACTTATGATTCAGATATGCTGAATAGTGACTGGTTCAAACTAGATACGGCTTGTTCAATAAAGCAAGGAGTGCAACCGCATAAATTTGACCCTCTCCCGTCATTGGGCTGCTCTTTACTTTAGATATGCTGAGGAGATTTTAAGGGCATGTTTGGCAAAACTTTTACTTGAAAGTTACTTTTGACTTTCACTTCTTATATAGAATGAGTTGAGGGAGATGAAGTTATAATTAATTTTGATTTGTTACAAAAATCAACTTTTTCATAACAACCTCACTTTTTCTCCAATCTTAGAAACTCCTTTCTTGTAACTTTTGGTTGGAAGGCAAAACACAAATAAAATATCACATAAATGCCTTCCAAGATCTAATAGCTTTCATAAAAAATAACTAAATGAAAATAAAAAAGTACTTTCAAATGGAAGTTGCGCCAAACACGGCTTAAATAATATTGACAATTCCTGGACTTGCAAAAAACAATTCCAAATTCTTGTACACAATGAAAGGACATGTGCAAACAACAGTTCTATATCAGTTTCTTGCTTCTTCCAAGATATGTGTTAGAAGAGTACAAAGGTATGATATTCAGAAAGTTTAGTGTACAAGATGATAAACAGTTCCAACTTCCAAGTTTTGTGTATCTGGGTATTCAGAAAGTTTTGCAATGTTGTTTAAGGATTGCTTTTGTTTCCATGGCCAAATGTTCATCTCATAAAGTTTTTTAATAGTTCTTACTGAAATTGCCTTTTTTGCCTCTTAATAGTTATCTCCGAAAGGTTTGTCTTTTTTACCTTCTCAACCGTGCAGGGCTACGCAACATGGGAGTGCCTAGTAACTCATGCCTTTCAGTGTCTACTTGTTTCTGTCAGTGACATCGTTTATGTGGAGACCTTAACTGCAGAAGAATTTATAACATGGTTGGTTGCCACAATACCCCATCTGTAAGATGTGTGAAACAAGTCACTAAAAACTGCAATCTTTTACCATATTCAGGTTGTCAATGGACTTGCAAAATCTCTGAAACTCTGAAGCAAGAGTCCAAGTTCTGGGAGCAGAGGTGTACCCCAAGCTAACTCCCTGGATTTCCAAGCCATAAAGTCTAATAGGCCATTCCACCACTACTGAACAGTGAAGCAACGTTCAGTGGGAAAGCCCTACAACATCAGAGGGAGATAATGGCTGTGCAGGTAGAACAGAAGCTGCCACAGACTTGAGGCAAATATACAGACTTAGGAACAGAATTGACTCTGTTAAGAAAGAAGTAAAGAGGAAATGTAACAGCAGCATGGAATCAGAAAGGTAAGGAAAGGGGGTAGTGCTTTTTCTTTTCTTTTTTTGGTCGAAGTGACTCAATAGTTACAGGCCAAATATCCAACTCGAAGAATTGAGTTCGAATCCACCAGCACATGAAATATCCGTCCAAACGGATGATTTTTCTGCTCAAGGAGCGAGAATTTCACACCAAGACTCTCGTCCACACAGCACAGGCGGGGTCAACACCGTACCTCCCCGCAAGGTGGGAAGGGGCATACCGCTGCGCTTCTACGCGGGTGCAAAGGGGGTAGTGCTTAGCCATTGAGAAGTGGGACAGGTGAAATATTTCAGGGCATGGCCAAGAGAAGTGTGGCTTTTCTTGTTGCTTTGTAGGTGTGTTATCTGTGAATTCTTTTGACAGAAAAATAATAATGTGCAGGAGGAACTCCTCCATTGTTGTTCCTTTATTCCTGTTTAGAGTTTTTTTCCCTTTTTGGTCACTTTTAGAGTACCTTTCAGAGATTTGGACCCACGGGCATGTGGGGGTCAAAAACTGGGAACACTTGGCATGTTATTCCAAATGGTACCATCTCAGGCTTCAGCCTTTTCTCCCTCAAACAGCACGCTTCTGTAACGCATCCCCTTCAAGCCTTACCCGCCAAACAAACCAAGCCTTCATGTAAGTTTTCATGTTATTCACTATGCAAAAGGGAATCAAAGTACAAAGGAGAAGCTCTCAAAATTTCCAAAGCCCTTTTACACCTAAGACTCTGTGTGTTCTCGAGGGGTTTGGGACAATAGGATGAGAGTCTACTTTTTAAGAAAACTATTTTTTAATATGAGAAGAAAAAAATTATTTCTCCAAAGAATATTAGAAAGTTCTCCTAAATCTCGATTCCCAAAATTGTCCAATTGATGGAAGGGAGGAGGAGTCTCTTACAAACCACAAAACTCAGGTGTTGAGTTTAAAGAGGCCCAAGATCATAAACACTGGCCACAACTAAAATTAACCGATGTAAGACTATTATATAGCCGCTCCAACAGAATCCCACTGGACTTTCCACTTCTTGGTTGACCAAGTCAACTTAACAGTCTAGGAGGTTGCATTTGATTCCACTAGTCAACAAGAGTCATGTGTCCTTGGTTAGGTGAGGCAGTGTGGTCTAGAGGAGGGAAATCCAAAGACATGGAGACATGGTATGAGGACTTTATCTCTCTTCTCCCTCTTGATTTTTGAATATATAGTATCAAACTCCGAAGACTTGAAGACGGATAAGTCTATCAGGAGATTCTAATCATTAAAATTTAAGTCATTTGTCTGGATTTCAATCGATTTGAACTATTTTGAATTAGGTTAACCAGGGTATCATGTTATATACATCAATCTCAATTGATTTAATATAATCGACTGGAGTTATCTGATATTGATGGCCGGTTAACTTGAATCGAATTGATACATTCACTTACTTAAGTTACCAAACCCACAACAATCCGTGAGACGGCTAACTTTGGGAAGGCACCACAAGAACGGATCCCTTTCAAGTCTCAGTCGCCCATGTCCATCAGTACATTTCATTCTACAATGAGATAACAGGAAAGACAACAGCTTGGTTGAGTGTGACGCCTTGCCCACCAAAATGTAATGGAGAGATTGTGTAAGGCCTTCTTGGGGATAAGGATAAGTTACATTGAGTTTAATGTCATTTTTCTGACAGTAAGTGGATTAGTTTTAGTAAGATAAATTAAAAGTCCAGATTTTATCTCTCAGGTCTTAAGTAGTCTAAATTAATTTATTTTCTCGATTGAAATTTATGATTCGGTGGACATTTTTATTTATGTTAGAAAGTTATGTTGGACACTTGAACATTTGTATCCAATCTTTTACTTCAAGATTTCAAAGCAGATATTAGAAATTTCTTAGAATACTTAGTATATCTTTTTAAAATATTTATCTACATGATAAAATTTAATATATTTTAATTATATTTTAAATAAATTTTAATAATTATATTTATTGTATGCATATGTAAGTACATATTCATATGTTTATCTTTGTATATTCTCCATATCCGTGTTCTATACAAATGAGTAGGTGCTAACAGATGCAGGGCTTGGAGAGGCAATTTAATGTTTATAGTCTTCACTACATTGATTAGGTGGATGGACTATGGAGTGTGTCCAGGATTTGGGTATTTTACATTTTTGTTCTAAGTAAAATACTAATTAAGTTATTAAAGTAAAAAATCACTTGTTCAGACATAAGCAATCATCGCGTCAACAATCTAACATAAGCAATCTGTTTATCAAAGAGACTCTTAATTGCTCTTAGCTTGGCCAGCGTTGTGAACGATAATACCCCTTGCAAGGGTAGCAAATGAAGCCGTTAATGATCCTTAATATACTTTTGGTAATGTTTTAATATACTTTTGGTAATGTTTACTTTTAATTATGCTAACAGAGATTTTGCGACATGATTGGATAATTATATATATCCCTAATATATCCCTTTTAAAGTATGCCTCACATCTCAACCGTCTGATGTGAATGCCTCAAGATTGGGAAAACCACAAGATGGCGAGGTAGCTTAGGTGAGTATTTTAAGAAAGTCCTAATTCTAAGGATACGTTTCTGCATAAATTGCCATACCAGCAGGTATATGTTGTGATTTTAAGCTTGACAGGGATATTAATGAAAAAAAACCCTTGCTATTAGTCCTTACTGATGCCTTCGAAAGGGGAATTTTTGCAACCTGGCAATGATTCAAGTAGTTCACCATTAAAGTTAACAATAGATGGAAAACTTCATTTCTAAGAAAAGTGGACCAAGAAGGAAAAAGAGAGGCAGAGCTCCACATGCATTGTCTTCCACATCTTGGGCAAAAATTAGTAGAAAGCAACATTACAACTTATTGAGATGAATCTAATTGGTTGACCCATAAACATCTGATTCGATAACATAATTTTCACTTAAAGTGTCTTTAATTATCAACAAGTTGACTAAGAACAACAATAGGAAAAAAGAAGCAGCACATCTGCTATAACTTCCTCTGTTTCCTCTTCATTTTTTGTTCTCTTCACTTTTTATTCTCTCACTCCCTTAGTCCCAACAACATTTCATCATTTGCCAGTTGCTTCACAGGAACATTGAAATAAAAAAACTCATTACAGAACTGAAAAACCAGACTTCTTATCATGGATCTTCCCTAATAATTCTGCTCATATGTACTATGTATAATGTTTAGTATAATAAGAACAGGCCCAAGAACAGTGCCTGTTGATTAAGATAGAAAGAACACCAGGAGCGCCATGGGCAGTCCCACTCCGAGCCAGCAGCACTTGTGCAGAGGCTCCGAGCTGGACCTGAAGTAGTAGGGGAAGTACGGCATGATGCGGTCCGGCGGTGGGGGTGCCGGGAACTCGAAGCGCGGCGACGGGTAGTATGGGACATTCCCCGGCCCCCACGACGGTGGTGGATAGTAGCCCGGCGTGTATGGCTGTGGCGGTGGAGGGGGGTACTGCAGCGGAGGCGAAGGCGGCGGCGGAGGGCAGTCGGCGGCCGATGTCGGCGGCGGCAGGCAGGGGTAGGGGCACTCTGGGGAGCTGTCGGCGGCAGCCTTCGAGGGGAATGGTGCTTGGATGGAGGCCAGGAGGAGGGTGGCGATGGCCAGGGTGGGTATGGAGCTGGCCATGGCCGCGGGGGAGGACGCAGGGGGGGATAGAGAAGACTGAGGAGCGGGGGGCCTTTGGAGACGTGGGAGGAGGACGGCAGGGGCTACTATTTACGTACCATGCGGGGACGTTTGTCTGAGAGCTGGAGTGGGGACGGATGCTCGATCATGTAGTCACACTGGGCGGCCTGCTTTATTTTTCTCAGAGACTGGATCCTCAGGATCAGTAGTGACCGGGGGAGGGGGGGGCCCCCGTAGAGGATCCAGTCTCTTTTTCTCACTGGCTGGTGTAGGGACTCTTCTGGAAGGTGTCAAGTGCAGAGATGTGACCCTCCTTCCCTTGTTCTTACCGTCCACTTGGTTGTGAGTAGGAGTGAAAGTAGGCCAGGCGGCTTATGAAAGGCCTACAGCATCGCCTGCTGTCAACTTGATCTGGTCTGGTTTATTTAGTAATTTAGGTCAGATCAAAACTTTCATATAAATCTATTTTCACAAATAAGTTAGGCCTATTTTTTAAAAATCTGTTTTATAGATCTGCATGCCGGTCTGTTTACATATTTTTTTTACAATAAAATTATAAATATCTTGTAGGCCGAGGCATATTTTTGGCCTTTAGGCCAAGACATTTTTGGCCTATTTCTTAATAGGCCTAAATAGGTCAACAGGCCAGGCCAGGCCTAATGATTTTTCTAAATATATCAGGTCAAGTCTAATGATTTTTCTAAACAGGCTAGACCATGTCTTTTTTTTAGTCTACAACAGGCCAACAGGTCAAGTTCAAACTGAGTCTTCGTCATGTAGGTCTGACTTATTTTTGCAAAGTCTGACCTGACCTGTCCTACTTCCATCTTTAGTTGTGAGACTTGGACTTCAACCGTAGTCAGTGCATGGTCTGGTGATGGGCCAAGAGATGAGGAATGTATCAATAGTGTACTTAGAATTTCGTTGATACGTATAATATATATATATATATATATATATATATATATGAAAAAAAATTCAACACGCCCTAATGCGTCCCCTTGAAACCCCACTCACCCTATGGTAAAATAGATAAATAATTTTTGTATAAATTTTTAAATATTCAAATAAGATCTTTATGGCTGATCTCATTTTCGGAACCATAATTTTTACTGTTCAATCTTGAAAATCAATCGGAGCCATTCGATTGGATAGATATAAAAGACAAATGTAAAAAAAATGTCAGATTACTCCTTAGGATTGATCCCATCTCTAACGGGAACCACGATATATTTGATTGGACGACTACAATTAAATTTTTTGATCTAATAGTAAAAATTAAATTTCAAAGAAAGAAAACATTTTAAAGAGGGTATTCAAATATTTTAAATTTTTTGATGATTTTTATTTTATTTTTATGAAATCAAGATGTGGTGTTTTCTAAGGGAGGAGTATTTAAGTTAGAAACTCTCCACAACGCGTTATATCTACATGTACAATATAATATCAATAATATCTTTTTATTATATTTGTTATTAGTGTCAAAGAGACAAATAGTTTTCCATTCTAAAAAGTAAAAAGACATTTTCCATTTCCCGTTCTAACAATGGGAATGTTACTTAGCTATCATTTTTAACTTATGCAGAACATTCCGTTTAGGGCAATATTAATTTTAAAGGGAGTGTTTTTTTTTAGTTTTTTACATACAAACATTTATAATCTTATGATATTATAAATAAGTTTTCTTAATCGGACTGATTATAGATAAACCCTCACAATCGCAACTTTCTTATAAATAAGTCTTTTTAGGAGTTTATTTGTAACGCTCTCAAGAGCTTATTTGTAAGTTTTAAGAGTCTTTCACTAATTCACGATAGATTGTGCGAGTTTATTTATAAACAATTAGATTAAGAAGACTTATTTATAACACCAAAAGATTATAAAGACTTATATGTAAAAAAACTTTTTTCTTAGAAAGAGAGAAAGCATTCCGAATATAAAAGATTATAGAGACATTCTCGTTTTGTTTGGAATGACCCTTCTTTCTTAGAAGGTTTTCCTAAAAGAGTACCAAAAATATTTAAGTGAGCTCATTCCTCACTTGAAGTGAGAATGAGCTTCAGACTGGATGCCAAAGAATATCATAAGGTTTCGAGTAACCTGGCTAGAGTATGAAAGATTCCAAGAGTATATGTGATTATTGCTTCACTATTTAGTAGGGTTGTAAATAGTCCTTAGACTTTTTTGGTTTGATGTAGAGTGAAAAGGAATAATTCTTCTCTTTCCAATACATAAAGTGCTTTCGAATTGAAATCCTCCAATATTGAAGTCTCTGTAAAAGTAAAAACACTAATTTTATATAACATTTATATAAAATAAATATTAATTATATATTTTTACAATACGAGCCAATTAGTAAAGCCATAATACTTTGATTGGGCACAGGGTGGCACTTTTATAAAAAGAGCTATGATCTTCTCATTTAATTTTGTTCGATATCATACCAAAGAACATGGATGCTATCAAACTACTGTGTGAGTCATGCGCATCAATTCAACGGACATCACATTGCATGTATTATACGGAACACAATTGGCAAGAATATATGAGACTTGGAGTATCAACATGCAGAAAAAGAAGATTGGAAATGGATACTTCTATTTTCATCTGTGTTTATGCTTTGAAATAGGAATTGAATGCAGAAATGAAAACATATATTTTTGTTCAAGTTTTATTTCTGATATTTCCCATATAAAATAAAAGCGGGAATAACTATTTTCATTTTTGTCTCCAACCCATTTAAAAAGTGCTACCTTTTAGGGAGCATAAAATAGATAAGTTAGTCTTTTTTCCTTTTTTTTACCTATCCAAGATTAAGCAAGCAAATAAAACATGATAGCAGGGTTATGAATATCGAGATATGGTTTATAAAATGAGCATAGATGGCCATGTAAGAAATGTGTAATATAATATAGAGTACGATATATATCGTGGGATCACATATGTAGTTGTTCCTTTTTTTAAATAGGGCAATATAATGTCGATCCAAAAATGCTTCTACATATATTGAGCATTTAAGGTATTCCCATGTTCTAATATTGTTGTCAATGAAGATGAAAATATAAACATTATACATGATTAGTGTGAAAGATTAAAAAGAATAAGATTCAGAATGAATGTACATGAGATTTAGATATAGTTTCAACTGGCACTAACCTTTGAGAAAAGAAACTTAGACAGTTTGGTCATGTATATTGTCACTAAAATTTGGCATCATTTAAGAGGAATGATCAAATTCGAGTGAGGAATGATTAAAGAACTAGGGAAAGACCAATTAAGGAGTACTTTTTACCATTCATTTGGGTGCGGTTTTTTATTTTTAAGAAATTTTTGGGCCATCTGGACACATAAGACATAATGAGCCAACCTTAAAAAGAATTCAAAGAAAATTTAATCTTTTGGGCCGCACCCATGCGGATACTCATTCAACAGATTGGATGACTATGATGTGATAAACTTTAGTATGACACCAAATAACTCTCCAAGATAGAGAAGACAAAGACCATGAGGTCCATGACTTTAGGAAATCTAACTGTTGCCGCCAAGTCTAAGATGGGTTTAGTCTCACATCGGAAAATCTAAAAAGCGTTAGAGATTCAAAAAAAGGTTGGGTCGTCCACCTTCAAGCTTTCTACCAATGGGAAGAGTCTTGCATTAAATCAGTATTAAAGTCCAATCTCTGTGGCCCACAATGTGAGCTTGAAGTGAGGGTTGTGGTGTGACAGATGAGAAGTTGTTGTGCCATTGGAACATTGATTGGCCTTCAAACATTCGCAATTAGGTACCGAGTATTTCAGTACGATAAACCAACAGATCCAGTAAGAGAAATGTGCGGTCCGTCGAGCACATCCTCATCTATTAAAGGGCCATGAGATATTTGTCCTAATCAAGTTTTACTAATTCCACTATTTCTTTTCTCATACTCTCTCTGACTTATGCATCGAAGTAGGACCTCCAGAGAAATTTCAAGACCCATTTTGACTCTTTTCTTTCTTTGATAGAGATCATAGAAGAACAGTGGAACACATCATAGAAGAGGATGAGAAAAGATAGAGATCATAGAAGCACTATGTGGGCTTGAGTGAGGGTTATGGTGTGACATTGATTCTTTCTACCAATGAACAGTGGAACACATCCGTGGACTATTCCCAGATTGTGAGGACGTGGGTACGTACAAATCGAAGGCATGACCGATACCTATTCTCGGACCAGATGATCTTGTCTTCAACACCGTCCACCTTAAAACCCAAATTTTGCAGTGGGCAAAACTCATCATAGAAGAGGATGAGAAAAGATAGAGATCATAGAAGCACTATGTGGGCTTGAGTGAGGGTTATGGTGTGACATTGATTCTTTCTACCAATGAACAGTGGAACACATCCGTGGACTATTCCCGGATTGTGAGGACGTGAGTACGTACAAATCGAAGGCATGACCGATACCTATTCTCGGACCAGATGATCTTGTCTTCAACACCGTCCACCTTAAAACCCAAATTTTGCAGTGGGCAAAACTCATCATAGAAGAGGATGAGAAAAGATAGAGATCATAGAAGCACTATGTGGGCTTGAGTGAGGGTTATGGTGTGACATTGATTCTTTCTACCAATGAACAGTGGAACACATCCGTGGACTATTCCCGGATTGTGAGGACGTGGGTACGTACAAATCGAAGGCATGACCGATACCTATTCTCGGACCAGATGATCTTGTCTTCAACACCGTCCACCTTAAAACCCAAATTTTGCAGTGGGCAAAACTCTGTATGGCCTCAACATCCTCATAAAATCTATGAAAATTCCATTCAAAACTACTAGAAGAAAACTTCTTTATGATAAAGAGTCCACTTCTCATGTCTGACTAACAAATCCATGCATGGCTTCCTACCCCTTGCACATGACAAACAAGTGTTGAATCGGGATAGGTTCTCTTGGTTAAAGAGTAGGATGGCTTAGGTTTTAAGTGTTAGTCCAATGAGCCGCCTTATTTAGAGTGTGGTCACAATAGTCATTAAGTCAGATTGAAATTCAGTTTTTTTATTATTTTTGACCCATTACATCAAATATTTCTCCAAATTAGTATTATTGCGAGAAGGAATTTAGACTCTGGCCAACGAAGTATTGTCCCTTTTGATTCATGAACTTCACAATTTTGTCTTTTTGAGAAAAAGGTATTTGTTAAGAGAAAGGTGGGAGATACCTTTATAAGTACATGGTTACCTTTCCAACAACTAATACAGGATTATTTAGCTTTCCTTTGATGTCTCTACACAGCTCCCTGAGAAAGTAAGTATGTGTATCTGGACCAAGGTTCCTACAAACGACGTTAATGTTGTGGAAAGGAATTTGGACTCTCGCCAATAAGGAGTTGTCCGCTTTAGTCTATGGACTTCACGATTTTATCTTTTTGAGAAAAGAGTCCTTCTTAGAAAAGGTTGAGAACCTTCTTTATAAACACATTGTTGCCTGTACGAGATTATTTAACTTTTATTTCAATGCCAAGTATGATTTAGAATTATGAATCATCAAATTGAAACAAGGTGAGTTCGAAAGTCGATTGGAAACGTCACGTCTAGATTAGGGCTTATAAGACCACCAGATCTACTTGCACCCGTGCTATATGCCATGATAAGACTGCTAAAGGTCTGATGCGTGTGTGCCGAGTGTGTAACAACTTGCCATAATGAATTAGGTTACTAAAGCTGTTACAAATTAGGGACTACAATTAACTAATAATTAGGTTACTAAAGTTGTTACAAATTTTAGGGCCTACAATCTATATTATAAAATTAAAACAAAGTTCTTATTTTTCCATCAATACTAAATCAGGACTTGTGGTAGCAAGAAAATCTCTCTCTCTCTCTCTCTCTCTCTCTATATATATATATATATATATATATATATATATATATATATATATATATAAAGAATAATTCATATTTTCTATCTCTCTTCATGAAGAATCACTAAAACATAGTTCCTGTTTTCCCGTCAAAGTGAGAACTTGTTTATTTACAAATTTGATACTTTACTATCGTGCATCGTACGGACATAGAACTAGTTAAACAATAGTTAAGAGATTGAGAAGATTGTAAAGGAGAATAATTCTTAATGGCAGTTGGTTATTAGTAATGAAATATCTCAGATATCACATCATCCACCAATTTGTTCTAACGTAAGTCTAAATCTGCCTATAGTCGAATTCCTTCTTGAGAAGTTTAATTTTCACCTAGACTACTTGTTCTACCTTGAGTCTAAGCCCCCCATTCTGAATTACATATATAATTAGAAAAAGAGCAAGGTCAAGTTATCAACTCCGACTGGCATGTCATCATACTTGATGGAATTAGTGGCGTCGGCCTTCATTAATTTGTTCCTTCCTGAATTCATGGTATGCGAACAGCCATCGAAATAATCTAATGGGACATACTTTTGGCAAGAAGTAAGGGGTGGTCTCTGGTCAATATATGCAAGCGAAATAAATTTAATTAAGACTATGGCCTACCCATGCACAAGTTTGAAGATAAGGGAGGAGAAGATGGAGTCCGTAGAGGAAGGCGGTGGGCTCTTGCCTTCTTTTCTCCATGGCTCTAATCATCGCACACTTGTTTGGTTCCTTGAAGACCCCTCTTTCCCTTCTCTCTTGTCTCTTCTTAAATATTTTTCCAATGGCACAGGCCATGGTAGGTGCTGGGTCTCCATCGCCTCCCTACCACCTTTCCTGTTTCTTCACTCCTACACCATCTAAAGCTTTGTCTTATGGGCACTTGGTTGTGTTTTAAAATTGAATTTTTTGCATCTATACCTCTCAAACATACCGTATTTGCATGTATACCTTCAATTTTTACATATTATCATCAATACTCTTGTAATCTTCGAAATATTGCATTTATTCCCCTCCTCCCGTCAAACTTAGGTTAATTTCAACGAAATATGTCAAAAACATTGCATAAATCATGACATCATCGGAAGTGTCAGGAGCACAAAATACAAGATTTTAATAATTGAGGGATATATATGTAAAATATTAATAAATTTAAGAATATTTATAAAAAATCATTAAATTTAGGGGTATAAATGTAACTTTCTAAAGATTTCAAAGATATTGATGTTAATACGTGCAAGTTGGAGATATACATGTAAATATTGTGTATTTGAGAAGTATATATGTAAAAAACCTTTAAATTTTAGACTGTCCTAGTAACTAGATTACCGGATGCCCAAAAGATGGAGGTGGTCATTTCTTTGGTTTCATTAATTAATTTTATGAACACATCATCTGGTTCTTTAACAATTATTTGTGAATTGACTTCTGAAAGAAAAATTGAAAGCCTTGGTTGGAACCGGTTTCCCATCTAGTTTATCAAGTTCACTACAGTCCAATATTGAGTTTTAAACATGACACCCTCTCATTAATTATCTTTATATTTTCTTATATGAACAAAAAAGGATGCCAAATATTGACATAATAAACACAAAAAGTATCATGTTTAAAACAGGGATATCTTGTCTTTCTTTCAATAAGAAAATAATATTTCTAATACTTTGAGTCATGTGTCCATTTTTAGGCCTATTAACCGTGTTCAAACTTCAAAGACTATTTTCCTCCCCTTATATATTGAGGCAGCTAACGACCAGTCATGAGATCAATTCATCAATGGCCTTGATCAGATTGCGTGCATTACAGAACAACTGATCGAGCGGCACATATATTTTTGCCATCCTTTATCAATGGCCATGATGGCTACACCAGTGGAATTTTAATATTCCTGGCCCATCCAAGTGGGATTGAGTTTTCGTTATCCCTAAAAACAATTTATCTACTCTCATTATATTAGTTACCAAAATCCTTAAAAATACAAAAGAAATGTTGCTTTCAATTTCTCACTAATTATTTCCTGCCATCACATGTGGACCAATAGAATGAAGTAGGGTAAAAAAGTTCGGTAAGAACATCTCAACCTTTTTACTGTGATCCCCTAGTCCCTTAAAACATTTCGTAGTTGTTAACCCCACTTCACTGGCTGAGCTGATAGCAGGAAATAAACAAGGCAAATAAATTATTCTTCCCTTTTCAAGTCTTACCATTAAAGCATAGAGAACTACACTAAGGGAAAATGGGGATCTTTTAATCTATCTAAGATCCTCTGAATTACCAAAAAACGTGAACTTTTGTGATCATAAAAGATGATTCTAACATTTAACAAGATAAAACAAGAGAAGATGATGAAAAATGAAGAGATTATGTTCTAGTGTATGTGAGAGGCAGTGCACATAAGTCCCCGTTTGGCAACACCATTTGAAATTAGCTTTCATCGGATAGTGGGGGACTAGGAGGGACAATGGCAATAATTACTTATTTCTCTAACTCCAAAGATATTTTTGAGATTTTAAATTTGGAGAGAGATAAGAAGAAAGTGGAAGAGAAAATAAAGAGAGAAAAAACTCACTTATTGAATTTTTTTGTAACTTTTGATTTTTGAAGTGGAATTTATGAAATTTCAAAGTCAACATTAAACTTTTACTTTTCTAGTAGATGTTGCCAAAAAAGGATCTAAAACTTTGTGGTTTATAAATCCGAGTTCCTACCAGAGTTGGCTTTCGAGGTTTGACCTGTGGGCCCACTGTAGCGCCCAAGGCGTTATCGTTTTCAAGACGTCACCTTGCACATGGCCCTCCATGTTCTCTCCATGCACTGAAACGTAACGTAGGTGCGGTCATTTAAACTTGTCACTATCTGCTAGCTGCTGCCCGTCTTCCAAGCACCCCCCACACAGAGACGAAGTGGAGAAGACGGGAAAAAAGAAGTGTCAAAGGGAAGAAGAAAGAGGTGGAGAGCAGAGGAGGGCGGCCGGCGTTTCAAATCATCGTCGTCGGAGAGGAGAATTGCCTGCTAAACCCGAAAGATGCGGCCAGGAAGACCAAAAGGCCTTCTGGGGATCTCTGTGCTGTTGGCGTTCGTGGTAGCCGCCGGCCCGCTTCCGACCTCGGCAGTGGAAGTGCACGACATAGCCACGGTGACCCCTCCCGGGTCGGAGGTCAAGTGCGGCTGCTCAACCTGCGGGAACCCATGCAACGTGCAGCCACCGCCGCTGCCATCACCGCCTCCCCCGCCACCGTCGCCACCGCCACCACCGAAGAGTCCTTCGCTATACTGTCCGCCGCCTCCTGTGCCGGCGTTCAATTTCTTGGGTCCACCAGGGGACTTGTACCCTGTGGATTCGGGTTACCCGTGGCCGTCAGCGGCTAGCCGCCGGAGTTCGGCGCCAGTGGGCCTGCCGGATCTTCTAGGGTGTGGGTTGTTGGGGCTCTTGGGGTATTGGTGGTTGTGAAGGATGTTGTGGAAGAGAGATGTATGAAATCTTAATAAATTCTTGTATGCTTATTTCTCATTTTGTCTTCTCAATTGTATACAAACATACCACTCGGTTTCATATAGAAATCAATCTCTCCCTCTCTCATAACTTCTTCTATATATGCTTATTTCTTCGTTTCTTTATTATCTCCATTGTTTACAAACATACCAGTCAGTTTCCTGGAAATAATGACCATGTTCTCTAGATCTCTCTCTCTCTATATATATATAGATCTGTGCGCGTGTGTAGGTACCTCTAGAGTTACTGTCCTCAAGTATAAATTTATCACTCATAAAATATAGAGCGGAGATTCTCACAGTATCTGTTTAGACAGAAGTTCAACAATACCAAGAGAGACGAGGGGAGCCAAACAATGCAAAATCTCACCTTCACGTTATAGCAAAATTTGAGAGTTATCTCCCTCTCAATACTGTTAGACCCTGTGCAAATAGGTATTGAGAAGATCTTCACTCTGTATATTTTAAGTGATAGGTTTATACCAGAAGACGTTAACTCCAGGTGTACCTCCACACGCACACAGATCAAGAGAGAGAAAGACCTCTTCCTCTTAGAGACTCCGATCTAAACAAGTACCGAGAGGATCTCTATTCAAATATATATAACATGTACACCATCACAAGTTTCCTTCTCACCGGAGACGACGAGAGTGGAGCCCATGCATGGTTGTGGGGAGAGGACGAGATCCGTGGATGCTTCCATTCCAAGCGTTCTGTCCTCACATGAGTGGAGGATTTGGTGCTGAGTTGGTTGGGGGGATGTGCACACCTGCACACTTGCAAGAACTCTAGCTGCCCCATAAGCTAAGTTAGGCTCTCCTTTTCTTTAATTCTTTCTTCAATCCAAGCGAGGGGAAAACAACAGGCCGCTTCCAAACAGTTTTCAAAGGGACGTGACCCCGGGGGCTTGAAAGCGTGAAAGTGACCAAATTAAAAAGGCCCCACATATGTTCCAAACAATTTGTCACGTGGATGCGCAAATGATAAATAATTTAATTATTAAAATGATTATTTCTTATTTAAGTCGAATGTACATGATAATTGATAATCTTGATTCATTAATGGGTTATTATTTTATTGGTCAATTAACGAACATTTTTTTTTTGGAAAACCGTTATGCATGACTAAAATACTACTGATCCACTTTAGATCCATGCATAATCCAACTTGTTTACATTCTTATGCACATATATAATCCACTTTGTTTGGAGAATAGTTTAATCCGGAATTATTTATCCGTAATAGCGTATACTAGAATAAGGGGTGCTTAGCTTTGATAACTCTGTGGGACTCACTGGCGGAATAAGAAGGATAAGCAATTCTTGGGTCTAAGGTGGGATGGCATATTCTCCTTATTCTCCGAATAGACTATTCTCACTGGTATAAGCCATTCCGCTTGTCAAAGCGAAATTAAACGTATTCTCCTCTTATTCTCCTTTAGTCTTCTCCTATTCTCCAAACAAAGTGGGAGAGACTAAGTTACCCAACCAAATTGTTGGGTGCAGTGTGTATTGGAAGTCCTTGGTGTGTACAATTTTTACTATTTCTTTTCTGTCATATGAACGAGTTGGGGTCCTTGTGGGGAAGGGATAAGAGGAGGCATAAGAAAGCGGAACCTGAGCATATATAGAACAAGAAAACCAAAACGTAAAAGGGAAGAGGAGCTCCCTTGGTCTTCTTCCTCCCTTTCTTCCCCTGTAATTAATTACCTTTTCAAGTCATGGCGTGAGGAATCTGCACACCATGACTTCGCGGTCTTCACCTCCCCAGGTTGTGCCAAGCTCAGAAGCCGACAGCCAACTCCACGTCCTCGACTCTACACATCTTGGCATTCTCTTGGATCTCTATTCTGATTGGGATCATCTAAATTGGGATTGGAATCAATTCAGTACGGGGAAGGGGGGCTCCTCGATCCTTACGAATGGAAATGGCAACCCATAATTCAATTATTTTGATCGATTGTTAACTTATAAGTTAGCTAACATATACTCTTTTTAAATTGATATGCATGATGGATAAAGATACCTGAGATAGATTTGTTTTCTGACCAATTACATATGATATACTAAGAATTCGATTATCTAATGGTTATTAATTTATAATTTACATAAATTGACGAATAATCTTTCTAAACTAGTATCATAAAGGATATGATCATAAATCTATCTTAGATGTACATGGAATCTGACTGGTTTGGGCCCATACTCCGTATTGGCCAAAGATCAAAAAGGGTGTACCTTTCTTTCTCAACTTGTCCTCCTACCATTTTTCTTTGTAAACAAGTCCAGAAAATCCAAGAAATTAGAATCTTGAAGATTCCATTACTTTACAGCGATAATTTAAAATTCCATACAAATCTCGAGGTACTAAAAGGTGCATTTTCCACGAGAAATTTTAACACCTTTTTCTCACCCTCGTACCAGATGAGAAATAGGATAGTCTACTTCTCAACTCCCAAGAAGTCTCTACATGCGTGCACCTAGATATATACAGCTCACACCTTGGAATCACATCTTCTACTGTTAGATATGGAGCTCATCTTTTTCCCCGTCAATTACTCTTCAAATGGGATCCTTTAAATGAACCTGCATTAAAGTGTATCCAATGACTGCAGTCTACAGAGAAAATCACATACTTTTCTAAGTGTACTTAGAGCCAGAGTTAACAGTGCAAACAAGATCTAATTTATTACTCTCAATATCAAGTTAGCTGCTATACGTTCATGATCCTTTCTGCACTTACTAATTCAGAAGGTATATTTAGATCTCATTTAATTACTCTCAGTGCCAATGTAGCTATACGTTTGTGCACCACTGCAGTAAGGGAGAAAAAAAAAAGCCCTTAGTGTTGGCATGCTAGAAAAAGGAATTTTAGTGATAAACTCGCAGTTAATCTTCGTTGATCTCAGAACATGTTAAATAAAAGTTACAAGTACTTGACACTAACATAATTTGGCGCATATTACCGTCAGACTTATATGATTTTATTTTAATTTAGATAGAGACAGGTTAAGACAATTTCAGATAGATTAAAATTTAAAACTTCAGAGTGAGATTGAATTGATCTTAATTTGATTTGATATAAAATTTAGATCAAATTAACCTGATTCATATTCGACTCTATTGGCGAGAGAGTAGGGTCCTTTCCTTTGTCCTTTCAAGAAAAGAGTCCTGTTGAGAGAAAGATGAGGAACTTTTTTTATATGCACGTGGTTACATTCTTAATAATCAATATATTATTATTTAGTCTCTTATTTCTAGGTCTCTAATAGTCCTCTCAAAAGGCAAGCGTGTGTTTTTAGGTTAGAGTTATCACAGGCGGCGCCAATGTTGCGAAAAGAAAATTGGATTCTCGTTAACAAGGTATAGTCCGCTTTAACTTATGAGCCTCACAATTTTGTTTTTTTGGAAAAAGAATTTTTATTGGGAGGAAAGTGAAGAACCTTTTTTATTAGTACATGGTTGCCTTCTCAACAACTGATATGAAATTATTTAGCTTCTATTTTTATGCTTCTACACATAGATATTGTCGGCTTTGGCCTATGGGCTTCACGGTTTTGTTTCTTTAAGAAAAGGCCTCTTATTCGGAGGAAAATGGGGGGTCTCTCTTTAAAAGCACATGATTACCATCTCAACAACCGATACGAGAATATTTAACTATCATTTTTATGTCTCTACACAGCCTCCATAAGAAGGTAAGGATGTGTGTATGAGCTGGGTTCTCGCAGACGGCGCCAATGTTGAGGAAGAAACCTTTGGCTCTTTTGACTCTCTCCAACAAGATCTTATCCACTTTAATACATAGGCCTCATACTTTTGTCTTTTGAGAAAAGTGACCTCGTTGGTGGAAAGGTGGACGTCTTCTTTATAAACATATAATTACCTTTCCAACAATCGATACAAAATTATTTAGCCTTCATTTGTGTGTCTCTACATACTCGATCATCAACGTTCTTAACTTATACTCATATCCTTGAAGCATCTAATTTAAACGTTAGGTCGGATGGGATCCAAAGATTACATTAGATTTTTTCATGACTATAAAATTTAATGTCAGAAGCTTCCTCATGTTACAGGTTCAAAGGAAGGCTTGGTGAAGAAAGTCACATATTTTCGATTTTTGTATACATCGAGCGGTAGGCGAGTCAAGATTTTTTCTTCAAAGGGAAGTCTTATGAGAGACACATTTTTATACATAGAATTCAATAAAATTGAAAAGATAGGAAACTGCAAGATGGGCTATTCAATTGAGTGAAAGAATGTAAAAGTACGCCTAGAATATTTTTTGTTGGGAAAAGTTTGCATCGCACATAAGACCTAATGCCTAAACTTATATCTTATTTGGGTCTGGCTAAAAACAAGTGACATTGCCAAAGGGGCCAGTTATCCCAATTTGTAGTGGGGTGGAGGGGTTGTCGAGGGGGCATATGGCATGGCGATGTGGTATCTAAGAATTGGATTAACAAAATTGACTCAAATCATGACTGTAAGATATTAAATGATATGTCCGTATGTTTTCGGCGTAGTGGTGGGTATTTTCGGCGCTTTGCGCAGGGGCGTGCGACGCGAATTTGACTTGCGCCGTGTCCTCCCCTTCTTCGTGGATTCCGTCCATTTTGGATATTTATTGGAGGGGGTCTGGGGTGGGTGGGAAGGGCTGGGGTTCAATCTCAGGTCCTTAGAATAGTTAGTCAGGGTCCTTAGTCATTGTGCTATGTTTCAAAAGAAAAATATTAAATGATATTATATGCTTATTGATGTGGCAGCTTACAATTAGCCACGCATACTTTAATTTGTATGAGAAAATCAGAACGTCAGTGAATTCGCACGCTTGCACCATTTGGTTGGACGGTGACTGACTTTAGCAACTCAGCTCGCATTCAGCATGTTAGCTTCCTATGATTGAGTCGAATTAGGGACTACTTTTAAATTATATATGGATGGCCTAGTGGCACGAGACTCCTATCATTGAAAGGTCTAAGAAAAACCAGCTGTGCACAGTCATATTTTTGTTTTTGTTTTGAAAAGAAATTATTTATAATTTCAAATCCATGACCATGAGATTTGGAAATATATAGACTGCCACAACTCATAACCGTGGTCTGTCTGCAGTGTACTTGGCTAATTTGATAACCAAAATCAGTCCGCTCTAGACTTGGCCACAATGCATGCAGTTTCCATGGATTGTAAAATTATTCGGCTATTGTTGGCCATTAATTTCGTCGATCGAAAATAATAATGAGAAATAGTTACTGCAATGTCCAAGGACACATTGCAGCTACACTCTCAGGACATTGCAACTATATTGCCATCCAATCATTGGATCTTGAACGGTCATCACCACAATATATACTTCAAAGGAGTAATATTTGTTGTAATGTGGATAAGTATAGCAAGTTAAGTCATTTTTCAATACAAGATGCCGTTGGTCTATATGAGTAAGTGGCACATGTATTTGGTTGCTTTTTGCATTGGTGGATCAGATAAGCATTGAATGCGATGCAAAATTCTGAACATGACAAATACATGTATGATAAAATTATTTGTCATACCTGAACAATATTTATCATGCATATAAATTTGTACACACATATGTAGGGATGACAAATACTTTTTGCTATGATAAAGATTTTGCCCACAAAATATTTGTCACACCCAAAAATCGCTACACAAATATATAGAGATGACAAATATTTTTTAGCCATTACAAATAATTTATAAACATAATAAATAGTATGTGCCATGTCTACAAAGTATTTATCATGCCTATATGTATTTGTCATATCCAGAATTTTACACCACATTTTATGCTTGTCTGGCTCATCTATAGAAAAAAACTACCCAACGCATGTGCCACTTATGCATGTGAAATAATAGCATCTTCCATTGCAAGATGACTCAACTTACTACACTGATCTTCATTGCAGCAAGTATTACTCTGCTTCTAAGAGGATGCAATAGGCATAAAAGATGTATGTAGTCTGATTCCGTGATCGAACGACAGTTGCAGCTACAATGTCTAGGAGCACATTGCATTACACCAAGTATTTCTCAAGAATCATTGTCATAATGCTACAGTTTCTCATTGTTCATTAGTTTGTAAGAAATCTGGGCAATGCAAAAGCCCATATGGTGAACGGCCCAGTTTCAATCCTGCTGGAGAGATAATTGGATAGAACCTGAATGGGTTGGAATTGAATGAAGCCGATCTGGAACGAGAGTTAGCCTCAGCTCATACTAGTTCATTAAGTTCATATTTTGGTTTAGAACTTGGTTTATGAAATAACTCAAATCAGTCCTTGTACGAATTCTTCTCATCTTTGTACGAGTCCAAACTCAAAATATGAGATGTTTATATGAATCCAGTGACTCAATAATCTACTTTTGAGTATCTTTAAAGTAACAGTAGTAGTTCGATTGTGTTCCGAACCCACCTAAGACAACTCCGCATCCTATTCTAACAACAACATGGAAGACGAGCAAAGAATAGATTTCCTGTGTGTGTATTAAATTAAGAAGGGATTTACCACCCGCCTGTGAGTCGGATGGTAAAGAATGACTTTTCCAATACTTTCGGGTACTTAGAAAGATAGTTTCATTGCGTATAGTTCTTGGAATTTTTTCTCCAATGATGATTGCCAGAATATATATTTGACCAGTTGACCTACACTTCTTATATATATAGAGGAGTGTTAGAATGCATTTCACTGCTGTGTGCGAGATAAAATCACACACACTCCGCGGCTCTCCGATCAAAGATCATACGGTTACGTTGCGATGGATGTTATGTCACAGACTTTTACACGTAAGATATTAAAGTTAAACTCTTACACGTAGGAGTATCTGACGTAATGTCTCGCACAGTGCGCCCGTCCAATTTAAAATTGGATGGCGCACAGTAACCACATGCACTATAGCAAAACATACCCTAACACTCTTTTATATATATATATAGATGAAATTGTGTTCACATAGAAATAGTACTTCTCAGTTCTTAGAAACATTAATGCCATGAATATCCTTCTTTGATATCATGAATATATCTCGTATAGTAACGCAGTTTACATATGTATCCTCGGATCACATTAAAAGAGTAACGATGATGCACTTTTCTCTGAGGATGTGTTCATAACATTACAGAGGTATATTTCATAGGATCTATGAAATTTCCTTAAAAAATAAGAATGCTGCTTATTTGAGATATCAATTTTGTGATTTTTACACGAATAACCCTAACAAAGTTTTACTTATGTAAAGGATATCTTAAAATGAGAATGTCGATGAATATCCTCCTCAAAAGAAAGGAGTATACGTAACCGTCATCCTATACGAGAGACATCATGATAATTTTTCTCTTTAAGGCATTTATAATATTATAACTTTTAAGAAATATTTTTATGTAAATAAAAATTTGCCCAGGTTATTCATATAGAAATTTCATTAACGTACCTATGCTCTATTGATTTAATGTCTCGTTAAGAAATATTATGAACGAGATGCTATATATATTTAAGAAGACTTTTAGAGAATGATAACTATCAAGTGTCTCACACACATGAATTTCGGAAAATTCTAGACGAATAATCAGACAAATTAAAGAAGAAAATTTTCCGCGGTAGCTATGAAGTTGTCTTAAATATTGTTAATTATGACAGAGAAAGGGATCCAAATACTACTATAAACTCATCATCTTACCTTAGAAGTAAATATCAGATAACACATCCAAGATTAAGACCCCCAACCATTCTGATATATATGTAAAATAGCCTCTTGATACAGTGCTACCACACTACACGTATGAAATCCCGGCACTGATAATAAAGTGGCCCAGCACACAAACAATGTAGAGATATATCTCCTAGTGTTGATATTTCTAGTTAGGAATTTTTACATATAAACTTTTGTAATCTTCTGATATTACAAATAAATCTTCTTAAAATGATTGTTTACAAATAAATTCCTACAATTGCAACTTCCTTACACTCTCACAAGAGCTTATTTGTAAGCTGTAGAAGCCTTTCACTAATTCACAGTAAATTATAGAGACTTAATTATAAATAGTCAGATTAAAAAGACTTATTTATAATATTACAATATTATAGGAGGCAGTATGTAAAAAAACCCTTCTGGTTATGCATGTTAGGATAATATTCAAATATTTCTATCCAGTGTCTCCCTTGACTTCCAAGAACACCCTGTATAGCTCCACTCTCCGCATGGTTTGCTTCCACATTAAAACTTGAACACCCACAAATCACCCAGCTTCCTTCCATGGAGTGCACAAGTTGGTTGAGCAAGGCCGTGCCCAAGTGATCGCCTCTCAAGCACTCATCCCCACCCTCATCCTGCCTTGCCTTCTAAACCAAAACAGCCTCCAACCCCACGACAAGTACACCTCATGGCTTCATGTACAGGGATATCCCCTCTGCCAGTGTCGCTGCAGCCATCTTCTTCTTCTTCACTGTTGTCTTGGTGGCGATGCCCACCGTCTCCTTCCTCTGTGCCTTTCTCCGGCGCTCAAAGCCAAGGGAGCGGAAGAGGGCGGATCCCTCACCATCCGCCGCCACCTCCTCTCTGGGCATTGGGAAGCTTGTTTCGGTTATCAGCGTAGTCTGTAGCAGGGCATTCTCCCCGAAGAGAGGAGATACTGAGGAGGGAGCGGTGTGGAAGAAAAGGATCCTGATGGGTGAGAAGTGCCGGCAGCTGGATTTCTCTGGCAGGATCTTGTTTGACTCGGAAGGGAACCAGCTGGTGCAGGAGAACCCACAGAAGTCTCCAAGAAATGGAGGTTAGCGACGTCTGCGTAAGCTAGTATGCATGGTACGTTTGTGTGGGTTTTGATTACAGCCTTGTAATTAGAGTTCGTTGGATTGTGAAAGACCCTGGTGTACTCTTTTTTCTCTACGCAATTCATACTTGATCCTATTGGCACCTAGCAAATTAACCACTCTACGCTTATGTTTGAGGAAAGAATTTGTGATCGTATCATGCACCTCCACCTCTGTTCGATGCCACTGTTGTCTTCACAGTTCATTGCATGTGTGGACCATCTCAGGATCAGGAGCACATTCCCTAAGCAAAATTTTCCACGTCCTTGAATGTGAGGTTAATCCTTGTTCATTAGTCACCATACAGTAAAATCATATGAAGCAATTTGTTAATGTTTTTATATTAAGGAGTTGCTTGTTTTAATGTAAAACTTTGTAAATCGCTGATTTCAAAATAAGTGATTTTTTTTTTGTTTTAAGATCATGAAATGTTTGTTTGGTTGTTTGTAAAATAAAATAAGAAGGATACTTCAATCTTCTTATTTTAATTTATAGTGAAATTTTACTGTAAATTAAAACAAAGGAATTGAACTATCAAGTCGCCAGATAAGACCTAACATGATTTTACATTACATTGTTTTACATTATTCCAAACAACTGAAAATACTGTAAAATAAAATAATTATTTTAAATTACACTGTTTTACTTTCAAACAAACAACCCTAAGTATGTTGCGTAAAAAGTGACTCGAAATTAGAAATATATAAGATGAACAAACGTAGAAGACACTGGCGATCGGATACGAAGTAATTCGGAGGAATATTAATGTTTCGTGGATTGGATGCTTGGGTCAGCCCGAATGGCCCCCAGGCCTGCATGGCACATCTTGAACAGGGTTGGGACTTCAAAAATGGCCTGCCAAGTCTATTCAAGCTCAGTTGGTTTAACGTTGAGTCAAGATTTCATCAAATTTGAATTATTTGAATTTTAACTAAACTGGGTCAAGTTCTACCTTGTTCAAATTCAATTTGTTTAATAACAAACTTAATCGAGCTCAATTCTAGATCTTTGAACTTCTTTGAAGTATTAAGTAAATCAAAATTTGTCAAATATAATAGTAGGCTGACCCATCACATATCATTATTCACAGCTGGGTCCCTCGACAAGAGATTAATGGACCCAAGTACCGTTCAGGCCTCTCGGAGAATCCATCTAGAGATATGAGACCCGCAAAACACGGTTTCAGAAAGATCGAAGAGACGCCTAAACCCCTTTCCGGATTGGACTACGATTTCGCGAGGCCACCGCGGGGAGATCACAAAAACCCTTCTAGAAACACACACACACATGGAAACCAACCGTGATGACGTCAATACCCTCCTAAAATTCCTCTTTGTCCCAAGTTGAATTCTAGCGGCAGAAGGAGGGCTTGCATGGTCAGCCCACAAAATTAAGTCACCAATCAAGTTCTCCCCATAGAACTTGGAACCAACCATGCCAGCTGCCCCGATCTATTCCTTGTCCGACTCTGGGTCTGTTCCTCCTCTTGCGATCTTTGTATACATAGGAGTCGATGATGCAACGGCTCCTTCACAAGAGAGAAAGAGAGAGAGAGAGAGAGAGAGAGAGAGAGAGAGAGAGAGAGCGAGCCTTCCCTAACCCTAACTGTGTAGAATTAATGGCTTTCCCGGTCTTCTTCCTCTGCACGTCTCACCAGCACTGGAGAACCAAGAGGGAGAAGAAGAAGCCAAGGCTGCCCACCATCTCTCCTTCTCCTACTCCCCCTCCTACCAAGGCGGCGGCAGAGAAGACGGCGGCGGCGACGAGCAAGGGGGGTAGGAAGCTAGTTTCCAGCCTCAGCGGGTTGGGCAGCAGGGTACTGCAGGTGACGAAGGTGATGTCATGGAAGAACAAGGAGAGAGGGGGAGACGAAGAAGCCGTGTGGAAGAAGACGATACTGATGGGGGACAAGTGCCAGCCGCTAAACTTCTCCGGCAGGATCGCATACGATTCCAAGGGGAAACTGGTGCAGGGATTCCCCTTAAACGACGATAACGCGCGGCGTGCAGTGGCAGCCGCGTAGTTCTTGACGACAACGACGAGGAGCTCTTAGCTTCATGGGGAAGGAACCTTTTTTCCTCACTCGTTTTGCTTCTCTTTCTTATTTGATTCGTTCGTACCATCCCACTGGTACTGGGGCGCGTTTGACCATTCTTTGACTTGCTTTTGTGAACTTCTTTTGATGCACGAGTCCCTGAGAAATTGTAGAGTCTGATTTTGGAGAATCGAAAGCTTGAAGAACCAATAGATTTTAGATGATTTATTACATGTGTTTGGTTTAAGTAAGGATGCAAATGAGTCAAGATTTGCAATTTGATTCAACTAATTTTAATAAGGTCGAGTCGAGTATCTATAACAATTGTTCAAGTTTAGTTCGTTTAGACATTAAACTAGTTCAAGTCAAGTATTAAGTAACTCGTGAGCGCAATATAAGTCCTTGATAAGTTTGGTTCAATTTTTTTTTATTTTATATTTATAAATTACAATTGAGGTGACTTTGGTTATGTTCATGTTCGGTTTATTTAATTAATCACATTTAAATTTTTATTCAAATTTATTTTTTTAATTTAATGAACAAATCGAGTCGGACTATTGTTGAACAGTCTCATGAGCTGTTCGTGTAGTGTATTAGTTTACTTGCGGCCCTAGGCTTAACATAATAAAATACACTAAAATGTTGTAAAATATCATATTTAATTTCATGAGACAAAACATGTGATATTTTATGATGCTTTTGTCGAAAGAACAAAATTGGACTATTATCGAAGGCTATGTACCTGCACTCGTGTTCAACTTACAGATTGTAATTAAGTATGTTGAATCGGGTTTTTATCATATGTTTTCATGACCTATTTCTTAATCTAAATGGCATCGAATGATACATACATTGAGCAGATCATTATTGTGCAAGAGAGGATGGAAGCCCCGCTTTCACCAACCTTGTGCTGTTGCTGCCTGAATAGGTTTGGCCAAAGGAAGTAACTAGTTCTTCCTCACTTGCACTGCACACAGGACCAGCCGAACTAGTATAGTCCAAAATTAAATGGTTTGTGCTTGCTATTTTTTTAAAAAAAATTTATGACGTCATAGACCTTCAACAAATATAATGCCTAATGCTTTATTGGACTATTTAAAAGAAGGGAGAAAATTAATGAGAGGAGAAAAGTAAATAAACTTCTCCTTTGCCCTGCCCCACCCACACAGTGGCGGCCACTGCTGACGATTGTGAGACTTCCTCCTCTTTCTATTATCTAAGTTTTTCAATTATCAGTCTTCAGAAATTTTTGATATTACGTATAACTCTCTTTAATTTGACTATTTATAAAAAAAACTTATGCAATCTCAACTTTCTTACAAAAAAACCCTTCTAATCACCTTTTTTGATTTTGTGACAGATTCCCACCCCGTTTAGCGATAGTTTTTGCGACACTCAGGGGCCTTTCGTGGGACTTATTCGTAAATAGTATGTTATAGGATTTTTTTTTGTAAATATGCTATATTTTCAGGGAGTTTTTTTAAATTATATCTTCTAATAATTATCAGCTCTTGCAAGATATAATATAATAGAGAACCTTTCTTAACACGGATTCCTTACTTCATCAGGGAACAGCAATCTGAATTCATGCAGACATAGTCACTTTAAATAGGGCTGATAATAATAGTTTCACCAAGCACAATAGTGTGATCTGGTTCATCCCTATTTATATAATCTGGGCTTCGAAGTTGTCACAAGCACACTTCAGTTTTGCCAAGCCAAATCTGAGTTTAACCTGCTGTTTTAATGGGCTACCTTTTTCATATCTGAATCCAAGATAAATCTCGATCCAAACATCAAGATTAGTCATAAGCGCAGCAAGAAATTTTTTTCAAAAAAGATCATTGAATTCGGAGATCACCAGTGTATATGTATATATATATATATATGTACTATAGTGTGGACACACACTATTTCGATCTCTTCTCCATGTTCTAAAAAATAAAAATCAAGATAAATGTTTAAATATTCAAATTTCCTTCCAAAATAATTTTCATCAATTTTGACTTAATTTTCACTGTTAGATTGTCAAGCATTCAACGTAAGTCATCTAATTCTATATGCGTAAATTAGTAACAAATACTAATACTTTAAGAGATGAGAACAACTCTAAGGGTTAATGTGATGAATTTTTTATTTTTTAATTATTTTTTATGATTTTAAAAATAGAGATTTGCATGTCCGATGGACGTCAAGATTGACTTTTAAGATCGGACCACGATCGGACGGTCACAATAAACCCAAAGGAGATGGAAGCAACCTTAAGGGAGTTATTAAGTATTTAAAAATTATAAATTTTTTTATTTGTTTTAAATATGAGTATGTGGTCTAAAATAAACCGCACGCATTGTAGTGAACTATATATATATATATATATATATATATATATATATATATATATATAACATCATTATTCAATCCGAGTCATTGGACTGCAAGCACAACAAGTATTATTCTATTGAAATGGGTGGTTAATATATATGGGTTTTTTTATATAAAATCCATTGTTACAAATGTAGTTGCAAACGTATCATTCTTGCATTTGTATTTATATATAATGCCAAGTCCCACAAATAGGAAAATGATCTCAAAAATTAGGTCTAAGCTAGTATACGTTTGTAGAATGAGATATGCAACGGTTAGTGATCTGAAATTTTGACTAAACTGAGACCCCTTGCCACTTGTCTTTGGGGAAACCTTAGAGTGGAAGTTTCGCCTCCGTCCACGGCGGCGGAGTCCCCACCACTTCGGCGGTCGTTCGTCCCCTTCGGCGGATATCTCAAGAGGGGGTTGCCTTTGTATGTTGCTTTACCCCCCCTTCCCTCCTTTCTTCCTCTATGATTCATCTCTCGCCGTCACCATCTAGGCTCCTTCCCCTTCCTCCTTAGCTCGGCCGTCCTCCATCTACCCCTACCCGCTTTTTCTAGTCGCCAGCATCCCCCCTCCCCCTTATCCTCTTGTCGACATCCAGGTTCCCACCCTCTCCCCTAATCCATCTTCTTCTCCTTCGCATTGGCTGCCCTCCCTCTCTCCACCCTTGCCCTCTGACGTCCACCTTGTTGCCCGCTCCCCCTCCCAGATATGTTCCCTAGTCTCTTTTTCCCACCTATGTTTCTGGTTTTTTCCCTCCTTACCCCTCCGCTTCAACCTGTGTACTGGCCCTTTTGTTTTCCCACTTTTGCCTTTACCCTTTTGGAGTTTTGGTTGAGGGATCTGGGTGCCAGCCGACCATCGGCATTCGGCGTAGTATCTCTTGCTGCCTATTTTGTGTTGTATTTTCAAGTTGACTTCAGGTGGATTTGCAACTCTCCGGATCGCCTGTGGAAGATTATGAATCCATGCAAATCTTAGAGACGGGTGTAGGAGCTCTAGTCAAGGTGTTCGGTCCATACGTCCTCAAAGATGCACGCCATGGAGCTCTCACCTCTTCATCTGTCAAATAGAAGCGGTATTTCCAACTAGTGTTATGCCGACGTCTCCCCTTAGGTTTCCCTCTGTTTAGAGTACACCTTCTCCTGATGGGCTTTTTGGAGTCTTGTGCATCTACGTATTGTTGTCTGCTTAATGTTTCTAGTGTTCTTATGGTCTGTGCTCTCTTTATGATCTATTGGGGTTTACTTTGAACTGTGTTTTTCCTCCATGTATTATGGGCTATGCCCCTCCTTATGTACTCTCCTTGTTTTAGTTAATTAAATGGCAGCTATCTTAATTATTAAAATAAAAAAAAGACTATACCGAGACCTATTATTAGCCTTACACGGTTTCAAGAACAATATCACTTTGCATTAGTCAACGGTTTCATGGGTATCCAAATGATCTAAAATGCCTTATACTAGCTGACTAACCAAATGATCTTAAATGCCTTGTAGTAGCTGAGTAGTCAACTACGACCAGTGGGAGAAATCAACAAGCATTTAATGAGAAGTTGACATTACCTGTGGAGCTGTCCTAGGGCTATCAAAATGGGTCTGGATATTAGGAGCTGGCCCGTTGGATCCGATAGTTTCGGATCGGGATATACACATTTATACAAAAACAGACATGTTATATATTTAACCATACCTGGAATCTTGGACAGAATTCTCTTGAAATTAACCTCATTTGCCAACTATACATGGAACTCATGTGAGAATTCTATTTTAGGTTCATCTAAAGTCCAATCTCCAATGAACTAGGAACAGACCCAAAATCCAACCTGCTGATCCATTTATCCATCAATATTACTAGGTCGAATCTGGGTCTATTCAGACCCAGTTAACCTACAACCCTAACTTTCTCAATTCGAAAGTCAAAACCATCACACTCAGTTACCTGCTATCAATATCCATAAACGAAATAATTCTCCACGCTAACACAATACAAGATTTTTTTTTTTCTCAGAACAATTAAGATTTCTTCTGTAATTGTTTACCATCAAGATTTCCTATCTTTACTCAGTCATTCTCCACTTGTTCAAAGATGTAAATTTGATGGTTTTGGACCCGTATATCCATCCAAATTTCTTAAGCAAACACACCTATGGAATCATCAGGGCTGGCAAGATTTTTCAGACATCACGACATCAATGTTGGATAAAGTGGACCTGGTATGAAACTTCTTATTTGCAGTCACAAAAGACACAACATGCTTCCCAAGTGGAGGCTTCTTGTTCCAACCTTTGCATTCAAATGTTAGGTTTCTAGAATGCATGCATTTTTTCTTGGGCGTGGACTTGGCACTTGTTTATATAGGGTTCTTCGACCAGGCACCATATTTTCTTTCAACCAGGCAGGCAATTACAACTGAGTCAAATTGCTTCACTTTGATGTACACAGAAACTTAAATTATTGCATATTAAAGATTGTGTTTTGATAGTTAAACCATATGAGAATACTTCTAGAATACTTTTGTTTAATGATCATCCGGAGTGATGTAAAATTATAAGATGCACGGATTCCTTTAATTTGGGTTCATGTGAAGCATTAATAAATCATGATTTCTTTTATTTAGATTGATATAAATACTAACATCTAAAATTAGAGTCGGTCATTTTTCAAGCGAATCCTTGATTTTGTTTTTCAAAAAAAAATGTTCATAAGCCAAATTTTAGATGTCATTTCTATGGTTTTGACTTTTGAGATAGTGATTTCAAAATCTAAGAATTTCATGAGCGCTCAATTGAAAAAAGTGCTGAATCGACGGTTGTTAAATTAAAGGTGTATAATGAAAATATATTAAACTTTTGTACTAAAATAGAGGCAGCTGCATGACCTTAAGAAATAAGATGTAGACACATCTAAACTAGGTTCTGATAGACAAAAATTGGCAGTCCAAAAAAGGAAACAATTGATTTTTTTTCCATTAAATATTGTATTGTTGTCCCATTTAAAGTTCTTTTTGTTTATAGATTTTTGAAAAATGATTATTTTGCAGCAGGTAGAGTTTCCGATTGAACTTTAAATGACTTCCTTTATGCTTCTTATTTAATGGCAAAATTTCCCCTTCTTGTTTGATCTCACAATAGAAGAAGGTTTTCTAACTTTTCTAATCATCAATGTCCCTTTTTTTTTTAAAGTATTGTGCTCCCCTGAAGCATCGTAAGTTTAGACTTCAGAGGGTTTGATAGCTAGGGGCAAACCCAAAATGGGTATTACCCTGACCCACCCTATAAAGAAAATGTGTAAATGTTTTTTAGCCAAATTTTTGTTTGCCCTTAAATTGAATTTAAAATAGGCCTAACAATGAATATTTTATTTAAACTCTCATATAGTTAACAAAAGGTCAAGTATAAGTCCAATTTTCTAGAGATTTTTTTTATAATTTTCTTTAACTTAGAGATAACGGATCTTTTATTTGATCAAATGGGTAACACCCTAACCTAAACTTGAGTGTCCAAATGAAGTACTCCGGCTCCACTCCAATCGTGTCTTGACAATCCTACCATGGAAAGAGACCAGAAACTTCCATACATGAATTCATGCCTTATATCGTGCCGTGCCAAGTCATGCCATGCTGGTTATGAGGTGTGTGGATGAGGTTAAGATTACCTGTTTATATGTTTTTAAAATTAATTTTTTAATCTTTATGTGATTGTTAACTCCATTATTTACATGTCTATTATGTGACCATTGGGTTTCTTGTCTTCATTATTTTGAGAAAACAAAGGGAACCATAGTCATCGATCGTATTAATAGCCTATCTAAATGGAATGTGATTGTTTTTTTTAGTGGCGTGCAACATTGGATGCACTTGAAAGTTGAAACCTACAAAAGCTTCTCCCAGACGTATTTCTTTCCTTTTTCTAGTCTGCTCTTCGAATGCAAATATGAGGTGTTCCCCCTTGATAATTATGCAACTTGAAATGTGACATAGCATGCCCCCAGAAAAAGAATATCACAAATTAGTAGTGGAATAACAGCAATTTACTATACTAGATAGTTATGGACACAAGGTACTCTGAAAAAATGACATCACTTCATATCAGAATTTCTTGGATTTCCTTCTTTTGATGTATCAGATTTCTGATAGATGTAACTCATCCCATGCAAGCCACCTTGTTCCATATGTTTAGCACATTTTGAACATTCAGGTTGTGTCTTGGCGATGCAAGTTGAAAAATGAAAAAAAATATTATAATAAAATATAACTATGTTTAAAATTTTGATTATTGCAATTAAATAAGTTTGTAACTAAAATCATTGCAATTGCTAACTTCATATAACGTCTTAATCGTTTGGTAACACTTGTGGGTAAGGTGGATTATGAAAAATTCTATAATTTTCCACTTATTTAAAAATGTATAGATTTTAGTTACAAGAATCTCTCATAATCTCATTTGAGTATTTGGATATTTGTAGATTATAGCTGAATTGAATTTATTTTATCACCCTTGCTTTTGTTGATAAAAGATATTGTCATGTCTCCATTTTTCTTCAAAATCCGTATACAAGCTAGGATTCTTAAGCTTTTGGGGATTATTGGGCTTTCTTTCTCTCTCTTCCTATCTAAAATCTCTTCTTCATACAAACCAAATATTTCTTGGCTCATTTGGTTGGGATTATGTCTTTTCATTGAATTCCAATCATAAAAAGTACATAATTCATAAGTCATTAGAATAGGAATCATCTAAAGTGCAAGTTTAGACTGGACTGCAAGTGCAAAGAGGGAATTTTTAAAAAAACCATTCTCAGCGGCAGGATTTCCCATTCCCAATGAAAGGGTTTTTGAAAAACTAATTCCTCCTTCTCTTTCTCTTCGCTTACAGGATTCCTTCCAATCAATGTTCGCTCACTTCAACTCCTTTTTTTTTTTCACAATTCAAAATAGATAATCCCAGTATCTCCCCTATCACTAAATTTTCCATTATTTGCTCTCAAACAAACCAAGCCTTTCATGAAGTTGTGGCTCCATCTTACTTACTTTCTAGATGAAACCTTAGATAGAGTTCTTAGATTTGATCAGAAGAGTCCTTCACTCGTGATCTCATCAAGGTTCGCCGACTCGAAGAGTCGGATCGACTTAGATCTCTCGTGATTTGGTACGAGTCGAGTTGACTTGTGCCGACACGTACGAATCACATGAAAAAGTTTTTTCAAATCGCACAGACTCGATTGAGTCGCACCGTCTCGAATTCTTCTTGATACGGTACGAATCGTCTGAGCCGACACAAATCAATCTGGTACAGCAAACCATGGATCTCATATGCTTTCATAATCCCACCCGCAGTGTACCTATACAAACGAACAACTTACCTGTTCTAGTTCCACTTGATAACCATATAACGATTTGTCTCTTCTTATCCTCCTCTGTGTGGAACTCCCCACCGGCCACCGCCCTCTCACAACCCAATGACATGGCCACAGACCCACCTCAGACACCACTTCACTGCCAACCTATCCTCTTCCACTTTAGTGCTACCACCAACACAGAGAGCTCCCCCCTCCTCCCCAACCCCACCCCAACATGATCTGCCCCAGCAGTTCAAACTCCCCCCCAAGAACAAACTCTGATCAAGTCCTTCTCCACTCCACCCAATGGTGGAGTTGGACTCAGTCTTCACTCTTCGACCATGACAGTGGAGACGAGCAAGATATGAAGGAAAAGGGACCTCTCCACTTACTTTAACTCCTCGCCGTCTGATCCGATCTTGACGGCAAGGATGCTTCAACTCCCTTGGGCTACCTGCTCTCACGCGTGACTTCAGCGCCGACCATAGCAGGAACACCGGCGCACCCGGTTGCCGTAGGCGGCACGCGGACGGCGGCCCTCGTCCTCGTCGTCATCCACTGCGGTGTCAACCCTTGGGGGGTTCCGGCGGCGAGGGGCCAGGCGTGGAGGCCTTTAACAAGTTGGACGGGGCGTTGCGGCCCAAGTCCCCGTCCATGATTTGACTCGAATCCAGCCTAACTCTGGACTCCGAGGATTACATGCATATATATATGCATATAAGATTATGTAGAATATAATGGGTATATGTTTATATAAATATTAGAGTAAAGAATGGATATGTTGGGCTTGTTGTCTTGGATTGTAGACTTGTAATACTCCAGGTCAATCTAAAAATATTGGGACACTAGTCTGATATGGCTCTGAGCCAGATGAATTTAATCGGGTATCATTAAAAGATGAGGACATATTTTTAAAAATTAAATTAGAAGAATTTTCTTAGTTTAAACTGAAGTTATTTGGTGTAAAGATGTGTTTTTTTTTTTGGTTCATTGTGCTGACGGTTTTCTATCTATAATATTAAAACTAGTGTCATCTGTCTTAGATGATATTAACTAAAATTGGCCTACGTAAGATCATAGCAGATGTATGTCCATCTGTTCAGATGCATTTAACATAGCTTTAAGTTGATGACATATGCTCATTTTATTTTATTCTTCTTTTTAAGTTTCAACTTGGCACGTTGGTGTATTTAATTTAGCCCAGAAGATCCCTCTTCATTGAGTAAAGTGGCTCATGCAGAAAGGATACCTTTGGCTCCGATAAATATATACTGCTAAAATCATAATAAAATAGGAAAGATTTGTCGATTTTTCTATCAGGGTACTTCAAAAAATTGTAACATTAAAGTTTTCATTGTCAAATATATTATCAACTGAAACCCCCCCAACATTTGGTGATTACCTGTGGCCCTACTGAAGGTGACGAACGCTCCCCAAGGTGAAGTCTTACTACCCCTTAAAAATAGACCCTCGCTCCTTCCAACACGTAAGCTTTGTTTTCCAATTGACCCTAATTATAACTTTTTAAAAAGAAAAGTAACAAGCTTTATCTTCTTAATGTTGGATGATTATCCTATTTAATCTGATTAGATGTTAAAAACAGTCAATGCCAGATCCGATGAGGGAAATTTCTGAATATTACATACGTAGTATCAATTTTCTTTAATGCATACTAACTATTCTCCATTAACGACCAACCATTAGAAATGCCCAAGACAAAATTAATAATAACTCAAATGTGCAACATATATAGGTATTTCATATATGATATTTATATTTTAAGCGTCACTTTGATTGAAGAATAGGAGAAAAATAAAGACGAATAAGAGGAGAATAAGTTTAATTTTACTTTGACAAGCAAAATGATTTATACCGTGCAGAATAACGTATCCGGAGAATAAAAAGAGTAAGTCATCCTACCTTAGACTTAAGAATTACTTATTCTTCTTATTCTGTCAGTGGACTCCACAAAACTATCAAACCGAAACACCTCTTATTTTAGTATATATTATGGTACGGTAGGATTTCGATTCCTGTATCATCGAGCATATCACCTACACATGAGCTTTGAAGGGTGCGCTTGCCACACTCTTGGGCCCTTGGCTTGTGTTAGGTGGGTTGGCCAAGAAGGGGAAAGGACCCATGAGTGTGACCTCCGACTACTCCACCCACCGTGTATATATGCTTCCACCAAAAGAACCCCCACACGCACACACTTGTGCTGATCAAACTAAAACCTAACCCCCCCCCCCCCCCCCCCTCTTTTATTTTCCAACGGGGAATGGAAACTTGTTGGTCTCTAAACCACTAGAACACACCCGTTGACAAGGCAGCCATTCCCCCTGTATGAAACCCTAGATAATTGCAATCTGACCAGCCGCTTCTTGTGGTGGCGACGGGGTTGGACCCCTCCTACGTGTTCCGGAGCAGCGAACGGGTAGCCTTGGACTCGATCAAACCACCTCAGCAACCGGTCACCATGCCACTACAGGTAACCACCGAGTTCTATATATGTACTACTCCCATTTCCCTCGTCGGGTCTCCCCTATGTAGGTAGAGAGAGAGAGAGAGAGAGAGCAGGAGCAGAAGAGAGTTGCAGAGAGGAGGGCGCGTAGCCATGGCAGTAGGGGTTTTCCACTCGGTGTCGGCCCTCATGGCAGCCTGGAGCAGGCAACTGTCGCGCATGTCCAAGAAGCTCATGGGCTTGGGCGGCAGCCCGCGCAGCGTCGACGACCGCGCCAAGATAGCCCCCAGCTGGGCGCCCTACCTCAGCCGGCGCGTCAGCCTGCTACCCTTCCGCAGCAGCATGAACAAGAAGGACTCCGCAGAAGAGCATAAGAGGAAGAAAAACCAGAGCAAGAGAGCTCCCGAGGAGGAAGAGGAAGACGAGGAGGACTACGAGGAGGGAGAGGAGAGCTCTGGGGAAGAAGAAGAAAAGGAGAAGGAGGAGGGGGAGGAGGGGGTGTGGAACAGGATGATACTGATGGGGGAGAAGTGCCAGCCGCTGGACTTCTCCGGCGTCATCTACTACGACAACGCGGGGCAGAGGCTGCCAGAGCTGCCTCCGCGGTCGCCCATGCGCAGCCCGCTGCCCAGCTTCACTTTCCCCGTGGTGGTGACCTCTGAGAAGGGCAGTAACTATTAGCTTATGCTTCCACGGTCACCTTCCCCCCAAGCCCCAACCCTTGTGTCTGTTCTGTGTGCTTATGAGAAAGAGAGGTCTTTTTTTGTTCTTCTTGTGGGCTTTCTCTTCGCTAGTGAACTGCTGAAGGATGTAAGCTCACCAACATGTAGCTGATGGCTTCCAGAGGCATGCTTGTTCACTTTTTGGACGTAGGGATGGACTCTGTACAAATATAAATGCCTCAAGTTTTGTATTCTCTCTCATGTATTTGTTTGAGTGAGCTGTAACATGTAAAATAGGGAACCACCGACAAACGAGCTCAGGCTAATCACTATAAAAAAATTTTCCCATGCTTTTGGATAATAAGAAAATAAGTTTACTATATCAACTCACTCAAGTTTATCAAAAACAAAAAACTACCTAATAAAGGCATTTTCGTAAACTCATTCGAAGTTGGTTTAAGCAATTGGAGACCGTCAAACTTATCATGATCTCAATTGTGTTTACTGAGAATAAACCAAACATGAGTTTACAAGATATACGCTTATGATAAACGCTATTTGGGGTCATTCTAAATCCAGCTCGCCAAGGGTGACTGTTTCGAGGCCACGTGAGCTTACTTTTGGCATGCGAACAAAAAGTCCAATAAATGGTCAACGACCGGAACGCGGGCCCCTCACATGGTGACAAAAGTACTTACACGGTTTCTTTGTCTCCAAGGCACACGGTGCGAACTCGCTGGTCAAGATTTGGGACTTAGAAGTGCCGAGATACGAACAAATTTGTACTCGTATCCACAAATTTTAACAGAAATCACTCTGCATTGATCAATTCAAGTATAAGAAGAAGGTGGTTCACAAAATCTGTCCAAGTAGGAAGATGTCGTTGCTCATGTAAGGTTGGGGGTTCGGTTTAGTTCAGTTTTAAAAGAAATTTCTCTAACTCAAACCTAACCGAATTCACCTCCTGAATTGAACTGAACTGAATCTGAAAAAATTCAGTTCGGTTAGATTTAAATAGAAAATGTATATTATACTCATGTTAATTATATTTATATATATTTAAAATTAAATTAAAAATTAAAAATTTATGTATTTTATGCATTAAAAAGTATATGATACTAAAACATTAAAATATTTATGGATATATATATATGATACTAAAATATTAAAATAATTATATTTAATGTTAATATAACATATGTTTTATTAAATGAATCAGATTATTCAGGTTTTGGATTCTATTTGATTTCACAAAGTTGTGAAACCAAACCAAACTTAATCTCAAACCGAATTAAACCTAACCAAATCACTCAATATGGTTCATTTTTTCAATTTGAATCAAATTATGTACATCCCTATGCAAAGGTAGTACCAATTGGGCTTAACTCGATTGGTATCTCATGACCTCTTCGTTTGGAAACATCACAATTTCAACTCCTACAAGTGTTTTCACTCACCCTATATATTTGGGCGTGGCCCATAAGTTTACTTTCTTTAATAGTGGTAGAGTTAGTTTGAAATTGTCGTCTAATTAAGGGAAAAAATCATGTTTAGTGCAAAATTTATCCCCAATATGAAAACTTATGAGATTCAAATTCCTTCTAACTTTAAAGGCACTATAAATACCTACTCACTGAGCCACCCGGAAAAACAGTATAATAACACCGTTTCTTAATACTATTTTTTGACATGCTCAGATGACATGCACACACTGGAGGGAGAGTATCAAGGTCTCACACCTTTGATAGTTCCACCTTCTAATGTTGTAATGTTGTGTGTACTTGAAGTATATTTTTCAAAAGGCAAAGTAAAAATCTTTCAATAACGATAAGAGAACAGAGAGATAGGTATAAGAGAGAGAGAGAGAGAAGTTGGATTGGATGAGATTTTAGAGCTTCTCAAAGATTTTAATTAATATTGTGTCGTAATCCTCCTATGCTTTCAAACAAATGTTCAGTTTACTTAGGGCCAAAAGGATCGGAAGCGGTAGCCTTTACTAGTTTCCTGAGGTACAGCTGATCTCAAACATTGGATAGCGATTGCAATTGCAACCAATGCAATGTCTTCGAGACAATGCATCAAGTATTTTTCTATCACCTACTGATGTGACATGTCATGTCAGCTCTACCCTTTCCAGTCCGTAAATAATGAAATCCTCATGGAGGGGGTCAACTAATCTGAGCCCTCTATCATTCCTGTGGGCTGTGGGCCATACTTTATGGACCTAAATAACTAGGTCAACCATGCAAGGGAAAAAAGAATACCCTTCTCCAGACCATGCAAGTATGTTGAGAACTAGAGGCAGCTTCTGTTTCAAGAAATCAGTTAATTAATATAGTTATTAGGTTAACCACCCTTTAAATTGAGATGTTCGCCCACCTGGCAAGGAGATTAGAGGCATCAATGTCATTATAAAATGTTACCAGCATCAACATATGAGAGATGAAGTGGTAAGAAGAGAGAATCCTACCTTCCTTGGTTAGTCTTCTCTTTTGAAATAGAGTATTGTGTTGCCCTTATTTAAATGTCATGTTTCATGATCATGCAAATGTATGGTTCAAATCCTCTTGGTCAGGTACAAAATCTTCTTGATTTGGTGTGGAACATGTTTAAAATGTACCATGTGGACCGGCCCATTGCAATTGGAGTGGGGAGGAAGATTTGTCTTGCAGATGCATGGAAATCTATGTTCTTGTGCTTCCATCAAAAAACATGATCCTCACGACTGGTTTTGGATCTTTGGATTTGAAACACTTGTTCCAAAAGCAAATCTGTCGTGGAATGTACAATAAATCTCCTATTAAGGGGATTCTTGTAAAAGTTGATATTTGAACTTTCTCCAACAAAGAGAAATGATAATACTTAACCGTTGTGTCATTTAACAAATGAGGGGAAAAACTATACGGTTCTCTTTGATAACGTGATTGGTTATTCGGGAGTTGTTTATTCTATATTGTTTATGCTGAAATAATAAGCATTTTATCTTGGAACACTTTTCAACTTAGGGTAGAATAAGACAAAATAAATTGTTTTGTCATTTTTACTAGAATGGCTTATTCTAAGGGGCGGATATTCACGCGGTGATTTGATTTGATTTTTAGAGAAATTTTAGAGATCTCAAATCAAACCAAATTAACTTTCAAACCAAACAAAATATTTTTATAACTAAATTAAAATAATTCAGTTTGATTTGATTTGATTCGATTTTGCTATTACAATGATCTCGTATCTTTCAAACAAGTCTTCAACAATTTAACAATTTATATAATTATGAATCTCTTCTGCCTAGCAATTAAAGATCTCATTTTTGTACCAACTCAAGATATGCTAATTAGACTCTATGTATTAATGATCAGGAATCGTCGAGGTACTCGTGTAATTTATCTAAATTGCAAAACGATCAAAATAAAACTGTTGACAATAATAATTATCAATATTAAGAAGAGAAGGAACTATATTTTTGTAGTTCCTATGATGCATTTCGAGTCTATTGTAAAAAAAAGGTTCATTTAGATAGTCTTTTGTGGCTTCGATGGTAACTAGATCAACGTATCATTATTGGCTAAAGATAAGTTCCCATCAAAGTTCAATATAAATATTCCGGTACCTATCATGAAGTTTAGAGACACTATTTAATAATTAGAAGTGTAAAAAAAGAAACCCATGGTATATACATTTGAACCACCTGTTTGGTCATATTTCTTTTTATCGAGAAATAGAAGTCATACAGGGGTTGAAGATTAAGTATATTATTTAATTATTATTATTATCTTTCTAATGGAACGTTTGGGCATTTAATGATGAAGGAAATTAACTCATTTTAAAATAGAGGGTCATATATATTCTTCTTTATACTAAATCAATGGAGGAAGATGCTCTCATTTTAAATAAAAAGGATCATATGTTCATGGTAATCCATTATACGTAACAATTTTCAATGGTTTAGTTAAATATACTCAACAACCACTAGAAATCATACTAAAATTATAGCCGCTTATGTAATTCGGCTTATTCTGTTTTGGTTGGTTAACAAAGAAGAGAAATCAAACTAAACCAAATATTTTTATTTCGTTTGGTTTCAACTCAAACTAAAAAAAATTAGATCTCAAACTACACCAAATTAAACAGAATGAACTTATTCAGTTTAGTTTTTTTTATTTGAACCAAATAGTGAACACTCTTAACTTATTTTGCTTATTGACAGAACAACTCATCTGACCTTAGAATAAGAAATCTAGGCTACCAAAATTACATTAAGGTTATTGTTGAACAACTCAATCAATTCCAGATATATTCTGACATTCAAAAAAGCCTAATAAGTGTCTATGACATTTGTACCTCGTGTATGTTTGCCCCATAGTAGTACTTGTTGCACCGCTTAAAGTGCAGCACCTGCTGCACTGCGAGCGGGCAGCCGTCCAATCTGGGTTGATCGGACGGCTACAGCAGCAACAGCATCAAACTTTTTTTCATTTTTTTAGGTTGTCCCAATTATATCCGACACGTCCATACAATCCGATAGTCAATCGGACCCAAAAAATTTTGAAAAATAAAAAATTGGGGCCTTTTATTTTTCAAACTTTTTTGAGTCGTCCAATCAGTGATTGGATTGTACGGACGTGTCAGACATGATGGAGCCGACCTAATTTTTTAAAAAAAAAAAAATGGGTTGCATCTCATGCAATGCAATTTGCCCCATTCATACATAAGGGTGTTCAATGTCGGAAACTAGTCAAAATCACCAAGCTGAATGAACTAAACCATATGTAATTTCATATGATGTTCGACGATACATAAAACTTCATGTAGAATTTCTAACTTAAAATTATTTGACATTAGTTTTAGAAAGATTAATAAATAGCTCTTATATTTATAATAGTTGTAGTTTAAGTTTAAGTTTTTTAATAGTGATAGTTTAAGTTTAAGTTGAAAACTAAGGATAGATTCATTTAATTTGCTTGGCAAGAAAAGATATTACATTATTTTTCCACTAAAAAGTTCAAACTGGACTAAAAAACGAATTAACTTGAGATATCTTGATTTGATTTCATTTAACTTGAATAAATTTTGATTTGGTTTGTTTTGATTTCAAATTATAAGTGGATTTGTTTAAACCATAAAACTTGTCACAAAATCAAATCAAATCAAATCGGCACGACCCGTACCATATGAGCAATACAAAAGGGACATTCATCTCGACCACAAGAATTACATATTCTAAAAACCTGAGTATATGTTCCATTCCAACAGCCAGTGAACTCAAGAACACTCTTTTTTCCATGGCTCCAGGTAAATCCCGTGGCCCTGATGGTTTTCTTCCCATTTTCTTTCAGAAAAATTAGGACGTGGTTCAAGAGGAGCTGGTTGAGTTTGTGCAAAATATTTCAGGAGCACACATATTCCTCCCAAACTCAACCACACCATCTTAGTTCTTATCCCCAAGAAGACACCAGCTGCTTCCCCTGCAGATTATAGACCTATTAGTCTCACTAATGTTATCTATAAAATCTGCACTAAGTTACTGGCCTCCAGGATCAAATCTCTCCTAATCAAGCTTATTTCATTTAACCAAGCTGCCTTTGTCCCAGGTAGATTGTTATTAGACAATATTTTGATCTCTCAGGAGCTGATTCACTCTATGAAGACCAAAGGAGGTAATTCAGGAATTTTTTTTTGTATGAAAGTTGACATCTCCAAAGCCTTTGACAAGCTTGAGTGGAATTTAATTTCAGAGGCTCTACACAAACTGGGTTTCTCTGCTGATGTCATTAAATTAGTCATGATGTGTATTTCCTCTTCTACCTTCTCAGTGGCTATTAATGGCGAAAATGTAGGCATGATCCAACCTACTAGAGGCATCCGACAGGGATGTCCTCTATCTCCTTACATATACATTATCTATACTGAATTCCTATCCCAGTTGATCAATGTTAAACAGAAAAGTGGCACTATCAAAGGCTTCAAAGTAAACAGATTTGCGCCCACACTTACCCACCTCTTATATGCTGATGATATCGTCTTTTTTGGCAGAGCTGATATCACTGAGTCAAGTGAATTCTTCAACTGCCTTGATACTTTTGGTCAGTGGTCTGGTCAGAATGTTAATAAAAACAAATCTGGGCTGATTTTTAGTCCTAATACTCCCAGTTCCATCCGCCAGCAGCAGTGTACTCAATTTCATATATCTGAGATGACTAAATATGAATTTTATCTGGGCATTCTTCTATGGCCAGGCAGAAACAAAGTTGATCAGCTCTCATACTTGGAATGTAAACTCAAATCCAAACTCACTCTCTGGAAGGCAAATACTCTGTCAACAACTGGGAAAGTCATCCTTATCAATTCAGTTCTTTCATCTATCCCCCTTCATGTCATGGGAATAGGGCTACTTCCTAAAAAGACATTATCTCGACTGAATGCAATTATATGCTCTTTCTTTTGAGGAGACAAGGATGACCATCGCAAGATTCACTTCAGAAACTGGAAATCTCTAAAAAGACACCCTTTGTCAGGGGGTTTAGGCATCCGTGACCTGGAAACTCTTAATAAAACTTCTATTCTGAAGCTTATCTGGAAATTCATCAATGACAGCAACTCCATTTGGGGCTCTCTGATTAAAGCTAAATACCTGCAACATGCCCCCTTCAGGGATTTAGAACCCTCTGAGAAAGGATCCTCACCATGGAGAGCAATGCTTCTATTAAAATCCCATACGCATAACATCTGCTGCAGAAATATTCAAGATGGTTTCTCCACCAACATTTAGACTGACAGATGGATTCCTGGTCTTATTGGTCCCCCGGAATTTAAATATCACGCTTTGGACTACCCACCTATTTGGGTATTCCAACTTATCAAAGACGGTAGATGGGATCAGTCCTTAATCAACAACCTCTTCTCCAAAGAGATTGCTCAAAAAATTCTATCTCTACATCTTCCATTTAGCTCCACTTCAATGGGTGATCAATATATTTGGCCTCTCACTACTGATGGCATTTTCACTTTCAAATCTGCTTACAAATATTTATCTGAAATCAATTCAGGCCCTTCCTCTTCTCAGAGCAATCCCATCTGGAAAATTATTTGGGATCCCACTTTGAGGAAGTTTGTGCCTCCAAAGATTCTGATATTCATCTGGAAATGCATTTCTAATGTTCTCCCTGTCAACTCCAATATTGCCAGCAGGGTCCCCCATATTGATCCTATATGCCAGCCCTGTTTTCAGGCACAGGAAACCATTCAACATATGCTATTTGACTGTGATTTTGCCCGTATGGTCTGGATTGCCTCCCCACTAAATTATCATTCCTCTGCTGATTTTAAGTCTTTAACTGACAGAATTCTAGATTGGTCAAATGCTCCTTTCTGTCAACAAGCAAATGATAAAAGCTTCTTGATCACTTGCTTTTTTATTTTATTGAACATTTGGAAGAGCAGATGCGAGTGGTCTATTCAAGGATTGAAGGTAAATCCTATTACTGTGGTTCACAGAGCTTTAAGGGATGTTTAGTTTTGACTTTCCTCCCAACAATCTGAATATGTTCAGACTAAAATTCAGGTTCCCGCCTCCACCGTCTGGGTGCCTCTCCAACCGGGTAAACTCAAAATCAACTTCGATGGGGCAATTTCCCATTCATCTGGAGCCTGTGGGATAATCCTAAGAGATTGTTGTGGGAATCCTTCTTATTGTTTCTCCAAACTTGTTCCCTCCGATGATCCTTTTGTAGTTGAAGCTACTGCTCTGTTCAAAGCCTTATCCTTTGCTCAAAATTTCAAAGATGTTGAAGTTGAAGGTGATGCTCAAGTCCTCATCTTGGCCTGTCTAAAGCTTAAAGCCCCTCCGTGGCAAACCAAGACTATTATCCACAACTGCCAGCAAATCTTAAGTACCTCTAACATGCATCTTGACTTTGCACCTAGATCGTGCAACAATGTAGCTCATGTCATTGCAAAATTCTCCATTTCTAATCTCCTTGACAGCTTTTGGACCCGGTCCTCCTTGCCGGAATGTATTAGATCTGCCATATGTACTGACATTTCCCTTCTCAGTAATTAATGAATGGCTTACCTTGCTTGCCAAAAAAAAAAAAAGCAGCTAAGGCTGAAATGTTTACCCAAGTAAGTCAATTTTGGTGTGATTTAACTAGCAGTTGATCGAATTGAGTAGACTTGGGGCGAGGCAGGTGGACATCCAGTGCGGTTTGTCTTGAAATGCTATAGGGTCAAGGATTACGGGTGAAGGGGGCACAAGGTCATATACATAATAAGTGGGGGAAAAAAAGATCAAATGGAGCAAAAATGTCTGTAAATTTGAAATCATCATGAGTTTGGCTGACCCAATTTCATGACATTCTAGTCTGATTTTATTATGCACGTATAATCCACAGACTAAAGAGTTTTTTCTATCCTCCTTTATTTATGATCATTATATCATTTTAATTTTCAGTTCGTACAATCCTTCAACTTTCCATATGAAGCTCCACATCTTTACATTTATTTAAAGTCTCCCATAGTCTTTAAACCCTCATGAAAAAAAAAAAACCTCCAGTTATATCGGACAACACACATCTTTTAAAGTGCGTTAAAGAGCAATGCAGCAATCACATGTCATCTAATTTATTGTTTGGATGACAATTACAACTGCAATGTCTAAGAACAGTACAGCAAATATTTCAACTTCATTTCTTTTGGCGGAAGATTCATTGAGAAAGGATACTAGTAAATGATTTATGGGTTTGTTAGTGGCTACTATCTACATTAAAACTGTGGCTACTATCTACATTAAAACTCTGATCAGAATTTGATGGTTAATAGTGGACGAGATGCAGAGTATTCAAAGAATTCCTTACTTAGATGTTCTCAGTATGACTACCGATTAAGAAAGATTGCCTAGCTCAAACTCAACCAATTGATGCAGTGCAAATATGATTCAATTAAACAAAAGTGTTAACGTACAGAAGACAGGTTTTACACCTAACGTAAAGTATTTAGAAAAAGTATGTTCCCAAATCTTTCCAACTAATAGAAAAAAGATGAGATTAATATGTTATTACCGACAAATTAATGGATTATTGTCTTTCTCTTCATTTTAAGAAAAAGTAACGCACCCTAAACTATGTTGGTTTATTTCCTCATAATATAGTTATTCGTAACAGTTTAACTAACCATACATTTGACCCTGAAAGCCTATATACTTCGACAAAATAACACCGGCTAAACTACCTTGGATTATTTCCTCATAACAAGCCATTTATTTGTAAGATTTTAAATAACCATAAAAGTGACCCTCAAAGCCTGTACTTCGACAAAAATAACACCGGGTTAAATTATCTCTCACCTAATGTCCTTTATATTGTTGCACATATCCTATGCAAGGGAAAGGAAAAGGCGAAAGTGCATCAGCTCACGGCATCATTCTTCTTTTCACTACATAATTACATGTTGGCTATAGTAATCTACCTGTTACTTTCATATGTGAAGTTCCAGACACAATAATTTTCATAAATCCCAGCCGCGGAGACGAAAAATAACTCTCTAACACCTTTTGTCTTTCTCGTGTAATCAGCAAGCATAGAGAGATGAACAGAAAACACTAAGGCAATGGAATTGTAATTCTCATGAAGAAAGATGAGATCTCACATCTGGCAGCCTTTCTTCAATGTAAGGCCTGAAGTCCACCTAAAACATTATTAAGACATACTAAAGTGAAGAAATGCTTGTTGCAATGTCCTGGGCGTTACAAATCAACGTGGATTACAATGCTCAGGGCAACGTAGCAGCTTTTTTTTTTTTTTTTTTAAATGTCAAATTGGGAGACCATCTCGTTTAGCCTCCACACTGTCCGATCAAACGATCTGACGGTTAAATTTTTTGAAAGAAAAAAGGGATCATGTACTCGCACGATCAGAGTTGCCGGATAACACGAGCACAATCTCGCAGCTGAGTGTGGGCGTTGCAACACTTGCAGCAAGCATTTCTCATTAGCGAAGCCCTCAAGCTGGGCACAGCGAAGCGAGTGAACCTCTAAAGTTGAACACAAAAGAGCACGAAGGGTGGAACAGACATTCTCCCAAAGAGAGGTGAGGCCTTCATTTCCATCAGGAACCCTTTCTTGGAGAAAAGGCCTGAAATACACCTGAAACCATGTTGAGACCTATTAAAAGTGAAGCTATCAAGCAGGGCATAGTGAACCTCCATAATAGACTAAAAAGAACACCTTCAGATCAAACTAATGATGCTTATCCAGGTTAACAATCTGAGAACTTGCGTTTAGCCTTCTACAAAACAAATACAAGCCCCAACAACATTAGCAGCAACATCCAACATCAGAAGCGTTAATCCATTAAACTGGGATGCTAAGGCCACCTAGATCCAACAAAATACCTATTTATTCGGTGAACATTTACAACCGGCCACCCTACCTGACATCAATCCTATACTATGATAACTTTGCTCTCTCCATTAGTCCGTGCACTTTCTTAGGTGCACAACTTCAAGCTCATGCAACCTCCTGGACTTCAGAAAAGGTTGAAAGAGAGCAGAAGATATTTCAATACATAAACTATAATGCATGCACTCCTTTGAGAACCTATCAGCGAATAGTAGATGGAAACATAAACAGCAATTAATTGTCAAAGCCTATATAAGCATCAAAAAGGATGAAAATAAGGCAGAAGAAGCATACGGTTGGCACAATGGAAGGCACTATATTTGACTGACTTCCTGACATTTAACACATGGCTTGATTTCCAGGATTTGCAGTTTCCCTTGCCAAAATTCATTAAGATTCTGGTACACAATAGGATCCTTAACCTATGACTGAAAAGGCGATGAAGGGGTTCATCAACTTATGACTGAAGTGGGGATGAAGGGGTTCATCAACTTATGACCAAAGAGGGGATGAAGTTGTTTAACTTGGCATAATGACAGCAAGCCTATGAACTAAGTTTCCTTCCAAGAAATTGTTAAAGAGATCTGATTTCATTTCTTAGATCCCAATTGTTAAAGAGACATCGATCGGTCCATGATACAGGTGATCGTTGGTTCAAGAAACCATAAGACCCAAATTCTGTGAAAGAATTGTAAAAGAAAATATTCTCAAGTGCTATAAAGGAACCTTTTGCAAGTAAGGAGACAACCCAAAGTGAAGCACCACCAATGCAAAGAATCATGTGAATGGACAATAGACGTATGCAAACAAGCAACAACTAAGATATAAGATTGTTGAAATATTTCAACAAAACAAGAAAAAGTGGGAAGCGGGGCTGTTAAGCATAATTTTGCAAACACTTTGTCTTTAAAAACCTATCTTAGTTAAAAGTAGGTTAAATGTTCACTTTTTCAGATTCTGTAAAAAATCTAAAAATAGGTTAAATGTTCACTTTCCAGATTCTGTAAAAAATCTAAAAATAGGTTAAATGTTCACTTTCCAGATTCTATAAAAAAACTCTTAAATTTCCACCCAAAAAAATTAAAAAATAATCTTTTTAAATGAAAACACCGGAACCACTGTGGGAGTAGCTGCCAGGACAGCAAGCTTTACTCCTCTTAAATACCTGAGTTTCACGCTTGCTAGGAGTCTTGCAGATTAAAACACGAGTAAAACTTTCTAAACCGCCAGGCGGATTTGCACCACCTGGCAGTACTTTTAATTTTTGGAAAAAAAAAAGTGAAATTTTTTAGGTGGGCCCAACCCAACTTACATATCCATTCCAATCGGATGACCCAAAGAAGTCCTAAAAATCAAATATCATATTTGCATCTATACCTCCAACTCTCACATATTATCATCAATACCTCTGAAATCTTCAAAAAGGTTGCACTTATACCCCTCAATCTAAAGATTTTACATAGATATCCCCTAAATTCACTAATATTTTGCATATATAACCCTCAATTCACTAAAAATTTTGGAATCGTTTTGGCATATTCTGTTGAAATTCACCTTAGTTTGACGGAGGGGTATGAATGCAACATTTTGAAGATTTCAGGGGTATTGATGACAATATGTGAGAGTTGGGGTATAGATGCAAATACAGTGTTTTTCAGGGATATATATGCAAAAATCCAAATCAAAAAAACGACCGCAAATGAAGACTAAAAAACACTTTTTACTGTTCATTTGAGGTCTGTTTTTTTTATTTTTCATCTTTTTTTGTCGTCCGATCGGAGACTGGATTGTACGGGCATGTAAGTCAGTTGGGGCCCCCCTAAAAATTTCAAAAAAATAACTTGAAGTACCGCCAGGCGGTGCAAGTACCGCCTGGTGGTGCAGCAAGTTGTTCTCTTAAGCGTATCTTAGGAACCCACTCTAGAAAGTTACTCAACGAACCTTTGCTAAGCAGACAATGTAATAGAGTAAAATAAAGGAGAATGCAGATTTCACTGAAGAAAAAAAAATTACCAACCGGCCACTCAATAGCAATAAATACCCAGAAAGAATGTCTTGCACTTTACCTATGACTGAATGCCCATCCCTGTCTCTCTGTGCAGCCTATATAACAAAATCTGCACAGGATCCATTTAAGTGAACCATTTTGCTCCCGCAACTATCGTCATGCAACCACCTTGTCACATTGACAAACACAAGCATAGGCAAAAATTTGCCCTAATATTCTCATCTTTTCTCCCCCCTCTCAACCATTTTTTACTCAAAATATGAAGGACAAGAAACCTCGCCTAAACCTGATAAAGCAGCCCTAGTAACCTCAGATGTGACCAACACATGGACATTTATGACTGCAGAGAGTACCAAATGGAACTCTCAGCAAGCTGGGGTAAACCATGACTACCGGCTCAGTTTATATGTGGCAGCAGTGTCCTGAATATCCTTGTGACACAAGAATTTAAGCTCTAGTGCCCTGTTGCAGATGGAGCAAAAGAGACACACAGGAGATCTATGTGCTGCTACATAGGTGTCGTTTCATTACCCCAATGCAGTTCGCAATGTAGCACACAATCAGCCACCAAACCCTCCTACCTCCTCTTGAAGTTCATCGTTAGATGCATACTAACTAATATAGGATTACTTATTATACCAATCATTAAGAATATGATATGTCCACCTAGCAGATGACATGAACAGGATAAGTTGAAATTTTCTTCTTCTAATCAATTACTCCTAGTTAACAACATGCCTCCTCATAAATTAATAAAGGATTTAAAGCCAGATATGATCCATTTACTACAGTACAAATCCCCGACAAGTGCACATGAAGGATGAGACCAACTGTCACCAATTTGCCTTCCAAAGAGAAGATTGCAGAAGTTATGGACTGAAATTATCCCTATCTGCTTCATTAACAAGAAGAACCACATTTAAGTGCTTGATGAAGCTGTGCTCCATTTCTACTTCACTGCATATTTTTTCCCTATGAATTCCTACTCAAAACCAAATCCTTCTCTATTCTTTCAAAAGCATACATAGCAAAAAGCTTCTCTGTTGATGACAAACTCTCAAATCTTCACATCTAAATAACTCCCACCTGTTGATAAACACATTTATATGCACTGGAACTCCCCACTAGGTACAAACACATTTAGATGCACCTCCCTGGCCCCCTGCAGCCACAAAGGACTGTATTTGATCTCTAAGCTTAAGCATGAAGCTTCATCGATTTGCATTTTGACTATTTACTGTATCACCTTAATAACAGGTCTATATTTCACGCATCAGGAAACTTCACTTAACTCTATTTCATGCATTAGGAAACTTCACTTAGCCACTCGTTTTCCTTTCCCGTGTGAAACTGCATATTCAATAGGCACTAGCAAAAGCCTAACTCCATAATTACAAAATAAGAAGGCAAGTTTGATAACTATATCCGATTTTCTTTTAGGAAATTCATAGAATGATAAATACCATTTGTATTAAAAGCACAAATGATTATAGATGAATCACTGATTGACACAACCAGAATAAGACTCAAACAGAGTAACTTTGCTTCCTTTAACCAAGTTAAAACAGAATTTGCTCTCTAATATTAATCAAAACTGCTTCATCAAATAAAAACAAAATTCATTCATCCCATATACCTCAAGGATGGATTACATCATGCGTAGCTTCTCAATAACATCTGCAATAGAACAACATGAATCTGCCACCGACACTAAAGAGCTCACCACCCTCCACAAAGACCTCATTTCCTCATGGAACTGAGAGTTCAAAACCAAGTAAGAGTAGTGCTCATCTATCACCAACCCCAATCCCCTCGCAACCGATTCAAGTGAAGGAACCACCTCACAAGCCTTCAATCCCAAAACAGGCCCTGCCTCAGGACAGGGGCATGCCTCTGGGAACCTCTCATACTTCTCCAACCACTTCCTCAGGTACCTAACCAAAACCAGCACCTCCGAGCCGCCAAGCCTCGCCACCGCCGCCGACATCACGAGCCCATCCAAACTCGGGGAGCTGAATAGATAGTGCAAGCACAACTCCGAGGACGAGAACCCATCATGCGCCATCATCAGCAGAATCGAAGCTTCCCTGGCCAAAGTCGCCGCCTTTTCGTGTGCCCCCTTCTGGGTTGCCTTCTCCACGGCCAACAGACACTGGCTTTCCCATTCCTTCCTCACCTTCAGCATGCCCTCGCGAGAATTCTTCGCAGGGGACAAGCAATGCCGCAGAATCAGGAGAAGCTCGGAAGCCCGGAGGTCGGACGCGTGCGTCGCATAGAGACAGAGCAAGTCTGATCGGCCCTTCTCCACCAGCTTCTCGACGAGATCGCCCGGACCGAGCCGCCCGGTGTGGCCCTGGCGGATCAGGGCCTCAAGGGGGTCCCAGAGCTCGAGGACGACGCAGCCCTCGGCGAGCAGCGCCACCAGCTCCCCGCCCGTGACGTCCCCCAGCTTCTCCGCCGGGAAGGACCCCAGCATCCCCAGGAACTCCTCGCGGCTGAGGGTTTTGGGGTTCTTGAGACTGCGCCGGAGCTTCTTCACCAGCTTCTGCACCGACTCGATGGCCTTCGCGTCGGTCGGGTCGATCTGCCAGCCACCGAAGCGTGTGAGGGGGAAGGCGCCAGCGGGGTCCCCGCCCACCGGCGCCAGCGTAGGGAAGACCTTGCCGGCGTCGAGAGCGACGGGGAAGTTAGAGGCTGCGGGGACGGAAGCGGGGGCGTCGCCGGCGGCGGCACGCGTGATGGTGTCGAGGAGCGTCATGGACACGTGCCGGAGGAAGCTCTCGACAGGTTCGGTGTGATATGGAGGTTCGTCGGCGGGGCGAAAGGTGTGATTATGGCGTCGCCGGAGGACCGGATCGCGCCGCCCCACTCCGACGGCCGCACGTCGTTTTCCACCGACCCTCCCTCTCCGGGAACACCTCCTCCCTTCGCCTCAACGCGCAGGCGCCGGAGTTCGTACCCCGCACGGCGCCGGCGAACCACGCCCTGCCTCCACGAGCCGCAGCAGCGCCGTGGACGGAGGTTAGCTCGGTGGCAGCAACGGTGCCGACAGCTTCCGCGGCGGCTGCGCTGCGGACGGGGTATAGGGTTTCTCTCGCGGAGAAGGGAACTGGGAGGGTTCGGTTCGAGCAACACGTTTACCGCGTACAATAGATAGGAAAAACTATTAAAATAATAAAATAATTAAAAATCTAATACTAGTAGAGTATATTTAAAAGAAAACTCCTCCTAAAGTTTATACTTAGAAGAATAAAAGTCATATTTTTATCTTAATAGAAATATACATAATATAACTTGCATACCCTCCCTGACAAGAATATTTAAAATGAGAATCTAATTATTCTTTAATTCTCAAAATAATATTAATACTAAAATATTCTTCTAAATTTTAAAATTTAAAAGAAACTCTCAAAGGCCAACTGAGAGGTTGACAGGAGAACGAATGGCTCAAGAATCGACTAGTTCGGAGCAAACTTGTGGAGCTACCGCTTGGATTATTGTAGGATAAAAGGGCCGCTCCTTCTAAGACGTTCGGATTGTTTGAAACTTTTCAAAAAATAGATTTTATTTTATTTTTTAAATTAATATTATTTATATGAATTATATTATATTTAACTTTTAAATTTAATCATATTATTTATTTTTATCATTTATTTTATTAAAATCAAAACCTTCCTAAAGAAGAGATAATAGTATCAGGTCCTGCATAAATATGATTCAAACGCATATATGATATATTATCTTAGTTTCAATTCGAACATGAGTTTGATTCAAAGTCCATGTTCTGAGAAATATTTGGTGTTCTTTTCAATCTCCATTCATTTCACCGCTCTATCAGAAATTTCCTCTGCCCTTATTGTACTCCAGTTTGGTAATTTCCACTCTTCGTCCAAGGTTGAGCTCTAGGATTTGTCGACCGACTTGAAAAGCCACCTACAAACATTTTATGTCCAATTAGTTATTATTAGTAAAAAGATAAATATGTAAATATAATAAGTACTAACATTATTTTTGAATTTTTAGCTTAAGAATACATAAAATGAGCATAATCTAACTAATAATTATTTATAAATTGATTTTGATCATTAGTTTAAAATGTTTAGTAAAATTTAAGACAATCTATTTATAACATGACTACGGATATTTTAGATAATATATTATAGGAGATATGATTTTTGTTTGATACATATGTAAATAAATTTTTAGAGGGTGACCTTTTTGATATTTTAAATTTATAATGCTCTTATTAGATATTCTGAAAATTTTTGTGCCATTTGTAATAATTTTTTTATAGTGAATACATCAGGCATGTATAAGGCATACACGTATAATACACAAATTTGTTAATTATGTTTTGGACCGGTTTATAATGTTTGGATCCGTACTCATTGTGCTTATGGATGGTGAGGAGTAGACCATGGACCATCATCGCCCAGTGCGCCCCACAAATGGATGTATAGCTTCGGTCAGGCAACTTTGTTCCGTGTTCAGCTTGAGTCTAGATGAACAATCAAATCAACTCAACTGGAGCAGTTTTTTGAAAACAAAGTGAGTCCACATGATGTGATTTTAGTGAATGTGGATTGAGCTCAACTCAAACACAACAACAACGATAGAAGAATCCTCTAGTGCAATGCCCCTGCATTGTAAGTCATGTAGATTGCAATGCAGAGGACAGTAATCGTCTGTCTGATGCAGTCGGTTCAGACAGCGACTGTGCAGTTCGGCTGGGTAGGAGGCATCGATTTTTCTTATAATTTTTATTTAAATTTTTTAAACTTTTTTAGAACATTTAATAAAAAATCAAACAGTACAATCAAGTCGTTCGGGTCGGCCTCGACCTAGATGTATAATTTTTTAAAATATATATATATATTTTTTTTTTACACATACATCGAAGTCTATATCAAAAGTTTTTTTATAATATATATATATATATATAGTCAGGTCGAGGTCAATCAGAACGATCCGACTGTACCGTTTGATCTTTTATGAAATGCTCTAAAAAAATTTAAAAATTCAAATAAAAAATGAAAAGAAAGAAAAAGAAAAAGACGTCTCCCCACCTACTCGGGCTGCACAGCAGTCATCCATCCGACTGAATCGGATAGCTGCTGCTCCTTCTATTGCAATCCACGTGGATTGTAATGCAGGAGTATGCAGTAAGTATTACTTAGCGTATACATCTTGAGTTGGGTACGTGTTAAGTGTAGATGAGGATGGAAGTGGGTAACTACAAAAAAGAAGATGAAGTTTTTCAAGAAAATCCCTGGTAAAGAGTGGTAAAAGTTTCATATGAGAGGTACTTCTGAAAAACTCCCCTCATTGAGCTCCATCCTCTCGTCACTTAGAGGATCCTAATTCATACCACTTAAGGTCTTTGCAGGATAAGGGTCACAGGATGGTCTTTCCGTCTTATTTGAGTTGGTTCAGTTCAATTGGATAGATTGTGTATTTGGGGAAGAATAGTTTATTTCTGAATAAATTGGAATAGACAATCTTTGTTAAAATTATGAATTACTTATTCTCAATGGAATAAACTTTAATGATACTTACTTTATATTTATTATTTCAAGTAAAATAATAATCTCTTAATTAAAGAAAAATATCTTGTTCTGATATAAACAATGTCAAATAATTTATGTCGAACAAGCGATCTTGTAAATAAATCAGGCCAAAAAGAATTGACTAAAGGTGCAATGCATGTCTTCACGAATCACAAGATGAATTTGCACGCAGCAACATCACGGTGCGTCTCAATCAACCATCTCCCTTTCTCTTCACCTCTGTATCCTTCTCATGTACGCTTTAAGTGCAGCTTGACTCACATCATGTAATAATAATAATAATAATAATAATAATCAACTCTCTACGAAAGTGCAAGGAATTTATCTCCACAAATGCAATCTATATTCTTTTAAAGACTAATCAATATCCACTTAAAGTTAAACCAGGAACCTCACTATAAAATAATCAAATATTAAAAATAAGTTCATATCCCAAACACATCACCAAAAAAATTATAATACTTGTTGCGCACACAATGGAACTAAGGCTGCAAATGAACCAATATGTTCGATCAACAACTCATGAGACTACTTCATAAGAACTTGACTCGACTCGTTTATTAAGTTAAATAAATAAATTTGAACAAAATTTGAATTCGATTCTTTAAATGTGCCAAACTTGAACACAAGCGAATTCGGCTCGATTTTGCTCGTGAACAAGCTCGTTTACATACTCGTTAAGAGCTCATTTTAATACTCATTAGAGCTCGCTTAAATATTGTTAACATCTTTTTTAAGTACTCATTTAGTTATCCTAATAATGAATAATCTTAATTAATAAGATATTCTAATATCTTGTAAGATTTTATATCAAATAGCTAAGGACTTAAACAACTTGTTACTTACTATAGTTTAACCTGAGCTTATATATTTAAAAAAAAATGAACTAAACATATCATAGATTATTGCGAACTATTTGATATTCAATTTGAACTCGTTTAATATTTAATTGAACCATTTGATCAATCATTAAAATTAATGGAATCAAGTTTGAACATAGTAGAACTTGGCTCTACTCGTCTTGTTTGCAGCGCAAGATGCAGCAAAACTGCAACACACGTGCACTAGAGGGTACCATTCGAGCCATTTAGGTAGCCTCCCAATTAGACAATTATTAAAAAAGTAATAATATCCGAGATACCTTTTTTTCTTTTGGGTTACATAAAGTTGTCTTCATTTGATTAACTAAACATGAGGGGGGTGCGGTCTCGTCTCTCTCGCGGAAGCCAGCCCACTCCCCCTCCACCCTCCTCCAGCTTTTCTGTAACAGTAAGCTCTAGTTGGTTTACCCTTGTTTTGGCTTCCCTTTGTGGAATCTTCGGCGGCCTTGTTTCCCACTAGTAAGTAGTAGGTGTATTTCGTTTTCTCTGTTTTTGTTTGCTATGGCCTCCTCTTCTTCGTTGCAGTCCTCTCCCTTCTTCTTCGTTGCAGCCCCTCCCCTTGTCTTGGCATGGCCCTTCTGCAGGTTCTATCTTTCCCGCTGGCATCAGTTTTAGGTGGAGCGAACAGAGCCTCTAGGGCGAGTTGGTTATCTCTCCGTCGCTCCCCGTTTGGGACCTTGAAGCTTTGTGATGGTGTTCGTGCTTCTTCTGTGTTCCCTAGATGTTGCTTTCAGGCCTGCACGTTGTACCCCATGCTCTGGTGGATGTGCCGTGTACTCTTTGTTCTACCTCTTGTTGTGCTTTTTGGCCCATGCTGTACTTGTACCTCCAGTATTTTAAGTTTCAATGAATACTAATATTTTGATGAGAAAAAAAACAAGAATGGTTGCACATTAAGGGGAATGCAGAGATATAGCAGAGTGCTTAGGAGAAGAGAAAAAGACACGACCAACACAGATCATGGACCGATGGATAAACTAACACGAAGGACAACAAATGACAACACAATGGACACCATCCCTTGTCTGAGAAGACAACAGAGTGAACGACGGATGACACAGCCAATATCTTACAAACCACAAAACTCAGGTGTTGAGTTTGAAAGGGCCCAAGATTAAGCATTGGTGACAACTAAAATTAACTGACGTACACTCTCTCTCACGGTTAAAATGGTCCGTGAAAATTAAATAACAGGAAGTGACGCAACTTAGAAGATAAAGTTGGGTCAAATCTTACTTTAATACCATCTTACAAACCACAAAATCAAGTGTTGAATTTGAAGGGGCTCAAGATTATAAATATTGACCACAACTGAAACTAACCGATATAAGACTATTATATAACCGCTCCAACACAATAGCACCAAAGTGATACAAATAGAGGTCACCTTATCTTTCGGTTGACCCGAGCACCACAGTAGATCGGATCCTAGAATAAAGGGGTCGAAACCCTTCGGAATTGTCGGTGAGGGCCTACCGGAGAGGCTGCAATCTAAGACAGTAGAATGGTGGTAGCTCGGAGCCGCACGTCGATGGCAACGTACGGAATCCGCACGACTTCTCAAGCATCATGGTGAACTTCCAAAATCCCAAGGTGGGATCTATCCGAAGCCAGATTTTAAACATGCAAGACTTCAACTAGGATGGACAGAGGATGGAACGAACTCGAAAAAGAAACATGTGGAGAAGAACAAGAAACACAGATGGAGGAGGGAAGGGCAAAAGGGTGGTAGCTGTACTCGCTGCAGCCTAAAATCGCCGGGGGGGGGGGGGGGCGGGGGGGCCGCAACGATTGAGACCGCTCGAGGGAATCGGCAAGTTGCCGACGACGAACCCTCAAAGAGTTAGGTAAGGTTCCCATCTACCACCGAAGAACCGAAGAGAGAGAGAGAGATTTTACACATGAGTTCTACCGTCCGATCAACTAGCCATAACCTTTTTTATTAGATTGTAGATTAAGATTTTTTTTTTTTAATTTCAGCTTATTTTTATTTTGACTAAAACTTTTATTTTCATGAGTATTTAAAAGAAGAAATTTGGTTGGCATAATTCATAGTTTAAGTTTATATGCACGATAAAATAGTTCAAATTCTGGGAAGAACCAAAATTTTAGATTTAGTATGGGAAACTTTTCTTTATGCATTCTCATCCAATCAAAAAAAAATATTCTTTTATAGATGGTTTTATTTTTTGATGAATTGCAAGAAGATAAATCTTTTTATTATAATTTTTTTGATAATTTTGAGGTATCATACTGTTGAATCGGTATCGACTCAAGTTCTATGAAAATCGAAATGTATCCAATCACTATTGTAAAGACATAAAAATAACAAATCGCTTTAGTCCTACACCGAATATTGTAAAAATAGGCGTGTGTTTATAAGTAGAGCACAATTTCTCTTATCAATGAGGACTTTGTTTAAAGAAAAATGACAAAATCTCACATCTGTTCTAAAGACAATATCTCAAAGAAGGCACGCGAATTTTCACGTATCCACAATCATGTCGTCTGTGGGAACTAAACAAAAAGCCACTAACTTATTCGAACGTCCCTAGTCGGCCTAACCCTCTAACGACTCAAATGTGGGACCTGAACAAAAAACCACTATCTTATCCAAATGTCCCTAGTCGGCATGATCTTCCAGTGGCTCAAAAGGGTTCACACATGCCTATTTTCACTGAAAAACTGTGTAGAGACATAAAAATAACAATTCATTTTAATCTCACATCAGATGTTGTAAAAATAGACAAAAACATACAAATTTTCAAGCATCCACAACTATCTATGGATCACACTCGTACAAGTGAGGCACGAGCCAAGACAACTCAGATTGGACTCGTATGTCTTGTAAACTTAAAAAATAGATACAACTCATACAAGTCGTTCCGAGGGGCAGGAAGCAGAGCTTTGGCGCATGTGCCACGGCGCAGAAGGTCTGTTCCCGGTCGAACCCGCCGGTCGCCTTGCGCAGCAAGCTTCTGCCCCGAAGAACTTGTCACAAGCATCGTGCGAAGAAACGGAGCGTGGGGAGGGCAAGAAAAAGGAGAAGACGGCGCAGGAAGCCATGGAGATGTCGAAGAGCTCCATCCCCAACGACGTGGCGGGAGTCCACAACGACGCCCTCCGCTTCGGCCTCGCCGGCGTTAAGAGCGACATCGTCGGCGTCCACCCCCTCCAGCCTCTCTTCCAATCGGTAGGGTAGCCCCCCCCCCCTCCCTTCGCAGCTCCCTTCCTTTCCCTTTTTCTCAGATTCTTCTGTCGTCCAATTCTTCGCGGAATTGTGCTGTGCGCTTTGTCGTGATCTGGAACGATTCCACTTTGTTTCTTTGCTGTTGTCGAGGGCATTCAATTTTCTGCTGCGTTTTGATTGCTGTTCTGGGTGTGTCTGTGGCCATGTTTTGATTGCTCAGACGAGGAGAACCAACGAGGAGGTGAGGAGGACGGTACAGGCCAACGTCTATGGTTCGGCCTTCCCCTTGAAGATGGATCTCGACCACCAAATTCTTTCCAGGTCCAGTAGTAAACTCCTCTGCCGATTCCTTTTTAATCCTCCTTTCTGTCTACTCTCTTCAGTTGTTGTTAGATGATTAATGCTGCTTAGAATCTGGTCTTGGTTTGTGATCTTCTGATGGTGGAAATTTTGAGGTTTCGTTGATGTCTAAGGAGTAGGGGAAGGCCATGGAAAAGTAGAAGAGGGCATTCGGGGCAGTGCCGTTTGAAGACAAATTTGTGTTTTCTCTTCCTTTCTGTATTCCTTTGTTAAAGGTTTAGTTTGTTGAGGGATAATGTTTTGATCTCCCGTTTGTCATCTGGAGATTGGAATTTGAACTCAAAGATGATACTCTGTCAAACCATATTCAGTTAGATTTATCTCTTCGTGTCTCACTTGATGTTATGTGTTATCATGGTGGTTTGCTTTGTTCTGTAAACCAGTGGCCTTCTAAATTTACTGGGCCTAAAAGACAGGTTTTGATATACAGTTTGTGAAAAGCTTGATTGCTTTCAAAATGCTTTTCTGGTATTTTCATAATAAATCTCTTAGGAAATTTAGCTACCTCATGATATGTATTTTCTAAAGCGATGCAAGGGAGATTTGAAAGAGTTTCGTTTGGAAGTGTGCTTAATTGTATCTTGATCATCAACTTATATGGTCCCTTTATGTTGGACTTTAGGTGTGCCCCGCTGCTCTGATTGTGGCAAGTATAGGTCATCCAATGAAAGTTTTGTGGCGGAGGCCTCATCCACACAGTCTTAGGCAATGTATGTAAACTCTATTCAGGTGACTTACATAAGCAAGCGGACTATGCTTATGGACATGTTAGCTCATGTTTGCATGGTGGATGGATCCACTTAGATGTGGTCACCCTTGGGCACCATATGGACTGACTGAGGTTTACTAATTTGCTTTAGTATCTGCATACATAATCGAAGCTAGGATTTGTGGGACACAAACATAGGTATTAGATATTGACATGGAACATGTGTCAAATATGGCAAAAGTTTAAAAATAAGACATGTGGATATGGGAGGTGCGTAGATGTAGAACATGTTCATGTGTCCATTTAATAAAGTATGATCAGCTGAAATGGAAAAAACGATCCATAAAATATTGATCAGATTATTGAACGTTAACATTGAAATATGTAATTTGAATAATTGTTGAAGCACTCATTTTGAGATCACAAAATTGATTGTCAACGTGTGTCGGAGTATTGGTCATGTCTAAGCATCCATGTATCTCTTATAAAAATAGAAGTGTCCACCAAATCAATAGATTCAAGACATACGTACCGAAAGACAATGGTAAAATGATCTGCAGTCACTTATTTTATGTACGGGTTTATATGCAAACATAATTACTCTTCCTATTACAGTGAAATAGAGTCTTATTGCAATCTACTTATTCCTGTTTTTCTGGCAATTGTTACACGTAGCTTACTTTTTATCTTTCCATTACTTGCCAATAAAGAAATGTGCTAAAGGAAGAACCTTTGTGGAGCCTTACACCATTTATGATTCCAAAAATTATCCAAAATTCTTATGATATGTGATACAATACCTATCCGAGTAACAATCCTGCTTCTTGAACGAATCACTATGTGATAGCAATCCATACAATATTGTTTGGCAGACCAACTTCGGTAAGGTTTGAACACCCATATGGACCTACCCAATTTGATGTGAACTTGTGTTCTCAAGGTACTGGATGTATGACCTTTTGTCTTTGGAATAAATGAAGCCATGTTTTTTGGGGTGATTGGGTCAAATATATGGGTCTTCTCTTAAGACATTTACATCCAATTTATCAAGTTAGTCATCAATTACCTAGGTAAATCCATATGTGCATCTTGCCTCTATGACACTCCAAGGTCTTCATTGTTTTATCTTTTTGTCTTTTTCTATTGACATATGCTTCCTAATCCGCATATGTTTCTCCACCTTCTTTACAAAGAGTAGGTGAAAAGCTGCAATAATTGGCCACCTTCTAGACCCGCAATTGCAGGAGCCACATCAGACCAAGCTGCCCGTTTTCTTGAAATATGTTTCCCAACTTATAGCCTTCTCCTTTCCTCACTCAGCTCTCTATAGTAGATGTATTCCACGGAATAAATGTCAGAGACTCAGAGTTGTAAATCTTACCTTGAAAAGTACCATGTTATTGGTTTAGTCTGGCCAAGAGCTAGAAAACTATTGCATTGAACATTTTCAGGTGCTTCATCTGGGCCTCTCCACACGACCACTCAGCAGTGTAGTAGTAGCACAACTCTCCCGCTTGCTTCACAGGACTCCAAAGTAACATGTAATAGTCATGTACCACAAGTTAATTCATGGATTTCACGAGTTAACTGTCATATGCACATACCATCTTGCTTTTGGTCAAAATTTTCTCAAATAATACCCGCATTCCATTTATCGTAATGTTTTGCATCTGTTAAAACATCAGCCATAGAATTAATGATCCACACATGACAACATTGTTTTCCAAGTACCATAACTCGTGTCTTGGGTCTTCAAGTGCTGGAACCTTGACTTTCCCATTAATATAAGCCTATTTTTCCATGCCTAGTGGCAATGTATGCCGTTGAAGTTGCATTCGTTCGGCTGGCAATGTATGCCGTGGAAGTTGCATTCATTCGGTCATGATTTTCCATGACCAACATAGATCTTCAAGTTGAAGACCTGACCTCACTGCTTCAGGAGAATGACATCTTTGGGGGAAAGAAGATACTGGGAGATGTAATTCAGCAGCAGCCAATCAGTGAAAGGGTTATAAGGGTGACCCTGCCTGTTTCAGACCTGCCAAGGAAGGTCTATTTGAATATGCTTCCCACACAAGTACCAAGTGTAGTCTGCCACTGAAAACAGGCGAACCAGAAACCCTGAAAAGGAGGCCGGACCCGGTGACCAACAAAGCAGACAGATTAGCTTCAAGAAGGGAAACCTTCCTTTTCCTTCAGGTGATGTTACAGGCCTCGAATTTCAAGGCTTTACACCTTCATCACGTCCTCTCTTCAATCATGACAAGGGGAACCAACCGATTACAAGGGTGAAAGTCAGAATCTCATTTTCCTCTATGCATGAGGCTTTTTCTTGTTTCTTCATCAAGATCACTTTAATACCATGAAGAATTGTTGATATATGTATATATATATATATATATATATATATATATAGAGAGAGAGAGAGAGGGGAGATAGGGGAAGCACAGAATGGGAACAGAAGCAGTTCGCAGTTGTGTACTGCGAGTTGTCGGCCCCCCTTTCAAGATTCTCTTTCATTAAATCTTCAAACTAGTTACCGAAAGACTCTAATACTGCTCAAAAACTAGGGCCAACCAAAAAGATGTGTAAATAAGGAGAAGCAATAAACAAAGAGTTGAAAATGAAGGAAACAAAAAAACTTAATGCCCCAGAACAAGGAACTACTACTTTCTACAGGCAGGAAGTAAATGCTCATGGATGTCCTAGCTATAAGGGGTGTAATGGTCCTTCTAAACGAAACTATATATTAAATAAATCCTTTCACTTCAGCATGCCGTTTAGAGTACAGCAAACTTTTTTATGCAAGTTATTCATTCTTAATCTTGAAATTGGTTGTTAGCCTCCAATTTGGCCGGTGTTGGAGTGAGACATTATGAGAAGATCCATGGCCAATCAGAAACAGTGATTTACCTTTCAAATATATTAATTGTTTACCATGCATCAATAGTTATATTTTTTGCACATAATGCTTGGATATGATAAAGAACTGCAATTTTTTCATTCACGTGTTGTTTATAGTTGGATAGTTTGTTGCCCTGCATCATAATTCATATAGCATAAGGGAATGTTGTTTCCTAGTGTGATTAAATTTGGATCAGATAGCCCTTAATTTTGGCATCAATCATTAACATATGCAGATTCCAAAGGCCGCCAGGTGCTCTTCCTTCATCTATGCTAGGTTTGGAGGCTCTCACCGGTAGCTTGGATGAATTTGGGTTCGAGGATTACCTGAATGGTAACCGTTTTTGTATTATTTTTCTTTTAATTTTTTATCCTCTACCCCAACCTTTCTTCTAAGGATCGCTAAAGAAATAAACACATTTATAAAGCTTTGTGATTTCTATAATCTAAAATATCCAGAGCGAATACTGTTGTCTTCATTTTGGGAAAATTCACCTTTTCTTTGGTCATCTGGACAGCGCACTCTCAATGCTCAACTTCTAGTTTAAGATATCACTGTTGATGATCATTGAATTGCAGCCCTTGGATAGAAAAAATTTGGAGGCCTATTGTAGTCCAATTTTCGCTGTGACACAGATCCGATCTGTGTTGGAGATCAGTGTCATTTTTGGTTAATTGCATTCTTCATTTTAGAGATCACAACTTTTTGTCATTTATACAAGCAATTTTTTGTGTCCGACCACTTGGATGTTAAATGATATCCCAGTGTTACTCATCTTGGTTAACTTTTCTTCTGATGTTTTGCAGATCCACGAGACTCAGAAAACTTTCGACCACACGACATGCACCATGCAATGGAGGTTCGGCTTGGCCTTTCCAAGGGACCAGTTTATCCAAGCTTCATCTAATCTCTGCGATGTTCCTTCAGTTTAGATTGTAGCTCTGGTTGTTGAATTCGTTTGTGACATAGCAGTTGTGGAAATGGTAGTGTCACCTAATCCGCCAATTCTGTCTAGATTTCCTGACAGTTAAACGCGTATCTGCTCTCGTGGTGGATGCAGAGCTTGATGTTTAAAGTCTGGCATCTCACGTGCATCCACTTATTAGTGTTCGTGTAAGTTACTGTGATCCGGATTTGATGGAAGATTGACTAGTGCTTTCCTACATGTGCTATTTGGTATGATGTAAAATGCTGTAAAAATATGGCAGTGCCGTGTTTCACAGCATTTCGTGAAATTTTATGACCCATTAGTAGTTGCCAATGGGGTTACGTTTCCCTCGCCATGGGTTAAACTAGAACAGGGTACCACTTGGTTGGCTAGAGGGGAGATTCAGTGAATTTTTTAAACGTTTGTAACGGTGGTCGGCGGACATCCCAAGGATCATTGTACATGATATTAGAAGAGTCCAGAGCTTATAAGAGGGATCATCACAGTGGAAACATTCTCTTCTTTCAAAATGGAATAGTAAGTACCACGATTCCGTAAATTTAAAAGACTTGCAACGTCTAGATTCCCATAATGTATCCCCCAACTCATTTCCCTATCACATACAAATAACATCTGCTGTTGCAGCAACCACATTGCCAATAATCCCACTGCTGCATTAGCCCCACGTACAATACTACCGTTGCGTTTTCGAATAAGTTCACATTTTGGTGACGTAACGTTCTTAGGAAAGTAAAATAGCCGCTGAAGGCCAAAAGATTTTCACAAGGACACAAAATAAGGATTTATAAAGAAACAAACGATACTGAACATACCATGGAATTCCTAAATCAATAGTGGGATTAGAGATGAAACCACATTTTGGTATGGGAAAATAGCTAATTACGCATAGCCAGCTTAGCAGAAAAATAACGAGCTGCATGTATGTAAAATTAGACCTCCCTACAGTTCCATCCCAATTTAACCCTATTGAGTTGAATGAGATTCTTGGCGCCCGATTGTCTGTTTCATTCTTTGGCCATTCTGTGTCCGAAGTAACGAAATGTTCTGATCGAGTGCTTATGTAACAAGGAAAGGTGCGCAGTTCAAAGTCGAACACAGTCAAGATCAAACCATGAGAACCATTTTCAGAAAAGAAAAGCTTTCCATACCGGGAGACTTTTCTTTTTCTTTTTTTTACAAGATTAAATTTTTTACAGTATTATCCCCATCTACACACATGGAAGAGGACATGGGTTGTGACTTTAGAGTAATGCTTGCTGTAATGCTGCACATTGCAGTGGGTTTAAAAAAAAATTGATATTTTTTTTAAGTTGGCCCTGAGGTGCCCTACGGTCCATCCACTGCCATGCCCGATCAAACATCTCCAAAAAATTTGAAGATTTTTCTTGGGACATCCGATCGGGCATTCCAATGGATGGGTGGGCAGGCTCAATTTTTCATTTTTCAAATTTTTTGGGGACATGCGATCCGACATTGAAATGAATGGACGGGTAGGGCACCTCAGGGCCAACCCAAAAAAAATATTAAAAAAAAAAAAAAAAAAACTTTTACCCACTGCAATGCTCCCATAGCAGTTAAGGGGTACGTTACAGCAAGCATTACTTAGTGACTTTAATCTTAAATGGACGCTAAACTATTTCAATTTACCCGGAACCATAGACGACCCGCATCTGAAAAATACATTCTACTGCTAAAATCTTAGACATACATTTTACATTTTCTGTCCCTGGTTTCCCTGCCTGTACTTTCTACCATAGACAGGCTGAGTTCGGGTTGAGCAGCCGGCCAGAAAGTTTTCCCAAATCCTTTGGACCTCATGGTATCGACGGATCCCACTGACCTTACATTAGCAGGCAGGACTCACGATCATGGCAGTGATGATGATTTGCTCTTTAAGTATGGATGTAAACGGAGCAAATACGGACCAAATATATAAATATTTATTTTTTTTTTCATATTTTTATATACAAATAGAAATCCAGAGAACTAATCAACGGACTGCAAAATTAATATTCATATTTGTAATATTCAAATATGGATATAAATCTGATATAGCAAAAAGTTTGTAAAAAGGTGAAAATGACCTTAAAAGATAACCATTCTAATGTGTGATCAAATTTTCAAGAATAGAAATATATCTATATTCGAACACGGATCTTTTAGGATTATACATATGGACATCTTAGAATAACCATATTTTTATTCATATTGAAAACGGACGTAATATATGTATTCATATTTGGTAAAATCAGATGTGAATACGGATATGCAATGAACATATTTGTATTTGTTTGCATCCCTATCTTGAAGACTCCACAAAGTAACCTACTCATGCATTTAAATGATTGGATAAAGTCCTGATCTAACGTTATATAACACGAAAAATTATCACCATTGCCAATCTCCACGCTCATTTATGATCATTTCTACAAAGTTTGTGCTCTGGAAACGTATTTGAGGCGTTCCCACCTTCGGCAGAACTGCAAAAGCTTAACAAAAAAGGGGTGGGGAGACGGATGTAAGCAAGCTGTTCCTGTAAGTAGAGGCTAAACACATCTTTTATTCATCCGAAATTGTCCACCTAGTGTGATCAAAGGAAGCAGAGCATCTGCCAAACAATCTAAAGGGATAAACTCCCCCAGATTAAGTTTAACAAGGACAATGTTCTACTTACCCTTTAGAATTCATGCCAAACTGCTCATCCCATCTCCACCTCTGCGCAGCTGACTCCAAGAGCTTTGTTCGCAGTTGGCTCCTCCGTGCCTCCTCTTCAATCCAGGACCTGCAAAACATTGCAAATTTGGTTCTCATTTTTGCACCATAAATTCACAATATGGCCTCAAAATAGCCAACAAGAGAACTTTAGAGCATGGAACGGAATTAATAACTATCCGGCATTAACTGCCTCAAAGATTTATAGGGTATTTGGGAGCTTTTTTTTTTCCTTTTTTCTTTTGAGACTGTTTTGTTCTCAAAAATTATTTCATTAAATTTTTTAGCTTAATTTTTAAAATTCCTTCACTTTGATTCATCCACTTTTTGACAAAATCATTACTGTTTTTAAGAGAGATTGGAGCAACCTGGGAGAGACAACCAGTCATTTTTTCCAATGAGGGATTTATAAAGAGCGGGATGTCTTCTCAAAATTAGGAGCGATCCGACCAAACATGTTTCCCTCCACATTCTACTTCTCATGTTGAATTTGAAAGAAAAAACCTATTAACTCTGTCAGCAAGGAAATAGTTGGATAGAGAAAAGGGAATTCAACGTCCACTGGATAAGAGTTAGAAGATCCTAAAAATATCTATATTAATACATTCTAGTGGTACCATCCACTCTTAACAAAAAGAGTTAGGAGATCCTAGTTACCAAGTCACAAAATAACTGCTGGACACTTGAACAGCAAAGCACTAAAAGACTTGAGAGGAGGCAACAAAGAAGCTCAAATATTGAAACCTTCGGTGTATGTGGAATGGTACTGGTAATTCTATCAGACAAGGTTATGGTCACAGATAGGCACATTCGTATTGTTATCGGTAGCTTACAGATAGAGATCTTCATTATTGGGTTTAGTCTTGAATTCGTACTGTTATCATTCAAATCCAATCAATTTGCGTCCGTACATGTGTTTAACTTGCTGGCTCTCAGGTTTCGTATATGTGTTTGCCATGTTATTAACTATCAGGCATTTTTTAAAACTATTTAAATTATTATCCATCAGACCAAATGATGATCCTTGGACTGCTTATTTCTGAAGCCATTTCTATTACACTAGGGTTGAACAAATTCCAGCCCACTGGGAAACTACCAAACAGAAGCACTGATGTGAAAACTTTAATACACAAAACCACAAAAAGGCAAGATAATGCTAAAGTACCTAAGAATCTGGAGGGCCTCTTTCTCAACTTCAAGTATCAATTTGGCTTCAGCAATGGCCTCCTGTCTGTGGTGCACCTCATTATACTCTTTCTCCAGACTTTCCTGCTCGATCAAAAGATTTACTCTTTCATTGGAAAGTCTTTCCTGCAACTGCTTGACTTCTTCCTTGAGACTGACCAAGAGTTGCCTTTGACAATCTAAAGCAGCTCTCTCTTTTGCATGGTCAGCAATGTCCTTGTTTAGAGCCATCTTCTCCATGTTTAAGTCATTCAAAGCTGCACGATAATTGTTATGAACTTCTAAGCGACGGAGCTTTTCTGCACTCATCTTTTCCTCCCAGAATCTTTGTATCTCTCCTCTGCAAATTATTTCATGCCATATATCTTCCATCTCAGCTAACCTAGATGCATTTTCTGCTTCGAGACGTGAGAATTCAGTTTGAATTGCTTCTTCCATTCTGCCACTAGTTAGTGCAACTGCTGCTTGTGCTTTAGTTGCAGGTTTGTGTGGTTGAAGGCGGCGGCTATTTCCTGTCGCATTGACAGAAAAGAAAGTTATCTAAGGAATATATTAAGGATCCTAAACAATAGTACTAGTAATGCAATAGCCCCTATGCCAAATCTTGATGTAAACTGGGATACAACATAAATTCAGACTAAATACAACACCAACAGAAAAATTGCACTTGTACATATGAGGAAAAGTTCCAAAGGCCCATCGAGAACAGCAAAACACCAAACATTAGAATGCATAGACAGCAATGATAGGAGCAGAGCAAATATGAAGTATGGACATATTTGACAATGACATTTGAGGACTACTGGCATGCAAAACAAGGTAGGAATCTGGTTTTCCCGCTATCCTGCAGCAAACTTTACACTCATCCCTAAATAACATCTGCCGAAATCACCACAGGACTTTTCTCGAAGCTCGATGCTTTGTTCTGCAATAGAGAAATATATTTGCCCAGTTTTAAGTGCAGAAAAGAACCATATGTGATCCTGGGAATACATGTCACCAAGTGAAAACATCCACAGAAATAAATGGATTAACAGAGAAAATGTGCACTCAACTATAAAAACCTAAACGATCAGTTTCATTAAAAAAAACAAAGAAAAGAGAATAACGCTATAAAAGCTTCAGCAAAAACAATCAAGGGGCAAATAAGGGTCCACTCAGAAAAACTATACAAATGAAATGTTCAAAACTATTCAAGATATTCGAAGAGTAAAATCTGAATCGTCCACATGCATGTCTAACAAATGTTCATTGACATGTAGCCACAATACTGCCAGTTTCCTACTTTCTGTCATTTACTTGTGACAAGTAAACCCTAGGCAAGCAAAGAGGACACGATTTAAATGAGATAAGTTAACACAAAGATGTTCCTGCACTTGAATATATCTTTTAGTTTGATGAAGTTTAAGTCAATCAACGTGACAATATAATCCACGATCTTGCAGATTGTCATGATAAGACAACATTTGTGTGGATGTAAAAGCTGGTGTCCTTTATGCCTGGATATTAAGATTTATATGGCATCACTTGAAATTTGGTTGTGCTAAGAATGTAATTCAGAAAGGTTAGAGAAAACAGAGGGAGGGGAATGTATCTTGGGGGATGTAAAAAATACAGGATATTACTAGGACAAAACAAAAGACATAATTACCACCATCATAAAGGTTCCAAAAGTCTGAACCCTGAAAACAAGAAACCCAAGAGGTTGAAGGAGCGTTTCATAGTGTATCAGATCTAAGAAGGAAATTTCGTTATATCAAAATATATTCACAGGCAACCTGAACCCAAAGAACAAAACCAAAACCAACAAAGAATCCACTCAGAACATGTTAGAAAAACATTGGTAACAGAGACGTATTTCCTCCAAAAGGAGTAACATGGAATTCGGTGGCGTATATGGGACTATACACACTTGCACAGAACAAAGCTAACGTGGAAATGGCCCTGAGTATGGGATCACAAGACCTCAGCATCTTCCCTATGGTCATCCCTATTATGTCTGCTGAGGTCAGGTTCATCCCTATAAGTGATCCACACATTGCCTCCAAAAGAGTACTCTCATTTTCGGGGGACCACAAAGGGCTGCATAACGGAAAAAAAAAAAAAAGATTTTTTGCAAGCATACCCCTGCAATCTTTTATATTTACACTTATGCCCTGAAATTGACATTGTATTAAATACCCCTACATTCCACAAAAGAATTGCATGATATACATTCTGCAAAAGAATTGCATGCTACACTCTTTAAGTCAAAATCCCATGAACCAAAGGGAAATGCCAGAGTTTCACTGGAAAGCATTAATGTTTGGAAATACAACGTACATGATGGGGTTACTTTTTTGGCCTTTCCTTTTAAATGGAGGGGCAACATAGTTCCACTGATAATTTTTTACTGGTTTCCATCCCTTTTTTTTTGACATTAAAGGTAGTGATATTTCATTAAAACAGCAAGACGTACAGAACCAGCAGGAAGAAACAGCGAGCAGAAAAGACAGTGGGAAATGGGTTTACACGGGATGTCCACATAGGTATGGGTGTTCGGCGGATAGGACTAATAAGCCAGAGATAAACTACATAGGATAATAACCAGTAGTCCGCTCTTGACATCGGGAAGACCAATGCACTCCCAAGGCGACAGCAAAGAAACGCAAGAGAGCCAAAGTTGACGGTCGCCCTCATCGGTAGGGCTGGCAATGAGCCAAGCCGAGCCGAGCTTTGCCAAACTCGAGCTCAGCTCAGCCCAAAATTATCGAGCTCGAGCCAAGCCTCAAATCAAGCCCAAACTTAGGCTCGAGCTCGATTACAATAAGCCGAGCCCAAGCCTAGCTCATTTAGGTTAAGCCCACTTAATTAAACAAGCCCAAAGCCAGTCCATTTACATGAGCCCCAAACCACGTATGCCGCCCATACACCTTAAGGGATAAGCCCAAAAGCGGAGCGCAAAGCAGGCAGCAGGTCCGTATTTATAGCGTAACCTGGGGTTGGAGAAAAAAGACTAGGCAGTATAGGACTAAACCGCCCTCACGCAACAGCACACCCACCCCAGCTGCAGCATGCCAGCCCATTAGTCCTGTATCGGCTGCGTGAAAAGTATATGACGCCTTATATCCTTTAGAATAGTTCGTGTGTTCAAGCAGCTGCTGCTCGGCTCCAGCCCATGCCACTCGTTGTGATTCCCATGTTTGTTGTAACTTAAGAGAATTAAATGAATTAATAACATTTATTTTGATGCGAGCCAGCTCGCGAGCTCACCGAGTCGAGCTCGGCCGAACTCGGGCTCGGCTCGTTTAATGAAACGAGCTTCTTCCTAAGCCCGGGCTTGGCTTGTTTAGGCAAACGAGTCGAGCTCAACTCAAGCCAAGCTCGAGCAGCTCACGAGCGGCTCAGCTCATTGCCAGCCCTACTCATCGGTGGATTTGGCGACTGCAACCGGAGGAAGCTGCCAACAGCGAACAGCAGCAAACAGTTGGTGTCCAAAGACATATACATCAGGGAAGCATACGGGATACGCTCAGAAACACGGACACCCTTGAAAAACTCCACCATCCCTGGGGGGATCTGGGCGAAGATGACCTCTCCTTTGTGAAGGCAACTCCGGCAAAACACGCAGACAGTGAGGGAGCCCAAACTGTAGCTGGAACCTGGCGCGACACAAAATACAGGGGGCAGGGGGAAGGGGAGGGAAGCCCACAGGGAAGGAGGAGAAGAGGGGTAGGTACTAGAGGCCGATAAGCCCAACGAGGCACAGGGATCGTCAGAGGAAGCCTGCGAGTGGGCCCAAAAAAAAACTGGTAAGACCAATCTAGGGGGACGGATAGGTGGTAGACGCGGAGGAAGGTAGGGGTGGGCGGTAAAGGACGGACTCTAGCGGACTGAGAAAGCGGAGGGAGGGGGAGCAGAAGGAAGACAGTTGAGGCTAGGGAGAAGGAGAGGAAGGAGGTTAGGGGGGATGGGGGGAGGAGGAGGAGAAGAGAAAACTTTTTTCTTGCGCGCTCGGTGCTCTTGAAGAAGAAACTCCCCCGCCAAGGGGTCTGCTGCCGAAGTGGCAACAATTCCACCAGAGAACCAGCCGGAGCCGGCGATCATACCGAGGTAGGTGGGAGCAACCCTACCACCAAAGGAGACCAGAATTCAGCCTTTTGAAGATGTATATGAGAGAAAGCACTGTGATATCTTCCTGGTTTCCATCTTATTTGAAGAATGTAGATAACATAAAAGTAATATTTGAAGTAATTAGAATTTGAATAGCAGAAAGATAGATAATTCGGATGGATATCCATTGGAGCAGTTCTTCATTTCCTGCATTTGCTCCATTTCATATTCGGAAAATTTTCACATATTCAACTATGACCTTGTGGATACAATAATCAGATTAATGATTAGATAAATCAGATGTGAATTCGAAGGGGAGCTAGATAATATCCAATCCCTTTTACATCCCTAGCCACCATCACATGTCATCACTGGCTCTACTATGGTGCTAGCTTTCCATCGCCAGTTGCTACAGTCCATGCCCTCTGCTATGCGCAGTAGCTCATCTTTGTCCTATCTCCCCTTGATCTTTTTTCCCTTTCCTCCTTTTTTCTTCTTCATCATTGAGGGATTCACAATCTCAAAGTGAATCAGCTTTGAATGGGTGGTGCACACCTCAGAATGGGAGTATTAACACTTTTTTTAACCGTATCCTGCTGCTTCTAAGGCATGAATTGAGGGAAGGCTGTAAAAAGACCCATATTGTAAATACACCCCTGTAATTTATCACACCTACAATATACCCTGAAATCAGCCTATTGTTTTAAATACCCCTATATAATATTCCACACTATCCTCGTCATGATCTCACAGTGACTGCCTGTGATGACCTGCGGGACCTCCACTTGCAGATTTCGCCTCCCCCATCTGGTGCGAGTTATCACTGTGCATTGCCCAGCTGTCCTCACATCTCCAATGTAATGAATGACCCAATCCTGCCCTTGAGAGGTATTGTCCATTTTGGGTCAAACCTGCATGGTTTTGTACCCAAAAGCATACAATACCTCACAAGGGTGGGATAAGCTCATGTTTGAAACAAATTTTTTATGCATACACATATAGGTGTATGTGTGCATGCTAGCATGCAAAAGAAAAAAACTAGGGTTTTATCCTAAAAACAAGGCCATTAGGGTTTATGAAGTTAATGAGATGCATGCAAAAATATGTAAACATGCATGTGTATTGTGCAAGAAAAGAACAGGAGATGAAAATCACCTGATCACAGCCCTCTCCAAACTGCAATTTCAGCAACAATCAGCCTCCCAATGCTGCGAAAATCAGCAAGAAAGAGGGGCACCAATAGCAGCAATGCAGCCTCCAACAAGGGCAAATCTGCAGGAAAGAAAGAAGGCACCAGCAGCAGCTGCGAGCCTCCAACAGCAGCAAGTCCAGCAGCAGCAGAGGCAGAACCGCACGCACAGGGGGAAGGAAAGAGAGCAGGGCCGGCCAGCCCTAGCCCTCCAACAGTCCTCTATTTTTAAGGAAAAAAGAGAGAAAGATAAATACAAGAAAAAGAGAGAGGAGAAGAGATAAAGATAAAAAAAAAATAGAAGCCCATCCTTATCCTTATCCCTCTCCATCCCCATCTATCTCTCTCTCTCTCCCCCTCATCTCTATCTGCTGGCCGAGCTTATCCCTGCCCCTCTCTCCTTGCTGGCCGGCCCTATCCTGCCCCCCACCGGCGCCTAGGTGGCACCGGTGGGGGTGCCACCGGTTGGATATCCTGCCCACCACCGGCGCCCTCAGCAGCCCTATAAAAGGGGCCCTAGGCGCCCCACAGCAAGGTCTCTCTCCTGGCACGCAGCAAGCATAGCAAGGGCAGCCAGCGCACAAGAAGAAACCCCCCTTCCTAGCCCCAGACACACACAGGAGCCAAAAAAAAACAAAAAAAAAAAGATGTGGTTTCAAATGGATTGACCATTAAACTATGATTCATTCATATTGGTTAAATGACCTAAAAATAAAATTGTGGTTCCTTCATATTGGTTGAAGGATCATTAAGGAATACCCTTAATTATGTGGTGGCCCTCATGCCCCATTGTTTAAGGATATTCTTTAACCGTCTTTATTCTCTCAAAAGAATTCAAATGAGAGGATATACTGTCCAAATAATCATTTATCCTTTTAAAGGATGCTTAAAGGATAATTTCAAGGAATCTACCATTTTCAAGGGGTCCTAATGAAGCCTAGGTTTCAAAATCTGTCTTCTTAGCACTCTAAGATGCCTGAAATACTCATGTCCTCGTGAGAATTTAAAAATCCTTTAAATATCCTTTAAAGGATATTTCATAAACCTTTCTGATAAAAGAACAAAAAAAAATGATTTGCACACTTGCATCAAATTTTGTTTGTTTCCTGCTTTCTTTAAGCCTTACTGGATGGTTAATCAAGGGTTACCAATCGATGATTGGTATAATTAACACTGACCAAAGTCAGTGAGGAGAGGTCAAGAACACGGATCCATGATCGATCTAGAAGTAATTTAGACTCTGAAGATTAATCCTAAAAGTCTACCTAAAAGAAAAGAGAACCTGTTTTCAAACTTAAAAATTTTCTTTTCAAAGCAAAGTTCCTTTTTCAAAAAGATCCAATCAAAAGATAAGATTTCCACAAAGATTTTCAAATCCACCAAAGATTTTTCAAAATCAAAAGAAGATTTTTCAAAGAGGAAGTCTCACAGCTCATTACACCTAATCCGATTCTCCCCTCTTCTCTGATCCTTCACCTCAACACACTTGATACGGAAGACCTAGTTCCCCACGTTGGTGAAAAGCCTTGTACCCCTATCACCTAACTTGCATTGCCCATGTTAGCAAAACACTGCTTTCCTAAAACAAATGATCTAGGATTCTGTAGGCTTTCCTAACCGATGATCTAGGGTTCGGTAGATACAATCAAAGGCTCTGGTAAGGGTTTACATCAAAAAACTCTCTTACAATCCAAGTTGAATATTTTGTCTTGCCCTGGGACTATTTTTTTTAGCAGAAAGTGGATTGCCCCACCAGTTTTATTAAAATTAAAAGAGGTAGTACAATCAATCATTGCTATAGCCTATAGTACAATCAATCATTGCTACCTCCATACAAGAGGAAAAGAAATAAACAACTACAACTAGCAAGTTCCAGTATTGTCAAGGCGCCCGCCAAGGTGCCAAGGCAGAATTCCATCCCAAGGTGCTGGGTTGCCTTTCTAGGGCCCAAAAGGCATCCAAGGCACTCGCAAAGGCGCCCGTATCAGATCTTGTAAGAACCCACTAAAATAAATAAGGATACAAGTGCAATTAGAAAGAAAAATAGGGTCTACACATAATTTTTTTTTCAGGGGCTATTGGGCTTATTTATAGATTCTTGTTGGGCTTAAAGACTAAGAATTTTAATAGGTTCCAATGGACCTTAAGTTATTCGTTAATAGACTTTAATAGGCCTTAGATTGAATTGAATTGGAGTGTGTTTAGGGCTAGTTAGTGAGTCCTTATTAAGCTTTTAATGGGCTGTTAATGGGCCCTATGTAATGGACTTTGAGTGATTTTTTAATGAGAATGCTAGGGCCTGTTTTAATGGGGTTTGGGTTGAGAAATTGGACTATTAATAGACTTGTTTTAAGTGATTTTTAGGTAGGTCCATAATGGGCTGCTAGTTTAAGGGTAATGGACCCTTATCCTTTTAGTGGGTCTTAGTAGGCCCATTAAGAGAGTGGCAGTTCAAACTTTAGAAATGGATAAGTATGACCTCCTTATAGAAGGAGATGGGCTACCTCCTTCATCCTCATCCCTAGCCAGCAATATATATATATATATAGAAAGAGAGAGAGAGAGAGGATGTGGGGGAGCTAGAGAGAGAAAGAGAAGAATAGTTAGAGGAGAAGGAAAAGAGTGAGATAGAGAGAGAATTTGAAGGTGGGATCGAAGAAGAAATTGAAGAAGGAAGTGAGAAGATTATAAAAAAGGAGTGAAGACTTGTGAAAGCCACAATGAGAGGAAGATACAAGTGAAGAAAGAGGACTACAGTGGAGGACTCTTCATCAACTCCGAGGCTACAGCAGCGTCTCTCCTCTATAAGCATGTGAAAGAGCTTCTCTTGGCTCGGGTTTCTACTTCTAAGAGGTAGGGTGATACTCCCTTGGGTTATTCCCTTTTGTTTTGCATTTTTGGGAGGTTATGAAGGGTTAATTTTTATGAAAAATAAGAGGGAACTATGTCAAAATATTTTTTTGAGAAGTTAAAAAGGAGGCTTAAGAACTAATAAAAGAACATGTTTTAACATGCACCATGGTTGTTTTCAACAAGTATTCTCGCTGCTTTCTGTGTTCTTAGTAAAGACAATGCTATGACTTATTTATTTAAGCATGTTAATTGAAACATGAGGCTTGTTGTGAACTCTGCTTAAGCTTAGCCAAGAATTAAGAAAGAAGCATGAGTTATGATGTAGTTTCACGCTGTCCATGAATGCTTCTTCATGTTGTTTTCTCCCTACTCCAACAAGTAATATGAATTGGTTAGGTTCTGTACACCTTAGGCACATGGAAGGTCGGCCGATCCCGATCAGGATCGGCCGGTAATCCTGGCCAATTCGGGCCACTTTCAGCCGATTCTGGCCGATCCGGATCGGGATCGGTGGGTCCCGATCTGGCCAGCCGATCCGATCCGGAATTCCTTGCCTAGGCATGCATTTAAGTGAAATTTAGTCTTATAACAAGAACACAATGATTTGTTTTAGTTATGAACTTTCCTCCTAGTCAAGAGACTATTACATGAAAACCAGTTTTGCATGATTAGTTGGTACCACACTAGTACGAACTATTTTTTTTATGAAATAGAAAGAACTGACGGACGAAGTCCATCTAAGGTACCACACTAGTACGAACTATTTTTCTTCTGAAATAGAAAGAACTGACGGACAAAGTCCATCTAAAACTCACATGAGTATAAAGAAATGATCCATGAAATAAAAGATTTGGAACTCCAAACTCCATATGTTATTTAGAGATTATATCATTACTATTCTAACATGAAATATAAATGAGCTCCATGATGATGACGACGACCTCAAGATAGAAGCACAAGAACAAGAATAGCATGAGGCACACTTTAGTGCTCTCCATATGAAGGAAAGAATCCAAGAAACGAGTTTTAAGGCAAGAAAATATTCTATGAATAAAGATTCTTACGATGTTTCTACTTTTTAAGAAAGGAAGTGACATCACTTCATTAGCAGAGCAAGCCCTTAAGATCCATTCACTGAGGATAAGGGAACACCTAGATCAACCTCCTTAAAGATGTGTGGTATCCAAGCACGGAACATCGCTTCTTTTGGTTACAGTTCCAGAATTTAGATTTGGGACTTCGACTTAGGCAGAAGATGAAAGTCCTACTTGAGCGCACTCGTAGGTTGGGTCATGGACGCTACAGTAACAGCCAAGGAGTGGACCACAAACCCAACTTAGCCTATGTTTCCCGCCTCACACAATAGGCTTTCAGAAACTTACTGGGGTGGATGAGAGGTCGATCAAAGGACAGCCTAATCACCATTACGACCATTAATGAGTAATTATCCTTGTTACTTCAGGTCAAATGATCAGTCTCCCCGTCAGTAGGATAGCCGACTACGAACTCAAGACTTGTTAAAGATACGAACCACAGAACGCCCCAACCTTGAGACCTTATAATGATGACTTGCAATAAGTGTCTATATTTTCTCTATTAGTACGAATTACCATTAGGAGAAGAGAACACGAAAGACTTGAGCACATGAACTTAGAAAGTAAAGAAAAACTGCAATTGTTATCACTTTGTTAATATTTCACTCCGATTTCACGTTGTCTTTATAATGAGTACGTTCCATTCTAGTTTTAGCAACATTTCATGAATGCCATATACAAAGTAAATAGCTTGCATGATAATTAGGAATTGAAAGAAATTATTCCTTTTGGAGAGAAGAGTGAATGGGATGGTAAGCGAGGGATAACAATAGGGATGTAAACGATCCTTACTGAGATCTCTTCATGAGTTCTCATAAAAATTATAAAACATGGTTCGGTTTGGTTCGCGGTTTGGGCCTTATAATGGGTCATTATGGTTAAATAATCCACTTCAACATTATTTTTAAAAAAATAGTTATTAAAAAAATTATTTAAATTTTATTTGGAGGTTTAAGTCTCGAAATAGACTATTATAGTTAAACATCCTATTTTATTAAGGACTCAACACCTTTTTTCTACAAGATTACGATCTAAAAGGTATTATTTAAAAATAATTTAAAATTTTATATCTTGTAATTTACATAAACTCATATTTAATTTAAGAATTTAATACTTATATTATACCCTTTTAGCGTAATTCGGTTTATTCGGGTTGGTTTGGTTTATGAACAAGAGAAACCAAACCAAACCAATTTTTTTAATTCGGTTTGGTTTCAAACCAAACCGAAATTTTCAGAAGTTCAAACTACCAAATTGACCAGTTCATTTGGTTTTTTCGGTTTGAACCAAATAATGAACACCCCTAACTTCAATCAGATACACTACTATTAGTTTTGATATTAATTTCATATTAGTGTTATTTTCTTGTATTTTTTACATTAATGTCATATTAGCATAATATTAAATATATTATTGTCAACTAGGCGGGCACCTAAGAGCTTAAGTTCTTGGCGACTCCAAGTACGCCTTGGGTTGCCTTACCACCTTGACAACTATGGCAAGTTCCTTCGCCCAGGACACCGGGGAAATGCCAACAATGAAATGACACCAATTGTATAGAAACAGCTTGCAAAGCAATATTTTCTGTGTAAATTATATTTCCCTTGAATGTATGATCATTTCGCTCCTTCCAAATTCTCCAATGTATGAAATGAGGGTCGAATTTGCAGAATCCTCCCTGTACTATTCCCCAACTAGCCAAGGATGGCAGTACCGGTACCGGTACCGGTATCGGTGGGTATCGGTACCGGTACGTACCGGTCCGGTACCGGCCGGTATCGGCCCGGTACCGGCCGGTATCGGCCCGGTACCGGCCGGTACCGGCCCAATACCAGTCTGGTACCGGCCGGTACCGGCCCGGTACCAGTCGGTACCCAGGGTACCGGTGCCGGCCGATACCAGTACGTACCGGCCGATACTGCCAACCATGCAACTAGCTCTTCAATATGCTGAAGCAATCCCCTATATTCTCTAAGCCTCACTTTGTTTGTGGAATAAGCCCTGAATAGGATGTTTTATTCTCCTAAAACCTTTTAACCCACTTTGGTGGAGGGGAGTGCTTAACCCAGGGTGCTATGAGTTATACCAGGGGTTAAGCGGAATAACATGGGTATTTTGAACTCTTTATTCCACTCTTTATTCTCTTCTTTATTCTACTTATTCCTACCAAATCACTTGGAATAGCGCAGTGCAATTCTACTTATTCTGGGTGGAATACTAACAATTTACCAAATCAAAATACCTCTTATTCTGGGTTAAGAAATCCCCAGAACCTTATTCTGGTTTAAGTTATTCTGCAAACAAAGTGAGCCTAAAGAATTGATTGTTGGATAAAAGTGTAATATGCTGCCGAGACATGTCCAAGCATCATGGCTGATGGGGCACTGAATTAATAAATGGTCCACGTCTTCTTTCCCCATTTCACAAATCAAATCAGCATTTGTCAAATCAAATTAACATGTACAGCAACCAACATGATTATGTCCTACAATTCTTCGGTAGCTCAAGAGGTCTGAGACAAGGGGACCCCTTGTCCCCATTGCTATTCTTATTGGTAGGGCAGGTTTTCAGTTCATTGTGGGATAAGGCTGCTAGTCTGAATTTGGTGGATGGGTTTCAGATTGGGAGGAATGATCTTCAGCTGTTGTACCTACAATTCGCAGATGATACACTCATATTCTCTTCGGAAAATGAAGCTATGCTGGGGAACATAGAGAGACTGCTGGTTGTGGTTGAATTAATAACAGGTTTGAAGATTAACCTTGATAAATCTTCTCTACTTGGTATTAATGCGGATCAGGATGTAGTGGAGGAGAAGGCTGGCTTACTGAACTGCAAAGTAGCTCAAATCCCTATTAGATATTTGGGTTTACCACTTACTAATGGCACATAAAAGTTAAGGGATTGGGATGACCTTATCCATAAGTTTGAGCCTATGTTATCAAAGGTGATCGCTTTGCTCGCCTAGGCAATAAAGTAGGTTGAGGCAAACCAAAGCGCCTCACCTCACCTCATCTTTGCCTCACTCACCAAGGCACTTGCATGTGATGTATATGCTAAATGTTCGTTTCTTTTTTAATTATGCGTTATTGCTTTTTCTTATTCTCAATTATTCCAAAGTGGCTAATGCTTCTTTTAACAATGTCTAACACCCTTTTTCTCTTACATGCTGCCACATTTTTCCCTTATTTTTTTATGATTCTTAAGCCCATCCACTACTTATATGAGTAGTAGACGGTCTTAGGACATTATATGTTAAGCATGATCAAAGCTTCTCAAAGTCTTACATATTATTATCTTAGATTTTTTTATTTTTCTTATATCATTATTTTCTTCCTTCATAGTGATTTATGAGAGAACACATCGCCACAAATGCCTAGGCAATCACCTAGGCATTTAAGGCTGAGGCGAACCCCTGGTCGCCTCGCTCACCTCTCGCCTCTGACTACATAGGACTTTGAGCAGAGGCTGGAAGGATCGAAAGCAAAGATATTATCAGCTGGAGGCAGATGGATCTTATCAAAGTCTCTTCTTTCCTTACTCCCTTGTTATCAAATGTACACTCTTAGGGTTCCCAGAACAGTTCAAAGGAAGACTGAATCCATAAGAAGCTATTTCTTTTGGGGAGGTGGTAAAAGAGACAGGAAAGCTTTGCATCTTGTGGCATGGGATCAGGTTTGCAAAAGCAAAGAACAAGGGGGTGTTCGTCTTGTCAAAATGAATGTTTTTAATAAAGTCTTACTTGCTAAGTGGCTGTGAAGATTAGGGGTGGAGGAGGCGGCAACATGGGCGAAGATCATCAGATTGAAGTACTATTCTTCTCAGTCTAAATGGAATCTTCAACCCATCAGGACCCGTAACATGTCATCCATATGGGGAAACATTGTAAAACTTATGCAGCTCATACATCCAGGAACTAGCTTTGGTGTTGGGAATGGTCAAAGCATCAGGTTTTGGGAAGACAGATGGTGCTCAGATGGTGCCTTTTTCTTCCAAATTTGCCAATACTTATCAACTTGCTGTGGATAAGGGGAGGATGATAGCTTCTCTTTACCCATATGACAATGGGTTCCATTGGAATATTAACTTAAGAAGGGATCCTACACAGCTAGAGCTGGATGAACTGCTAAATTTGTTGAGAATCATTGGAGAGGTAACATTAAATGGAAGTCAACAAGATACTAGAAGATGGAGGTGGAATTCCAAAGGTACCTTTTCAGTTAAAACTCTCACAAGGCTGATAGATGATGGAGGAATGAGAGTAGGGTGGAAGGATTTGGTTTGGAACAGAAGACTTCCAAACAAAATTAAACTTTTCTTGTGGAAAGTGGCAAGGAGGAGACTGCCTACATGTGAATCAAAGCTTACTTTCATACTCAAAATTCAAGGTGTATCTTTTGTGGCCTGTTTGAAGAGAGCATTGATCATTTATTCTGCAATGTGGTATCATTGTTGTTCACTTGAGCAATTTATGCAAAAACACACAGATACACCGGGATGATCTGCAGATGGTACCCTCGCTTTGGCACTGGTGGTCTGTTAATTGTCCTCGTGCTTCAGAGAAAGATATCTGGGATTTAATTCTTTCTGCACTTATGTGGTCTACTTGGAACAGGAGGAACAGAAGGAGATTTCGTGAAGATTTTAATAGTGCAGCTGATATCCTGAGAAGGGATACCGTTTGGGTGGTTGACTGGGGCAGAGCTACTAATGTGCATTTAGATTTTCAGGATCCCTCTTCCATTATCCATAAACTGTTGGTGGGGAGAAATCTGTATATGTGAGCTCAGGTGTCTTGCGGCCTTTCTCTAGTTTATCACCTGGATAAATTAGAGATTGTCATCAGAGTGGTCCTTGTCTGAGTGGTGCCTCACTCCCTAGGGCCAGTGTTTACTTCTTTTTTCTCCTCTGGAGTGTTTGTATGGCTGTGCCATTTTTGTTCTTTTCTCTTCATTAATGAATTGTTAATTCTGTCACCTTCAAAAAAAAAAATGATTACGTCCTATATGCATCCAGGGAATCTTTCTGACATAAATGTTGGCGATCCAACAAGAATATCCAAAAGAAAATTATAAGAATGGTCTAAAAAGAAAGCAGACACCTATGTTACACACGTGATAAACATCATACTGTCAAAATACATTTAATTGCAAGAATAAACATGAAAAATCACATGACAGTTCTGCCAGTCTACTTGATTACTTGATGAATCACATAATTAACCGGTAATGTAAAGTAGACATGAGGCCAAGCAGCATACCAAAAACTTTCCTAGCAAAACTCTTATCCTCAGCCAGAATGTCCATGAAAAATGCTGGTGATGCACCTGGACCCACTGAATCCAAATCCATAAAATCCACATTCTTCCTTAACATCTGGACTGTAAACAAGTCAGACATTAAAAGATACAAAGATTGGGAGCAGTGGTAGCTTCAAAATAATGTAACATAATTAGTAAACCCAGAAAGCAACTAAACCATAAGTTTTCCTGATATCACGGGTACCTTTTCTTCTACTCCAGGAACAAATAAATACTCCAACTGTGCTCTCCAGTTTATCAAATCCAGCCGAGACAATAGACTTCAATGCACAATTAAGATACAAACCACAGAGATAGAACAGTATTATTAGAAAATGACACGCATATATTGCAAATCCACATATGTTAGGTAAGTAGAAGACAGCATGGGGATACCAACCTATCAGGTTCAAAATCATATGTTCTACAACTAACAGAACCATCCTCCTCTGAAACATTGGACTTTATGCCCAAAAGTTTGCAGGGAACAATCCCAACCTCGCCAAGGGCTTTCCAATACAATATTGTCAGCTCAACCAAAAATTGTTTCACAAAGATTAACTTCAGAAGTCTTGGATAACAGAGTAGTGTTACAACCTACCTTGAATACACCAAAAATCAGGATCATCAACATTCACATCATCAAATGCAGTAACTGTAGAGTTGCCCATCACCACTGATAGAATAATTTTATGCTTCGGATTCCTAGATAAAGCAGAGGGGGATGTTAAGATAATGATATCAATCAGGTAATTTCATAAAAAAAGGGTCCATGTTGAGCTGTGCCCTTGATTACCTTTCTAGCAAAGAGTTTGCGTTAACTAACCATCTTGCATATTCCCTTCTTGTACACAGTTCGTCAGGCTTGACGCCATCCTCAACGATCTGCCCAAATCCAGCAAATACAACATCCATGCATAGAAATGAAACAAAGATTCATGCTTGCACAATTACCCAAAATATAACATGAAAATGGCAAATAGCATACATGCGCGTGCTAATGAGATTTTGGAGATAAACTGGTAATGTTCGGAAATGGCAACCTTTGATGTACCCCCAAACCTAGGATTATATACATGCTTATACCACATGCAAGGAACCGAGATGAGTGTTCAACAATCACTACAATGCAGCGTCAAGTAAAGAATGCATCCAGCCTGCATCAACCAGAATAAATGACTCAAAAACATATTCAGGTTCCTAAATTCCCCCAATCCATGTAAGACTCATCACAACTTCTAAAATGACCGCATACTTACTAAACCCTCAGATCATGTAAAATTACCAAAATAATCTCCTAATCCAAAGCACCTAAATTCAATCAAAACATCTTAAAACACTTCTAAACCATCTAGAACTCATCTTGAACCATGGTAAAGCTTTTAGGCCCAACCTAAATTGTGCTTTTTATAATTAGAATGCAAATTAAGTGGTTTACTTCATCCAGACCATCACGAACTGCCAGCAGATAAGCATAAACATAGTAAAGCCTCTCTAGAGATGAACCTTTAGTTTCTTTAAAACAAATAAAGCTTGCTGTTGAGTAGAATCAGCCGCAACAGGAATAATGCACTTCTTTTCTCCTGGTGCTGGAATATCAAAGAACAAAATAAGCAAACAAAGGCCAAGCTAGCTTGAAAATGTTCAAGAAAAGAAAAGAAAAACCAAATAAGCTACCATTTGTACCACAATTAATAGAGAAATCAAAAGGAATTAATAAACATATATGGGCTTAAGGCAGGTTTTTTTCATCTGTCTATATCATATTTTATGAAAAGAAGATAGAAAATATACATGGATAAATGATAAAGAGTCTTATCTTGGTGTGGGCCTTGCACAAAGGCCAAGAGAGGTGATTCCCACGAGTGCAATAGCAGCCCCACAAAGCAGCAAAACCGACAACGACAAGCAGCAGCAGCCAGCAATAGAAGCAACAGCAGCAGCAATAGCAGCGACCAGCAACAGCACTAGCAGCCAATGGCTGCAACAAAAAGTGTGGAGGGTCTCCTGTTCTGTTCTGAACAGGGGAACCGTGAGAGAGCTGCACGCGCGCACGTGAGAGAGAGGAGAGAGAGAGAGAGAGAGAGAGAGAGGAGCAGTGGGAGAGAGAAAAAGATGGGAACCCACCCACCCGAATGGATACAAGCACAAAAAATAAGAGAGAGAGATAGCCAGACCCCCCCCCCTGTTGGATAGGTAAACACACACACAGAGGAGAAAAGAAAGAAGGAATCAAAAGACCAGATCGATATGTATGCACAAAAGAAAAGAGGAGTAAAGAAGGAGAATAGAAATAAAGAAGAGAAGAAAAGAGGAAAGAGGAAAGAGGAAAGAGGAAAACCAGGAGGAGAGAGAGGATCTGGTGGGGTGCAACCGGACAGCTCCCCCCCCCACCCCGCCCCACACGACAGCCACGCGTCTCTCTCTCTCTCTCTCTCTCTCTCTCTCTCTCTCTCTCTCTCTCATTGATCTCTCTCTCCTTTATCTCCCTCAACAATAGGAAGGATTTTTGGAGGGAAAAAGAACCCAGCCGGTGGAGGGTGCCATCGGATGATTTGACCACCCACCGGATGGCTTTCTCCCCCCTATAAATACCGCTGCAGCCAAAGGATTTGTTGGAAGAGTTTGGACACACCACTCTTGAAGATTTGAGGGGTCTTTGAAGAGGCAAGCCCATGTATTCTTGAGCTTTGCCTTGAGTTTTGATTTTCATATGAGCAAACTAGTGTATTCTTGACTTTTGCTACTTTTGATCATACGAGTGAACTATTTCTTGAGTTTTGCCCTTATTATAAGTAAACTCATGCATTCTTGAGCTTTTGCTTTTTGTCTTAATGACATGAATTATATGGTTATGTGCCCTTGTTTGCACTAAACATAATTTCACATTGGATCCTTATTGGATCTTGTCCATGTTGCTTCTAAGTGGACTTGTTAATACCAAATAAGTGTTAATACCAAATGATGGATTAAAAAGGGATACTTATTGGACTTTGACATATCCTCTTGATGAATTTCATGCAAATGCCCATTGGCAATTGTTTTGATATATCCTTAAGAAAACCTAAAATGATTTAACAAACTTTACCATTAAAATATATTCTCTATATGATCTAACAAAGATTCAACACTTAACGCTAACCAAATTATCCTTTAAGAGACAAAAGGATTCAACACGTATGGTAGATCTATCCTTTAAGAGATCTAGAAGGATTCAATATCTGATGATGACCAAACTTCACCATCAGTGTGTCTTTGTCATCGAAGCATATTCTTTATGGAATCTAAGAGGATATAGTGCGCTATATCACATATAATGGTGTCTTTGCTATAAAATTGGTCCATTAGAACTTGCACTTCGCATGAATTGTGGTCTAGCTAATGCAATTTCATCATGATTGAATATGTATCCATGCATGGATTTACTTAAAAGGCACCATCTACAGCAGTTAACCAAGGGTCATCGATCACGTGATTGATGTAATTAACACTAACCGAGGTCACTGCGAGAGGTCAAACCTATGGATCCACATGCTTGATCCAATGTTTCAGATTCCCTGAGGACTCATCCTAAGTTCTCAGAATCTACCCAGATTAATAAAACAAATATAATAAAACAATAAAAAATCAGTGTGAGATTCAATCTCCCTCACATCTCCCACAAGGTCATAGCGTCAAAAACTAAACCTTAGTAGCAGGATTCACTCATTTTGTCATCGTTCCTGCTCCCAAAAGTACTCCTGCTCCCTATTACCACACCTACTCCCACAGGAAATTTGCATAGTAAACTTGATGACCCCCTGCTCCCATCTCGTTTCCATTACCACTCCCATGGCCGCTCCCCTGCAACTGTAGGTCCCTAAACAACAGACTGAGCATCCTTGCACGTTATAATACATGACTTGATTGAAGCTTCAGTTCTTCTCTGACACAGTCACATAGAGGTACTATGAGGTCTACAGTCATGGTAGTTGTCCTTAACTGTTAAACTTGTTTCTGGTGATTCTGTAATACAAAACTCAATTGAAGCTTCACTTCTTCTTTGTGGAAATCCATAATGGCCCCTTTTTGTTCCTGACGGTGGATTGCACTGTTATAATGCATTTCACATTGACTAGTCCTTGCCCACACATGTATTGTCATCTTAATTTTATACAGATTCTTAGGAAATGCAGCCAATTTAAGCTATCCAAGAATGCATCGATGGCATGGAATATAAATGAATGAAAGCAGGGTTGCTAAAATGTATTGTGCCTTTGTCAACAGCCAATTGAGCAATACATGAAGATATAACATCTGCTGCAATAGTTATTTCCAATGGTGCTTCGGTCACTTAGATCCAAGCACTCCGGTGGGGAACCAAGAAGGTATCGGCAGCAAGCATCCTTCCATCAAACTGTTATTTGAAGAGTGAGGTTTGGCTTGAAGAGCAAGGAGACAAATGTTACTATAAGCAATCCTAATCAGGTTAGGTCATTAAATAAGTTATTAAATAATTTCTGACAAATTCATGCTGCATCAAAAAAATCATCATATGAGCTTGACAAATGCATCAAATACTAGCACAGGATGCATAGATACTCTGATTAATTCAGGTTTCAACATTTGTAACGATTGATCTTCAGCTGCATATAGAAAGATAGTCCCTGAACCATGCGTACAACTCGAGTTGGTTGAACCCAGATTCACTTGAGTGAACATGGGTAGGGTGAACCTGGACCAAATTTGCTACATTATTCGTTTTTAGACCAGATTTTTGTTAAATTCGGGCAGACCATATTGTAATTCGCCAATAGTTCATGCGTATTTACCTTATGTGCATAATCGATAAAGTCAATTCACTTTTTGGACTAAGTGAGAGCTAGACCTGTTAATGGATACGGATATTATCCAGATCTGCTTCAGATCGATATCCATATTACTAGATTTTGTCCGATTTGATATCCACGCATTTGAATATGAATAATGTTCCAAGTAAATTTTGGAGTTGGTGCAGAAAATATATTATGGAGTGGATATTGTAATATCCATATTTACTCCAAAATTTTCGGATATAGGGTTATTGTGTTTAGTCTATAAAGGTTAGCAAAATCAAAGTGGATAATTTGGATTATGCAGACAACTGTTTGTCAAATTCGGATACAGTTAAAATTATAATTACGCGTTACAAATTTAGATAATCTCCATATGATAAATGAGTAGGTACTTCAGATAATGACATGTTCTGTTCTGCCCCATTGACATGTCTACTAGTGAGGGGAATTCAGGACAGCCCACATCAAAATTTAGGTTGGGGAATTTCAACCCGAATTCGTTGCACCAACGAATACTCAAAAAATACAAAGTTGAGTGTGCCTTATTTGGGCTTGGTTGGGTTTGAAGGCAGCCCAATGCAATTTGCACCCAATACCTTGAACTAAATCCTTAAAATAGATAAACTAACACTGGTAGTATTATTAGCCCATGGTCTGGACTTAAAGTGATGCTAAATCCTTAAATAGATATACTAACACTGGTAGTATAACTAGCCCATGATCTGGATTTAGCTAAAGTGATATCCCTATGACAATAATACAATTTTTTGAAATTGTTGGAGAAGCTATAGCAGGATTCTAACATAGACATCTCCAAAGAATATTAAAAGCCTATCTATTAAAAAATAATGACAAGTCCTTAAAATAACTCTTATCAATAAAGGCATGTATGAAGGAGCAACTACTAGTATCCGCACGGTTGGAGTGAAAATAAGAGATTTTCCTATTTCAGTTAGATTGAACCAAGGATCAATAGTAAGTCATTATCTTTTCGCATTAGTTATGGATGATTTAACAAAAGATATACAAGAGGACATTACGTAGCGTATGATGTTTGCGAATGATATTGTGTTGATAGATAAGACGCAAGAGGGACTTAATAGAAAGCTAGAACTTTGGAGGAGCACTTAAGAATCTAAGGGTTTCAAGTTAAGTAGAACTAAGACAGAATATATGCATTGTAAGTTTAGTGAAGATCGAAGGGGTAAAAAGGAGGGAGTTAGTTTGGATGGGATGGCAACACCCCAAAACATCCATTTCAAATATCTTAGTTCGACCCTCCAAGAAGATGGAGGGGGTTGCGAGGAGGATGTTAGCCATAGGATTAAAGTAGGATGGATGAAGTGGATACTTGCCACGGAAGTCTTGTGTGACCATAAGATAGTAACGAAGTTGAAAGAAAAATTATATCATACGGCGATAAGGCCTGTAATGTTGTATGGTAGCGTGTATTAAGCGATGAAGGGCCAACATGTCTCTAAGATGAGTGTTGCCGAGATGAGAATGTTAAGGTGAATATGCGGGCATACTAGGCTAGATAAAATTCGTAATGAGTATATTAGAGAAAAGGTAGGAGTGGTATCAATTAAGGACAAATCGAGAGAAGAGAGATTGAGATTGTTTGGGCATGTTAGGCGTAGACCTAATGAGGCTCCGGTTAGAAAAGTGGAGCATATTAAAATAGAGGAAGGGAGGAGAGGAAGGGGTAGACCTAGATTAACTTGCAGGAGGGTAGTACAATATGATTTGGAGGCTTTAAACCTTTCAGAAGAGGTAGTCCAAAATCGTGTAGAGTGGAGCCAGAGAATCCATATAGCCGACGTCAATTAATTTGGAATTAAGGCTTTGTTGAGTTGAGCCGAGTTGATAAAGAATTATTATATTAAGTTCAACGTGACACGATATCCCCCATTTGAGGGCGTCCAAAGCCATTGCATTTTCTTTTATCTTCCCAATGCCCAATAGAAATAATAGGTAAGTGATAAAAATAACAATAAAGGATAAAGTCCATGAAAGCTGTTTGATTTGGCTTGGAGCATGGACATCTACAAAGAAAACCAACAAGAGCACTTATAATGGGACATATCACCATTTTATAAACGTCCTAAAAGATTAAAAAGATCACGGATGGAGCTAGTGGAAAAAGGTACAAATTACATATTTTGGATACAAATATGATATATGATAGAGTGGAATGACGAGTTAGGATATTTATCTCTAAGACCAATTAACAAGGATTTGACATACAACGATGATGAATGTCAAATACATGATACATAGAACCAAAAAGACCTACCAATTCTTTAATTTTCTGGGAAAAAGATATAGTCAGGTGTAGGAGACATGAGGGAGATTGAACCCTTATGTTGTGGTTTTTTTATTTCTAAATTTTATTTGTTTATTTTGATAGACCTTGAGAACTTGGGATAAGTCCTCAAGAGATCTAAAGTGCAAGATCAAGCATGCGGATCGATTAATTTTGACCTCTCCTCATTGACCATAGTCAGTGTTAATTACGTCGATCAAATGATCGACTACCCTTTGATTAAACGTCGTACAATGATGCCTTTAAACCAAACTGCATACTAGCATAATGCAACGAAATTTTAAATCGATTGATCGGACCATGATTTGTTATAAGGTGTATCAATGAAAAGGGACTATAACATAATTCACTTATGTCCTTTTAGGTGCCTTTGTCCTTTTAGATTCCTTAAAGGATGGACATTAAGTTTGATCTCATGATGAATCTATTAAGTTCCTTTTGAAATCCTTAAAAGATACTCTTTTAAAGGTGTAGATCCTTTTTTAAGTGTCAAAACAATCATTGATCTTGAATGTGATCATTTGATAACATGGCCCACTATCCAATAAATATCATTTAAGACATTATCCCTTAAGAGACCCAAATGAACCATATCAATAACCCATTAATTATCATTTAACTTAGGGGATATTAGTAAGTTCACTTAGGATCCATTAAGAACTTATGCTAAATTAAAGAAGGAAAATGTAGTCCATTATATCCAGTTAGGTGTCGTTTTAGTATTAAGTGAACCACGCCATAGCAATGGATTTCATAAGATCCAACATGGTTTAAAGGTTCCCTTTGATTAGACAAAAGAAAACAAGAACCGATATGATTTATTTAAACAAGGTCCAACAAAATCCAATATCCACTATGATTAGTGGAACATGTTAACCACCTAATCAATATTACAAGATGTAAGACTCAAGAATGCATGAGTGATTATATATGTTTGCAAAGCTTAAGAATACATGAGCTTGCACCAACAGACCACTCAAGAATACATGAGTGTCTTCCTAGATCTAAAAGAAATCATCAAGCTCAAGAATACAAGAGCTTGGCCTTGCCTTGAAGTAGTCTTAGATTTTTTTCCCACAAGGTAGCACGAAGTAATCTCCAAAAAGCTCTCCTTTTAAAGCAGCCCCCTTGGGGGTATTTATAGGCCAAAGGTAGAGAGCATCCAATGGGGGGTAGGTGATCGGGTGGCACCCCCCACCGGATGATTTTCCCCCTCTTTTTTCTTTTTTTGAATTTTTTTCATTAGAGAGAGATAGATTAAATGAGAGAGAGAGAGAAAGAATTAAGTGTGTGAGAGAGAGAGACACATGAAAGAGCCAGAATGGGAAGGCCATGCATGGCCATCCGGGGGGAGCGCCATCCAGTGGCATCCCCACCAGTAGTCCCATCTCTCTTTCTTCTTTTTCTTCTTATTTTCTTTCTTCGTCTTCTCTCTTCTTCTTTTTTGTTGACAAAACTACCGTCCACCATACGGTGGGGGTCCCCTTTCTTGATTCAGTGGCACCCCACCACTCGGAACATGGTTGGCAATATCGGCCGATACCGATACATATCGGTATCGGTGATTGGGTGGGTACCGATACGACACTAAGGGAAACCCTGATCCTAGCCATCTGAGCTCTCTCTTTCTCTCTTCCCTCCTTTCTCTCTCTTCCTTCCTTTCTTTCCTTCCTTCCTCCCTCTCTCTTTCTTTTTATATGGAATTTTCAACCCCGATTCTGTGGGACCCCCCAACAGTTCTTCTCTCTCTTATTTCCTTCTTTTCTTTCTTCCCATCGGGATGAGGATTAGAGGAGTGGGAACCAATGAGGGGGCCATGAAACCCCCCACTGGTTCTCTCCTCCTCTTATTCTTTTTTATTTCTTTTCTACCCTCCCTTCTCTCTCTTTTTGCTTTGTGGACATCCGTTGAGGGGTCCTTCTCTCCCCCTTGCCCTTCTCTCTCGCCTGCTAGCCTCTCTCTTTGCCGCTGCCCTGCTTTCCCCAAAACAGGGGACCATAGCCCCCTTTTGCGATTGTTGTTGCTGTCGGTTGCTCTCCTTGTCGTTGTTGCTGCTGTCTGCTGTTTCTACTGCCCTTGCTGCAGTTCGTGTTGTTTTTGGTTGGCTGCTGTGCCGTTTGCTCTTGCTGCTTTGGTTGGCTGCCGCTGCTGCTCTATGTGGTCTCAATCAGCACATGGGAAAGGCCCCACCTTGGCCTTTGTGCAAGGCCTATATCAAGGGCAAACTCTCTTCTTTTTCTTAGCTTTAAGTATATCATGCATGTATAGTTTAATGAGGCATGATTTTTGTCAGACAAACTTGTTAAACATCTGGCTATCAAGAATCCAACAAGCTTTTCAGAGCAATCACTGATTTATCATTTGTCAATACAAGAATAACCACCTGGCATATTGCTGTTCATTGTTGGCATAAATGCGTCATGCATAGCAACAGATTTATCCTCCAGAATTTGCTCAGGAGTCTGATTATCTTCACGATATGACTTGCTGTCAGATTCCAATGGCGTCACCAGTCCATGTAAAGCATGAAGTAGCATGTTGAATTGGAGCTTGGAACCTTCAAAAGCAAGAAGAATTTTTCTGGTCAGTACAAATCACAGCATAAATACATACAGATGAATATAGCAGGGAAACATGTCAAAAAACTGCATCAAACGATTACCACAGGAGATGGACAAAAAAACTAACACCGCTTATGCTCTGAATACAAGCAACATATAACTTTCTGGAAAACATTAATAAAATAATGTATGCTTCATAGTGACTATTCATTAATATGCCATCATTGAAACCAAGGTAGGAAGAATTGGGGATCGAGCACATATCGGCCCAGTCCAAACCGATCGGATCAGCCAATCCAATCCAATCCGGACTGATCTTGAGCCGATCTGGACTGGTCCTCCATTTATTTTTTAAATTATTTTTAAAAAAAAATAGTCCAATCTTGGACCCCGTCCGATCCTGGCCAATCCCGACCGGTCCCGACCAATCTCGGCCCAGACAAGTGGATCGGGGCATGGGATCGAATCGGCTTAGGTCAAAACCAATCGGATCGGCCAATCCGATCCAATCCGTGTAGATCCCTTCTATGGATAAGCCCATAAACCTTGTAAGAACTATTCCAAGTAAAATAATGTATGTAACGATCCAATCCAACTTGTAAGGTGTTGTCCACTTTGGGCCAAATCCATAATGTTTTGTCCCCAAAAGGTGCCTCACAAGTTATGAACCAAAATCCCACATACATGGCCAGCAACTTTTTTCATTTTTCGACGTTGGACTAATCCAGTTCATTCTCACCCCAACCCTCAGACATGACGGTGGCTTCACACTGTGGTAGCTCTGGAGTTATGCATCGCCATGTCACGAGTAGCCCTCTCCTACTGGTAGCCCTTCCCTTCTATCCGACTCGTGACTGGGTCACTATAGGCCCACCAGCTTATGCATGGTTCGTCCCCGAACTAGCCAACATCATACTGCACGAAGCCGCTCTGATACCATTCTATAATGACCCGATCCAACTGTTGTAAGATCTTGTCTGCTTTAGGCCAAATATAGACAGTTTTGTCCCCAAAAGGCACCTCATAAGTTATAGATCCAAATCCCACATATATGACCCAGTGACTTTTTATGTTGTTTTTTTATTTTTTGATATTAGACTAATATGGTTCATTCCCACTCCAACCCTCAAACATAGTGGTGGCTCCACAATGTGATGTTACGTATCGTCGTCCCATGGATAGCCCTCTCCTTCGAATAGCCCTTTCCTTCTACTTGGCTCATGATTGGGTCACTACAATGTAGCTAGTAATAATAAATCATTCTATAAGGATAAAGAAGATGGCAGTACACCACTATACTCACATAGAAAATAGGAGGCTAAGCTCATCCTGTAGGGATGAGAAATCCTCCCTGCTATAAATGTAATCACAAGCCTGGTGTTAGACATGTCACATACTTTAGATCCTCTACACAAGAAAGTAGGATATCCTCTGCTCGATTCAGCTGTTCTTAGCACACTATACCTTGGATAGTCTCCTTTTATGTGGATGTGAGGAAACAAAATATACATACACTCCATTAAGTTGTATCTCTAAGTCTCCTCTCCATTGGAGTTTCACCCACCTGATCTTCATATATTCTCAACGTCTCCTTAATAAATCTGGTAACCAGAGTGTCACTAAACTCTCTGCTTTACAAAAGGAAGAAAAATGGAAGATGCTACTAAACTCTCTGCCTTGGAAAAGAAAGAATACAGAAGATGTTCTTATCAACATTTGACGCCTTTCATTGCTTAAGATCTTCACAGGCTATAGCCATTAAGCGAGTCAACCGGACCAATGGCATCTAATAATGATGGCGAGTACAGGAATAAAGAATGCCGCACTTTCCATGCGAACAATGATGAAAACATGACGACAACTAATAACCAAGAAAGCTAGAAAAGAAAAGTTGCAAATTGAAACAATGACATTGGTAAGCAAGCATGCCCAGTTATAGTATCTTAAACTAACTAGATGTGCCAATATTTACTGATTTAATGTGTATCCCGAAAAGGAGTGAAACCTGTGTGCGTAAATACACGCCTACATAAGCTTCCTTGATAATGAAAACCAATGAACATAAACCTATAAAAGAAAAGGTGCAAAATGAACACTGCCATTGGTAAGCGAGCATGTCCAGTTAAAGTTAGATTATCTTAACATGACTGGGTGTGCCAACATTTACTGATTTAATGTGCACGTTCCTGAAGACGGGGTGAAAAATGTGCTCATCTAGGTTAGGGTGGGAGCTTTCTATCTCAGATAGGAAAAACCATAAATAAGCACACACGTATATATATATATATATATATATATATATATATATATATATAGAGAGAGAGAGAGAGAGAGAGAGAGAGATCAAACCTTTTCTGAAGAAAGAGAAGTGGACAAGGGCAGCTAGCAATACAGCAACTGATGCCCCAACGCCTATAGTTCGAAACCTAGAAAAATCTGTAGAACGAACTAATTTTTAAAAAAAAATCGTCAGTACTGTTAGAAAAGTCTTACATTACATTGGATATAGTACAAAAGTAGCAATGCTTGGTGCTTACTCCAGTGGAGTAGGCACCATGTATGTAAGCATTATTACTTTTGTACTGTATCCAACGGAAGACTATTCTAACAAGTGTCTTACCATCTATTTAAAAAATTAACAGAAAAAAACTACAAATGTAATTTACAGTTGAAGTGTTCGCTTTTCTGCTCCGGCCCGCGTGGTGCGACCAACCAGCCGCCGAACGCATCGCCGGAACCCCCCTCGTGCGACCAGGAGCTCCACGCTCCTGCCACGGGCCAGCTCTCCAGCGGCGGCGAGAATAGGCACACCCTCCTCCCCCTCTTCGAGGATGGGAAGCCCCGAAAGGGTTTCCAGAGGCAGAATGGCGCGGCGCTTCGAGAGCAGAGGCGTTGGGGATCGCGGCAGGGATTTGTGGAGTGGAGAGGGCGCGAAGAGGCCGCGGAAGACGCCATTTCCGTCGCAGGGGGGAGGTGGATCGGGTGGTGGTTAGGGCTAGGATTCCATGGCGATTCCTCCGTGGGGGGAGAGAGGTGTGACTCGTCGAAGACGCAACGGCGAAACTTTTTTTAGGGACATAAATGGACAATGCCGAACGGAAGCGGCTTTCGAAGGGGTTGTTTTCAGGTGTTTGGGAACGATTCCACATGGATTCTTGTGCTGTATCGGAGGCGTAGTCTTAGGTGTCACGGCATAACTTAGAAAAAAACTTAAGTTACCGGCGATGTCGTACGGCGTCTCGGTGGTGGAAGCACATACTGAGACCAGTTTATAAACTTTTGCATCATATTAGAGTTTTGCAGTGTCCAAGTGCTCCGCTTGTAGGCCTTGAACAAATCTTTCTAGGGAGGTTCGTCACACCAAACTCCCGACACCCACACAGGCTGCGCATACACAGGATGGTCGTCATTCGGACCCGGCCGGCATCTGCATCCATACACATTGCCCTCAACACTCTCGTCCCACGACCAAGACCTTCACACTTGCCATCGACTCTGCATCTAGACATTTTGCCTAGGCGTTCGCGCATTAGTCGAGCCGACCTTCGTTCGAACCTTGCCGACTATGCACACTATCTCTCATCTAGACACACTCGTTCGATCAGACGAGCTTTCGCTTGGGCATGTTGGCTATGCACATAGTGCCTTATCTAGGCACCTCGCTACAGTCATGCAGTCTTGCGCTCATGACTTGTTGGTTCCGTGTCTCGCGCTTTCACTTAGGCACCATCACTACCATAATGCACTTTTGCTTAGGACATGCCGGCTATGCGCATCACATCTTCGCCTAGATTCCTTCATTTAGGCCTATCTCAGGTTAACCGGCCTTCAGCCCTCTGGTCTTACAGGAGGATGAACGGCATATCTCAGGATCTATCCAACTAGTTACACTTAAAGACTTTCAACTTGGCCAACACTTAGTCGTTAAACATCACCGTCTCAGTAGGATTGCATCGGAGCACCATGCCATCGCCGCCCTTCACGCACGAACTTGCATCAGGGTCCATCGCCTTTGCATGGGCCCTACTTCAATAGTTGCTCCGGAGTTCACGGCCTCCGCTGTCTTACAGGACTTAGCTCCGCACGAACGGGTCTCCCTCGATGCACAACTTGCTTCACAGGCTACTCGGTGTTCAAGGCCACCGCCGCCTTGTGGGAGATGCACATAGACAAGCAACACCAACTTCCTGCCTTCGTTAAAACACACAAGGTATGTGCCTAACCATGCGCATACCAGGAGAGAAGATGGCTACCTTCATGACTTGCCTTCAACTAGTTGGTGTGGCATAGCCTACGACAAGCAAATCCTAAGGGACAACTTCCTTTAAGAATCCCCTCACACTTAGTATGGTCTTCCGCCATTTCTAATCCCGTCTCATTCCACAAAAGAACTCGCCGGAACACTAGGTGACACCTAAATACAACGATCACACAACCAAAGTGTGGCTGAGGGGGTCTAGCCAAGCGAGTCGCAACCTATCGCCCTCAGGACATAGTCTAGCTACATCAATCATCTGTGAAATAAGAGATTTCACCAACTAGGTCACCCCTGCTGGCACCTCCGAGTAGTCAAGGCTTAGTAAAAAGCTTAAGTCATTATTTCGATCGTGATAAATTCCCCCAACTAAGCAGTCAACGTCATCGTCGACCTCTGACTTCTGCCAACCTTCGTTGTTGCAAGCACTAGCCCCACTAGTACCCTAGCTTAGTTTCGACTACGATTCAATTTTTAGTCATTTTGTCTCCGCCAGGACCTATCTACCCACTGCAAGCTTCGCACCAACACACCGGCCATGAACTCCTTCAAAGCTACCTACCCGACACTCCTCCTTCGTAACTTCTGCATGGAGAACGGCTTGGCTCTATTGCACAACACATGATTAGGCTCTTGCTTCGACTTCAAAGACTTGGCGGCCCAGCTCCATCTAAGTCTACCCGGTCACGATTGAGCTCAAGATCTCCCATGCAGTCACAAAGCTTCCACACGCCAGTTTCATCAACACTTTTGCATTTCCACTTCTTTGCATTGTTTTTGGACAAGCACCGCCAACTCCTTAGAGAATGGCGCTCCGGTAATCCCAATAGATAGGTACCGTGCCTTGCATCGCGTGACCCAACAGACATGCTACACGCCTTGTCTGCCAATGAACTGCCCCTCAGTTCGACTGAACGACTATCTTGAATGTGACGGACGTTCAGCCTGCACACCTGTGCTCCTAACCTTGGCACTCACCACACAATATACTTTCTCCTTTCTTGAACATCAACCCTTTCTGAATCTATCGATTTTGATGATGAGTGCCTTGCCCATGCAACATACACAAACACAATGTACTTGGGATCCCCTCTATGGTTAATGTGCTTTACTCACAGTTATCTTGGTGCTACAACACTTGGTGAACTCGGCCAACTTCAGTCTTTCCACAAGACAAATAGAGTCATTGCCATCGACTCTACTGTCCAAACCTTCAGCTAACACGACCATAGCAAGTAGAGGTGAAGGGGGCATCCCCACATCCAGTTCTAGTATCCCTTTGTCAATTTGTTCTCTCTGCATCTCTTAACACCTCTAGGGAAGTAGATAGGCGTTTGGTTGGCCAAGGCTGTCAATGGGCCTCAAAGATTGAAAGCTCTGTCCAGTTTGATGTCTAAATCAGGCTTGGATAGTAAAATTGAGTCCAAGTAATTTTGAGCTGGGCTTAAAAGAAACTTGAGGCTCATTTCATTTTTCGGGCTAGGTTTGGACTTGCCTAAGCCCCAGTCCAAAAGTCCGATGAGTCCGCTCTTTATAATGATGTCTTACTCATAAGGTATTCATATCTACTATATCTTTGTTATTTCTAATTTTTACATGAAATCATTTGTGTCTATTGTGTTTTTGTTAACTATGAAAACATGGTGTCTACGTTAATTGCCAATTGAAGTTGCAATTATTTTCGTTATCCTTCTTTTTATCCTAAATTATAAGTGCTTTTAGTATATATACAATTATGTTGAATTGTTTATGTGAGAAAGATGAATAAGTACATAGTCATCATCATGTTAGTTTGACAAGTTATACTTAAACAATAGAAACAACATTCCTTATCCTTAGACCCGGAAGTATGAGCCTGAACTCAATTTATTTTGGACTTAGACTAAGCTTGGGCTTTGGCACACAAGAATACGCTTTGGCTAGACTTGAGCTTGAGTTTTCATAGTGGTCTTGGGCTTGAACTTTACTAAGCCTGACCGGAACCCAACCCATTGACACCCCTATGGTTGGGACAAGCTAGTTTTTGAGGGTAAGCAACTTATGCAACATTGAAAATGATGACAAACATAAGAACCAAAGTGACTGCCGAGACGGCAATGAGTGCGCAATGTCAATGATTCCATGTTCTATTAATTTTCCCATTGTAGTTCCGGTTGTAGTTCCCGTTGGTGTTTTCACATCAATATGGCAATGAAGGGCCTGACATCTGGCTCACTTTTGATGGCTATGTTGTCATACACATCCTCCTCCTCATCATCTTCAAAGTCTATTTGTACCGCCTTAGCCATCAGACTTGATGTGCATGAAAGACTATGTTGGCAGCTTGGTTGGTTTTGTTGTAATAACCTCATTTACGAGACATTCTTCAAGAATGGCCACACCCATGAGAGATAAATCAACGGGCAAGTCATTATATAGACTCAATTTATTTGCAGAATAGGTTATCCATTTGGAAGTCTTTTTCTCTCGAAATTTATTTTAAGAGAGAAAATAGAGTCTAATCCCATTTGGAAGTCTATTTTCCAGTTTTGAAGGAAGCGAGTACCTATTAAGAAAACTCTCTTTTTTTTAAAAAAAAAATGTTTTTTAATCTGTAGTCCAAAAAATAGTGAAATTTAATCTTCGATCCATTGACCAAAAAACATAATTTTAAGTCTAGAAGACAAAAAGTTACAAACTTTAGATCAATTTTGTTACTTCCTACCGTTTGGGAGACCAAAAATCCGAAAATACCTATGCTTGAAGCCCGTCAGCGCAGTCTTGAGACCCGTAAAGCCCTTCCTCTCTCCTCCCGTTACCTATTCGGTCCCAAAGCTTGCATAGAAATCCTAGCAGAACCCCCTCCAAATGCTTCCTCTTGTGGAGCTCCACTGCGGGCGACAACCACCAAAGGCCTTGGCGGATCTTCACGGCGATGACCACCAAAGGCGGTGGTGGATCTTCACCGCAAATCTTCACGACAACTCCCCTCCAACTAGCATATAGATCCGTGGCAGGAGGTCTTTGGAAAATGGAGATGGGGTTCTCATTGCAAATACACCATATGCAGGAAGCAAAAAAAAAAAAAAAAAGATTTGAAAGATAATCCATCCTCTTCAAGCAAAAGAACACCCTTCCAGTTATGCTTGATTTGCTGAAATCATGACATTTCATAGTCTCTACTTTTGATAATATATGCTTGTTATCGTAACTGACGAGCATATATTGTGCAAGTACCCTTAGAATTTGTCTACGGGATGCGTTAAGTTATTTTAGGACTGTGATTTGGAATATGGAAGTTTACTATAGTAAAGGAAGTAGTTTTTTTTTTTTTTTTTTCCTTATGAACAAATCTGGAGCCAAAACTAACCATGTTGGAAACATCTATTTTTATGTCTGTATTTAATTGTCTTTTGCATACAATATTTCTTAGATGGGAACCGTTCATCGCTTTCAACGAGTCCACATGGTTTACCATTATGATGTGTGGATTGGAAGTTAATTTATGTGGACTGAGAGTTAAATTCGTATGTTTTAGATTGTGTAGACTGGAAGTCAAATTTTTATAAACTGAAAGTTTTTATTGTATGGAGGACATTATGGTCAGCTGGGTAATGTTAACAGAAGGTATCCAACCGTTAGCATATGGACTGGAAATTAAGTGCTACGTGACCTTTGGCTCTATCATTTAAAGGAGATAAGAAGTGGACCGGAAGTTAAAGTAAGGGGCCAAAATTGGACCCCATGTCAAATTCCTGAGAAAAAAAAAACAATCCTACCTTATTTTGTTCTTAGAATATATGGACAGGTGGGTAATCCACCTCCAACCTACTTTTCACGATTGCGATTCCTCCGGCCACATTCTCTTTCCTCCATGATGGCATTAAGATGCTGCAATGCCTTGGCAAGAAGGAAATTTTGATAGCTTTCTAAAAGTTAATTAATTTATCCCAAGCGTGTGAGGAGTCTAAGCACTGCGATTTCAAAATTTTTGAGACAAAAAAGTATATGATTCTTTTAGATGCAAAAATAATCTTAAAAAGGAAAACCATTCCCAAAACCCTATTATTGTCTATTAACTCTTAGAAAGTGCGAACATTCGCAAACTGTTTTGTAATCTTCGCAAAGAAGTGTTTACCAATATGTTACTGGATAGCAAAAAGTCAAACTAAGATTTTAATAAACTTAAAATTGTAGTATAAATTAAATGATATTGAGTAATACTTGTTGCACAATCAGATTATGCAGCAAGTCCAGTCATAGTGCACAATCTTTTGTGGTTGAATCACGTTGCTAATTTAGTCAACTGGACGAACTGACATAGTCACCTCTATAATATTTAAATTGATGAATACCGTTTTCGATTGACAAATATATATTACGATTGACAAATACGATTTTCAATTGACAAATACAATTTTCGATCGTAAAATTGTATTTTACGATCGAAAATTGTATTTGTCAATTGAAAATCGTATTTGTCAATTGAAATTGTATTTATTAATAAAAAATTAGATTTGTTAATCTAAATATTATGTAGATAATCATATCAACTTATTCAGTTGGCTAAGTTAGTCACGTGGCCTAACCACAAAGAATTGTAGTGTGATTGGACTTACAGAAAGTATTACTCAATGACATTTCACTTTTAACTAAATTTAAACTAATTTTTATTTTTTGCAATGTAAAGGATATTCGAGTAATATTTTAAGTTCTGTCTTTATTAGAATGAAGAATAAAAAAACTTAATTTTTATTATTTTAACCACATGCCAACCATGTTCACGACCAATTAAAATTTGGATGATGACAAAAATGAAGTACATTCATAAAATATCCCCATTCACAAAAGGTACGTATGCAAAAGCCTTAGCTCTCCCTGTAAAGACGGGAACGTTTTAATTATCGCAACTAGCAGGGACACATTTTGTATTTTCCTATATATATGGGAAACAAAGTACGTAAGCAAAAAAACCGAAAAAGAGAAGAAAACAAAATCCCAACCCCTTTCTCCCCCGTGCCACGGCGGCGGCCCGCTCTCCCCGCCCTCCTGTTCGAAGCACGCGCAAACCCTAGATTTGCTTGGCGACACCCACCGGGGGATGGAAGAACCCCACCAGGGCCACCACCGCGCAAAGCCGGCCAAACCCTCGGAAGCCTAGCCCCGCCCAGCCACCGCCGCCCATGGATCCCCGCCGCGCCCCGCGCACGGTGATCGACCCCAAGGTCCGTCAGGTCGGCTTCTTCACCCCTGCCGCCCCGCCGCAGCGGTCCCAGTCCACGCCCGTCGCCCCCGACGCGGTCGGCTTGCCGTCGCCGCCGCTCTCTGACATTTCCGCCGCCAGCAACTCCCTCTCTCCGGTTATGATCCCCCCGCCGCGCCACCTCTCCCTCCCCGTCTCCGTGCCCGCGCCCTTGTCCCCCCTGCGGAGGGATAGCTTGACGACCTTGCCGTTGGGGAGCTACAACCCAACGGAGTCCCTCCTGGGGACGTCGCCGTTGCTGTCGCCGTCGAGCCGGATGGACGGGTCGGAGTTCTCAGAGGAGGTGTCGGCGTCGGGGTGGGGCGGGAGGGCGGCTGGGTCAGGGAAGGTGGCGTCGTCGTTTCCAGGAAGTGGCGGGGAGATGTTGGCCTCGAAGGCTGGTGGTGGTGGTAATGTCCAGCCGAGGAGCAGTTTGACAACAGCATCAGTGATGAACGTGCCTCCGGGAGTGTCAGGTAGCGATGCGAAGACGTACATTTTTTAATTTCATGTGCATTTTAATCTGTTCATCCTGATTAATTCATCTGTTTTCATTTCAGTCAGTAGAACATATGATCATATAGTTGGTGGGATATTAGAAAATGTTGTGTACTGTCTAAGATGATGCCTGAATCTCAAAGGTATCAGCTTGGCGTACAAACATTTAGTCTTAGACCAACTTTTGTACTGCTTATGAGGCTCCGTTGGCCTGCAAACTAGAGCTTGCTCCCCAAGGTCGTTGGATGGACGAAATGAGTTGAAGGTGTTTGATGCCTGTTCTGCACCAAGTGGTGGGGCCGTGGGGTGTTATAAGGCTGGCTTTCCCCCCATTTTCTTCACCTTTTGTGGATGTCTTCTGTTGTTTTTATTCCTGACAGATCTTGAATCTGATTCATTAAAGAGCTTGCCTTCTTTGAAATGGGGTAGCTTGAATTATTGCTGCATGTTGAAGTTGTATGCAACGTGGATTAGAATCACTGGGGGATTCAGAGGATAGAATTTGGGTATCTGATGTGATTCAGTTTCATGCCCCATCTTTATCACTTTATGTGCTTGGAAAGTGTTTTGGAGGCTGATGGGGATGGAAAGACATGTCTATATAGATTTTTTAGATAGCCTAATACTTTCTCATGAAACATAGCCAACAAGTATTATTGCTGTTCCAGAAAAAGTTCCTCCTCAATATAATCTAAATGCTAATGCAATAACAAAATTCCTCAAAAGTTGCTCTCCAAGCAGCTGTAATTCCCGATGTGACTGCAAATTATTTGATTTCCAATTGTTCTTATGTATCATTAATGGAGACATTTTGTAACCCTTGTTTTTATGCCCATGATTTTTTCCTGAAGTGATAGCATCACATATTTATTTAATTAAAAAAGCTGTATATATATATACTTATATAGGCATAGGAACAATAAGCTCACAAAAATCCCTCTATACAAAAGATAACTCACACCAAGAGCTGCCAAAAAAAGATGAGGTTAACACATCCAGGTGTCAAAGAAGCTTAACCCATTCCCAAACTATATCACAAACAAACATAACAACTATGTCTAGTACTCTGGCTTTCCTCTTGAAGGTTCTTCCTTTTCTTTTGCCCTGTATGAACCAAATAGTTGTATGGAGAGTCAACCACCAAATCGTGTGATTGCCTTAAAGGACCCAATTATATTGCCAACCCAAGAGTAGCCTCTCTACTTGTCTAGGACACGGTGAGTAGTATGAATCCTGTCAAAAAGCCCCAAACCTCTAGAGTGAAAGAATAACTAATAAAAAGATGGCTCACTGACCCACCCTTCTTGATCACCACAAAGGCAGCAATCAATCTTAGCACCCAATGATGTAGGATGTTTCCCAGCTGAGCAATCTCCTTATCCCAAAGGTTCCTCTTGAAAAGTGGATTCTAGGCTTCTAGCTGTCTCCTACGATCTTGATATCAAACATTTACGCTATACTTTCCCAGGGTTTGTGGAAAGTTTAAAGGTAAGGAGATCCTCTCAAATAGTACCACACCATCTGTCCTTCCAAAAAAGACAAATTCTTAATCTTGAGAATGTCCCTACAAAAAGGAGATACATTAGAACGAGCCAAATCTCATTCCTTGGACTTTTTGTAGTATTTCTCCTGAATAACTTCTCACTACAGTCCATTATCCTCCTTACTAACATTCTAAGCCACTAACTAAGGAGAGATAGGTTGAGATCCTTACTATTTTTGATACCCAATCTATAGACTTCTTGCTTTTGCATACCCTTCCCCAGTTGATATCAAGCCATTCCCTACAACGATTGCTATTGTGGTTTGCTTTGAATAGATTCTAATTTCTTAGCAATTATTGACTTGTTGGTATTTTGAGGATAGACAAATAGTCAATAGGAAGGCTATGAAAAACCAACTTACAAAGAACTACCATGCCACCATAGGAGAGAACTTTACCTTTCCATCATGCTAATTTGGATCCAAATTTCAGAATTATCATTGACCAATCATTGGAATGGAAGGCTCACATGGACAAGGGCAAACCCAAGTAGGTGATGGATCCTCTACTTCACATCCTATAATCAAAATAGACTTCCTAAGAGTCCAAGTAGGTGATGGATTCCCCCACTTAACATCCCATATTTACCCCCACCCACCTAGGTTTTCGACATTCAGTCTACTCACCTCCTCCAATAACTCTTTAACATAATCTTGTTACGTTCAATTATTTCTTAACATCGCTGGTAAAAAGGATGGTGTCATCAACATACTAGAGATAGGGGACTTACTTGCCTCAAGCATGCATTTGAAACCCTTTATAAGTCCATGAGACTAAGTGGACTTTTGTCTAATCAATGTAACTACTAACCGAGGGCTCGAATCGCTATAGACTACACACACTCGATCGAACGGCCATGGGTGCATGCGGTCAAACCGCACGCACTGTAACGATTCACATTCAAGCATTTTTTTTCATATATATATATATATATATATATATATATATATAGAGAGAGAGAGAGAGAGAGAGAGAGAGAGAGAGAGATAGAGAGAGAGAAAACTGATAAATTGATACAATCTGTTGTTAGGGTGGGGCGGAAACCACTCTGCGTTTCATGTAGGCACACGTGGAGTGCCCTGCGCGCATTCGTGGGCCGTCCAGTTGATCAGAGGATCGGACGGTCCAAGTATTTTTATTTTTGTTTTATTTTTTTATTTCCTATCCTTCTTCTCACCCCAGCCCATTCGCGAATTTTAGCCGCCAAACACGCCGCAACATCCTAGAAAATAGGAATACGCTGCTAGCGAACCTAAATAATGTAGCGGATAATCCTCGAAACTCCCTCTTATCCATCTTTAAAAAATAAATAAAATTCATAAAAAAATTTAAAATATTTAAATGCCCCCCTTCTAGGTTGATTTCCATCCTTGGGATTTAATTATCACCATTGGATTGAAAAACTCAACTGTAGCTGTCCAATCAAGTGCGTTCTACGTTGGGTATCAAAATTAAAACCCCTAGGGACGGGATCAACCATAAAGGTTAATATGACGAATTTCTTATTTATTGGCTATTTTCAACATTTTTAGATATTATTTTTTGATATGTACCGGATGGGACGGTTACGATTGATTTTCAAGATCAGATGGTGAAAATTAAAGTCCCAAAGATGGGAACAACCCTAAAGAGCCTATTTGAATATTTACAAATTATTGATAATTATTACTATTTTTTAAAATGGGGAGAACAAGATTTCAAGGGGGCTCATTTGTTTCGTCGATCAAACGTGTTCCAGATCCAATCCGTACCCCGGAGGCCATGGAATTTTGAATCAGATCGGCCGGTCCAAATCCAATCCGATCTAGATCAGCTGATCTTGGCCGATCTAAGGGAAGAGTTTAAAAAAAAACTAAAAAACAGTTAAAAATGGAAGAAAATAAAAAAAAAATGGGTTGGTTCCAGAATTGCCCGATTTTGATCTCGATCCGATCCAGATCGGGCAATTTAGCCGGTGCAGGCCCGATCTGGGCCACTAGGCTGATTTTCTTTTTATCCCCATAGAATCAGATCATCTAGTGCCGATCCCAATCCAGATTGGCTGATTCTGCATTCCTGGCTAGAGGCGCATCTAACTTAAATGCGTCTTCTCCACCCCCCAAAAAACGGAAAAAAAATCCCCCCTTCTGCTGGTTACAAATAAAATTTATAATTTTTTAAATATTCAATTAGATTCCTTAGAGTTGTTCCCATCCTTGGGGCTTTAGTTTTCACCGTCCAATTGTGAAAGTCATTCGTAGAGTCAACTGCTATCAAAGAATATTAAAAAAAAGTAAAAAATAGAAATTATTCAGATTAACCCTTAGGCTTGATCTCATCCCTTTGTTTTAGTTTTGACTCCTAATGATGGACACACTCTTAGCGGGGACCATCAGATTCTAATCGGATGGCCCTACTGGTCTGCCATCGCAGGTAGTACCACGTTGGGCGGAACGATCCAGTGACCCATATTTTCCCCACTCCTCCCATCGTAATCCTACCCCCTCTCCTCCTTCCTAGAATTTAGTGGCATCGAAGACGCCCACTATTTTTTTTTTAAAATTTTCAGCCTTTGGATGAAATCTGACGGTTAGTGTAGGTACGGTCCGACTGCACCAACTGCCAAGACTGTATCTCAGCACTACTACATATATACATGCATACTCACACACACACACACACACACACACACATATATATATATATATATATATATATATATATATATATATATATATATATATAGAGAGAGAGAGAGAGAGAGAGAGAGAGAGAGAGAGAGAGAGAGAGAGAGAGAGAGAGAGAGAGAGAGCGTAAACACACAAACCTAGGATTAAGCTTTGCATCACTAGTACCCTGAGTTGTAGGCTTGCCAAACATCCCCGCAGGGGACCTCATGAAGTCCTTGAGGTTGGCCTCACGAAGTCCTTGAGGTTGGAACTCATGCAACATGTTGTGTATGTGTGTCCATGACTATGACCACATGGTTGTCCGTGAGGGACAAACTGAGGAGTATATCAACTCAAAGAAAATGTCTATTTTCTTAGGCAATAACCAAAGAAAAAAGATTTCACCTAATCTTGAAGAGGAAAGCATAAGGGGATACATGGAACCATCACGTTCTATAGGGAAGTGGCTTTCAAGGTGGAATGTTTAGTGTTGTTACAATTTGGTGGAGAATAAAGAACATAGTTGTCAGGGTAGAAAAGCATCCCAAGGTGTACTTTGGGTCCTTGAGTGCCTAAGCTCTTAGGCATCCACCTGAGCACCACCTAGGTTGCACCTTCACAATCAAGTGGTGGAGGGAGAGCCTCACAGACAGGGAGACAAACATTTGAAGAGGAGGAGGAAGAAAGGATGGGCATATAGGAAACTTAGGAAGGGTGAGAGGATACTAATGGCCGTGAGGTGTTCCAAGTTCGTCAACATGGGCAAGCGGGCCTTGTTGTCTCACTATGGTCATCATAGCTGAGAAAAATGTATACTAGTGCCTCTTTATTGACAGTGAGATTTGTTCACCAGAGGATGATAACGAAGACGACAAAAAGATGAAATAATGAAGGAGGCAAGATGAAAGGGTATAAAAAACTGGGGTCCAATCATCCCAACAACCCTATTTGTTTTAGGTTGGGGCGCAATGCACTCGATTTGATTGGCCAATGAACTAGCTCAGGTGTTACCTAGGTGTGCTAGGCCCTCCTATGCATGTCTAATGCATGCCTAAGTGGTGCTTAGAAGGCCCAATAAGGCGTTTAACCTCCTAGACCTTGAAAGAAAGTCTTGTCGCCTAGGTGGTGCCTAGGCATTGCCTAGGTGTAAAACCTTGACAACTATCATAAAGAATAAGGGTAAACTGCAGATCAGGCTGAGGTGGAGCACTTGGAATCAACATTATCCTGTACAGGTCTGGTGGTCCATGGTCAGCCCTATCTTGTTTCAACCTTCGTTCAATTTGTGCCTCAAAGCTAAGTACCTAACCTGGATTGAGCATTTTCCCACCATTGAAAAATATCAAGCGCCCTAGTGTTGGTGAGTGTGTTTGACATTGCATGCTCTCATGGTTTTGATTGAGGACACTTGATATGCATGTTGCATTAGTGTCAACATTCATGCTGCTTTTAATTAAATTTTATATGTTTATGAGTGACAATAGAGTGCTAGAACAACACCCCCCAAAAAAAGAGAGGAAAAGAGAGAGAGAGAGATGTAGATGCACAAGTTTTTTGTTGCACATAGGTGTACTGACAAGGAAATATTTTAGTCGAATATGTTTCACAAATATCACAAGAGGCAACACTTCAGAAGAGTTGATTTCCAAACCCATAAATGGAGAGAGATAAAATGTCATGTTTTATAACCTAAAAACCTGATCTAATGTATAGTTAAATACGCAAAGTCGCTCTTTCTTAGATACCTCCATTACATATTTTTGTCCTTATAAATTTTTGGAAGCTGGTTACAAATTTTGTCTTCTGTTTTAGGACTAAAAAGCTGCATACAACTGTTAATGAAATTTTCTTTAGCTGCATGTCTAGGGAACATTGTATTCAGTTATCACAATTTGTATATTGTAGAAAAAAGCAAAGGAGCTTTGCCGGAAGGTGCACATGAACGAGGTGGGGGTACAGGTACAAAATTGAAGGAGAAGATGACAAAGGCTGAGAGGCGTGCTCTTCAAGAGGAGCAGCGTGCAGCAAAGGCTGCTGGTGATCTTTTGTCTTCTGTTGTTTAACTTGTTACAGAGCTCCCGCTTGTTTTGTTTTTAGGGTGTTATCTTTTTTATAGTGTATGATTATCGGGACCCCCCCCCCCCCCCCCCCCCCCCCAAAAAAAAAAAAAAAAAAAAAAAAAAAAAAAAGGAGAAGAAGAAAGAAGAAAGTTTGCATGTATTTGAGTATCTCTCTGTGTGCATATGTTCATGTACGTGTGTATCAATGCTTGTTGGTTATTTGAAGGGGTATCTTGTACTGTGTACTCTCAGACGGAGGCATTGATGCAATGGTAATGTTGCTTTATTGTGACCTGGAGGTCGCTGGTTCAAAACCTGAAACAGCCTCTCTACAAAAAAAATGAGGTAAGGTTTTGTACAATTGACCCTTCCCAGACCCACCCCACCAATGGCAGGAGCCTTGTGGCACTGGACTGCCCTTTATCTTGTACTGTATTCTCTCCCAAAATATCAGGCTGGTCTTTCAATTTTGGTGCAGAGTAATAATGGGTTTTGTCCATGTTTTGTTATAGCTACGAGTGCATTGAAACCCAAGAACATTCTTCATGTGTTAATGAAACAAGGGCAAAATGCTCAACCAATAGAGCAGGCCCGAACCTGTTTGGCTTTTTATTAACCCCCCTCCTGAAACTGCATTGTATGGGTTTCCATAGTTCAATGGACCATTTATGTTATGCATATGGGCACATCTTCTTTCTTCTTGTTCACTTATCATCTGGCTGCCTGCCTACTCATTCAACTAATTATCACAGGTGAAGGAAGAAAACCGGCAACTGGAACAGCTTCCGCAAGTGCAGAACAGGGCAAAACAGGAAAGCCCACTTCACAGAAGAAAGATAGCCCTCAGGTGACAGGTAATATTGCTACTTCAGAGAAGAAGGGTGTTGATCGCCTTCCAGAAAAGGACAGAAAGAAAGACGTTCCTCCGCCTAGAATGCAGTTTGATGATAAGAGTCGAGTTGAAAAGGCTAAAAGGCGAGCAGTAGTGAATCAATCTGAGACCAGAAACAGAGTTGAATTATTCCGGCACTTACCTCAATATATACACGGAACTCAGCTCCCTGATCTTGAATCAAAGTTTTTTCAACTTGATCCAATGCATCCTTCTGTTTACAAGGTGTGTTTGGGAAATGCATTGTTGCTTGCCCAAGGATGGTTCTGTTTTTATGCTAAACTTTCTATGCATAAAGCAATCAATTCTAGAACTTTAGTTAGGGATCAGCTTAGACATAAATTAAGGATCATATTAGATATAAAAGGGTCGGAGTTCAAGATGGATGTTACGCTAGAAATTCCGCCAACTGTTGCTATCTTCATTTCTCAAACAGGAAATGAAGGGCTGTCGTACATTTGTTTGTCTGCTATATGTTTTGTAGATGTATTTTTATGATTGTCTTTTTAAATGGTATCCACATGTTTGTCTGTAATGCATATCTTCAGAACCAATCAAATTTGCTCAGTGACTAAATCTCTTTGAGCTTCTGATATTGATATATCTTTTTCCTTCATATGTTTTGCTCATGTTTAACGACTTTGTTGTCATTCAGGTTGGGCTTCAATATTTGGCGGGAGATATTACTGGTGGCAACAATCGCTGCATTGCGATGCTTTTATCATTTCGAGATGCCATTAGAGACTATTCCACACCACCAGCGAAAACTCTTATTCGAGATTTAACTGCCAAAATTAGTAGCTATATCTCTTTCTTGATTGAGTGCAGGCCACTCTCAATCAGTATGGGAAATGCAATTAAGTTTCTAAAGAATCGCATTGCCAAGTTACCATTGAACCTTTCAGAATCTGAAGCAAAATCAAATCTTCAGTCAGACATTGATCGTTTTATAAATGAGAAAATAATACTTGCTGACAAGGTCATAGTTAGTCATGCAGTAACAAAGATCAGAGATGGTGATGTTCTACTCACCTATGGATTTTCTTGTGTTGTCGAAATGATACTGCTAAATGCTCATGAGCTTGGGAAACAATTTCGGGTTGTGATAGTAGATTCACGTCCAAAGCTTGAAGGGCAGACATTGCTCCGTAGGTTAGTGGGAAAGGGTCTTCGCTGCACGTATACCCATATAAATGCTATTTCCTACATTATGCATGAAGTGACACGTGTCTTCCTAGGAGCTTCTTCGGTACTATCCAATGGGACAGTTTATTCAAGGGTTGGAACTGCATGTGTAGCTATGGTTGCACATGCATTTCGTGTTCCTGTCCTGATATGCTGTGAAGCATACAAATTTCACGAGAGAGTACAGCTCGATTCTATATGCTTCAATGAACTTGGTACATGGGTTATTCTATTTATTTTGAACTTGTCTTTATCCCTTTCTTAATATGCAAGGTATGTGCTCTGATATCACTCCCTGAAACATCTTATTTGTTTTGCAGGTGACCCGGATGCGATATCGAAAGTTCCAGGAAGGACAGACCTGAATCATCTGGATGATTGGGCAGACAATGAGAAGTTGCAGCTTTTGAATCTCATGTATGTTCTGAGAGGCAACAATGAATGCTACATACAGATAACGGGGTGAATATGCAGAGTTGTTACTTGAATGGCAAAGAGTACTGATAAGATGTGGTTGGGAGCCATATTTTAATAGCAGTACTTTTTGCCAGAATTCACCTGGTTGTTTGGATGTACAATTTCTTTTGAGGCTTTTAATATTTTCTTAAATATAGTGGATTTTACAAAGACCTTACTGGTATATTCTGGTGCAACAGTTATGATGCAACGCCTTCTGACTATGTGTCAATGATCATCACTGATTATGGAATGGTAAGCAACATCTTTTTTTTGACTCCTTAAGTGAAGGGTTTGTCCCCTCTTTAAACTAAACTGCAATACAGAGTCTTGAGCACTTTTTACTTTGGTATGTATTGAATTACTAAGGATGGTTGCTACTAATAGCATAGCTTCTTTCTTCTACTAGTAGCATAATTTCTAGTTCACTGGGGAATTAAAAGAGTCAGAACAAATAACAACCACCTTAGAATATCGAGAATACATTGTTGAGTTGGGAAATAAGTCCTAAAAGGATGTTTTTGGGTCCTTTAAGAGGAAAATATCGAGGGAATGTTTTTAATGAATGTACCCCAAATACTTTTTTTGTTAACTGATAAATGATTATGAAATCTATACTTTTGGAATTGTCAAACTGTGAGTTTTGGTACTTGTGGTAGTTATTTCTAGCTGTGGTTGTTCCTAATTGTGGGTCCATGGGGGTGATTACGTGTTTATCTGTATGATCTCAATTCTATTCTTCTTGATGCTTTAAACACTTGGATGACAAATCTGTGCTTTGCTTCTCGGACTAAAGCCTAAGTAGCAAGGTATGGACTGTTTCTTGGAAGCTCATGGATTGCCAGCTTGTTTGTGCAAGTCTTTTATGACATGGTGATCATTAACCCAGCTGTGTTTTATCATTGTAATGGCCACTTAGTTTAGTTGTTTCCAACTTGGATAAAGTTTTGTTTAGCAATGACTAATGGCTTAGGAGAGAGAAGCGTTGTCCTTTATGTGGCATTGTGATCCTGAAGAGCACTATTTTAGCTGAACCCATCACCTCTTTCTTGGAGATTGACTGATTGAGGGGATCAAGGAGTGACGGTTCCTTTGATGGGAAGAATAATCCAGATAGCTTGGACTTTGGTCCTGCACGCATATTGAATGTCACTCATGCTGTGGCTCTGGTCATACAGAGAGGATCTACTATGACCCTATCAATTGCTTTGGCTACGGCAGGAATGATGTCTCAATGCAAAAATGGCAGTGCGAGCAGCCATGAGTTATCTTCGGTTCTTTGGGGAGAGGGCGGTGCAGAAAAGGGCATATGCAAAGACAATGGAGGAAGGGCAATTCGTCCACTTTTTTGCCAACTGAGTTACCACGGACAGATGATATGTATGTCTTAGCCAGAGAACTTCCTTTGGTAATCCTAGGGAACGAGTTGCTGTTGACCCTGGGATCTTCATACCCTGGTGCACAATGATAGCTGCTCTTTTTTACCTTTTTTTGGGGGTGGTGGTGGTGGTGTTGTTGATTCTCATCTGAAGAAAGTGGTGCAGTGAGTGGGGGATAAAGTTTGGGAATTTTGCTGTGTCTGTGGAAACACCTTGGTCTTGTGTCCCATACAAAGAGAAGGCTGAGTTGGCTCAAGTAGGGGTGATGACTGGAAGATTTTCATTTGAAGGAAGTGCTATACTGGAGAGGGGGTTTCCTTTTGAAGGTTGGGACTTTTGTTAGGTTCAAAGCAATGCCTTCTTTGTTGTCTGTTCCCATGCAACAAGACCAAGGATCTGGCCTCTGTGGGTCCTTGCTGCCATGCAGAGTCTTCGATGACAACATTCTTAGAAAGCTGCTTTGTCATTATTGATTTCCTTGTAGTTGGAGTTCTTCTAAGCATGTTTGATGGGGAATACGTTGAAGCATTGATGTCATATTTGACATTTATTTTACGTCTCCTCTTCCTTCTTGTCTAGTGAGCTCAACGAACTCACTGGAGGCCATCAGGGATGTGAGCCAAGTAACACTGTTGGGAGGGCATTCCAATCTACATTGATAGGGTTTAGGTTTCAACATTCGCCATTGACAAAAGAATCATTGTATTTTTGGGCTCGTGTTGCAAAGCTAAGAGCCTAAGAGAGGAGTTACTACTCGTTTGCACTTTGCATGTTTGGGCGATGTGGCTTATGGCACCCCAAAGCAAGTTCTCATGTCCCAACATAAGGTTTATTAGGGTGTGTTTATGTAATGACTAATTCAACCTTGTGAGGTATTATCTATTGGGGATAAAGCTTGTACAATTTTATCTCCTAAAGGCACCTCACAAGCTATGAATCCGAGAATTCCATATATAGCCTAGCAACATTTTTCTATTTTGTGGTATGATACTAATCCAATTCATTTTCATCCTAGCCCCCATACACAATCATAACTCGACATCGTTGTGGCTCCATGCACGTGGCAGCTTTATACCGCTTCACCTTATGAGTAGCCCCTTTCTATGGATGCACCCTCTTCTCTTGTCCGACTCATGATTGGGTCACATAGACCCACCAGCTTTTCGTGGTTCGTCCCTGATCAGTCCATGTCATATTGCATGCGGTCTTGCTCTCATACTGTTATATAACACCCAATCCAACACTTGTGAGGTATTATCCTCTTTGTGTCAAACCCATACGGTATTGTCCCTAAAAGGCACCTCACAAGTTATGGATCCAACCCCCCATGTATAGCTCAACAACTTTTCCCTTTTTTCAATATGGGACTAATCTTATTCATTCTCGCCCCAGCCCACAGTGGTAACTCCACACTATGGCAGTTCCAATTCATTTCACCTCGCAGGTAGCCCTTCTTTACAAGTAGCCCTCTCCTCTTGCTCGACTTGTGATTGGGTCAAGAAATTTTTTTCCTTACAACAACATTCTCAGTGGATGGATATTTCTAATCATTTAGAAGTATGGATGTAGTATAGTTTATTAAGCTAGCAAGCTCTTTGAGAAGCCTCCTGATCTTAGTCAACTCTTGGAAAGAGAATCAAAGTAATATTTTATATAAAATTTATGATCATTTTTAGTCAATTGATAAATAATGTGGCTGGGACGTCCCCATTCAGGAAGAGGTAGCTCACACGCTTCTTTGTGAGGTGTTGGTTGTAACGTCCCAGCTTTTTATGGATCTCCAGTAGGTGCACAAGAGCAAAAACAAAATAATAAGAAGTGAAGCTTTAAAGAAATAACAAGCAATTCATGTCCATCATATAATCGAAATATAATGAAACAAACAACATATTCCAATTATTTCATACAAGCTAGCCATACCTGAAAGTTTTTCTTCTTTATTTGTGGGAATTATCTTCTGATCTTCCCTTTCACCACGAGCCTTTGAAAATTATATATTAAATAACTAATACTGAGAACTCCAGAAATCTATAACGACCCTACTACTAGGGAGGTTCAAAAACCATAATGCCCTAATAGTAGTTTTGTTTGCCGGATTAAAAATCCGGTTTTCCAAGATCTTTTGCTGAACACATGCACAAATCTTAAGAAAATATTAATCGAGTCGCACAAAATTTAATAAAATGCACACTAAAGTATCCAACAGTTATATATGTCCATAATTACATACTGAGCAAAGTAGTACAGTGGTACAAAAGACAGACTTAATGTACAATTGGACTCAACTACGATGTGACTTTTAGATTACATAATTAAAAGTCTACTGACCACAAAACTCTGCTGAAGATGGAATCCTCTGATGTCGCTCTCTTCAACTCAATTATACTCTTCTTCATTGTTCTTTTTACCTGAAAAATATTTTAATTATATTTTATGAAAATCCGTTTATTGAGTTTTCAGTAGAGATCATTTACAGCCCTACTGATATTTCAAAATGAGTACATTCAATCATTAAATTAGAGACAAGCTCACATTCACAATTTCAACATCATTCATTTAATTTGTTTGTTCATACAATGTCCATAAATAATATTTTAATATCATGAGTAGTACTACTATATAACTATGCACTTAACCATCTTAGACTTCTTAAGGATGAGCCCTTTAAACCATCTATATCATCAATATCGTTTGCATTCTTTTTCGTAGGACCCATCTTTCAGTTTGGAGTGACAGGGCTAATCACCCACTAACGGTCGTAAAGTGAGTAAGTCGTTCCTCCTACGCACCTACTATTTTTCAGCCTACCCAGTCCAGTAAGTCTCTGGAAACCTACTGAGGAGGCTAGAAAGGGCTAAGCTGGGTCTGCAACGTACTCACACTCCCTCACTGCAGCGTCCACACCCCAGTCTATTAGTATACCCAAGTAGGAACTCTGTCCTCTGCCTAGCCGAGGTCCCGAACCTGGACTCAGAAACTGTACCAAAGTGGGATGCTCCGTGACTTGGCGCCACACATCGTTAGGGAGCTTTCCGTACGTCCCCTTATCCCCAGGAGCCGTGCCGTCGTCCCGCCAGTGATGATGTCACCTCCAACTTTTACTAACTCAATTATGTGAATCATTTGTTCAAGTCGTGATTGTTGTCATTGTTCTAAAAATCACCATATAAATTATCTGAATTCCTATACTCTTCTTTTTCAATTGTGTCATCATAGCCATTAAGCCTTTATCTTTCAATTTAATATACACGTATACCTATGCATCTATTTATCAACATATAGATATATCAATATATATATATATATATGAATATTCCTAATAAAGTTTGCAAGACTCAAATTTTGTATTTTCTTTTATTTTAAATAGGCACGTAAGGAGTTTCAATCAATTGTTCACAGATTTGTTTCAAAATTTTCATAATTCCTAAACTATACGGTTTTAACACATAAGATAAAAATTATGTCTGAGTCCTTTGATTTTTTTCTTAATTATTTCTATTTTTATTAATTTTCTCTAAACTAATTCTATTTTTTTCTCGCCGCCGCCGGCGCTGCCAAAGCCCTCTCTCTCTCTCTCTCTCTCTCTCTCTGCCGCACCCCCACTTTCCTGCCCTTTGCCAGCCCCCTTACCCCTCTTTTATAGAGGGCAAGGGCGGTGGACAGGGGGGTGCAGGTTAGGCGGTGGGAAGGGGCCCACCCTTTAATGGGGGCGGTGCCTACTTTTTGGCCTGGTTTTGGCCCAAAACCAGAGCCCTCAGGCCTGGCTAAAACAGGCCCAATTAGGCCCTGTTTTCAGGCCTATAAATCAGGCCCAATTAAGCCTATTTTAAGGGTTTATTTAAGCCCATTAAACTTTTATATATAAGCCCCTTTATATTTATTATTTATAATTATACTTTTTCTTTTATATTGATGTGGATTTTACATGGTGGAGCTCCCCCCTTGTTTAAATACCTTAAGAAATAATACGGTCCAACGATGTAAATTTGAGATTTTGATGTATGGAAACAAGCAGGAGATCAAATCATCGTCCAATCTGTGGTATAGGGAATAATTGTAGAAATATAAAAAACAAGAATGACTCATGGATTTAAACTAGATCTTCTATAAAGTAGATCGTCTACTATGCTGAATCAGTCACAATGATTCAGTATGAGGTTTACATGCTACTTCATGCTGGTTTATCATGACTCAATTGATTAAGTTCTCCTAGTGGGATTTCCATACTTGATGTGTAACATTTACATTTGTTTGTGACATCAAATTGCTAGGTGTATGTTCTAGAGAGATACATGATTGTCACTATCCATTATTCTTGAATCTTGAATACCTCTAAGGAGGAATTTTCCAGCAAGATTCATGAGAAAATAAATTTTAGTCACTTGCGTTAGAGTCACAAGTAGAAAACAATGTTGCACAGTTTTCTTATGGAGTCAGAGAGAATGGTTTTTGATCGACGGCGGCTGGAACGGAGGGGGGCGAACCCTAGCTCGCTGCTCGCGCAGATCGGGGGTGAGGGAGGAAGGGGATGGGCGTCGATGGGTCGAGGGTCGGGCATGAGCTGTTTTAGGGATTAACGGGCAGGCGGGTGGGCGTGGGTAAACGGGTTAAGTTACGGGCGGTTTAACGGGCGGCGGGTTATAAAAAAAAACGGGCCGGTTTAATGGGCCGAACTGGGACAAGGCGTTCAGGCGCCCTGAGCTGGCCGCCTGGGCTGCCTTTCATGGGCCCATGAAAGGCGTCCAAACGCCTAGCTACAGTACCGATGCCTATACGCCAAGGCGCCGCTTAGGCGTATTGACAACTATGGAGAGAGGGTGAGATATTAATTAGATAGAAAATTTTGGAGAGAGCGAGAAATGTTAATTAGATAGAAAAAAAAACTTAGAGAGAGAGGGAGAGAAATATCAATTAGATATAAAAATTTAGAGAGGGGGAGAAATATTAACTAGATAGACAAATTTAGAGAGAGGGAGAGATTAATTAGATATAAAAATTTAGAGAGGGAGAGATTAATTAGATATAGAAATTTAGAGAGAGGGAGAAATATAAATTAGTTAGAAAAAATTGAGAGAAATATTAATTAGGCAAACAAATTGAGAGAGAGGAAGAGGAAGAAATATCAAACTAGCCTTTGGCAACAGCTAGTTTGAAGCTAGCCATTGGGGCCCGGATTGGCCGATCCGGACCGGGGATTGGGCAATCTGCTCTGATCCCATCCCATCCTCCTGATCCCGATCTAGGATCAGGGAATAGGAACGGATCGGACCGGCCTGAAACCCCAATAGGATTGGCTGATCTGATCCGTGCTGATTCGGCACACCATGATCTGGACAAGTTCGAGTCACCAGCATGCATCGTATCAGACCGGATCGTACCAGCTCATACATGCATAATAAGTTGTTTTTATTGAGTTTTCACATTTAGTAAGTGAAGTTACACTTTTATGTCAATTAGTAGGGTACATGTCTTTTAAACAGACTTAAACTTACTGTCATTAACAAAATCATTAGCCTGAATCAGCCCGACTCATATGAATTGTGCGAGTTGGATTGAGTCAGATTGGTACTAACTTGTATCTAGGAAGATACAATCTAGTATGGATCAGTGATACGGTGAACCTTGACTACGACCAGGGTTGTGCATGGTTTTGGAGGAAAATTTTCCAATCGAACTTCATCTCCCAAACCAAACTGAACTGGGAAAAAAAACGGTTGGTTCGGTTCAAACCTAAAATTTGTATTATATTCATATTAAATGTATATATACATACATATATATATATATATGTACATAAATATATATATGATACTAAAATATTAAAATATTTATAGATATAATGTTAATATAATGTATACATTTATTAAAATATTGGTTTTTAGTTTTTTCGGTTTGGTTCAGTTTCACAAAGTTGTGAAACCAAACCGAATAAAATCTCAAACCGCACTGAACCAAAACCGAATTACTCAGTTCGGCTCGGTTTTTTGGTTTGAACTGAATTACGCACACCCCTAACCACGACCTCACGGTTGCCCGTGAAGCACCTTATTCAACTTTCCTACTGAGGGACTCAATATCAAAATAAATGCCAGTTGATCAAGTTAGTCATTATGCAGTCCAAAATTTATGTCCTTGATGGCAATTCAGGTTAGGAAGCAATTTTAATGATGTTTATGTTATAATGAATATTCAAATTAGTAAATCAATCAATAATTCGTAGAGTAAGGATTTTTTTGTATATGGATGGTACCACAATAGTTTTAAAGAAGAGAGGAAATTTACAAGTATGTGAGAGGCTCTCAAAAATGCTCTTTACAAAAGTACCAAGCAGGTGTGTCACTTACTAACACCCACCCCCCCACACCCAAAAGAGAATAAAAGGGTGATTGGCTAACATTTATTTTATATAAGAGTTTGGCCCATTCCATAAGAAAAAATTAAGCACGAGAAGATATTGATCTTTGTGGAGAAGTGCAAATATTAATTTTGGAATATGGACACATTTTTTGGGAACTGTTGGTCAAGTAGATGTAAGAGGTAGACAGTTGAAGGAGTTGATCCCAACTCACACTGTAGGCATCTTTCTTCTTAATCTCTTTTTTATCTTTTTTTTATGTGTATTATTGGATAATAATAAAGCGTGGATTGGATTGAATTTAAGCAAGCTACACCTCCATAGCATCAGGGATGGCAGTACCGGTACCGGTACCCGTATCGGTGGGTACCGGTACCGGTACGTACCGGCCGGTACCGGCCCAGTATCGGCCGGTATCGGCCGATACCCTTTACCTGTATCGGGTACCGGTACCGGCCGATACCGGTACGTACCGGTATCGGCCGGTACTGCCATCCTCGCATAGCATGAAGAGTACAGATATATGAAACAACAGAATCCTACTGTCTAGAACATGTCCTTAAGGGCTACTGGCAGGGGACGGTCTCCAGGAGGAATATCTGGAGCTTCCACTTTTCTATAGCAGAAGAAGAATAGAAGATTGGAAAGGTTTCAGATTCTGGCGCTGCAGTCATGTGTGTCATAAACATGCTAGCTATAGATGTCCTTGCAGGTTAGTTTCTACATCTTAAGGAATATTTTCCAGATTTGCATATTAAGTGTACTGAGGAGAGCACAGAGAAGATGAAGAGGATAAGAGAATGAAGTAGTCCATAACCTTGGTCGCCTGATGGCCATGATAAGCTGGAGAACTACAATGGTGTATTATTGTTACCTTGAGGAAGCAGAAAGCCAGCAAGTTTCTTCTCGATATGCTGCGGAGAGCCTGAGTGGTATGGAGAATGACACATGCCAGACTATCCACTTCCACTTGTCATCAGTTGTGCAACTTCATGGAAGGAATCAAACCACTTCCTACCTTTCTGCTGCTGGAGAATATTGCTTAGAATCTCTTTTGGTGGGTTGCCCTTACCCTCTGACTGTCTGTAGGGCCCTGTTTCAGAAAAGTTATGCTGGTTGGATGCTTCTCGGACAACGTGGAAGAACAGTGAACAGGGTGGAGAAGGTATTGAAACTCCAGAGCACATAAGTGAGTTTGGGTTGGGCCATTTTGGGCGAAAGGATCTTTTGAATCTTCCAACACAGGAATAGGTCGGAGTGGCAGCTGGGAGCCTTAATTGGCAAATAATCTAGAAAATTTAATTTTGGGAGGTACAAATGCAGATAGTTCAAGCATTTTGTAAAGTTTCTGTAGGTTGACAGTCTAATGCCACCTTAATGTGGATTTTGTATGGGGGGAACCTCTTCTGGGGAGAGCTTTGCACATTGTAGGATCTTTCTGGCTTTTGATTTTCCTTTTCTTTGTTGTACCTTTTAATGTTACCTTTCAATTATATGTGTTACTATCCAGTATCCACTTTCAAAAAAGGGTTCGCGGTGAACTTTATTATAGAGGCTCCTTATCCTTTATCCTTAACTCTGTGTTTATGCCTAGTATATTGCTCATCAAAATGTTATGATTTTTATTTGGCGAGTGTGTCCTTTTGAAGCAGTTGTGAATTTCTCATCCTGTATAGTTACTCTGTGACCCAAACTTGCAAATTTCTGCAGCATAAATTATTTATGCAAACGAACACAGGCACCATGTAGTGTGGACTTAAATGGCTGTTAAAGGGTTAAAATGTTCTTCCACCTTCCAGTGTGATTGACTGAATATTGTTGCTTGTTTCCTTGTGCCTTTATATAATTCTTGTGAGATGTGGAACTCAGAGAAAGTGGCAAGTGCTGAAGCCTTTTGATTTTGGAAATGTTTATTTCTGCATTTGACCTGCATTCAATGCCATCATCCTTTTCTATGGAGAAAAGTAGGGATTTCTGTTTTGTGAAATTAAGAGAAATGAGGAGAACAAGCCTGTTAGATTCCAGAAATGGCAAGTGCCATACACCATACATTTTGTTCAAGTTTGGAGAGAGGCTGCAGGCTAGACTTGAGCACTATGTGAAGACACGACAGACCAGGTTGCAATGGTTTGTTTTGCTCTAATTGCAGGTTATCGGTTATTTTGTGATGTAAGTTCCTATATGATTGTGGTAGAAGAAATTGATATTCGATAAAAGGGAGGAAAGAAACACAGTATTTTTTTGTCCTTTTAATTCAGTTGAGCAGATTTAGTGGTGGTTATATTGGTTATCTTGATGATATACTAGTTTTGTACGCAACTGACGAATTTGGAATATTTAAATGCTTATGAAGGCTTTTGTTTTTCTTTTCGTCTTTTTTTTAACAGTGTTTTCTATCTTGCAGGTCCCAGCCACTAGTGTGCCAGTCATAGTGCGGGAGTACGGAAGAGAACAGTTGTGGATATAGAGGGCTTTGGATACCTTGAATCAACCCATCAAGTTTGGTGCATATTTTTTTTCTTGTTTCTTTATGGGAATTTACCCCACGACTATAGTTTTCTCTGGCGCAATAAATTTAGCTTTTATGATTTAATTGCCTGCAGCCCTTTTTGTAATGACATTACATGTATGTTGATCTGAAATTTTTTCAAATCTGACTCAGTGAAGAGTGCGGTTGTCTTCGCCTCTCCGGGCAGCCTTTGTAGTTGCTTCTTTTAAACCATGATGTAACGCTAGAGATTTGATTCCATCTGGTGGGGTTTCTACACCTCACTTGCTGAAGATATTGGCTTACGTCCTACACCTGGTCTCTTCTTGAAGTGTTGCTGGTTTGACAAGTTCTCCCTTGATAGACCATGTTTTTGTTGATCTTCTTAGCCACATGTTCGATTTTGTTTGTCATAACTCGGACCTCTTCTTTCAACTTATTGATCGATTTGATCGGGTATGTAGAAATCTCTCATTATTACTGTGGGTCTTAAAAAAAACAGAGTTTGTTTCCGGATGTGCATCTACATGTTTGGCATCTTTCTTTGTTGAAAGAGCCACATGTTCGATTTTGTTTCAAAAAAGGGACGTCTCCCGAACACAACTGAAGGATGCAGTAAAATTCACGCCTTTCGTCTCACCGAGTTTAAAACGTGTCTAAAACGGAATTTGTGTCATACGGTCCGTGGCATACGGAGCCCATTCAAGCCGAACTCTCTCTCTCTCTCTCTCTCAAAAAAAAAAAAAAAGGACTCTTGAGCCCGTTACCTGGGGTCATGTACACCGCACACGCGCGCTCGCTTCCCCATTCCCAATCTCACCTCACTTCCCGATTCCCCATACAGAGCCCATTCAAGCCGGGACTCAGATTCCCCATACAGAGACCATTCAAGCCGGGACTCAAATAGACGCTGCAGCACGGGGGTGTCTTCATTCCATTAAAAATGGGTTGTGTTCATGTTTTTCACCTCGTCTATCGTTGACTCTAATTATGGGATATATTAAAAGCTTAAACTTTAGAATGTTAGTGTTTGCATGGTATGTACTTAAAATCTTATTAAGAAAAAAGTCCACCAATTCTCTTTAACTGTTGTGGTAGTAACTTATTTTTTTAATTACAATTTTATGGTCATAATGATGGAAGTTTGTGTTTGCACAGTATGTACTTAAAATCTTGGTCAATAGATATCAAATGTAAGAAATTGTGAATACATGTCTCTATCCGTATTTTTATTCCAAATTTTTGAACACATTCTGTATAATACTTCGTACATATGTTATTCAGCATTTTTTAAATAGGCAATTTTTTGATTGAATTTTGACCAATTTTCTTAAATTTTAATTCGAATTATACCTGAACGTCTCGTTGCCGTATTATACTCGACCCGTATTTAGCTAACTATGCTCCCGTCCGTTAATCATGACCACATTGGAGGAATGCCCTTCCTTGGTCTTGGTTATCGTCAGGTTGAAGATGCCTTAGAGGTTATCCTTGAAGTTGACCAGGTGATTTATCCCTCGTCTAAAAAGAGAAATACTTGCTGAGATATCTTTCTGGGCATTGCAGTACAGTTGCGGTCTAATCAACAGATTAGATGGCACCACATTTAAGGAGTGCTGCACTCCCTCTGAGGGGCTATTGTCTGAACCACTTACAATAATGCCTAGGAGGCCCCTTGCAGCAAGTGTTTCTCGTCTAAAAATGGAAATGGGGCAAAGGTTTTGGATGACAATTCTTGAAGTGAAGGCCTTGTTTCTCTGCTGGGTGTTTGAGAGCCCCTCCATGGAAGTAACTAAGGTCAAGTATATTGTTACTAAGATTCGAACAGATTGACATAAAAGGACGATAAAGGGGCTCCGAAGACTAGCGTTAGGTCCTTGCAATTGGCACTTGGAAGAAGGGTATAAATTTGTATAATCTTCAGCGACTGGGGAGCTTGGATAAGTACGGGGTCTCAAATCTCCTAACGAAGAAAATGACGAAGTAGGGATCTTCCAGCCTTAAGGAAGTTCAGTTTAACAGCTGTTTAAGAAGATACCATTTGCACATGGTCCAGCAATGGAGCGTGCACATAAAACAGGGCAAGGTTCAGTAGAAGCAATTTAAGGGAAAGGCTTCTGGAATCTCTTAATATCACCAATGCTATCATTGTGCATATAGGCTTAAAAAAAACCTAAATAAGTGTTCTTTTTTCTCCTAAATACAAAATGGAAGAAAACTACAAGAAGACTAATTAGACCACTAGCCAAGGTTCCTACAATTTAATCTTTATTACGTAGTTTGCTGGCTAGGAGGATCGGACGAAATTGCTAAGTGACATTCAAAAACTGCAAACAAAATGAACTACCTTAGAAATGCTTACGATTCTTTCTAAAGGAAGGCAAATGGAATAAAAAAAAAGTGAATATTTTGAAATAACTCGATTAGTAACAACTATGTAATCTCATTTTTATTTAAGGACTCTTTTTGAGGGAGTTATTTCAAATTTTTCAGAGATTTTTTTAAAAAATCTGGGATGTTTTATAAGTGAAAGTAAAGTTACAGGTCGTTTGTACGGAATGGATGAGTAGGGGAAAATTTTCTTAAATTAAGTGGATTAGAGAGACCAAAAACTAAAAGACCCTTTTCTCTTTCCTTTTTCCTTTTTTTTTCCCCTCTTCATGCAACGACGCGCAAGTTACGTACGCGTAGAGTGGAATAATCATAGTTTCCAATGGTGGTATGTAATTCTAGAACTTATTATGTCATATTACAAGCCTAAATTGTTGAGAGCACTAGAATAACCACTTTTCTCGAGAAATATAGTTCTTAACATTATTTTGCAATTTCAGGATGTCCCATTTTTGGATCAATTTTTAAAAAGTAAAAATAAGGATATAGTTATTGCTTATTTCTGATGCACGGACAACCAAGTCTGTAAAATCTCAGGTGTTTATAAATGCATGTATAACTGAATAAAGTACATGAAAAAATAACCCAAGAAATGACTCTAGTTAGGAGCTCATCTCATTGCTTGGGCACTCTAATGCTAGAAGAGACTATTGCCCTGTCATAACTATGCATTTTCAAAGCATTAATTGATACTTCAATTAATTATCATCTTGGTGAAAGATAAATTACATTAGGTCAATATTTGAAAGAGAAACACTTGTTGCACTACTGAAGGCCCAGACGATGAGTAGCCATGGGATCATCCCCCACATACAATCCATGGCTTGGATCACTGGAGACATAATACCTCTTTTTTCCCTTTAGATCACATGATCAAATATCAAATGATACAAAGACTGCATGAGTGGTCCTCAAACTCAATAACTTTTTAAAAATAAAAGATCACACTCCTCGTTGCCATGCAATCTTGACGCCAGGGTGTGGCAAGTATACTGTGTCCAAAAGCTTCAAATTGGAAACTAAAATTGGGCCAATTTTAAAACAATTTTATGCACTTAGTTTTTAAGGGAGATAAATTTCTCATTTACATGTGATCATACCTAATTATATATCAATCCAGTCAAATTGACATTCAAATCTAATTTAATTACATAAAACATGCATAAATTCCTCCCAAACTACCATAATTAACTATCAACAGCCTATTTTTTCTCTAGTTGTGTAATCAATCATCAAAGAGATTATTATATAGTAGATTTGAAGCATGGATTCTTCGTTACTCATCAATTGGTCTATATCAATATTAGCTTTTGAAAAAAAAAACATATTACCATATCACAACTTCAAAATAAACACTTTTAGCATTTATAATTTTAAGAATTTTTTGCATGCACACTTGCTAGAATGAAAATTAGAGAATTACCACTCATTTTTAAATTTTCACAAAAATCATTAAAAAATACCAATAACATGCAAAAGACCATGTAATGATATACAATGACAAAACCCAAAACAACCCAACACACATCCTCCCCTGGTTCAGAGACGTCGCCTCGACGCAGTCCGAAAAGGACCCACCTCATAAGAAGGGTTACCTATTACATCATGGCAGAAGCCTCAAGAGCCCACGAGGTCCCATCACCTTTTCAAACCTTTCTCTCCACATGGAGACAACTGTTGCCATGTGGTCTCACCTCCTCAACAGCCGAGGGCTATAAATACCCCCAGATGAGGGCAGAAAATGAACACGCCCTGCTACTTCTCTATTCAAGATTAGAAAGATTCTAACTTGACCATCATCGTCGGAGGAGACCCTCGGTTTCCCTGGGAGCCCCTCTCCTCACGGTTTTTCTATCCTTGAGGGAGGATATTCCCAACTGAGAGTAGGCCTAACCCAATCCATGGTTCCATTACCCTCCTCTCCGGCCTGGTAGCGATCCTACGAGGTTCAAACCCTCTACGGACCATTTTCTATGTAGAAAGATTACTTGAACAAGTGCAAAACCCATTTAATTATCCTTTTAAAGCATGTGCAAAAAATCCACTTAACTATCTTTTTGCACAAGATTTAGCATTCTTAATATTGTAAGGCAAATTCTAATACAAAAATGATAAATCTGCATTTTTATTCTAACAACAGTTTACATACAAAACCCCCCAAGTTCCGCATTACAGTTGCAGAACTCAGGTAGCAAGATGCGAAAGAACTAACGTTTGTAGGAGTACGAGTAAACACTGCTGGCTTGGCTTTGTAAATGATGTCTTGGACCATCAAGGTCCATGATCCTGAATATTTTTGTTCAAAAATATTCTCCTAAAAGCTTGCAGTATGGGCTTAGATTTTGAGAAATAAGTTAGTTTGGAAACGCAAAAAGTCGCTTGGATCTGGACATTCAAACTCTTCACTTTACCTTTCTATGAACATATATAACAAAGTGCGAGGAAGAAAGATCAAGGGGAGAGGTCTGGTGTTCAAACTTCAAAGCCACTCGGGACACCCAACACTCTGCATTCTGCAGGAGGTTCACATGGCTTGAGAATTTTCTAAAGAGACATGAACCTTGTCCTACCTTGGTCTCACGGTGATTAATGGGATTATTAGAAACTTGCCCTTGCACACATGAGCCTTGTTTGCCTGGTTGCCAAAGTTAGGATAGTGCGATTATCTCCTGGCAGGGTGCGAGGGGGGTTTTACTCCCTGGACAGGCTGGACTAGAAATAATACCCTTTAAAAAAGGACACATTCTTTTTAAGTTGCATTGTCAGTGTCAATCAGACAAATAATAACATTCTTGCTACATTTATTCTACGTCATAAACATGCAAAAAATTGACCATCTTTATCCTTTTCCTCACCTTTTTCCAGAGATTCAAACAGTTCTCAGACTAATACAAATAGATTCAAAGAAGGCTGGCAATTAAGGATAAAGTACATCTTGGCGACCATATGCCTTGATCAGATAAGATGGGATTCATTATATTTGTTAGGGTCAATTTCATATTAACTATCTTTACATGCAAAATATCAAAAATGTCACTCTTACACAATATCATATATATCCTTCTTATGAGATTATGTCATCAAACATGCCATTGAGGTTAATTTTCGTTTGTAATTATCAAAATATGACATCCCTACATGTAAAATATAAAAAATGCAACGCTTATACAATATCAAAGATCAGAGTGTATCAAGAATATGACATGTTTTATATTTTGCATATAAGGATGGCATATTCTAATAATTACAAATAAAAATGAACTTCAATGGCATTTTTGATAATATAAGCTCATAAGAAGGATATATATGATATTGGGTAAGTAAGTGGCATTTTTGATATTTTTCATGTAAGGGTGGTTAATATGACGTTAACCTATTTGTATGGTGCCTTATTTTCTATGCCACACTGTGGAGAGATGAACTGTGCACAATTGTGCCGTCCCATGTGAGGCCCAAGAGAGGTTCCTATGTAACATCTTAAAATGGGAGACTATAGTTTTTCCACAAGGTTTTTTCATTTGCAGAAGCAACATAAATGAAAAAAGATTACCTGGGATTATCATTTAATTCATCAAGAAGAGCAGTAAAGAACGTTTGCATACTGAAAAGGAAAATACATGATCACAGTAGGATTTCATAGGTTAGAAAATCCTGAAGGCTTGCAAACTAGCAGCAACCTGAAGTTCAGGACATAAGCTGGGAGAAGTATGCACACAAAATGACAGTATCATCATCTCTGATCTGTATCTCCTTCCTATAATCCAAAAAAAAACGTGGTAGATTTAGTAGCTTGTTTTTCAAATGTCAACTACAAGAAAATTCAGAATACCAACTACCGTACAATAGAAAATCCTTCACGTAACAAAAAAATCCGTGAAGTAATTATTGTCCTAAAGTTACAGACAATAGTCATATTTGTCTGTAACAAAGAAAGTCACTTCCAGTAGATTTCGAATATCATGTGGGACCAAATTGACACAAACCATCACATGGACAGTTGGCCAATCAATGAAACCATGGTGCATGTCATTTGCAACGTTAATAACTTTCTGTGTAACATGATTGTACAAAGAAAATTAGCTTACTCTTCTTGGTGTATATAAAAAGAATATGCTAATCCGGTCAAGACATCACATAAGGATAAAAGTCGAGGACAAGCATATATGAGCACATACCATGGCGGATACATGCAAATAAAATTTCCCACTTCCAGGTCCACATTTGTACAGATCTTTGAACTGAAAATAACTGTCTTCACAGTGGTTTCTCCAATTTCCTCGTAATTCTTTGGACTGTTTCCAGTTTGGGAGATCTACAATAAAGGAAAAATAATCGAGTGCAACATATAAATTGTAGTTGACAAGAAACAAAAACATTCAATAGCATGAACATATATGGATATTCTCATCATAACTGTAAACTTGTCATCCATCACCATGAACCCACTGATCTATTGTGAGGTGCAAGGATTTGACAAAATTTCCTAACTGGTTATGAAAGTTATATCAGAACTCCAAGCATACACAGGAAAACACCTGTTGCTGAAGTTTATGAGCAATTCTTTGGCATCAGAACTGGACACATTCCTTCCAACACTTGGTCTTTAAGAATACATAAAACTGTAGGCACAAACATGTCTCTGAACTAATTGACAAGGACTTCTATTTAGGAGATGATAGATCTCCATTCCAATCGTTTTTCCCAAAGGGTTTTTTACATATATACCCCTGAAAAAAACCGTATTTCCATCTATACCCCCAACTCTTACATATTATCATCAATACCCCTGAAATCTTCAAAATGTTACATGTATACCCCTCCGTCAAACTTAGGTGAATTTCAACATAATATGCCAAAAATATTGCATAAATCATGATAATATCGGGGGTGTACAGGGTACATATGCAAACTTTTAGTGAATGAAGGGTATATATGCAAAATATTAGTAAATTTAGGGATGTCTATGCAAAATCTTTAAATGGAAGGGTATAAATACAACCTTCTGAAGATTTGAGGGGTATTGATGATAATATGTGAGTTAGGGGTATATATGGAAATACAGTATTTTCAGGGGTATATATGCAAAAAAACCCTTTCCCAAATTATTGTTCATTTCTATTCAGCAGAAACTAGAAAGTGCTATATTGCCTTGATTGCAGAATTCCTAGATGCCAAGACATACTTGTCTTTTAGGGGAGCCGTTAATCCATTTTACCAAATTAAAAGGTAAGTGAAAAGCTTTTCAAAGACTCACAGGAACATTGGAACATATTATGATTGAACATTAATAAGGGTGGCAATGAACCGAGCTTTTCACTTGTTGAGATCGGCTTGATCAAGAATACTCGAGCTTAAGCTCGAGCCTGACCCTACCTTGAGCTCATTTTGTGGGCTTGAGCTCGGCTCGACATAGAATTAGCTCAGCTGGAGCTCGACTTGAGCTCCGCTCAGCTATACTAATTCAAACAGGTAGGTGATCTAAAATGAGGGGAGGCTGTGCAATTTAAAGAGAACGAGGAGCGGCAGATTGTTTTGCTCCCCAATATGGGACTAGATGCCCCGAATGGGAAATCCCGGGTGCATACACAGGCCCGCCACTGCACATGTGCCTGGGACTTTTAGTCCCATAACAGAGAGCAAAGAATCCCGCGCACGTGCCGGGAGTTCCCAGCCAGGACTCTTAGTCCCATTGGAGGTTTAAATTTTTCACCCCCTCAAAATAACTCTGTTTGCACGTTCTTCGAAGTGCTGTGGGCTTAGGCCTGGGCCCTTTGTGACGGTCTTCAGATTAAAATGGCAAGTGGTTCTTAACAGAGGAGTTTGAATATGAAGTTTATACAATTTAAATTAATATTTTATTCTGAGCCAGCTTGTGAGCTGACCAACCCGAGCTTCCCAAGCTCGTTTGATCAACCAACTCAAGCCGAGCCTTTTGCTCAAGTAGCTTGCAAGCGGCTCAGCATATTGCTAGCTCTAAACAGAATGGTGGTAATCACATGTGTATTCAGCTATTTCAATGTGAGGTAAACAATATTAACATTCCTAGATGTTAGTGCTTACTTGTGTGCTGCATCCAAAAAGGTAGAAGTTCTAAACAGAATTCAAATTTGTAGAGATACACGTTTAGTTGTGTGCTGCAGCCAAAAACAAAGAAAAGAAAAAACTGTATCCATGCTTAAGTTGAGATCAGTCCCAAGTTCAACATTTTCCAGAAGCAGAATCATGATCTTTCTAGAATAAAAATTAATAAAGCATGTTTGACTCATGTATTTTAATTTGAGAATGATGTCATTGCCATTTCGTTACAATTCTTGTGGACATTCGACTTCATTAGATACGATCTGTGATGTGGAGAAAATGGGAAGATGGCAATGCGAGGGGAAGGATGGCAGCGGTGGCAAAGCAATGGCAGTGGTGGTGATACCCAGGCATCTCACCCGACACTGTCCTAGGGCCTTTTCTTTGACTCAAAAAGTAACTTAGGAAAATACTCAAAATTTGCAGCAAAAATTGATTAAAAATAATAAACTATCTTACAGGATTATTTAAAGAGTAAACAAACCCTAATGACTCACTAAACTTGACTCTGGATTAGAATACCCCTAACTTCAAGAAATAGTGCGAAAATCGCGTAGAAAATCCACAAAAACTAGAAAGCTGCCTAAATGGACCCCAAATGGACTGAACAAAGACTCAAAGAACTCGGCGTCCAATACCATACAATTTTGACATCATGCAAACTAAATTTGAGCCAAATAGAACCACGTGTAGTCTTCCAACGGCAGTAAACATGCTCCATCGTGTACACATTGGCGATGTTAGTGCATCGGTCCTAGATCTCCATCATTCTCCCCTGATTTGAAAAACTTGTCCTCGAATTTTGTAGTGCCTGAGGATCATGATGGCAACTGTAACAAATGAGAGCAGCACTGACAATCTCAAAGCAATGGCTGCATCAAGGTGTGTAGACTACCACCCTACATGATAATCAAGTTATGTAGGTGGGTCAGGCAGAGGAAGAGAGGCCACTACTGCTGTGTGGCAGGGGCATATTAAGATTTGACCCCACAAAGGATAAGGGTGGAGATCTGTGAGGCACTTGGCTGCATCACTATCAACAAAATTATTAGTCTAAAATGATTTAAAGAAAGAACTAAAACACTAACATCCACATACACACACTAGCTGTCCAGTCAAACAATTCACACCAGCTCTTGACAATGACATCTTGAGAGACAAGTAAAACTTCCTTTTTGAAGATGGTTTTCATAAAATTCTCAGAGAGGCTACTAATGGGAATCCAAGTGTTGCAGGAGCGAAGCGAGAAGTCCATTTATATTTTATTTGTCCCATTAGAGGCCCATTTGATGTATTTTTCCTTTTAACTTAGATTATTAGTGAGATTTTAGCTTTTACTTTGAGTTAAGGTTATTTTAGTAATTAAGACTAGAATTAGGGTTTGCTTTCTCTTTGAATAGTCATGTAACACTCTTTTTCAATTAATGGTGAATTTTATTCAGAATTTTAAATTATTTCCTTTGCTTCTCTGAGATGGAGATCCACAAGTCCTAAGATGGGGTGGGGTGCGACACCCGCCGGTCACTGGAGGTCGTTATCCAGCCGCCGGTGTGATGCCTGGGCCTCTACCTTCACTTTCTTCCCCCTTCTTCTCCGTTGTCCCACATCAGCTACTTCCTCAAGATATTTGCAAAATAGTAAATAATTTATTTCCTAAAGGCATTTGCAAAGTGTCATCCGGCACATCCTAAGCTGGAGCAAATACACCTGTAATGGATGACAAAGTTGCAGATCCCACTCTTCCCTCTCTCATACATAAACAAGACACTATTGTATGGACGATGCTGAAAATTTGTTTGCAATTCCAATGCCTGGCTCAACTGGCACAACATGTACAAAAGTGAGGTGAGTTGGCCTGGAGGTCTCACAATTGTCAGGGAGGTGGCCCCTGATCAGGGCTACGTGGCATGTTAGAAAATCAATACTACAAATACTTTTGGAAGAACGCCTTTCCAAAGACAATATATCATTCAATTATAAGCACTGCCCATTAGAATGTTGTAAGTCAAACAGAAGATACACCTAAGAGAGAAAGATTACCCTTGCCACATTACATACCATGGCTTTGTCACTAAGCAAACAGCAGCAAACTGTTAATTTTGCATCTAAAGCCCTAGACAGGATCTTAACATTAATGCCTTTTGATTCATCTGCAAAGACACGCACACATACAAATGAGGTATCAGCTACACATTATAGCATAGAAGTATGTGCATATAGTAGCTACAAAAATTAGCTGGAAAAAAGAGTTTTTTAGTTTTTAGTCCCTATAATCTATTAAATTTAGGAAAAACTCCCAATAACCTCTATATTTAGTAAAACTCCCTCTAATCCTCACTTTTACTTAGAAAACACCACAGAAAAATTGGAAAAAGTCCCTGAATATTTTGGAATATCATGGAAAAATTATCTGAAAAAGGTATTTTCTAAGCAAAAGTGAGATTACAGGGATTTTTATTAAATACAATGGTTCTATAGAGTTTTTCCTAATTTAAGTTGATTAGAGCTACTAAAAACTAAAAAACCCAAACAAAAAATGTACACGATCCTATGGTGTAGATACTCACTACTGTACAACTGCTTCAAGAACCCCATATGCCTGTCCTTATCTCTCTGCATGATTTGCTGCAATCTGCCATGGTATCCAATCCTGCATAATTGCAGGCAAACAGAAATGAATGGAAAATGTCTCTATCAATGTGTACATTCCCTCAAGTAGTTAACTAATACAAGCTAAAGGTCTACCAATTCAGGGATATACTCTCACCCTACTCTTGTTGCAAGAGGGATTTCTTCAAGATCAGCATTGGAGACACTGAAAATTTCCTGAAATATATCTGCCATAGTTTGACCTTTAATATTCGTAGTTGCAGGGATCAAGTTGTTTATGTCATTGGCCTGCATTAGCAAATCAGTTATTGAGTGTAATAATTAAACTTCATGGCCTAAGAAAAGATGGCAACACTAATACCTCATCTTCACTTGATGTCCCACTACCCACTGGCTCAGGTGCATCTTCATCATCGAGGGATCTACTGCCTAAGTGAGATGTAGTTCTCCTTCCAACAATTTGAACCTTTGCGTTTTTCCTCACCAGCTATGCAGTTAAATTACATTCTCAGAATTGTATTAGACAATAGCTTGGCAAGCTGAAAGCACGCGTAAGGTAGACAAAACCTTAGAAGGCCACTTTAATGAACTGTTTTTTCCCAAATCCTCCAGCAGAGTAGACATCGGATATCTTGGATCTCTCTTCCCAAGAGACACTACTTTAGCAGACATATCATTGGGTTCCTGTAGTTCCCTGGTTTCTTGCTGAAGTTCCTCTAGAAGTTCAGCCATTGAATTTGCTGAGATTATGTGCTGAATTTTGTGTACTGAAGGCCCATCCTCAGCCACAGATGATTCTTCATTTTCAGTCTTCACAACACTATGAAAGTAACATTCTTTCTTATGTGTCTGCAAGCGAATAGAAAACTTAGGCTTCACTTTTTCTCTGTAACCTATGACAGAAACACTATAAATTACTAAAAATTCACAGAATAAATGCAGCCATGTTTCACTTGTATGTAGAAGAACTGTAGTAGTTAACTCATTAAAACTGGGGTAAAGTTACCATGCAGTTTTTCAGAATTGAAAAACTCATGGAAAAGGACAAACTTATTTTGCTACTTTTCCTTGGTTTGAACATGGTTTACCCTATCGTACCGGATCGGGCCGACTCGTACGAGTCCTCGTATATGAGCCGACCCAATCCACTGATACGCACCAAGTTAGACCGTGCCGACTCATACATGCTTAATGGAATGTTTTAAATTGAGTTTTTCCTATTTGATAAGTAAAATTATACTTCTTACATCAATTAATAGGATACATTTCTCTAAAATGTGACTTATACTTGTTAATTTTGACAAACAACTCATTGATTTTAACAAACTTATTGGTTGGACTCATGCAAGTCGGACTGAGTCGGCCCGAATCGGATTGGTATCGTATCGTATCTCGAAAGATATGATCTGATACGGATCAGCGATACAGCGAACTTTGGGTTTGAATAGTGAATCCTCATTCTAAAAAACATCAGTGCTCTTGATAAACCATTTTACTGATTGTACAGAACAAAATGATATCAGACTCTTTTTGGTAACTTCCTTCAAGGAATGCCATATCGGATCTCAGCAATGTACCGGAAGGTTGAAGAGGAGACATCTCAGAATGATCTCAGAGAGACCAGGTGCAATGCCCAAAGATCATGATCATTTTATGCTCCTTGAAAAAAACTTTAAATTTTATGCATTTAGCCATTTAACATTAATAAATTAACACAATAATTACAAGAACAATGTAAAAACATATTTACACATACGAGGATTGGCTTCTTGATTCTCAGTGTCATCTCAGTGTGTTGGAAGGCTCCTCTTCTGTCATCATCCTCATGTCCTCCTCCTCTATCCAAGGAATTCCGGATCGGATCGGGTCCCCGAATCGGGACCCGCCGATCCCGATCAGACCCGGATCGGATCGGCCGAGTCGGCCGATCCAGATAAAGTCTGGCCAGTCCGACTCGGCCAGATTAAAAAATAAAAAAAAATAAAAAAAAATTATAAAAATAAAAAAAATAAGAAAAAATTACATACATATTATTCAATTGATGTACAATAAGAATGAATGCAATTCATGTACATCCATAAAAAACCCTAAACCCTAAACCCTAAACCTTAAAACCCTAAAACCCTAAACCCTAAACCTTAAACCTTAAACCCTAAATCCTTAACCCTTAACCCTTAAACCCTTAAACCCTAAAACCTAAACCCTTAATCCTAAAACCTAAACCCTAAACCCTAAACCCTAAAACCCTAAAACCTAAACCCTAAACCCTTAAACCTTAAGGGGGGGATCGGGACCGGCCCGAACCGGACCAGATCGGGTTCGGACTGGCCGATCTGGCCGGTCCGGCCCCGATCTGGTCCGGTTCGGGCCGATTTCGGCCGTTTTTTTTTTTTTTTTTCAAATCGGTGGGGGGGAACAGTGAAATCCCCCCCGAATCGGATCGGAACCCGCCGATTTCGATCCGAATCAGCCGATTCGGATCGGAATCGGCCGATTCCGCAATCCATGCCTCTATCAGGATTCTCATCTCCTCCTCCTCATTACTCTTCCCCCATCTCCCTCTTATTCTTGATCTCGGTAGAGATTTCATCTCGGGATCCTTTGAGAAAAAAGATTCTCCAGAGTTCTCAAAAATAATGGAAGATATGACAAACCATGACCTCCTTGCTAAGGAAAATGTATGTTTCACCATACCTATTTTTCTCAACAGTCAACACCCACTCGTACCGCTTCATTTGCTTTTGCATGCTCCAACACATTTGTACAGGAGTAATATGATGGCAAGTACCAAGTAAAGAGTTCATGCTTCGTCCAACTAGATTTTGATTCATACAATGCAGAAAATTGGGAAACACATCAAACCTGATTCTCCAAAGAAAATCCAAATATATCCAATTTAGGATGCCGATGAAGCATATAGTGGTGTATGGTAAGTAAAGACTTGCATGCATATACAACATCAAAATGAATGGTACAAAGAAAGGGAATTTCAATTTTCATTGGATTGAGATTGGAGAGTATTGGAGACAAAATAAAAAACAGGGTACAAAGAAATGGAATTTTAATTTTCATTGTCTCACTGAGCTTGGAGGGCATTGGAGACACTTCTGCCAGCTGGCTGTTAAATATAAGCCAAATGAAGCATAAATCAAATGAAGTTGGCATCTGCCTTCACTGACTGCATGTCAAGTTATAGTCAACAAAGTAAAAAGAAATGGGCAGCAGGAAGAACCCTCTCAACCATCAGGTTGTGGCACGGAATGAAAACTAGGCAAAAAGGGGGAAATTTTGCTAGGACCACCATGTTTGAATTGCAAGCTGGCTCAAAACGGACTTAAAAATAGTTTGAATGGGTCTTGAGTGAGAGGACAGTCATCAGAAAAAGATTGGGGAGAAAGGGAATAATAGAAGGCACATATAGAATTTTGCTCCTCTCCCTACACATGGTACCAACCACTTAGGGAATACCACAAAAAAGGTGAAAATGTGAGTACTTTCCCTTGATTGAGTTGGTTCACAGTTTTATTCTTAGGTAATAAGTAAAGTCTAATCCTTATAATCCTCTCCATCCTGCTTCCCTACATCACAACATGAAGCAAGCCATCCCTTCTCGATTTAGTACCCTCTTTCCTTGCCATAACTGTCCAGCAACCTTAAGCTTAAGCCACGCTACTTCCCATAACTGTCCAGCAACCTTAACCTTAACTCAGCCTCATGTACTCTAAACTCTAAAGCTGCTCTTCAAATCCATTAACATGAAAAGTTGAGTGCAAATTATGCTGCTGTACTCCCTTTAAAGTAACTGCAAATCCATCCACTGCTCCCATTTTCACAGATAGTAAAATATTAATAAAATGTAGCTTTCATATGGAGTAACATGATGGAAATTATGATGACATGATTCAACACTAAATAGCATGAACTGTTTCAAAATCTGAAAAAGAAACAAGACAACCACCAGGGTGAAATAAATATTTAAACAAATAAAAATAATTAAGCCAAAATGGATACCTTTATGACTTCTTCCAGTCTCAGTTTGGGCATTAGAAAACAAGGAATGAGTAGTCTTTTCGTGTGAACAGACTAACTGGTTAGCTTCTTCAAGAATAGAAGACCATGTGCTTGCTTCGTCTTCATTCTCACAATCAGAATTGTAAATATTTTTCCTGTGTGTGGCAACCCCAGAAGTGGAAGAAGATTTTGATAGTGCAATATCATCCTTAAACAACAAAAAATTGAGTAAGAGAGTTTGTGTGAACACTATCCTGTGCTTCATTTGCATGGGTTAATTGAACACCCTGTAAAAAGAAAAGAAACAATCCTAAAATAGTAACAAACATAAAAATTTTATTTTATCGCACAATGCCATCACCGGTAAGTTGATAAAAAAAATAGCATGAATATTTTAGAAACATAAAATTTTAAATTATTGGTATAACATTCCAACTTTGAAGGAAAACATCATCTTTCACTGCATTGTTTACAAGTAAAAGAAAGCAAACAGCAGACTTGCAAAGATAATAAAAGTAAAAAAAGACCAGGCAGGGTTGCCTGATTTTGACAAGGCTTGTGACCAAATTAATAGGCGCTGTCTATTGCACGTGTCGTGTTATGAGTTTCTGGGACAAATGGGTAAGATGGATTTCCGACTGTATTTCCTAGGCAAGGTTGGTTGTGTTGGTGAATGTTGAGGCTTCTTCTTTTTTTCAGAGTGGTCGTGGTCTCCGGCAGGGTGACCCTATGTCTCCACTCCCTTTTGTTCTGGTGGCCCATCTCCTGAGTTGCCTAGGGTCTAGGGCAGATGAGTTGGGCTTTATTTCAAGATTCAGGGTCCATGGTTCTGGAGGGCAGATCTCCCACTTGGAATATGCCGATGATACTATCCTGTTTGCAGCACACTCAGGTCAACAAGTGTTTGTCATCAGAAAGATGTTGCAGATTTTGGAAGATGTCAGTGGTTTGAAGGTCAACTTTGAGAAGAGTCTTATGGTTGACATCAGTGTGGACCACGGGCATCTCTTCAGGGCAGCAGAGTTGTTGGGATGTCCTCTTGGACATTTTCCCATCGACTATCTTGATCTTCCCCTCTCTTCTAATGCCATTCGCTGCTCTGACTGGGGTAAGATAACTCAGCATTATGAGTCCAAATTGGTAGGTTGGAAGGGTATACTCCTCTCTTATGGTGGGCATCTTGTGTTGTACTGTCTGTATGGGATAGTCTACCTATTTACTACCTCTCTCTGCTTCGTATCCCCAAGTCGGTGGCAAAGAAGCTTGATGCAATCTAACACGGGTTCTTTTGGCATGGAAGTAATGAGAAGAGCAGGGCATGGTGTGATATCAGTTGGCAGAAGATTTGCATGAAGAAAGAGGTAGGAGGCTTTGGTGTTAAAGATCTTAAGGGCTTTAATCTAGCTCTCCTGGGCAAGTGGATTTGGAAGCTCCAATAAGAGGAGGGAGGCCTTTGTTTGGAGTTGATCAAGCAGAAATATTATAGGGCAGTCTAGAACTTGGGATTTGACCCCTTCAACTTCCTATAATATCTCTAATCTGTGGAAGGGAATACTGCAAGTTACTGACATGGTTATGGTTGGGTCTCAACATGTGCTCGAGAATGGCGGAAATGGAGGTTTTTTTTTTTTTTTGTGTGTGTGTGTGTGTGTGTGTGTGTGTGTGTGTGTGTGTGGGGGGGGGGGGGGGGGGGGGGGGGGGGGGGTTTGGAGCAGCGGGGGCACAAATGGTGTGGCAGCGTAACATGGAGGGAGAGATTCTCCTTGCTTTTTGGTGTAGCCTCCTCACCCTCGGCAATAGTAGTGGGGGCATGGAATTCAGGCAGATGGTTACCTACCTTTAGAAGGAACCTTCGTGATGAGGAACTCTCACAGCTGATGGAGCTTTTACACTATCTTCAAGGACCGTCCATTGATCAGGATAACGAAGACGATTGGGAGTGGAGATGGGAGGCCATTAAGAGATATGCTGTTAAGTCGGCTTACACTCGGATTCATGATGGAGGCTTGCAGTACCCCTTTTTTTATCTTGTTTGGAAGACTAGAAGTCCTTTAAAGGTGCAAATTCTCATTTGGAGAATCACCCAAGACTTCCCACTTGGATATGGTGGCAGTATTTATGGAGGGTATGCAGGTCACTTGCTCTATGCAGCCTAGCGGATGAAAGTCTAGATTATATTTTCCTGCTTTGTCCTTTCTTTGTAGACGCGTGGAAGAGTATTCTTCACAAAATTTGGTTTGTTCATTCCTTGCCTACAACAGTTGCCGACTTGTTCCAAGGGTGGGAGCAGAAGTGGACTTTTAAAATGACAGCAACATCTGGTGGTTGATCCTTAATGCGACGCTCTGGTCTATTTGGATAGAATGTAATGCCAAGATCTTCAGGGAGAATCCAAATCGACGGATAGGCTAGCTTCTTTTATTTGTGACATTTTGAGGGAGTGGGGGTTGTTTTTGACATTTTGTGCAAAGTGAATCCCTTAAACTCTTCCCTTTTGTACTTGTTAGGAGGGCAAAGCTGATCTTACCTTCTTGGTGTGCCTTTTGTACATGGGATTTTTGTGAGCTTTCACATCTTTTACTTGTAAATTCCCTTTTTTACTTTAATAAATTTTGTGTTACCATCTACTCTCAAGAAAAATAAAAAATGACCAAGAAGATAGTTTAAATAATTCCATGACCCCTATCAAATATTAGGATACTAGAAACAACCCTTTCAACTAGCCATACCTTCTAAAACTATATAGCATAATATAATGAAAAATTATTGAATAGTTCTTTGTCAACAAGATATATTGTGCCATTGCTACATGAATTACGATGGAGTGAATAACCAAGTCATATGTTCTAGAAATATAAGATCCTTGGCCCTAGGATTATCATTGCACCAAAATGATTATTACACGAAGAAATGTCAAATGAAGATCATAGGACAGAGTGACCCATGAATAGCCAATATGGGACTAAACAGCTTTTGCCAACAATCACCCTTCCTCCCCTGCCCCCTCTAATGACGAACAGGGTTCAAAGCCAAATGGGGGAGACTGGTTAAAGAATGAATTCTAATATCATGCGACAAGTGGTATGTGTGCGCACACATGAACGAATTCTGATATCATGCAACAAGTGGGGTGTGCGCGCGCGTGTGCATGCATGCATTTGCACATGCGTGGACATGCGTGTTTAAGACTGCCCTTCAGACTCATGGAAGATCATACACCAAGAAACCAATTCCTTTAAATATGGTATACTCTGAGACTTGGGTGTGTTTAACACTCCCCTTCAAACTCATGGAAGATCATACACCAAGAAACCAATCCCTTTAAGTATGGTATAGTCTGAGACTCAGTGAAGAGGTCAGCAGCCTGCTCAACAAATAAGAAATGAGAGGGAGTAAGGGTGCTAGAGAGATAATACTGACAAATGAAGTGGCAATCAATCTCAATATACTCGCTCATTCATGGAAGACCAGATTGTTTACAATGTTGATAGAGGTTGCTCTAGCTGTCATAATCTGAAGGTGTAGTTGTTGGAAAAGTGACACCAGATGGAGAAGAAGATGCAACAACTAGACATCATCAATAGAAACATCAGTCATAGCATACTACATAGCCTCAATATTGGAGAGAAGCCACTATTTGCTTCTTCCTATACAAAGGGTACGAGAACTGCACAAGCAGATGCAGAAATCTATAGTGAATGGCAAGTGGTACGATCTGCTACATAGTTAGCATTACAAAAGGCAAAAGGCACACGACTTGAAATAAGAAGTAGGAGACATAAACAGGGAATGTCAAAGTAGCAAAAGGATACAATGAAAGCTGTATAACAAATGAAAGTGGGAATATTGACATGCTAGCTTACAACAAGCACTGCATGAGCAACATCAGGATAAATAGTAAATATTCCAAAACCCCAACAAACAGATGAAAGCAAGTTGAATTTTCCAAAGGCTCCCTATCTGTAGGATGAACATTCAAGTGAAGCTCCATTGGTACCTCAATGACCCAAGAATCAGAGGGAGAGAAATCTTGAAGAATGTCAATAATATAACCTTGCTAAGCAAGAAGGTATTTATAGGAAGAGAAGACAAACCTTGATGCCCAAGAAATAAATAAAAAAACCAAGACACTTCATCTCAAACTGACAACGAAGATGCTACTTCAAAGAGGTAATCATAGCTGTATCCTCTCCAGTAACGATCATTCATCCACACAGATGGGAAGAATGACACAACTATTATCTATATAATAGTTGCAGTTGCATTCTCTGACACTAGCTACCAGCAATCCTATTCTATTCACTTTCGTCAATTAGAAAGATGTTAAAGACGATGTACGTGGATGTATCCACTAAACATCCAATTTTGAATGTTAGAACGAAACTCATCATTTCAGTTTTTTAACTAGTGTTGATTGTTGATGTGTCAAACTCATGAAAACCATAAAACTGCTGGCTAGGGACAAGAATACTTACCTCTGTGTCCGTTAATGAATCTACCACTAGACACCTGGAGGTGCCAATGCGAGCATCCTTCGACCAACTTTGAGCACTACAGTTCAATCTACTCAACCCATTTTCTGCCATCAGTGCATTTTCTTGCTCACCATGCTGTGACATTGGGGCACTCTGAAGAAAATCATTATTTTGACATGATGTTTTGTCTTTCAATGCATAAAGTTGTTCCCTGAAAAAGAGAAAAAGGATATGAATAATAGTCAACTATGCATTACAGTTAATGGAACCAGGAGACAAACTCATTCATACAAGATGATAATATCCAGGGGCCAAAGATTCCCGTTCATTCACTAATTACTTTTCAAAAGCTGCTGCTTATCCAACTACAACCAAACATTCTGAGAGACAGCATAGACCAGCTGAGGAGTCATTCTTAGAATACAAGCTTGGATCAGCTGAGCAACTGTGTCAGCCTAGTTGACACCTGTTCGGACTTTGGATGGCCTGAGAACAAAATATACACATTGCCGAGGAGGGCAACGATGACATGGACATAAAGCTATTGCCAGCTGCAGGAGCTCAGTGACAAAGCAAAGAGAAAAAGAAAAGAGAAAGCAAAGGGAGTGCAACTTTGAAGAGTCATGGATGGTTTGCAAGTCAAGCTCAAAAATAGGCTCTAGAGAGCTCAAACAATAGTTCAAGGATGGCTCTTGGGAGGGATTTTTCGACATTGTCTTTTTGGGTTGTAACGTATAATTTTTTTCTTTTTCTCCTTTTTTTTTTTTTTTTTTGGGGGGGGGGGGGGGTTGTAAACGTGGGGACTGGGCAGTGACCAGGTTATTAATGCGGGGATTCTGAGGGACAATAATTATACTTGTAATTCTTATTTTGTTTTCGAATTAACAAAGTGTGGTGCTATCCACCTTCAAAGAAAAAAAAATATCGCCCTCATACTTGTAATTCTTATCTTGTTTCCAAAAAGATCACGTCGTATCTACCAACTACCCTTGTGAGACTTTTGACAAGCACTCTCTAGTCTAAATCCATATTGACCAGGTACTTGGTACCACCTGTAAAGATTTATGTTAAGCAGGGAATGAATAAAAAAACTCAACCAACTACTTGGATCTTTCATCGCATCTAATGAACTTTAGATTGACAGGAAAAGGTTTGTGATGATGAAGTCAAATTAACAAACAATGGTGCTATCCACCATCAAAGAAAAAAAGATTGCCCTCATATGTTAGCCCAATGCCACTGACTAAATTGGATAAAGACCCGATGGGCCAGCCAACCGCGCGGGGTGCCACCGCACACAGTAGGACCAATTAAAAAGATCATGTCGTAACTGCCAACTACTTGAGTGGTACTTTTGGCAAGCACTCTCTAGCCTAAATCCATTTGTACCACATGTAAAGGCTTATGTTAAGCAGGGAATGAATAAAAAAAAAAATCTGCCAAATACTTGGATCTTTCATGTATCTAACGAACTTTAGATGGACGGGATAAGGTATGTGATGTTGAAGAAACTTATGAATAGAGCATGCACAGCGAGAGTAAATTAGGCAAGAACCTAGGTCTGCATAGACGATTTTCTACAAGTTAAATTTATTGGAAAAAGAAATTGAATTCCTGCAGATTTGAACTAATACAAGAAGTTCGAGGCTTTGAGATGATTGATACAAAAAATGTTACGTGAATGGAGGAAGATGCAATATCTTCTTTCATTTGAAACATACTCCTTTTTTTAGGTGAAGCACTTTATGTTGTGGGAAACACTAAAAGGGCACCCCAGTGGCAGGAGGGTCCTACCACTGCGGTATCTGAGAAAGGCCAATTGTATGCTGCTTTGCCCTGCTTTCTACAGAGAGGCTGTTTTCAGATTTGAATCCATGACTTCCAAGTCACAGTCGGCAGTGGACAACACTACATTCACTGAAAAAAAGAAGTATGCTTAAAAATTAGTGCAGAAAAAGAAAATCCTAAAAGCAGGTCATACACAAAATCAGACGAACATTGGAGGCACAAGGGATCGCATCCTTATCACTCCACATCATCATCCTCTGATCTTCACAAGAATATGCATTCATCTGAGAAAGATTCCCAGGGACTTGACACTTTCATAACAAAAGAGAACTTGTATGAGGATAAATCAAACACGGATGCAAATGACTATCACTCCAGCAATCCCGAATTATAGCCAAAGAAAATTCATCAGACTTAAAGAAGGGTTGAAGTTATGCAGCATCAAACAAACGGTGAAAAAGAAAATAAAATGTCTGGATCAAACCTTTCTTAAGAAAATACTCATGGCACGGATCGTAAGCAAGTCGAAACAACGTAGCAAGAAAATCTTCGGAGCCCCAACCAAGCTTACAGACCAGAACTTCTCAGATGAAATTGAAGAGCACGATATCAAGCACGAGGAATGATCAGTATCCGAGGGAAAGATCAAACCACAGATTAAAAGCAAAAAAAATGCCAAAAATTGCTAACTTGAAGAGATAGCCACTTCATGGCTACCCCCTTGCAACACTCCATCAAGAACTCCGAGCCAAACATGTTTCAGAAGAAAAAAAAAATCGACCAAAGTTTGGACAAACAGATGCTAAGAGAAATTTCAAGAGGAGAAAAAGAAAATGGAAGCAGATGCGGAAGGAGATTATTTACATGAACAAAAGCGCTACGATCGATCGAGTAGAGGCCGAGGCGGGTTTCCATTTAACGACCAGCGAGCGCCGATCGAGGGTGTGGCGTTCCCACGCGGCCCCAAACCGCCGCCTCTACGGCTCTAGCACCTCCTTTCCCGCCCTTTTCAGCCAGGGCGGGTTGGGAAGCAAAAAATCTGACGCACGGATGATAAATGACACATGTCGGGTGGAATAGTGGCTATATTCTTATTCTTATCTCTTATATAGTATCCTTATCTTTATCCTTATCCTTTAAATAGTATGTGTCTCCTTTTCCTTATCCTTTAAAATTATTAGAAATTATCAGTCATGGATACAAAACAGTTACATTATCAGATGATACTATGTGAAATGAAAATTTTAAATAAGATATAAACTCAATGAAAGAAAATAGACAAATACTTAGATAATTGGATTTGAAAAAAAGTGCATCCCTATCTATATCCTATATCATTCGGATACGGATAGTATTCTTATCCTTATCTTCTATATTACATCCTTTTTGTGACTTTTAAGCTTTGGAAACATATGAATAAACGGATTTTCAAGTACCATTTACACCCTATTTATTGTTATTGAGATCCAAAAAAGATGATGTTTTTTAAGGACTTTATAGTAAATAACTTCTTAAAGAATTTTGAGATTGTGGAACCTTACATATTCAACTTAAAGGATGCTTTGTATACATACAGTCTTGACTCTCACATATTGTTTGACATCTTCAGAAAAATTGCAGTTACATGATTTACTATATATATATATGGTGGTTTATAGTTAGGGCTGTCAAAATAGACTTGAGACCTAGAACCCGACCTGTTAGACCCAATAATTATGGATCTGGATATACCCAATAACAGATCCGTTCATTATTGTAAGTTCAAAATTTTCAAATAGAGTTTAGTAAATGTGAATTTGAAATGGGGCCCATTTTCAACTGCACAGAAAATAAATTCTACGAAATTTCTTTTAAAACTAATTTAAGAACTAATTTAAGGTGTAATATAACAAAAAAGAGGCAGACCCGATAATAGACCCATTTATTTATTTATCCAAAAATATTAAACGGTCTGTTTCGGGTCTCGTCCATGCATTTTGGGCCTAGTTTAACCATACGTGCCCACTTACAGCCCTGTTTATACCTATGTATACAAAAATCCCAAGAATCTTTCATATGCAAAAAAAAATCTTTACATTATGTATGTTTATATATATATTTCTTACTTTAACACAAGCTGTAATTTTTTTTTTTAGGTATAAATCTAAATTCGTTAATGTGAGTTATGATGGATTTAGTGACAGAGTTCTCTATGCGTACTGTAGATGTCAAGAACTCCATGTTGTGAGCTGGGTGTAGAGACGAATGGGAGCCGACAGCTAGAAGCGTCCCGCTGCAACACAACCATCCCCCCTGGAGCGCCCGTGGGCTACAGCGGAACCCCACAGCTTCCATGGTTATTGGGACCAAATCACCTTCATGATGCAAAGGCATTTCCTGGATCATACTTTCTCCCTCTCCAGCACCTCGATGTCGAGAGACCTAGGAGTTTCGGGGAAGTCTGGTGTGTCAGGGGACCAGCAGTGACCTGAACATCCTCCGAGAAGGGAACGTCCACCCCGCTGGAAATCCCGGTGCTGGCCACTGCCTCGGCCAGAGCCTCCTTCCAACCCTCCTGACGTCCCACTTCAATGCGACCCTCATGTGCCAGCATCACCTTCTCTACCGATGGTATCGAACTCTACCTCTAGCTCAGCAGTCAATTCGGATCGCCTCAACGGTGGTATCGAACTCTACCTTCTCCTTTTCCAGAGTCTCCAACACCCTGGCTTGCATCTGGAAGTGGTAGAGGAGGCCGTACGAGAAGATCGAGGATCGGAGAGCCATTCTCATCGCCATCAGACTGTTAGCATAAGGGTCGCACAACTCATACTCCACCCGGTCCCAGGGCAAGATGAGCCCGCGCATCAAGTTCGTCGCCGTGTTGAACTCACCAAGACGGTGCGCTCCGTCGTCACTCCCGACTGGCACCTGGGCGGAGTGATGGCGCACCTGAGGAAGTTCTCTCCTCCTCTTGTCCAGGTGGAGGTGTCAGCAGAGCTTTGGGGAGCTGCTGTTAGGAAGGTGATAGCAGCGGGCCCCCGAGCGCCTTCCCCTTGTAGAGGACACAAGGATTTGTGCCCGGCCCACAGCGCCATGTGAGCAGGGGCAGTCGAGGGTGCGGGAGGAGAAGCCTGATGGGGTGGCGCCACTGTTAGATGGCATCTTGAGGACAGTTTTGGCGCTCTCTCCCTTTGCTTTCTTGTTTAGCTGCCTCTTCGCCTTCAAAGCCGCAATGTGGTCCGTGCTACCCGCCATGATTGGCTTCGGCCGGAGGTCCTCCCCCTACTCAGGAATAAGGGTGGGACTTGGGAGCGTATGGACATCGACGTTGAACGCCGTAGGGAAATCCCACTCCTTGGAGACCCCACAGGCCTCGAGATGAACCAAACTCCTCTTCTGGCCTCTATTACTGGAGGAGTAATGTTGGGTTCTCGGATTTTTTCGAATCTCTCGCGCAGCGGAAATAAAAATAAAAACGGAGATCCGTTTTCGTTTCGAAAAATCTATAAACACGATAATCGGATTATAGGTTCTCACCGTATGCGGATTCGAATCCGCAACTGTTCAGTTCCGTCAGTGCGACACCGCAAGCCGCGCAAGCGCCCGGCCTTTAGCGAAGTCCATGCGATCCTTCTCGCGACGGATATCTTCATGTTCCTCGTTCTTCGCAGCCCACGAAACCTCCGCCAATCGCCGCAACGATCGCCGCAACGTGCGGACAATTTCCCGTCGAACGGGAGTCGGAGAAACGACAGAATAGATCTAGATCTGTCTGGGACGCCAGAGAGAGAGAGAAACAGAGGAGGGGCGGCTAGGGTTAGCAGCAACTTGGCCTGCTCAGCCCGTTCGCTATATCTTATATTAACCGTGCGGTTTTTCATAAAAATCCCCAGTTTGTATAGAACCCACTTATTTATCCATCGCCTTGAGAATCATTTGGTGTGACCCTCTAGGCCCAATTACCAGTCCGGTTAATAGTCTAATAAGCCCAGTGACTCCTCACTAGTTTTATTAATCAATCAATAACCATTCATTAATTAATTAATCAATCGAATTGATGTCACACATCGAATTCGATCGGGCCTCCGATCACATTGGGTGCCAAGTAACATCGCGTGAACCCGGAAGGTATTAGGGTTAAGTAACCTACTCTTAGAACCTTTTGGCCGACAGTTACCGCATGGATATAATCATTCATTCGTACAATGCTCTCGATTTAACTCAAGGTATGGCGTACTGTCAAACCCTAACCGGTCGACTCACTTGGATTGGATGTTGCTGATAAATATCAGAAAATTCATTTCCCGATATTATCGTCCGCCCTGGCCAGGGACTTCCGCGCATCCTTCCTAGAACATTCTCTCTCTAAATACCGAGAGCGAATGATTCCTTATTGACACACAATTCCCTTCGACGGTATTCCGTTGTACCCAATCCTTGGAGTTTTAGAATCCCGTGGCTAGAGATTCGTAAACCAAAGTCAAAGCATAGAAGTCCACCGACAAGGTGTCCTTGGTGTCTCATGTCCGAGGACCATCCACACAACTGCGACAATAGACTCAAGTTGGTTGACAGTGAGGTACAATACCATCCAACGATTCAGTCGGATCAGTTCAATGAACTCATTCTCCAATGAGCATCTACAAATTCGCCTTAGTGTCTCCACACAAGTGACTTATGAGATCAGTCACCCTCATCATATGAGTAGGAGTAATCTGTACTAGTCTAACCGGATATCCGATGTTCTTCTCGGATATCCTCCGACTATGAACGATTAAGAATGTGTGTTTAAGTGACCAGTCTCATTAGTATGATATCATCATAATCTAATCACTATAGCACATATTCACGGACTTCATTATGAAACAATAATTAATGCGATTTATACATAATAAATATTATGTCATTATATTAATAAATGAACGAGATTTACATGGTCAGATTGACTTGTAGGCCACCTAAAACTAACAAGTAATACTTGCTAGTTGCTGCAATGTCATATATTGCAGTCCAACGTGGATTGCAATGCATGGCACATCAACAGTCCTTCTAATTTAAGGGGAGCCGGTTGGGGTGCATTTTTTAATATTTTTTATTTTTTTGTCGGATTTTTTTATTTTTTTTTAGAACATCAGATTAAAAATCCGAAAGTATAACCGGATTGTTCGGGTCGGCCCCGATCCATTGTATATTTTTTTCAAAAAAAAACATGTTACATGTAAATCGAGGTTTGTGTCCATTTTTTTTTTTGAAAAAAAATATATAGTCGGGTCGGAGTTGACCCGAACAACCCGGATTTTTGATCGGACGTTTCAAAAAATTAAAAAAATCCGACAAGAAAATGAAAAAAAAATTGAAAAACATCCCTTAACCGGCTCCCCTTAAATTAGATGGACTGCACAGCAACAGTCCGATCGGACCAGATCAGACGACTGTTATGTCATGCATTGCAATCCACATGACATTGCAACAACTATTACTCTTACTGGAGATATAGGAGGACAAATGCTACCCAAGGCATGGTCTGATGTGCCCAAAGCTTCCTCAAATCCTAGGTGACCTTGGTAATGTGAGCCACTGGCTCGACTTATGTCCAATTGGTGAAATAGTCAACAGCTACTGCCAGAAACTTCTTCTATCCTTTTGTTGGCAGAGAAGGACCAAGAATATTTATCCTCCCACATGCGATACATCGGAGACCTCACATTTACGTATTTCACATTTCTATTTTTCTTAATTTATTTACCATTTGTAAATTCTTTAAACATTGCTAGTGAACGTTGTTAATAATCTTTCTTTTAAATACGAGTAATTCCACGCCAACATGAGTATCGAGCACAGCTTAGGCTTTCACACGCAATAGCGTTTAAACTTTGTCTTCGAGTTTGGAAAGGATGAGCAAAAACCATTACACTGCCTCGCATGGTTGATGCTATTGTGCACCATTGGCATGTTCTTTAAAGATAGCCTTTGCATCCGAACCTTCCATTACGTGCTCTCTATGAGATGGAGGACACCATCAATTAGGAAAAACTGTTCTGGACATATGACCAAAGGTCCAAAGGTAAAGTATTAATGTGAAACCTCCAACCCCAACAACTATTGAATAAAGTTCTGGGAATAGAAATTGAGTACAATGCGTAGGTGTTATAGTCATGCTAACGTGGTCTTGGAGCATGGCACCCAGCTTTCGACCATTGAAGCTGCTTCTGCAACTAGTGTAATGCTCACATTAATCTGTAATACACATCACATGTATGCAAGATTGGAAGATAGTTGAAACTACTTGTTTCTTTTGACACCTGCGGATTTATCTTATATATAATGTGATAGTAGTTAATACTTCTTATTCAATGCATTATATTTACTGAATAAAATAAACTTAAAATTATTTCAATATCATAAGTCATGGCATTATATAACTATATATTTCCCAAACAATACATAAGCATGTATCCCTTTTGTTGGGAAAAAAATCAAACACCTAAGCTACAAATGAAAAGTTAAAAAGATTTAATTGACAATAGCTCAAAATTTGATTAAATCTTTTTTTTAAGTATTTCTTCAAAAATTTTAAATCATGTCAAGCAAATTCTGTACATATTTTACTAGTCCCTTTTGAATTCTTTATTTGTTTGCCTTACTATTCTTGATCAACTTTTTTAGAATCTAAGATGAATTATATCTAAGCAGATCTGCCATACTATACCCATCCCATACATAACAGTATTCTTGATCAACTTATTAGAATCTAAGATGAATTATACCTAAGCATATCTGCCACACTGTACCCATCCCATATCTAGCTATACGCTCATATAACTCTTGGACAATCTGTCAGATACGGTGGCAGTTTACATGGGGGATGCCTTGCTGATGATGGTAGATGCCCTCTCAAGGTTAAGATGCACAACATACATAATACTGGCTCGATTGTATTGCTCAAATTATGATATTTAAGAGTCTAAAATCAGTTTCTCAAACTGACTATAATAAGCTGCTATACATATTGAAGATAGAATGCATGCTAGTAAAAATATTGTCAGACCACTTAATATCAATCTTTCCTCGAAGGTGTTTACCACACGGAGGTTTTGCATCTTCGAAGTTGTCATTTCTCATGAAACAATTGCATTCCATGACAATGACATGCATATACACATTCACTATTTACACTTTTCTTCTTCAGAATACATTCAAGATCATCAATGTAAAGATGAAGACAAGGAGAATGAAAGGCTTTAATTAGAAATTTATAATGTATTCCCCGGTCCAGGGGAAGCAGAGTATCAAAATTTTCTCAAATACTTGCATCTCAAGCTTTCCACACAAAAGTTGAAGTGTGTACAAAAGAAAACAAAAGCGAGATGCAAATTTGAGGTATAAAATTGGGCAACTCCACAGTTACCCAGGACCGACTAAATTTATCTAAAGGATATGACATTTCTGCTCTAAGACAGAACTCTGGTTTCTCCTGATCTTGTTACTTGATTCTTAAGTTCCGTTGCATCCTGTCAAAAATAGAGTTTTCAATAACTTCCTTGGCAGAAGGTCTTCTAATGGGGTCAGGATCCATCATTGCCTGAGAAAAATCTCGAAAGGTCAGAAATATGATAATTTACACCAAAGAATTTGTGCAGTGCAGAACCTTTTCCTTAGTATAGAGACAAGCTGCTGGATGAATAATGAACTTGAAAGAGTGTCCAACATTCAGGATCCACAGTTGAAATTACTGGTCAGAAAATTGAAATCAAGGACAAGAAACATTTCTTACCAACGAATGCTTTTGTTGACAAAATACTTATGAAATTTTCTTATATGAACTTTATACCTTCAGTAGGTTTTGAAATTGCATGGAATACCCTGGAAGCAATGGGATTTTTCCCTCTCTGAGATTAGAAAATTGAGCGCCTGACTCGGGCAATGGTGATCCTCTCACAATCTCATACGCGGCAGCACCCAAGGAAAAGATGTCAACCTTGTCAAGATACTCGTACTTGTCATTCAGGATCTCCTGAGGCATGTACCTTGAGTCACCTTCTTCAATTGGCAAACTTCGATCAATCAGAGTTGCACAACCAAAATCTCCAAGTTTATATGCACCACTTTTAACATAAATATTATCAGGCTTTACATCCAGATGAGCTATCCCACGTTCATGCATGAACTGTAATGCTTTTGCCACCTGTACAAAGTTTAATCACAATAAATCGGATACTATTGAACAGGTGACCAATAATTCCAGCATCAGAATATACAGTGCGGTGCAGTACTCTCTTAATTTTAGAAAAGTATAACTGATGTTCCATTATGTCCTGTAAACCATACATCCAAAATGTTGAGTGAAGAAGGAATTTTGCAGTTCAGCCAACTGGACCTACAGGACTAAGTTCCTTAAGAAAGTAAACATACTAGAGACGTCAAACGTGTGTGGTTAGAATGTGACAATTTACTGGGATGAATTTTGCAGTTCAGCCAACTGGACCTATAGGACTGAGTTCCTTAAGAAAGTAAACATACTAGAGACGTCAAACGTGTGTGGTTAGAATGTGACAATTTACTGGGATGAATAACCTATTTTACTCACATCCACTGACATCGCCAAGGGATTGCACTATTGCATCATATTAGCTGCAACACATGCACATAACATACACAGCAGTGACCATAGAAATTAGAAATCAATCAAGGTTGCTTAGAAATGTGTTTCAGTGAAGTCAGCCCAAGTAAAGAGTTTACCAAGTATTGAAACTTTTAAGTGTTCTGACAAGAAATAAGCATGAACCAGTTCAATATAGTCACGCAAAAATGAATAGTTCAATATATTTGCTTAGAAACATGTTTGGTAAACCCCACCCAAGTAAAAAATAGTTTGTAGATTGTTGAAATTTGAAGTGTTCAGACAAGAAATACGCATAAAACAGTTCAATATATTTAGCCAGAAAATGAATGGTCAAGAAAGGAAATATACAGATATATCTTATGTTACTTCTTTAAGCAGTACCCAGTGATGAAAAAATATTTGATTGCAACTTTGTCATTCTCCATTATGCTTCCACTAAAACAACCATGTTCTAGGTTTGCAGAACTCTGTCCAATGTTATTTCATTCAAACTCTAGTCACTAGGTTCAACAGAGAGATGCGAACAGACCTGGATCATCTGAATCTCTAATTAGCCAATCTGAAGGAAAACCTTGAAGGTCATCCAATCATTACTTTCATAGAGGAGCAACAATTCACTCACAGTACACAAGCTCAATATCACAGCAACAAGCGAACAAAGGTCATCCAACCATTATATACGAGATCATCTTGAGGCAGTTTAATGGTTGCTTAGCTCTCATCCTGCTGCTTATATCCCCAGAGACAACCAGAAATAAGGGCTAAGAGAAGTAAAAGTGTGTCAATCCCGAAGGAGTAACTCCAGATCCAAGTTATGATCCAAAGTTTAAGCCTTGTCTGCATGATAAGCTGAAGAAGAAGAAAGCTATCAAAGGAGAGTTCTTTACGAGGTCCATGGAAGCATAAGAGCATTACGCCAACCAGAATATTCTGATGCATCATCTTAGGTTCATTTAAAGCCGTATGCCTACCCAACATGCTATTATGCTTATGCATCTTCTTATGTATCAAGTTACTCAGGAGGATACTATGGTTATCCTCAATACTCATACATCATCCAATCACTCCACAAGAGGGTCCTACAATGTCCCTGGGATAGCAAGCTGGACACAGGTCACAATCATCCACATTAACATGGATAAGTACAACTGATATATCCCATGGATTACCAACATCATACGTCAACTTAAATATCCTAGAGGGATTACTGATTATGCACAATATCTATACAACACATATAATGCAAGCCTATGATAAAATGTAAGTCTACACTTTTTGATCTTAAATTCTGCTCTTAGATTGTAATATACTTCTTTACATTTTTAGATTTTTATTTTTTTATTTTTTTTTGAAAATTTTCTAGGCCACAAAAGGGGGAATCCTGAACAAGGTGGTTCAGGCTATATCAGCCTGCGATTGGATCGGCCGAGGGTGGACTGATCTGTGCTCACTCCCCAACTCTGCCTTCCTTCCCATGGACACAATTGTACCATAAGAAAAAAGGGAAGTAAATGTATACCAATGCTACAATCAGCTGATCTAAATATGAGTTGGCCTAATCAATATACTAGAGTTAACGTCTTGATGAGATGTGGGGGTGTAAATTTGATCTAAACCCACATATTGTAAGTTGTTGTGTATCTATATATGGTACCAATTCAATTTCTTCGCATGCCAAATTCTAGAGTTTTAGGCATCTGATGACAGGCATGATTGAAATTCTGTTAACTTGGTGAACTCTTCTAAATACAATCATAAGACAAGTGCAGAAATTTTCAATTGGTCAGAATCAGCATATCTGGCCTATAAAAGGCCTCCTCATGACAAGCCTTAGGACATGTAGCTCATTTTAACGTTAATTAACCACAATTTTCCAAGTGAAAACTGAAAAGCATTCCACTGTGTCCAGGGCATCCACCTATAAGGAAATCAACTTGTACACTAAGAACTATGCACCCTTGAGGAAAAGGTAAGATCCTATCTTTCTCTAACTCTCTCATCTTTGTTTTCTTGTTTAGATTTTGGAGTTTCCTTCCTACCCCCACTGTTGGAATGCCAATGGAGTTGGGAGAGAGAGGATTAGCTACCGCTTGTTGTAGAAGTCTGCAGCAATGGCAGGGTGAGGAGAGTAGGCCACCATTGGCTTTCTCCATGAAGTACTTCGAAAAATTTTCTAGGCCCAGAAAGGCCAATAAACACAGCCCTTCTGGACTTCAAAAACTTGCTAAGAAGTAAAACCCTTAACCATCCACTGGACATTTAGGCTGCATTTGGGAACCAGCTAGAAGTCTCTCTAAAGGACTTCTCCTTTCACATGAATGACTTCCCAAAAGATAGGAAGCATTTTAATCCTTCCCGTTTTGACTTTTACTCCAACCAAAAGGAGAAATCTTACTTCTCATGGAAGGAGAAAATTCTCCTACGCAAAGTGGTTTCCTATGGTGACCCACAGACTAACACACACTTAAGTTGTGGTCTTGAGAAACCTGCAAGTATTACCATGCCAAACCATCCATACATACCCAAAACACACCACATAACCATACCATAACCACTTGATTAAAAATTTGTTTACTTACATGACTACTACAAGCTAAAGTCTGAAAATTAATTATATGTCAAGATCCATACTAGAGTTTGAGGTATAACTAAACACAACAAAATTTTGAAGATACACAAGCTAAACCTACTTTCTAGCTCTGTAAAATTCTATGCCCAGCTCCCAAGATTCCAATTACCGCTCACTCTGACCCCAGCAAGAATCACCTGAAAATATAGCCTACTAACCTGTGTGAGTATAAAACTCAGCATGTATCAAAACCAAAACATGCCGACAAATAAATAACCTTGCAAATCACATATTATCATACTAAAATTCCCACAAGTTATACACATACCAATTACGTGATTCAAGGACAGATCAGTAGCACAAAATTCTGAAACTAAATCAGCTCAATTCTTACATCAAGTATCCATCTTTCACAAAGAAATTTCATATTTCATAGACCTGCTGCATAGACAAATCATATATATTATCTCAACATACCAAATCATATCTGGGAGATCACATTCACACCCTATTATCAAGTTTTAAGTCTTAAAAAATTAGACATATGTCTAAATCACAACATAAGGTGTCATACCACCCCAACAGTGCCATGGTCTTGATACAATCAACTGGGATCAGAGCGCACCCTCACCTTCTACCAAACTGAAGTCTAATTTCTACAATTTCACATATACCCGTCTTTCATCGGGCCACACATATGACTACTATCACATCAAATAATTACTGTGGATTCCTCCATACATATCACCTTAAGATCGCATTGTCCATGCAATTACATTTTCTTAAAGTTCAAAACAACATTGCAATTATCACAGTTTTCTAAAAGATGAGAAGAAAACTTCTACAAAATACTTAACATGGCAGCTTAGTTATTAGAATTATGACATGCTACTAATTCTTAATAGAAAATTCAAAAATATACATAATCTACCGTAACTTTGCACTGTGATATATGTAGTATAATTGTTATCGGATTAGAAATTAAATTTTCACACATGCAAATCTTACAGACCTCAAATTAGCCAAAACACATTTAAAACAATATAGATAAGCAAAATAACATGAATGATCTATCATGCACCTGCCTTAAATCAAGAGAAATCCTCAAAAATCTAACTCTCTACTGCTGGCTGAACTTAGAAACTCCTCAACTTCTTTAGAAATTCTCAACTAAAATCATAGGTAATATATATATATATATATATATATATATATATATATATATATATATATATATATATATATATATATATATATATATATATCCCACTAACAGAACTTATAACCTACTAAAACCCTTGTCAAATCTATAACCAAACCTCGTGTCCTAAATATCCATGCCAAGCGTCTCACATGCGCTACCAAATGAGTCCAAAATCCTACCGAGAATCTAGAAATACTCTTAAATATACTCTTGTCAAAATGCACTAATGCTTAACACATGCAACCGTCTAAACAACAGCCTTTTTATAAGAATAATTGATAATATAGATCTAGTCATATAATCGATTATATCAGTCAAGTCATCAATGGCTCAAGTTCAATATATCAATTATATGCATCATCAATTAATCGATTATAAGTTGTTAAGTCATCGTTTTCATTCATATTGCTAATCTATTACCTTATCAATTACCAGGTCAAGTTGTCAATTCTATAAGTATCATTAACCGACTACCTAAGTTACTCTGTTAATCGATTACATCTTCTTCATTTAACCAATTACACATAGTTCTTCTAATTGATCGCCTAAGCGTATGTTGTTCGATTATACTTAAGTCTATTAATCGATTGTAAGTTGTTCAGCTAATCGAGTATACATTATTTCGGCTAATCAATTATACATTTTCAATTGGATATATTACATACTTAGTCTTCTTTTAATCGATTATAAGTTCTTCTTCGAATCAATTAGGAGTCCTTCAGTTAATTAATTTCATGAGTTATCTTGACTTCGATTAACAGTTATATTTTTTGCTTCGATTACTTAACTTAGCCAAATCGATTACCTTTTGTTGTTCTTCTAATCGACACTTTCTTCAGTTCATTGATTTCAACTCTTTTACTTAGTCGATTTTTCCGCCTCATTTTGACTGCAATTACTAGGTTTGGCTCAATCGATTATCTATTATATGTTCAATCGATTGGTGCCTTAACTTCAATTATTGACTTCCTTTAAATCGATTAACCCTTAACTTAATTCCGATTATAAGTCCTTATGGAAATCAATTACCCTCCGAACTAGAATTCAATTAGAGGGGTTGTTCTAACTTCAATTATACGACCTCTTTTAACTTCAGTTAATCGCTTATCTGAGACTTCGAATTTTTAAGTTCTCTTAGGTCTTCCTACTAACCATTGTCATAATCTTAGGAGTTTTTCTACCCTACTTAAACTAGCTAAACCTGATTTAATACAACTTAATTAAACTAATATAATCATCTAAAACTTAAGGTGTTACAAATCATCTCCCCCTTAAATGAATTTCGTCCATGAAATTTGAAATTCTATGTGAGACTTCATTTTTCAAAAATGATTTTTTGATTTAAAAGAATTTGGCATTTTGAAAAAGAAAAAAAAAAGGAGGACTTTGGTTTAAAAGAGAAATCTTGGAGTAAAAAAAAACATGGTCATCACTTTTCTTTTGTATAGACTTTGAAGAACTTGGGATTAACCCTCAAGTCTAGAATTTGTGGATCAAGCGTGGATCCGTGTTCTTGACTTCTCCTCACTGACCTCAATCAGTGTTAATTACGCCAGTTATTAATTGACAACCCTTGATTAACCATCCATTAAGGCCTATTGATAAAAACAAGAGTGAATTGCCTTGGTGCGATGCATCCAAGCGAGATTCTTTTTATTTACAAGGACCCTTTGAAGGATACTTAAGGATTCTTGAGTTCTCATGAAGGCATGAGGACTTAGGGTCTTTTAAGAGGCCATTTGTGGCTTGACATTGTACAGAGGCCATATTGCATGAGAGTGACTGAAATTGTTTTTCTAGCTCTTTTACAGTCACTTCTCCTTCTCAGAAGGTAGCAACTTCCTCATCATCATGGAAAGCTTCTTTCCCTGTGTTCCTCATGTATTGTTGGAACTATAACAACCAACATTTCAGGCTGGATTTCTTCTCAGGTCATATATTCCTCTAACGGCACCCTTTTCACTGGACGACCTAGAGCATATTCTTCCAATTCATCAATAATCTTCTGAAGCTTCTGAAGGGGTGTCATCTCTAGCTTTGGCATATCTACAGCATTGGCCTGATCTTCCTTCTTTTTGAGTTTTCTTCTTTCATTCTTCTTTTTATTATATTCTTACTTTTTCTTTCTAGCCGCATCCTTGATGAGACAGGACTGAGCTGGCATCTTCGGCGGCGCAAGCACATGAACAGGGCCCTTCTTCTTTTCCATCTTCATCACAGGAGACTATTCTTTCTTCTTTTTCTAGACTGAAATTCATTCTTCTTCTGACTAGTTGCGCTAGAAGTGGCCTTGATGGCTTGCTCCACAACCTTATCTGGCAACATTTGGTATTCTCCGAATACCATTCTTTGACCATTGTTTTTACAGCAGTCGATATTTTTCTATTGTCCTCGGTCTTTATATGTAGCACATTTGTCGTGTATATATTGACACTTCGACTATGAGGACGTAGGGGATTCACCAAATACTTGCCCATATCTATCCCACCACTTTGAATCAGCTTCTCTACTTCATCTTTGAACGCAATGCATTGCTCAATGGAGTGGCCCCCAGAGCAATAATATGGGCAATATCGGGGTATATCATCTTCAAGATTTTCTTTCTGTCTTCTAGGCTTAGGCAAAGCCATTACTTCATGCTTCATGCACAATTTGAAGAGTTCCCGAGTCTTTTCCTCTGGAATGGAATATTGCTTCTTAAGGAACATATTGTTTTTTATTCTTATCCCCTGTTCTTCGCCCATGGCTTGCCTCTTTCGTAGGCTTTTCTCAGCCATAGAGATGTCTCTGGGCTCACCCTCGCAGTGACTGCACCTTCTTCTTACAGGGAACATATGCTTCTTGCATTGGATCTCTGGTTTCTTATTCATGTCAATCACTTGTTTGCCCTTCCTACATTGTTGCACTGACTTTGACTCTTCGGTTGATATGGACCGACGAGCTCTTTTCTCTGTTAATACTCCAGCCAGCTGGCTTGAGAGTTCTTCTACTTTACAGGTCAGGGTTGTTTACTGTTGAAACAATTGTCCCAAGCTGACTTATATTTCTTCTAACATTTCCCTAACGGAATCTTCAGGTGGCGGTGTCGTTGGTGTATAAGTTGGCGTTGCCAGGGTATAATCTAGCATGGCCTCTAGCTCTGGAGAGGAATCCATGTATTCTTCTGGGTCCTCCCAGGATAAATCTTCATTTATGTGAATTGCATTTATCGCAAAAGCTTGCCTCGGCTTTTGATGCGATTGGGGTGGACTGACCAGGTAAGTGTTACAAATCATCTACACATTATTTCGGCTAATCGACTATACCTTTTCAGTTGGATAGATTACATGCTTACTCTTCTTTTAATCAATTGTATGTTCTTCTTCTAATCGATTAGGAGTCTTTCGGTTAATCGATTTCATGAGTTGTCTTGACTTCAATTAACAGTTATATTTTGCTTCGATTACTTAGCTTAGCCAAATCGATTATCTTTTGTTGTTCTTCTAATCGACACTTTTTTCGGTTCATCGATTTCAACTCTTTTACTTAGTTGATTTTTCCGCCTTATTTTGACTGCAATTACTAGGTCTCAATCGATTATATCTATTTAATCGATTAGTGCCTTAACTTCAATTACTAACTTCCTTTAAATCGATTAACTTTTAACTTAATTCCGATTATAAGTCCTTATGGAAATCGATTACCCTCCAAACTATAATTCAATTAGAGGGCTTGTTCTAACTAACTTCAGTTAATCACTTATCTGAGACTTAGAATTTTTGAGTTCTCTTAGGTCTTCCCACTGACCATTGTCATAATCTTAACAATTTTTCTTCCCTACTTAACCTAGCTCAACCTGATCTAATAAAACTTAATTAAACTAATATAATTATCTAGAACTTAGGGTGTTATAAATTATCTCCCCCTTAAATGAAGTTCGTCCATGAAATTTGAAATTGTACTTACCAAATAATTATGTGTGCTTCTTCATCTCCTCTTCTATCTCCCAGGTGACTTCCTTTGTTGAGCTGCTCTTCTAAAGAACCTTCGCCGTAGTGATCACTTTTGTTCTCAACACCTAGCCCTTCTTGTCTAAAATTTGAATTGGCTTCTCTTGATAAGTTATGTCTGGCTGAAGTTCCAATGGCTCATAATCTATGACGTGGGAGGGGTCTGGTACATAATTCCTCAACATAAACACACAGAAAAACTCCATGAACCCCTAACAGTGCTGGTGGAATGCTAACATATAGGCCACTTCACCAATCTTCGGAAGAATTTTAAAAAGACCCACATATCTGGAACTGAACTTTCTTTTCTTGCCAAACCTCATTACTTCTCTGGTAGGAGAAACTTTTAAAAATACATGAACTCCAACTTGAAATTCCAACAACCTTCTTCTCTGATCTACATAGCTTTTTTGTCTGCTCTGAGCCGTCAACAGCCTTCTTCTAATTAGTCCAATTTTCTAAGCACAGTCCTGCACCAAATGAGGTTCAATCAATCTTCTTTCTCCCACTTCTTCCCAGCAGACTGTAGATCTACAAGGTTTGCAATATAGTGCTGCATATGGTGCCACCCCAAGGCTAGAACGGTGGTTGTTGTGTATGCAAACTCTATAAATGGCAAGTGATCATCTGAACTGCCTTACCAATCTAAAATACAAGTTCTAAACATGTCCTCTAAGGTTTAGATGGTCCTCTCTGATTGTCCATCAGTTTGGAGATGAAAAGCTGAACGAAACTTAAGTTGAGTGCCCAATGCATGTTGTAGACTCCTCTAAAACTTGGCAGTAAACTTGAAGTCTCTGTATGAAATAATGGACACTAGCACACCATGCAGTCTCACAATTTCTCTAATATACAGCTGAACTAAATCCTCTAGAGACTGAGTCTTTGACATGGCAAAAAAGTAAGCTGATTTTGTTAACCTATCCACAATTATGCAAATAGAATCATGTCTTCCTTGAATCCTTGACAGTCCCATCACAAAATTTAAGGTGACATGTTCCCATTTTCACTGAGAAATATCCATTAACTGTAAGGGTCCTACTAGCCTTTGCTGTCCAATTTTAACTTCTTGGCATGTGAGGCATTTATTCATAAATTCAATTATATCCTTCTTCATGCCAACCCACCAATAATGTTACTTCAAATCTTTATATATTTTGGTGTTGCCTAGATGGATAGAATACTGAAATTTGTGTGCCTATGTTAGCAAGTTCTTGAGCTCTTCATCTTGAGAAACATAGAGTCTTCCTTGAAATCTGATCACTCCCTCTGAACTCTGAGAAAATCCCAGTTTCCCAATCATTTCTTACAACTACTAATCCATCTGTTGGGCTTTCAAAATTTGATACAATCGCAGACTTAACACTCAATTGAGCTACTAACAGTTGCTCTCCTCTGCTTATTGAAGAAAAATCTATCAAATCTGACATTGTCCTCCGCTCTTGGAGTAGTTGTATAGCCATTAATCTCCTCCTACTTAGTGCATTTGCAACCACATTGGCCTTTCCTGGATAATAGTTTATTGAAAAATCATAATCTTTTAAGAATTCTATCCACCTTCTCTGCCTCAGGTTTAGTTCTTTTTTAGAGAAGATGTACTTCAGACTTTTATGGTCAGTGAACACCTCAAACTACTCCCCATATAGGTAGTGTCTCCATATTCTCAGAGCATGAACTATTGTTGCTAGTTCCAAGTCATGAGTGGGGCAATTCAACTCATGATCCTTCAACTGGCTGGAAGCATAGGCCACTACCTTTTTATGTTGCATTAATACACAGTCCAAATCTTTCCTAGATGCATCTGTGTATACCACATAACCTCCTGATCTACTAGGCAAAGTGAAGACTAGAGCTGTGGTTCATGTTGTCTTCAGCTCTTGAAAATTGGTTTCACAGTCATCTGACCAAACAAACGGCACCCCTTTTCTTGTCAACTTGGTTATAGGGACTGCAATGGAAGAGAACTCCTGAACGAACCTCCTATAGTAGCCTGCCAATCCCAAAAGGCTCCTGATTTCACTGGCATTTCTAGGCCTCTCCCAATGCAAAATTGCCTCCACCTTGACTAGATCAACTGTTACTCCCTCTGCAAATATCACATGCCCCAAGAAATGCACTCTGTGTAACCAAAATTCACACTTATTAAACTTGACAAATAACTGATTCTTCCTCAAGGTTCCTTGTACAATTCTCAGATGCTCCTAATGAGATTCTATAAATGAGGAGTAAATCAACACATCATCTATGAATACCACTGCAAACTGATCTAAGTAAGACGGAAACACTCTGTTCATCAAGTCCATAAAGGTTGCTAGTGCGTTGGTTAATCCAAATGGCATTACAAGAATATGGTTAATGAGAATATGCTTCGTGTTTTATTAGTTAGTTGTTTGTTCAAAGTTAGGGTTATTTTAGGACTTCTATGAATTTAAGTAGGAAAGTCAAGGGTATTTGAGTCATTTGGACAGCAATAGAACAAACTCTGAACTCTAAAGCCACGGATAAGCTTATTGGGCTTTAAAACATTGCATCCACATATACCAAGCATGATGGACTTATTTAAATTCATCCAAGTCCACTAGAAGATAACTTTAATGGATACTGGCAAAGGATGCAAAGAGGTCAAAGACCCCTTATAGGTCCATTAAGTATCCTTTAGTAAATTCTAAGTATATTCAATTAAATCCAATAAAGGATATGTTTTGAAGGGCAAAGGTTAAAAATTGGATCCTTCAAAGTCCTTAAACCAACATCCTTAATGGGTTTAAATGGACTTTACACAACATCCACAATTGTCCATTAATTGTCCAAAGAAATGATCACTTTAATATTCTTCATGAAAAAAGATTCATACAAAGCTTCTTGATTAGTGGGACATGGTCTCCACTTGATCAATATTACAACATGGTAAATGCAAGAGTCCAAGAAGTCATGGACTTACATAAAAGTACCACTCAACCATTATGAGTGCACCCGGGATTATCCAAACATTATGGATGCATCCTCCTAAATTTAAATGATAGTAAACAATGGTCCTTCCCGCTTTCTCATCTTGAAACTTGAGGATCTTAGGTGGAGCAGCAGCGTATCCACATCTCCAAGCCTTCCAAACTTCTCCCTACAGCAGTCCCCCTTGAGGGGTTTATATAAAGGTGGCTAGGGAGCCAACTGGTGGGGGGCAAGGCACTGGTGGCAACCCCCACCGGTGTCCTTTCCCACCATTTTTATTTTATTTTTTTGAGAGGGAAGGCAGAGAGAGGATGGCAACCGGTGGGGGGGGGGGGGGGGGGGGGGGGGGGGGGGGGGGGGGTGTCTTTCCTTCCTTCTTTCTTTTTCCTTCTTCTTTCTTCTCTCTTTTTTAATTTCCTTGAAGCACCCCCCACCGGTGGAAGCTCATGACCGGTGGGGGGTCTTGGTCGATGGGACTCACCTGCCCCTACCGGTGCCTTCTCTCTCTTCTTTCTCTCTCTCTCTCCTTTCTTGGAAACAAACCCCACCCATGGAGGTCTTGTTTTATTTTATTTCACCCTCCTTTTTTGCTTCTATGCCCAAGCCTGCCACCTTTTCTTTTTGGACAAAAATCTGTAAAACAGCAGTTCACCTTATATTATACACTCATGTAAGTAATTTGTTTGAATTTGAGACCATCAAGATGTAACATTTTGTGTCAAGTGCATATATAAATTATATAATATATTTTTGCTGGACAACTGAATAACAAGACCAGTGTAATAGTTCAGTAACCTGATATAGAGCTTCAAGGATTTCTTCCACTTTGGATGCTTTTGGTCTATTAATACACAGGCAGCGATCACAGAGCTCCATTTGAATGTAGAGTTGTTCATTCTCAAACCATGAAGAATAGTAGCCAACAATGTTTTCATGAGGTCCTAAATTCAATGCATTTTCAGCATTAGCTAATATAAATAACACATATATAAATTATTAAATAAAGTCTTTAACAAACATAGGCTTACCCAGGGCAGCTAGTGCTTGAACTTCCATCAGAGCCCTTCTCCTGCATGCGAAACAAGGGATAATTATTTAGGGTGAATTCACCTTTAAAAAAGGTATTTAGGGTGAATACAAGCAATTGAAAGAAAGTATCAACTAACCTATCGATGTCTTGCCGCAGTTGTCTTATGCTCTGCTTAACTGCATACATGCACCCATCAATTCTTTTAAGAACTTTGAAAACACGGCTGAAGTTACCACTGCCAATTTGCTGAAACAAAATTTTAGGAGAAGGCAAACATTTATCAAGGAACGGCCATGACAAAATCAATAGTGGTATAAGAGCAAATGAGAAAATTGAGATTATACCTCGATCTCATGGAAATCAGTGTGGTACCGTGAGAGACCATCCTGTCCAACGACTGAGGAGAAACACCCTGAATTATTCAATACAACATCATATTGCATATCAAGAATAGGACAATTCAGTCTCAAAACAGTAAGTAAAAACGGTGCCCAAAGTGCTATTTTCAATCCACCACAGTCAACATTTTATTGGAATTATCTTTCCCTTAGAGAACCATTCTGATGAAATGCAGTATGCCAGTATCTAAGTCATACGTAAATATAGTGAGGTTTCTCAGAAACCTAGTTTATTGTGTCAACATAAAGAGCGCCACAGGTAGCAATTTCGTGTGACATCCTCCATGTAAAGCATGGACTCCAACCCCTGTTTGGCAATCGAATAAGTGGGTAGAATAGGAGGTTATTCGGCAATTCCTGTTAAAATATCATTTGACAATTGGAATTTTTAGGAAGTCGAATATTCCGTCAGAGGGCAGAATAGCCCAGTGATTTCCATTCAGAATCTCCCCTTGAATAAAAGAAAAGGGGCAGAATATCTCACCCTCCTATTAAAAAACTATTTATTCTCTCCATCTTTTACCAAACAGAAAATTGACAAATAAAAAAATAACCTACGCATGAAAAGATTTTCTTCCCCAGATTTATTCCGTTGCCAAACCGGGGGGGGGGGGGGGGGGGGGGGGGGGAGGATTCTGTTTTAGTTGAAAACACAAGAAAATATCCAAAACTTCAGATATAGGGACCTTCATCTAAATATCAACCAACTCTAATACACAGGCATATGTCGTAAGAGATAAACATGCACAGAATGAAATAAACAGACTTAGGAGGACAATATATAAACCTGAATTCTTTGACTTCCTATCTGCAAAAATATCCAGTTCCAATGATGCAATGTCTTTTGAGTATGGATTCTTGATGCACGGAGGCGGCATGACTCTATAACGCAGAGCCACTGCACTTCGCGAGACATAACCACGTTTCTTGCGTGTACTGGCAGCTGGATTTTTTACAGTCCTGCCGTCAACTGGGTCAGAAGCATCCATTTTAAATTCCGCAGCCCGCTGATGGGCAGCCAAGATGGTGCAGAGGGAATCGTCCAGGGAAACTTCTGGAAAAACAAAGTTGGATTTCCAATTTACATGAGGAAATACTGAAATTTTAGAGTGTCCGAGGATACCAAGAACATGAACAAGGTAAACCTCAAAATAACAGGAAAAAAGTAAAATAAGTTGAAATATGTAATAAAGGAGCTGCGATAGAATAATGGCATGAATGAGTGAGAAAAAACAAGATAGTAAAAGCTAAAAACAATATAATAGTTAGGATAGAGCAAGATGAACACGTCTCCGCGACAACAGGCCAACAAAATTGCTCCTTATCGAGGAAAAAAGTCGAGAAAACGAGGTCCCCGGCTCCCATTCTAACATGACACCAAAATCGCCTATTTTTCAAACCAAAACGAAGGGAATGCATCCTTTCTATGACCTTGTCTATGCCTCTTGCTCCTGGGGTTAGTGGACTTCTCCGGGGACTTTGGGCAGGTGATGTTTTCCTGCTAAACGAAAAGAAGAACACATCAAGCAAAACCGATCCACAAACAAGTAGAAGATTAAAAAAATTGGACAAGAAGTAACAACATTCCCCTTGCGGATCGATTCACCTTGTTCATCTCGAAGTTGTTGGTGATCTGCGGCCCTTCCGGGGTGATGTAGTCCGGGGTGCTGCGGAAAGGAGGAAACAGAACTGATCATGGAACAAGCAAACACGAAATGGGCGAATCGGGCATTGGAGAGTACCAAGAATCTGAGAAGCCTACCAGAAGAAGTCCTGGCTGAGGATGCAGTCCTTCTCATCCCCTTCGCAATCGTCGGGGTCTTCCTCCACCTCCTCGTCGCCTTCCAGACGCCTCACGAACCGGGACGGGGCGGAGGCCGCAGCGACGCCGGGGTTCTGCCGGAGTGCCAGCAGCGAGACCTGCTTGAGCTGGGGTTGCTTCGCCGCCATCGCCGGCGCCGCCGGTGGTGCTGGCGCTGCTCTCCTCATTCCCTTTCGAGCTGCCAACCTCGCCGAAGTTTTCGTGTTCCTCGCCGCCGGGCGGGTCCCGGACGATCTCGTCGCCATGGATGGCGAGCGAGCTTGGTTCGAATAAGCGGGTGAGGGCGGGGGCTGGCGGGAGAATTTCGGGGGTGCGGGGTGCTGCTGTCGTGTTCCCTCCCACTTACCTCGGGGTGTGCTAGTGACAAGACGGAAGAGGGAAGTGGGGGGCTAGAGAGGAAGTATAATGTTGTACGGTGTTATTATTAAAGTCATTTATACATTTTCATGACGTAATATTATGATAATACATAAATATGCTTATGAATAGAGTAAGTAGTAAACTATTGGTTTAAGAATTATTTTAAATTAATTATTTATATATGTCAAATCAAAATATTATACTTGTAGAAAGTCCGTAGAGTAGTGCCATGGACAGACACCAAGTCTCCCCCTACGGGAGCACTCGCGAATTCTATATCTTGCGAAAATTTCGTGCATTGTACATATTTCTTATTCCTTCAGCGTCACTTTAATTGGAGAATAAGAGAAGAATAAGAAATAATAAGGAGATAATAAGTTTAATTTAATTTTGACAAGCGAAATGACTTATAGCGGTGCAGAATAGTCTATTCAGATAATAAGGAGAATAAGCAATTCGACCTTAGATTCAATAATTACTTATTCTTCCTATTCCACCAGTGGGTCTTACAAAACTATCAAAGCTAAGCACTTCTTATTCTAGTATACGCTATTCTAGATAAGTAATTCCGGATAACTTATTATGCAAACAAATTGAGGCTCAGGAAAAGAATTTGTACCAACTTATATGTCTTCTTGTTCACAAGGAATTCCCGCATAAAGGTGGACCCATACACTAGTTACTTGGCAAGAAGCCCAAGTACCATTGAGCCACTTGTTCTAAAAAAAAAAGAAGTGTCATACTTATTTTCGTATTATCTTACACATTCTTATGAGATAATATATCTACTGAGTATGTCATTTCAGTGACATATATGAAACACTTATATATATATACACATCCTGGGAAGGATCAAATGAGCTATGGGCTCATTTTATTTAGGTGAGTCCTCTTTCAAAATCTTCTTCTCATTATGTTTTAAAAAGTAATAAAATGTATCGATAATTTTTTAGTATTCTAATAGGTGTAGACACTCATTTTTGGCTCATTCTATAAATCGATTTGAGTTTTATTGTGTTAACGGGCGGGCCTTCGTGTTGATCTTTTGTCATTTGGACTCCTTGAAATTTAATAAAAGTGTTGTAATAAAACGTTCATTAAAAAAAAAAAAAAAAAAAAAGAAGGGTGTATGATTTCAAAACTTTTTTTTATTTTTTGCATTTAGATTTCAAAAATATTTATTTTTTAAAAAAAATTGTCAAGTCCATCAGGTGGCCAGAGTGCTGGCCGTCTGAAGTTCAGACGGCCAGAGTGCTGGCTGTCTGAAGTTCAGACGGCCAGAAAGATGGTCGTCTGAACATCTTTCAGACGGCCACCTTCCTGGCCTTCTGAGATCAAACAGCCAGGTTGCTGGCCTTCTAAGTTCAGACGGCCAGTTTGCTGGCCTTCTTAGTTCAGACGACCACCTTCCTGGCATTATGAGCTCAGACGGCCAGTTTGCTGGCCTTATGAGTTCAGACGGCCACTTTCTTGGCCTTCTGAGTTCATACGGCAATATGACTTCTTTGGTCGTCTAATTGGTTAGTTTCCCGTGATTATCTTAACCATTTTTTTCGGATTTTTGACCATATCTTCCGCATTTTCTCACCCTAGTGGATTAAGATGAAGATGATTTAAGGCTTAGGTGTCAATTTTTTATTGGTTTTGGTTTAGATTTTGTTGAAGAGATCTCTATCCAACCTTCTTTATCCTCTTCCATTGGCCCACGAAATGGGGGCTTTCTAGGGTTTTAACTCGATCTCATTTGCTTATTTAAGCTCTCTTTCATATTGGGAACACTCCCAAGAAGATTCACTAAGGTGAGGGTACCATTTTACATCAAAAGAGAGAAAAAAGAGTGATTTCAAAGTCTAACATTAGACATCTTCTATAGAGCTCGTGGGAAGGAAACAACTGTGAAGTCTTGGAGGCTCTAAAAATGAAGAATGTGCTGTCAATTTTATGTCCATACAACACTCTCTTCAACGTCGAAAAGAGAACCCTACTTTCCTCTCTCATTTATCATTTTTATCGTTCTCTTCATAGTACCATACATGCATGCACAAGTTTAGGATTTTATCTATATTTAGATCCCATTTGCATACACACGTACTCATGATTAAGTACCTTAGATCCTTGCTAAGGGGTTTGTTTTGATCTAAAACACCAAAAAAACGGGAAGGTGGGTGGCCATAACACTTTGTCACTCATCCTTCTCACCCACATATTCGGTAAACTCATCTCTAATTGATATATCTCTTTTGCTTAATGAACGGATGCTATGCTAATTAAGAGTCTAATTGGTGTTTTAATTCATGATTAATTTGCAGGAAATCAAAGCGTGAGATCGCGTCTTTTTGGCCGACCGAGGAGAAGGGAGTATGGACTACAAATTCTGCTGCGCATGGAGGTCTTGGAGTGTCATTCGCGATCAAGGTAGTCCCTCTGGGTCGAGGTAAAACACCAAGACGATCACCATTTTAGTCCTTGGTGTTTTAGTTCATCAAGTCATTTGTTCTTTATTCTGGGTTCGTAGCCACGGAGGTCGATCTCCGCTCACCAGTTGAGCGCGGGGTCATTTCCGGTGCCTACAATAGGCTCCTTAAAGTTGTCTATAATCATGCGGCTTTAGTTTTCACCATCTAATCTTGAAAATCAATTAGCACCATTCGATTGAATACATATTAAAAAATAATATTTAAAATGTTAAAAAGTAATCAATAAATAAAAAAAATCATCAAATTAACCCATAGGGTTAAATCCATCTTTTGAGGTTTTAGTTTTGATCCCAACAAATGACACACTTGATTGGACAATTACGGTTGAATTTTTCGATCTGACGATAAAAATTAAATTCCAATGGTGAAACCAATTTGGAAGGAGGTATTTAAATATTTTTAATTTTTTGATAATTTTCATTTATTTTTTAAGGATAGAAAATAGAGAGTTTTAAAGGGGGGCCAGGGCTCATTTTAAGGACCCATGTATATATATATATATATATATATATATATATATATATATATATATATATATATATAAGTGACAATTTTAAAATATTACAAATATTAGGATGGTACGTAAGATAATATGTCAATAAGTATGTATTTCTAAAATTTAACATGTAAGAATTGTTAATGTGAAGTTATCCCAACTAAATAAAATAAAACATTGATGACTATAGTTAACAATTCAATATTGTGAATACTGCATTTTAAGGGAAGCTATCATGGTTTTGATTGAATTTATTAATTTATATTTAATCATTGTTTGCCTTGTGAAGATGTTGGATTTGTTCTTCCGAAGAATATAGTTATGAAGATGATTATGATTGTTTAAGAGAAAATATATAAGTTAATTTTATATAAACTGTTTTTAGATGCAAAATATCAAAACTGTCACTCTTGCTTATACAATATCATATATATCCTTCTTATATGGCTATATTATCAAATATTTCATTGTCGTTACTCTCCATTCGTTTAATTAAACTAAACATGGGTTAAGCATAATTAGATATAAAAAGGATTGTTATGCCCTAAGTTAACTCATCCCTCACCCTAGTAATTAACTCATGCCACCGTCCAGTTTGTAGATGCCTTGGAGGAGGCAAAGGCATTGGATGCCGCTGAGGACAAGGGGGAAGCAAAACAGGGCAAGTGGAGTTTGCCATGGAGGGAGAGGCCAAGGGCAATGCAAGACTAGGTGAGTGGGGCGATGCCGAGTTGGATCTCGTAGATGGAAGTGTTGGCGTGCAATCCCCCATTGGTGGAGGCCAACGAGGCCCCTATGGCCACGCCACCCCTGAAGTAAGCAGGGATTGGGTTGTGCATGGCCTCTCTCTCTCTCTCTCTCTATTCCCATGCTGACACCAAAGTCGCCACCTTAAGCCTGGGACGAACACCTACGTAACGTACTTGATCACCACCAGGGTGAAGGACTCGATGGGCCGGGGAGTTTAATGTGCGTTGGCGCTTCCGAGATGTGGTGACGCTCTTGGACCAGCTCGTGGAGGCTTACCACAGGATGTGGTTGCGCTCTCTGACCGGCTGGTGGATCATCGCCATCGCCCCTTTTCATTCCAACCAGGAGAAGATCCCCCGTGGCCCCTCCATTCCCTACCTCAGCTTCCACTGTGAACCAGGAAGACGAGGAGGACAACAAGGATTGGAGGAGGAAGCGGCGTCAATGACCATGACGACCCCCATTAGGAGGTGCTTCCAAAGCCCTGCCAATGAGATGGTCTACTGTGGCGAGGTCCTCGACGAGAGCTGCAACTGGGCCTATTGTGGCTGCTCCCACAGCTGGCTCCTCATGATGGATTGCTGCAATAGTAGCTTCCTCTTTGACTCCATCGTCAAAGCCTAGATCGGCCTTCCCCCACTAATCGCCTTCCCATGCATCGTCTGTGTTGGTAGGTAGAAGCGAGATGGCATGCCCCTCTACATCATTCTCACCCTGCTCGATATAGGGCCAAACCTTGCTGATAGCGGTAGGATGGACAGGTTCTGCCGCTTCATTGTGGATGGGCCCTATATCGAGCATGGGGTTGGTGTCTTCTGACCCTACCAAACTACCAATTTCAAAGTATTATTGTTGAAGGGCAGTGGTAAGCAGAAGGAGAAGAAGACAATCTCAAAGAGGCAGTTGATGTAGAAGTAAGAGTTTGTGGAGCAACGACAATCCGCATTAGAGAAGTACTTGCACAAGTTGGCGGCCCTTCCGGTGATTAGGAAGATCGAGGAGCTAAGGGTGTTCCTCCAAGTGCACGGGAAGCTATTGCTATCGGTGACCATGGGTGTGGGCCGTGTGGCCTCAAGGATGTTGGATGGGGCAGTGAGGCTGCCCAAGTAACCGTTTTGGGGAGGTGACAATAGGGTATGTGGCGCCGCAGGAGGTGGTGCAGTTGGCAAAAAAGGAAAAGGACATGCTAAGGATTTTCAAGGAGCTAGTATGTGGGGCCGCTGACGAAGACTAGTTCAGGCACTTAAGATCTAACGCTCGCGGCCTCCCTGGGGGGAGGAGATGAGGACCCAAAGTGAGAGAAGCACCACCAACAATGCTAGTCCTCTCTCTATCTCTCTTTGTGTGTGTGGAGGGGGGCGTTGTGGACATTTTAACCGTTTACCATCACTTTCTAACGATTATAGAGAATATTCTCAACATATTCTAACAGTTTTGAACGGACTTTAACGTTAACGACAATTTTATAGTATAATGTTATAAAGAGGGTATATATGATATTGTGTAAGTAAGAGTGACATTTTTGTTATTTTACATGTAAGAATGGTTTATACAAAATTTTATATAATTTTTTGTTGTTAATTTCCTTATATACTATTTTATTTCGCGTATTTTTGATCTAAAAAGGTAATTCATAAGTTCGTAACATTTACATGTCAGGATATCTTTTACAAATAAGTTTTAACGGGTGCCTTTATAAGCTCCTAAACTAAATCCAGGCCTCGCAGGAACCGGAGCGTAAAAATCCCATTGGGTTAAACCTTTCCCAGGCGTCACCTCCGCCACGAGAAGCCCTAATCCTCTCGTCCCCTCTCTCGTCTCCTTCCCCGGCACCGTCAGCCGAGGAGAATCCAGCTGCCGGCGATGTCCCACCGAAAGCGTCATCTCGAAGACAGCGACCGCCGCCGGAGCCCCCAGTCCCGGTCCCGCTCCGCCGCTCGCTCGCCATCCCCGGGCCGCCCCCGGCGGCCCGCCTTCCCCTCCTACCGCGATGCCCCCGGTGATCTCCCCCCCAAGGCCCGCCTCCTCTGCGAGATCGTCGCTAAGACCCCCTCCTCCGCCGTGGAGGCCGCCCTCGAGGACGCGGGCGTCCGCGTCACCCCTTCCGACGTGGAGGAGGTTCTCAAGCTCTCCTACGCCCACCCCGGCGCCGCCCTCAAGTTCTTCCGCTGGGCCGGCGCCCATCTCCGCCACGACCACTCCCCCTACGCCTGGAACCTCGTCGTCGATCTCCTCGGCAAGAACCACCACTTCGACGCCATGTGGGACGCCGTCAAGTCGATGCGCGCAGAGCGCCTCATCTCCCTCGCCACCTTCGCCTCCGTCTTCGGTAGCTACGCAGCCGCCCGCCGCCTCGACGACGCCCTCATGAGCTTCGAGGTGATGGACCTCTACGGGGTCCCCCAGGACGTCACCGCCCTCAATTCCCTCCTCTCCGCCGTCTGCCGCGAGGGACAGACCGCCCAGGCGAGGGAATTTCTCGACCGCGCCCGGCGGAAGATGATCGTCCCCGACGCCGACAGCTACGCCATCCTTCTGGAAGGGTGCGAGAACGAGGGGGAAGCCAAGGTCGCCCGGGAGGTGTTCGAGGAAATGGTCGCCCGCATCGGGTGGGATCCGGCCAACGTCGCGGCCTACGACTCGTTCCTGAGCACGCTGGTGAAGGCGCGCGGCGCGCCGGGGCTCGACGAGGCCATCCAGCATCTGAGGAGGATGAGGGAGAGGCAGTGCTCTCCGGGCATGAAATTCTTCAGGAGTGCCCTCAATGAACTGCTCAAGGCTCACGATTCTCGGATGGCATCCTTACTGTGGGAAATGATGGCCTGGCGACATGGGTGCTACCCAGATGTTGAGATATACAACACCATGATAGCCCTGCTGTGCTATGCCAATCAGACTGATGAGGCTTACAGGTACATGGATGAGATGGTGACCTATGGGTTGTTTCCTGATGCCAAGACATATAACCTGTTGCTCCAGTTCTTGCTCAAGGCTAGGAAGCTGAAGGATGCAGCCAACATATTCAGTGAGATGGTAAAGAATGAGTGTGGCCCCACGCACGAGAGCTGCACGTCGGCTGTGAGAGTGTATTTGGATGCGGGTGACACAAACATGGCATTAAAAATCTGGAAGTATATGGTAGCCAAGGGGATGGATCCATTGGAAGAGACTGGGAACACACTTGTTACAGCGTTAAGGGATGCGGATAAGCTGCCGGAGGCATGCAGATATGCAGAGGACATGGCTGAGAAGGGCATCAAGTTGCGTTCTGGGACTCTTTCGAAGCTTAAAAGCAGCCTATCAAAGTTAGGTAAGGGAAGTTTGTATGATCAGATTCTGAAGAAGTGGAAGTCACACTATTTTCAGGTTGCTTTTTAGGTTCCTTAGATAGCAGCAGTTTTTAGTACGGTGACTGCTCTTTCCAGTGTTAATGTTATAACCAAACTTGTTACTTCTCTTTGGAAATGAGTTACTATGGTGTGAAGTTCTTGAGTGATTTTTTTATCATAGTAATTTGAAACGACAAGAATCCTAATTGGCAATTGACCTTGGAAGGGAGCTGATTAAACTGCTTCCGTTTGTTTTACATGTTTCGAGGTGAATTGCCAATTGGACATGGCCATGAATTTGTTTCACCCAAACTGCCAAATGATCTGCATCCAAGCTGAAATATTACAAGTACCACCATGTCCGAGCCTATTTGATATAATGTTGTAAGAAGGAGAAAAAGATTCTTTTTCCTTACCTTATTTGATCGGGTAAAAAGACCTCAACATTGTTATCATAGTTGTCAATCCCATTCCGTTATGGCCGGAATTGGCCGGGACATCCCGTCTCAGTGAGAAAACAAGACGAGACAATTTCTTGTTGGTCCCAGTTAGTGTCTCGATCTGTCTTGACTTGTCCAAGCCCGTCTCGACTTGTCTCAGTATGTCCCGACATGCCCCAACCATAGTTGGCAGTATCCATCTGTACCGATACCTATCGCCCGATAGGTATCGATATTGGTATTGTTATTGGTGAGTACCAATATGATACTGATGGATAGCTCGATACCGGTCATTTGTATTCGGAAAAAAAAAAAAAAACTTTCACTGGCCAGTACTGGGTCAAAATGGACTGGTACCAGGCCGATATGCTCGATACCGATACCGGTACATATTGTTATCGATGCGTTGCGGTACTACTACTGCCATCTAGGGCTGGCAATTAGCTGAACTGCTCGTGAGCTACTCGAGCTCGGCTCGAATTTTGCTAGGCTTGGCTGGACTTAATTAATCCAACAAGTCGAGCCCGAGCTCCAAGTAAAGCTTGATCCACCAGACGAGTCGAGCTTGAGCTCAACCAAGGTTAGCTCGACCAGCTTGCGAGCTGGCTCAGAATAAAATATATTAAATATTCCTAACCTCATGTTATATCATTCCACACACTGATATGACCCTATAGCCCACTAGTTTTGCACAACCGGCCCAAGCCCAATGGAAAATTTTGAAAGGTATTGAAACAGTTGGCTATTATGAGGGGGAGAAAACTTTTAAAGCACTCGATCTTGTACTAAAAGGTTCCTGACACGCGCCCGGCCCTTCCTTAGATTTCTCTCCAACGCACACCTGGGGACTTTTTAGTCCCACATCAGAGAAACCAAAAATGTTGGCGACCACTTTCTGTTTAGAACTGCAACCCCTCCGCCTTTTTAGCTTGCCAAGCCCTTTAAATCGGCACAAAACTGAGTTAGCTCAGTTCTTTGCTGAGTTGAACTGGTTTTACGAGCCGAGCTCGAGTCGAGCCCGAGCCGAGCTGATTCTCCATCGAGCCGAGCTCGAGCTTGCAAAATGAGCTTGATGCCGGCTCGGGCTCTAGCTCGAGTAATTTTGACCAAGTTGAGTTTGAGCCAGTGAAAGCTCGGTTCAGCTCGGCTCGCTGCCACCCTATTGCCATCCTTTGCCCCAGCCAGAATTATATTTTGGCCTGATATATTCCAAATCATGGAATGCAAAATTGGTCGATCCAATCCGGATCGGCCGATTTGGATCGAGATTGGCCATAGCCAATCAAATTCTGGGGGGGGGGGGGGGAATTGGCCGAAATCGACCATTCCTGTCTGAACCCGAGAATTTCCCCCATTTTTTTGGTGGCCGATCCTCGTCGATCCCTTGCCAATCTCGGCCGATCCGATTTGGCTGATCTGATCCGGATCGGATCGGATCGGGATTGCCAGGGTTTGGTTTGGACCGACTCGATCCATAATTCCTTGTTCCAAATTCATTAAGCTACTTGTAAGCCTACTTTAGGAGTTTCACTTGATAAATATACTCCTTTATAAATCCATAAAGTTATCTTAAGTACTTTTATTGCATTAATTATGTGTTGTTTCTATGTGATATGTTTACTTTGCTATTATTTATAGTATACATGTGTTCTATATTTATTGGAATATGTATGAGAAAAATTCTTGGATGGGACATTGGAATTGTCTGGGACCGGGATGTGTCCCACTCCAGTAGAAAAATGGGACAGGGACTGGGACGGGGACAACTATAATTGCTATCGACCATTTGGATTAACATTTAGGGGTAAGGTTTACCTTTATTTTCTCTAGATTGCTTTTAAAAAATAAAAATTCTCTCTTTTTCTTCATTTGTAAGGTGCTCCTAAGAGGTTGAAGAACATATCAATCGGTTTTCCATCTTGATCATGCTTGAAAGGTTATGAATCAATTGACAAGTCCAATCCCAATATCTTGATTTCGGACGACAATGCATAATTTATTCCAAGGAAGGTAGGATCAAGGATTGGGCATGGATCGACCACCTTTGGCTGATCTGGATCGTCGATCCTAATTTAATCTTGCCAATCCTGGCTGATCCAACTTGGCTAGGGTCAGCCCCTATTCGTGGCTCAAGAAATTCACAAAAATGTGAAAAAAATACTTAAAAAAGAATGCATCCTAAAAATAAAAGGCACAATTTTAGATATAAAAATGGAAAAGATACCTTGAAAGCGAAAATGTGCAATGTGGTTACAATTTTTTGAGGGAATTGTCATACCACCAATCTTATTACTTATTAGAACATGAAGAGATTGTACAATTGAAGATGTAGGAGAGATTGTACAAAAAGAAGCCTTAAACACTAGGCTTATTACATTATTACATCTTTAGGAATTATCCCCTTCCAAGAGTCCAGAGATGTGTTAAGAATATACCTTCTCCAGTTGTAAAGAAAATGTAAACCATGAAGACAAACATACTCCCGGAGGTTCTACTTCCCCTGAAGATTGCAAATGCTGCAACATATAGCATGGGTAAGAATGAAAAGATCCTACATTTGGTAATGCTTTTGTGGGTGCTCAACAAATCGTATGCTTAGTCAAAATTTAAACTCTGGCCTATCATGCTGCCAAAAACATCCTAAATATGCCTGCTAAAGAGGTACTGAAAGAACAAATGATCTACATCCTTTCTGTCGTGTCCACATAGAATACAGACCATATCATCGTCTTTATTCCACTTTGCTCTATATACTTTTGTTACCATCCTCTTCTGGGTTAGCAGCTACATGAAAACTTTATTTTCAAGTGGAGCCTTAGCTTTCCTGATTGCACCAAATTGCTCAAAATCCGGTTTCTCACCATCAATAACCCTATAAAGCAATTCAATATAGAATTGTCCTCCATTAACTTCTACTTCCGTTGGTCTTTTCTATGAGGATGGACCTTCACCTTTTGTAACAGATTAAGTAATTAAACAAAATCTTCAACTTCATCATCCTTGATGGCTCTGTGAAGATCAATGGTCCACTGAGTGTTTCCGTTGATCAACGAGTAGCAATCTAACTTTCCGCCATTTGCTAGCCACCACTGTAAATATTCTTGCATCTACGTGTGCTCCAAAAGAAAGTATTTTGATGGCTCATGTGGCATAATGTCATGTCAATGCTTTTTGTTGGGTTCTCATAACATAGACATCATAATGTCTTCTTTGGCCAAATTGCAGTGTAGCCAGCCAGACATAAGAGAATAAGCTGAGATTTGAGAAAGAGAGTATATATATATAGTGTGTGTGGATAAACCACATGCTTCCCCTTATAAAAAAATAAAAAATCATGATAAATTTCTAAATATTCAACTCTTTCCCAAAATAAATTTCATCCCTTGTGGCTTAAGTTTCATTGTTGGATCTTGAGGCTTTCAACGTAAGCAGTCCGATTTTACATTTGTAAATTGGTGATGAATATTGAAACCTTAAGGGATGTGAACAACCTTAGGGGCTAATCTAACGGAATTTTTTTTTTGACTATTTTTTACGATTTTTGAAAATTGGGATTTACATGTGCCCGACAGACGATTAAGATCGAGTTTCAAGATCGAACTACAATCGGACGGTCAAAATAAGGCTCCAGGAAATGGAAACAATCCTACGGGGGAATATTGAATATTTAAAAATTTATGATTTTTTTTAATTTTTTTAAATATAAGGATGGGGTTCAAAATAGTATATGCGCTTTAGCGGTTTGCATTCTAGCATCTCTCTCTCTCTCTCTATATATATATATATATATATAGAGAGAGAGAGAGAGAGAGAGAGAGAGAGAGAGAGAAGCAAATGGCGGCTATTTATAGCCCCCAAGCCTTCCCTAACTAGCCAACTAGTTATCAAAGACAACCCAGCTCATGCTAGAGTTAATCTCCAATGGTAGTTCACACTAGCTGCTGGAGCCCAACGATGCACAACAACTAGTTGGGATTGGTCAGATCAGCTGATCTGAACCGTTCTGTGCCAATCCGTCTCCTCCTCTCCCCCGACAAAAAAAAAGGAAAAAGAAAATAAAAGGGAGGACCATCAGTGAAATGCTTCTGCAGAATGTATCTATGTTATATCTTCTAGGCATCTAAAATTCAATTTCTTGAGTTGTATCTCAATTTTTAGAAACTAATTAAATTCTTCTATTAAACCCTGATTAATAAACTTAAAAAACCCCCTCAAATTGAATATGACCAAATCTAGCTATTATGAACATCCCTTCCTATTAAATTATTCCATTAAACCCTGATTAGTAAACCTAAAAAAATCCCTCGAATTAAATATGACCACATCTAGCTATTGTGAACATCCCTTCCTTTATGCATGCTCTTTTTGGTTCATGAGGATGAAACTCAATTGGCAGAAATTCGATTTTGCAATTCGGTTGTTGGGATGACGGGTTGGATGTTTAATTTCTAGGCACTAATGATATCATCTTGTACATGAAACTAGTGGCTCTGTTTTCCGAATTAATGTTGAGAAGAAAGCTGATTGACTTGGAATGGTTTATCTTGTATTGAATGCCCAATGAGACAGTTGACCTTATGGGAGTTGTCAATATCATTGTTATTTCACATTGGCTCTATTTTTCTCGAGTGTTTTAGCATAGCATTGAATGAAAACCATTACTCTTGCACGGAATAACATTGGCAATTCAATGAAGTAGCACAATGAGAGCATTGAAGAGCTCTGCGGGCGCGCCAACCGCGACGGTTGGAGCCTCGCAGGCGTTCGGTGCTTGTCGGGGGCGTGTAGGGAGCTCTTGGCAGGCCAGCTACCCCCCGCAGAGGTGCTGGTCCTCCGAGGGTCAAGGGCACGTGGCAAGGAATTGCCTTGCGAGCAGAGGGAGTTCTTTCGCCGATGTAGTTGCAGGTAGTGGGTGGAAGGCGGTCTCGGAGGGTTCCGGGGATGTTTAGGAGTCGCTCGAGTGGACGTCTGCTTACTGTGAGTGTTATGGAGATAGAAGACTCGAGGGCAAGCAGAGAGGCCCTTTTCAGGTGCTGCAAAGGGGTGGTGATCGATGGAGGGGGATCGGTTGGTGGCGTTCACCTCATTCGTGAGAACAAGTGGCCAGGGGAGGTGTGGGATATCAGATTGGTGTTCCACTTCTTGTTCCTCATTATCCGCCCGTCTGCGGAGAGGGCTGCTGAGTTGGCTGCATGAGGCTTCTTAGCAGGGGCGAGGCTCATTCTTAGAGTGATGCATTGGGATGTCCTGTCGGCAACCTATCCTAGCCTAGAGAGAGCCCTGTAGGTGGTGGTCAGGTTGATTGGGATCCCCATCCTGTTGATGGTGGAGGAGAGAGTTAGGGACATGATCTCCCAATTCGCCGATTTGATGGAGGTTTTACTGTGGCAGTCGAGCTCCCTGCCAATCCTCCAACTGGTAGCTAGGGTGAAGGTGGCGGCCTTGGATGATATCCTAGGGGTGTTGGAGGTTAGTTTGGGGGGTCAGCTCGTGTTGATTCGGGTGGTTGTCGCGTCGGATCTGGGTGCAATGGAGCGGAAGGGGTGCAAGGGTTTCACAGGGGGAGCTTGTTGGAGGTTGAAGACGGAGTGGTGGGACCCGCCCAACCAATTTCGAATTTGGTGCACCCCGCCAATGGCCGCGTGGATTTTAGACATTCCACTTGGTTCGAGCCAGCCCACTACGCCCTGTTGGGCCATCCGGCTTGGAGCGGGCCGGTCCACTTGTTTTGTGGGCACTGTGGTGGAAGATGGCTATCAGGTTAAGTCATCAGGCCGACCCGATGACTTACCCGATAGCGGTTTGTTTCCGTTTACGCTCGAATGGGTATGTCTTCCCTACCCAGACGACTCGTTGAGGCCTGCGAGCCAGGCAAGGGATTGGACACGGAGACCATGCGTTCTTTCTAGCCGAGGTCTTCCTAGCTCGCCTATTCGAGGGATTCTCTGGGCTTCCCTGGCAAAGGTGAGAGTCTCTGATCCGGCAGGGGGCCTTGAAGTCTCTACATGTTTCTTGCCGCAGGATGCCTGTGCTTGACATATTCCATAGAAGCAGGGACAGGGGCTGCGTCATCCCTGTGGCATTGACCCCAAGGAGTGCTCAGGGCCTCTTCAGGAGGTGCCCAGTGATCGTGGAGGTGGCTCCCCCATCCTCGGCTGTGGGGAGATGATGCGCCATGAGTTTCTGGGATCGGAGACCCTGCGGGTCCTCTAGATGAGCATTGAGAAGCTAATATGCAGAGGGGGGGGGGGATGATTTGGGTTTGTCTCCAGGTGGCGACTTGATGATGTCTGGGTTTGTGTTGCACCAGGCGGTAGTCTCCCACGGGGAGGAAGTGGTTTCTATGGGGGGAGGCAGGGGAATGGCAGTGGTTGGTGGGGACAGAGAGGGCCCATGGGGGATAGAGCCTGCTGGGGAGGTGCCTGTGGTTTTAGAGAGAGCCCATAAGATTGTAATAAGTCAGATGGAGGTTTTGGGGGGCTGTGAAGCCTCCAAGGGAGGGGCAAGCTCCTGTCCAAGGCGACGGTGGTAAAGGGGAAGTCAAGCAGATTATTGCGCATGTAGAGAAGGCGGTGGAGGCCAAGGTTAGGAAGGTGGCTGAGGTGATCGAGGTTTCTTTTGATGGGATGGACAAAGATATTCTTTCCGTCTTCTCCAAGCTTCAGAGAAGGTGGCAACTGGGGGTGGGTAGGGGAGTTAGAAGCGAGAAGTTGGGCAAAAAGGAAGGAGGGGGAGAGGTGGGTGAGGAGGTCGAGAGAATGGAGGGTTGATGTGATACCTTCTCAATGAAGATCGTTTCCTGGAATATTTGGGGAATTGGGGGGAGAGAGAGAAGAGAGAGGCAGTGAGGGATATCATTTGGAGGTTGATGGTTGATATTTTTTGTATCTAGGAGACGAAGTCTGAAGAGGAGGGGAAAAATCTCTGGCGAGGCTTGGGTGGAGGTAGGCTCCTCAAAGGAGTTTCCTCCCCTACAGTGGGTAGAGCGGGTGGCATTGTGGTGATGTGGAATGAGTATGCGGTTTAGGAGGTGAGCAGGAGGGTGGGGAGACATGTTGTCTCTATTACTTCCAGTTGTATAGATGATGGTTTTGAATGGGATTTTACAGGTGTGGTCCCTACGGGAGGGAGGAGAAGCATATGCTGTTGGAGGAGCTTAGAGTGTGACATTCTCTTTCTGGGAAGCCATGGCTTCTTGCAGGAGACTTCAATGCAATTGTGTCTCAGGCTGAGAAGTCGGAAGGGACATCTAATTTGGGTCCTATGGAGGACTTTAGCCTTTTCATCCACCAGGCTGCTTTGATAGATGTTGGCACTGATAATACTTTCTTCACTTGGTCCAATCTCAGGAGGAATCTCAGCTGCTCTAGGCTGGACATATTCTTGGTGACACCAGAGTGGGAGAACCACTTCTCCAATTTGAAAGCTTCTTACTTGCAGAGGCATGTGTTAGATCATAAACCGATCATGCTGGATTCGCATCATCATTTTCGTCACAAACCTCTCTTCAGGGTTGAGAAGGCTTGGGCTAGAGATGGTACCTTTATTGATATTTTGGCTTAGGCTTGGGTTTCCCCGTATCAATATAGTTCGGCTATGGCTACTTTGGTGGGAAACCTCAAGGCATTGGCTAAAATTTTGTCTGTTTGGAGTGCAGAAAAGAAGGTTGCTGAGGAGGCTGATAGGAAGAATATTTTACACAGTTGCTTTTTCTTGATGCCCTGGAGGAGGCTGGTTTGCTTGATGAGGATGATTATGCCAGGAGAGAACACCTTAATAAGCAGTATCAACAGTTCCTTGTTAGAGAGGAACTGTATTGGAAGCATAGATCTAGGGAGAGATGGATTCAGGAAGGAGACAACAACACGACTTTCTTTCACAGAGTGGCATCATGGAGGAGGAGGAGGAACCTCATCTCAGCCCTCAGATCGGGTGATCAGGTTTTTACTTCTAGGAGATGCTAGCGATTAGATTGAAAGAGGGTTATTGGCAGGTTGATTAGTGTGAATCAGAGTGCCTTTATTAGAGGCAGACATATTCATGAGGGGTTTTTGGTAGCACGAGAATGCTTGCACTCTGTGAAGGTTCAGAGGAGATGCGGTCTTGTTCTCAAGCTGGATTTCGAGAAAGCCTATGATCTGGTGAGCTGGTCTTGCCTTTTTGATGTTTTGAGGAGACTGGGCTTTGGTGATAAATGGATTTCATGGATTAGGACATGTGTCTCCTTGGCTTCTTTTGCTGTCTTGGTTAATGGGGAGCCATCTACCTCCTTTTTGAGTGGGAGAGGACTCTGACAGGGAGACCCACTCTCCCCTTTGTTGTTTGTCCTAGTGGCACAGATTTTGAGTTGTATGTGGGACAGGGATGTGGATGAATGTATGATTATTGGCTTTCAGGTTGGAAGCCAGGGTATGCCGATATCTCATCTCCACTACGCAGATGATACTATTCTTTTTTTTCTCAGAAGGAGAGGATCAGATTTTCACCATAAGGTTGATTCTTGAGTTTCTGGATGAGGTCACTGGCTTTAGGGTGAACTTTCAGAAAAGTGCTGTGTATGGATCAATGTGTCCGAGGAGTTCTTGGGAAGGGCAATCACTATCCTGGGATGTCAGGTGGGCTCTTTTCTAGTCACTTACTTGGGGTGGCCTTTATCCCCATGGGTGACTAGATGTAGTGATTGGTCTCCTATGGTTCAGAAATTTCAATCTAGATTGGCAGGATGAAATGGCCGACTACTTTCTTATGGCGTGAGGATGACTCTTTCCCAGGCAGTTCTTGATAGTCTCTCGACCTACTATTTATCGCTTTCCAGGATCCCGAGGACAGTGGCTAGGCAACTTGATAGTATCCGGATCAGATTCTTTTGGGGAGGTGACTCGGATAATCCAAGGAGGGTTTTCATGATATATGATGTGATAGGGGGTCTGGGACTCAAAGACCTCCGAGATTTCAATTTGGCTCTACTAGCCAAATGGTTATGGAAACTTGGGCAGAATTATGGAAGAATGTCATTGTGGGAAAGTATTATTCTAGGGGGAGAGTATGGGACATTCGGCCCCTCTGTGAGTGTAATGTCTCCCATATCTGGAAAGGCATTTTGGAGGCTGCAGATGTGGTGTTGGTGGCTTCTCGTGTTTCTTTGGGTGATGGCAAGTCTTGTTTGTTTTGAAAAGATAGATGGGCAAGGCCAGTATCTCTATCTTATGCTTTTACCAGACTATTTAGCATCGCTGCAGATCCAGGAGCAATGGTTGGTGGAACAGATGGTAGATAGACATGGTGATATTGATGTATGGACCTCTTTATTCAAGAGGAATCTCATAGATGATGAGGTCCAGGATTGTGCGACATTATTGGCATCTCTTCAGGCTCACATAGTGTAGGCAGTCTGAGCAGATGCACTTGTTTAGACTTGGTCCCCGAGTGGTGACTTCTCTGTTAAATCTGCTTATACTCTGATTGCTGATGGGGGCCTTATATCACCAGTGAAGCGATATGCATGGGATGTGCGATATCCGCTGAAGGTGAAGATTTTGACCTTGAGGATTTTTAATGAGAAGATGCCCACTGCGGACAGGTTGATTAGGTTTGGTTGTTGACATTCCCCCCTTGTGCAGTTTGTGTGGAGAGGAGATTGAAGGTTGAGACCATCTTTTTCTTCAGTGTTCCTTCTCGGCTGAGATTTGGTCGATGGTGTTCGAATAGTTCCACGTGGCGAGACCTCTGCACCAGTCAGTGGAGGAGTTGTTTAGTCACTGGGCTTTGGAGTTTCCCTCTGAAGGGTGATAGGATGATATGGTGGCTGGTTCACCATGCTACTTTGTGGGCCATTTGGTTAGAGAGGAATAGGAGGATCTTCAGAAAGGAAGCACTTACAATAGATATGGTTTTGGCTTTTGTTTATAGCAAAGTTAAAGAATGGATGAAAGTGCAGTGTAGAGACCATTTGTATAATTCTTCCTTTTTTTGTTCTTTTGGAAGAATAGATGTCTTTCACCATGTTGGTGTTTTGTAGAGTGAGGAGGAGAGGCCTCTCATACCTGTAATTTTCTCTCTGTTTTTATTTTATAATATACAGTGGTACCATCCACTTTCCAAAAAGAAAAAGAAAAAAAAGAAAACCATTACTCTTGCTGGCCCAAGTGGAACAAAGATTGATATTTGGAACATAATTTTTGCATTAGAGTTTAGAAGGCAACCTGATTCAAGGATAAAAAACTGGATTTGGGAACCCGACCAGCCTGGCTAGTTCTGATTTCAGTTCCGGTTCCACGGCCGGTCTTGGCCAAAATCTGGCCGTACTAGTTCCGATCTGTTTCAGCCATCTCCTATCGGGTTTGCCATTTTTTAATACCATGCCCTCATTATATTTTTGATATCGATAATCAACAATCATATTGCAAGATTGGGTTGGGTGGTTGGATTGGCCCTGGTCTATGCCAATTCAGATCATATCACATTGACAAATTGGCCTATCCTAGAAGACCTGCTGATCTGACTAAAAGGTAAGGAAGTGATGAAATAGAGGAAAGAGTTAAACTTCTTCTTCTTGATGCATTGAAAGAAAGAAAAAAATGATCAAGATATAAAAAAAATACTCATTTCCAGCTAAAGGGTGAGAGCATGGTTTGCGGTATTGTATCAGATCAGACTTGTCCAACTCGGTGTGTGCCAGAGGATCAGACTCGTCCAGCTAAAGGTGTGTGCTTTCAATGTGTTCTGCTGTTAACAAAAACAATAAAGAGAGAGGACATGCCTGCATGCACGGGGAGGTCTACAAATTGGAAACTGAGTCCCTTTGTGTGTGGAGTCTATGTCCGAGTCGGTCATGTAAGGTTGCCTCACGCATCCAGAAAACTTATGAATGTATGTTCATGATTTATATTACTGTAACTCTTATTAATGTATGTGCATGATTTAAAATTTGAAAAGTCCCTTACCTTATTCTGACTTCGACTATCGGCCGAAGACACAAAAGTTGGCATGCGAACATGTAGCAGAAGATTCTCTGAGGTAAGTGGCAGGGAAAAGCACACGAGAGGATTTTGGCAAGACTAAGTAGGGAAATAGTCAGAATGGAGTAATACAGAGTTAGAGGAGGAGGCAATCTCACGGATCATAATTTTATGCAGAGCACTCAGGGATTAAGAGAGATGAATATTATGTCTCTGTTAACCTGTTTGCTGAGGTTAAATTAAGTCCTGATGTTAAAGATCAAGTCATATGGAACACGAACAGTGGACTTCTCTGGGAAGTCTGTATCAGATGACTGAAGGTAGCAGAGCAACCTGTCAACACTATAAGGATATATGAAGGTCAAAGTTTCCATTAAGGTCACAGCATCTATGTGGCTCTTATCTCAGAGAAGGATCATTACCAAAATCTATAGGAGGAGACGGAGCAGTATTTTTCGAATGCAAGGTCAGTATGCAAGCATGAGAAACTTTCTGGCACCTTACAGGTTGTCATTACAAGATATGTGGACATCTTTCAAGAATATAAAGCTGAAGATGGTTGGAGATGGTGCTCACAAGATACTTTTATTTCCTCATGCTGTTTGCTGGGGTCTATGGGAGGAGTGCAAGGATGCAATCTTTCGGGTATATGTACTCTCTCACTTGGTGATTGGGTTTGGTTTTCGTTCCTTGTTTTTTCAGTATTGTCTTCCAGTTGGTGATTAATCAAGGTGTAGCCGTGTCATCCCACCTTTTACCATGTTTGTGGTAATTAGAAAGTGAGGAGGAGTGGCCGGTTTTTGTGGGACGAGGGATTGGATGTGGGATAGAGGTAATTATGGGCCATGGCCCTGTTTTGGGCTTTTCCGGTCTGTGCAACTGTGCGTTGTTTTATTGACTGAAGAATGTGTAAAATGTGGAAGGTAAAAAACTGCCCCGAAACTTTATGGAGTCGAATTTGGTATATAAGTGCTGAGGTTTAATAATGTATAACTTATTGCGGTATGATATTAATTTGTTAAAAATTATACCACTATCTCACGTTGGGTTGGGGATCGGGGTTCAAGTTTCATTTTTCCATTTCTCAGGGTTCTCCCAATTGATTATTTGTTGACAATCTCAAACAATAGGCATAAATAGTCTAAACATAGCACTTCTACTTAAAGTAGATTTTCATTTCTTCCTAATTATGGATAAAGACTTTCTAAATTATTTCTTACTTATTCTCCAAGCAAAAGATTCCAACCTTACAAGCAAATCCAACTCCATTTAGAGAGAAATAATTTTACACATAAATTCTTATAATGATGTTTTCGTAATTTTGGAAAGATCTATGTACCTTCACTTCCATGTTGATTTTGACATGGAATAAGACCAATTCTTAAAATATGATAGAGATATAATTTGTAAAACTTTTTTGCAAGTTTTCCAATGTCATATATTACATCTCAATTTGATATTCCGTTCGGAAGTTACATTTATGTTACGATAATGGTATTAAATTTGATTAAGTTAAAAACAATTGCATCATCTTCTCTAGTTGGAGAAAATTTGTCCTCGAATTTCTTAATTGATGATGAAGGCTTGTATACTTGCGATGTTAGATGTTCATTTTCATGAGTTCTAAATCATCTCAAAGGACATATGAAATATTCTTGTTTTCAAATACCAAGTTCATCGTCATTTCAAAGAATTTGTATTGAACATCGGAGTCTTCCAATACAAAATGCATTGAAATCGGGGATAAAATTTAATAGATTTTCAGATTGTAAGTCTTCATGGACAACAAAAGAGTTTGTCTTTCTAATAACAAAAGAATCTTCTATTCCTTTTGATTTTAGTATCTTGTGTCTACCAAAAAAAAATCTTCTGTTGATAGTGTATTAACACGTTCTTCATCAAAAATTGGATGTAATTTTTCACTAATTTTTTTTCTTAAATGACATCTAATATAAAAATATTTTCAATCTTTATCGTAAATGCCTTCCACACATGTTTTTGACCCAAAGTAAGAGTATGATACGGGTTCCCAAAAAAGAAATCAAACTCAATCACTTATTACAGTCCCGAATATGAATCTGATTCCGTGTACAAGGCAGAGTAAATATTTTATTATGTTTTCTTTAATCTTCATCCACTAAGTCTCATACGTCTCATATCTATTGTGTATTGAACGTAATGACATCACCATACATCATCATCTTGATGGAGAGAAACAAGTACGAATTGACTCACTTTGATGCCACTATTCAATAGTTTACCTCTAGCCAATCGCCAACCGAAGAGAGATATGAAGAAATAGAAGAAAAAATAAAAATAAAATGATAAGAGAGATGTGAAGAAATAGAAATAAAATAATAATATGAAATTTGAGAGAATTCTCTACACTTCTCTTTCAAAGAGCAAGAAGAACTCTCTTTTTTGAGAAATAAATATAAAATTCACTCAAAATTCATAATAATATATTGACAACCTCAAATAGTTGGTATAAATAGCTAAAACATAGCAATTCTTCTTAAAATAAACTTCTATTTTTGTCCTAACTATGGATAAATGCTTCCCGAACTATTTCCTACTTATTCTCTAAGCAAAGGATTCTAACTTTATCAAGGAAAAGAAAGCAAATCTACCTGAACTTCGAAAGAAACAATTCTTCACATAAATATCCGTAATGGTATTTTCGTAATTTTAGATAGATCTATGCATTTTTTACTTTCACCTTGATTTTGCAATAGAGTAAAGGCCCCAAATGCTAAAAATATGTTAGAGACATGACTTGTAGAACTTTTCGTGAGCTTTCTAATGCCAACAGTTGCATCCCAATTTGATATTTTGTTTGAGAGTTACACTTATTTTATGATGATGGTACTAAATTCGCGCAAGTTAGAAACAGCCTGCATCATAACTAGGTGGAGTCTAACGGCCTATCCCAACTTCACTAATCCTCAAGACTATCCTAAAGAACAGGGTGGTCCGATGGGGCACCTCCGAAAGCAAGGAAAATGGGAGAATAATAGTGAATGATGAGGCTAATATGTGATATGTGGTCAATGTATTGGCATGGTAGCACTTGGCTAACTCAAGTTGAATGAGTTTCAGATGAGCTAAACTAAGCTATGTTTGCTTGTCTTTGGACATGGCTTATGCTTGAGTTGAAAGACTAAATGGACTCATGATTCATGTTATAAAATTTGCTCTATGATCCCTAGATCTGTTTTTGTTTTGTCAGAAATATATGTTTCAGTTATGTCAAAAATATATCTGACTCTTTACATTAAAACCATTCCAACACATCTTATAGCAAGGGATGCAGAAGGTCCACTTATTGGTTCAGGTACTGATCATTGTTACCCATATCTTAAGTTTATCAGAAAATGGAGTGTAAAAGAAGTTCTCAGAAGGGTGATTTGAATTGCTCCTCTTTTACAAAGTAGAATCATAGAAGAAGAAACCCATTCAAATTGGATAAATAGGATCCAATCAGCATTATCTGGCATGGTCTGATGTTGAAGCACATTTTGATTCTTCAAAACTAGACCCTCCCATGATCTGAAGAAACCCCTTCTGAGCCCCAACTCTCACACAAGTTGTCTTCCCCCACACCATTGCCAGTGGGAGAGGGTCTACCATGGAATATGCAAATGATCAATTTATCCTTTTGAAACAGAGACTGGACTGAACTGAGGGGCAGGAGGAGATCATCTGGATTGGAAAAAAACAGAGACGAGATCCTTTGTGCCTGCCTAAGTATTTATCTCCACTTATGTGGAGTTGGGTAAATTTGGCACTCATCCAATCTTGCTATGGCAAATGATAAATTCATCTTTGTTCATGCGAATGGTGTCAAAGGAATCTAGAACATATTATGTGGGGTGGCATTTCATGGTGTTGGATATCATAATAGGCTTCAGAAAACAAATACTAGACCAAACTGTTCTGGAATTCTTCTACTCATGAGGTCAAGTTCCTCGAATCGATTAGGCAAAAGATGAAGCAGGTTAAGCATCCTCTTAGACACAATGAGACATGGATTGCTCTTTCTACTTTGAACATGGTCCGGCGATTGATACCAGAACTCTTGACAGATTACTCTCCACCCAAAAAAGAAGTCATGGACGAATCTAAATGTGCCTGGGGATCAATATAGTTACCATCAAATTTATACAAGTTTGTGGTGTGGAGAAGCTCATAATGAGAAGGATAGGGATCTCCAAGCACCCTTGCGGTCCACAGTTTGTCCGCTATGGGTGACCTTCCCTTCAGTTGCCTAAAAAAAACTAACTACTGCACTGGTGTCGAAGAGCTCTAGACCTTCTCTTAGGGGTGTCAATCAGGCGGGCCACCCTGTGGCCCAGTCCAACCTATCCCATACTAAAGGGAATAGGGTTGGCTCAAGTTATATAAATTGAGTTGGATTAAATTTGAGTTGACATTAGTTAAGTCTGGACTGAGTTAAGCTGAAAACGGGCTGACCCAATTTAATATATTGACTTTTACAATAGTTTACACAAAAAGTAAAACACTTCTAACAAACTATTTATAAACGGAGCCAACTCAACCCAACCCACTCACTATTGAATTGTGGCTGAATTTAAGGTTAAATTTGGGCTGAATTTGGATTGGACTAAAATTAGATTGGACTATTTTGAATTTAGATTAGACTCAAATTATCACATAATCCAGTCCAGCCCGCCCAATTTACATCCCTACCTTCCCCATTCTGTGCCCAATGTGCAGACAGAACCCTAATTGTTGTAGTTGAGACCTCTAAACCATCCGCTTGTGCAGCCAAATTGCATTAATGTTTTTATCAAAGGATTCATTCTTGCCGTGAAGTATCATAGAAACATTATAAAATGATATTTTCTTGGTGTTTAGAGTGCCGTAAACTAGTGGGTAGATCCATACGACACACTTCTTTATCTGATTTTGGTTTCCAATTGAAAAATCACTGACAACTAAAATCCAAAGTTTAAAAACCTATAATCTTAAAACCAGAAATGTGCTTCCAGACAGATTTAAAACCACTGATTTTAAACCGCTATTTTATGGTGTTCTAGTCAAAGCAAATGAACCCTAAGAGCGAACAAGACCTGCAACTTCCAAGCTGGAACCCACAAGTTTTATGGTGATATGCCCAACACGTCTCATTAAGAAGTGGGCAGAGGTGGTCACACCTTGACATCCCATATAAAGAACTTACAGCACAGATTAGTGATTGCGGCAAGGATTGGCAAACGGGAGGAAGCTTACCCATAGTTTCCTGTCATGGGCATAAAGGGTGCTCATCACATCTGATCAAAGGTGATCCAACAAAATTGAGAAGGTCCATATCAAGAGGAGGAAAGAAAATAAAAAACCTGGCATGCACCTAACCTTCCAAGTGTACTGCATTGGCTAATAAGCATTCATGGGTCCCATGGTGACTGATGATTCCATCTCCCACCGAACCAATGCAGGGTTGGACAAGAACAGACTAGGAATAAATCTGATCATGTGACAACAGGCAGTGCTCCTGACCAGTATTCAAGGCTTTCCCAGTGGTAGGTGGCCATCCATTTCAGAGGAATTGAACACCAGAATTAAAGGCCCAATTCACAACGTGATGGCAGCTGCTCCCTGGAACAACACCGCACAATGCCTGCCAGCTTAGCTGCTTGTCCTTAAAAACCCTACCTGAACCCATTTAAACTAGAGGACAGTGCTGTAACAACAGGATGAGCTGCTAACCGTACGCCTACAGCGTGGCGGTGGCATCCCCTGTGATTTGCGACGCGAGTTCGACTACGCCGTTTCTCTCCCCTCCACACGGTATGCCGTCCATTCGTACGTTTAATGGGAGGGGAATTTGGGATTGAGGGAAAGAGTCTGGGTTCGATCCCAGGTCCTAAATAGTTGTCTAAGTTCTTGGCCACTGTGCTATATTTCAAAAAAAAAAAGGATGAACTGCTGTTCAAACTTCACTATGATGATACGGATTTTAAGAGGCCGGACAAGCAGTGGAGTATTCCATTTTTACCCACATGCCTGTGGCCACATAGAGTTTGTGATTTTACACCACTGTGGTTAACACCAAACATGGGTGCATGCCTTTGGGTCCTCCGGTTATGCATGCCCCAAGTTCTACAATATAATCTGAATTATAATTGGTATAAAAAGAGATAAATAAGACCGGATATGTGAAGCATTTGTGCTCTAAATAAGCTTAGAAGGGGCTTTTTATCTTTTTATTTAGCTATATAGATATATATGTGCGGGTGTGCGGTTGTTTCTTTGGAATTAGGCTGATGAGAAATAACGCCCATGCAAAATAGTTGGAAAGGATGCAACTTGGAATAAGGTGCATAATGGTATTATGAGAATTTTAGTAGGTGCGCGAAGCCCACATTTAATTTAAAATCTCATGTCCACAAGCACCCTTGATGGAAATGTGTGTAAGTACATAATTGAAGGTGTAATGCCAATGTGTGTTAGTTTGCAATTGAAGGCGCGCAGAACTATGAAGTCAGCCAACAGCACCAATAAATAAATAAATAAATAAATATATATATATATATGGAGAGAGAGAGAGATGCTGAGTATACGGCTAAGATCCAAAATGCGGTTGCCGTATATTAGTGGGGATTGGACAACTCCGTGCCCGCCTCCTTCCCATCTTTTCGCCCTTGCATGGGAATCACCCCACGTGAGGTGGGAAGGACGTTGGCCGTCCGATCTACGTGGTACTGCAGGTGCCGCACAACACTATAGTTTTTTTTATACGATTGATCCACACGATATAGACTACTGTACAACCAAGCCGCACTAGATGTCCTAAATATAATAGCACTACTATATATATATATATATATATATATATATATATATATATATATATATATATATATATATATATATATATAGAGAGAGAGAGAGAGAGAGAGAGAGAGAGAAAAGAATGGTATGATGCAACAGGCTACAGTAGCGTGCAACAGGTTGCACACATTATTTTCAACTTTTTCTTATGTTAAAAAATAAAATAAAATTTATCATAAATTTTTAAATATTTAATTATCTGATCTTTAAGATTATTTTCATCTTATGAGACTTAATTCTGACCATCTATAATTTTGACCATCTAATTATGTATAATTGTGAAAACTCAATTGTGATCATCCATCAAGTACTTTTAATTGTTTTTTTCATAAATTATAAAAAATAAAAAATTCATCAGATTACTTTTTGGATTGTTCTCAACTTCTGAAGTTTTAGTATTCATTACCAATTTGTTCGTACTAGATCGGACGGCTATAATAAATTCAAATACGATCCAACGGTGAAATTAAGTTCGAAAGGATGAAAATTATTTTAAAGATTAATTGAATATTTAAAATTTTATGATAATTTTTATTTTTTTTAACATGAAAATGGAGCCTAACCATACTATGCAACCAGATTGCACATAAGGCCTTGGTCTCAAAGAGCATTTCTCTCTCTCTCTCTCTCTTTATATATATATATATAATATAGGGTCATGAACTTGTGATACTATGCACTCCCTATTTACTTCCGTTGGGAATAGATCCTATTTTGTAGGGTGTTGCAGCGCCTTTGACACCTAAAATTCATAGGAGAAGTTGCCCGGAGAAAAAGAAAATAGTGTTAAAAAATAAAAATAAAAAGAATTAATTGCCTAATTCATTTAGTGATCGTACGGTGCTATATGCCCATACTACTCGCACTTGAGTGCGAGCACCTAGTGCAATTCATTTAGTCAGAGATGTGTAACTTTAGAAAGTGCATATATATATCTCCTGCTCTCACATATTGTCATCAATATTTTTGAAATCTTCAAAAAGATTTTACTTATATCCCTCCATCAAAAGATATTACATAAATAATTCTAAATTCATTTGCATATATATCTCTTAATTCACTAAAATTTTATATATGTACCCCCGATTATCATGATTTATGAAATCTTTTTGACATATTTTGTCGAAATTCACGTTAGTTTGATAGAGGGGTATAAATGCAACATTTTGAATATTTTAGGACTATTGATGACAATGTGTGAGAGTTGAAAGTATAAGTATAAATATGATGTTTTTTAGGGATATATATGTAAAAAAACCCTTTAAGTTATATTATACCTAAACGCTTCATCTTTGAGAGAGGTGCATGACTCCTTAGTCACACAAATATAAGTCTCGAGTAATACTTGCTGCACCTTGTGCAGTACAAGAAGTTGATGCACTACGGTTGTGGCCTAATTTTTTTATTTATTATTTTTGATTTTTTTAAGTCAGCTCCATTATGATTGACACGTCTATTACATGTCAGCCATGATGGGATTGAGCTAATTTTTTTTTTAAAAAATATTGCTACTGCCCGTCCATATCTAAAGGATTAGACGTTTTCTGCACCAGGAATGGTGCAGCGAATATTACTTATAAGTCTTACACCAAAGACAAACCTGACGCTTTAATATGGAAGCTGATCAGACCCATATACCTTCTTTGCAGTGTAACAACCGAGTCCAGTTTAGTTCACAGTTTTATTTAAGGATTGCTTATTAGGTCCAAGTAATTTTGGATTGTTTATATCGGAATAAAGTTAATTTTGCTTTGATAACCTAGTTTTATTCGGAATAAAACATTCTAACTAGAATACATAAAAAATAAAGTATAATAAAAATATACTCTTAATACTTATTCTAAATAAGATAAGTAATTTTAACATTTTGTTTCAAAATATTTATTCCCTCTTATTCCAGTATCAGCCATTTCCACTATGGTGTCACTTGATGCGTCCTAAAAAATTGTAAACATCGTAAATAGACTTAAAACGGTGTTTTCCTTATGTTTAGAGTACTGTAAATGATTTTACTATAATTTTTTTTGTATGTTTAGTGCGTCTTAAATAGTCATTAGTTAGTCTTTTTTATATAGACCCATTAGTTAGTCTTTTTTTTTCCTCTTCTTTTCCCTCCATAGCTCAGTTCTTTTCTAATAAAACATTTTAGTTGAAATGACTTTTAGTTTCTATTTTCAATAAGAGAAGTGATGGATGAGAGTAATTGTAATGGATTTAGAACCTTCATAAACCGAACTCTCACAAATGACTCCCATAGTTTAGTGCCATCCGTTAGAAATGACCAGGCTAAATCTCTAAAAACTCAGAAGTGTTTCTAATACAAAGCTGAGGCAAGGTCTACAAAGTATCAAAGTTTTTGGCTTCCAATCATAAGCTCTACTTGGAGCTTTCCAAACTAGAGAACAAGTAGGATTGTTAAGGAAGATTCAACTTTTATAACAAACTTAAATTAATTATAATTACAACAGATTAACATGCCCTATATAAATGTCTCGAAAGCCTCCTTCAAAATAATTGCGCTGAAACCTCCAAAGGTCAAACTTTATAATTAAAGTTTCTCTAGTCTCGAAGCGAAGAGCCCACGATAAGTTGGAAGTAAAAAAAAAAAATGATTGAAGTGCCTAATTGAAAAGTCCTCAATTCTTTCAATCAGAATTGATTTTTTGAACATGTATTAGTAGCAAGAGCAACTGCTGCTAATGTTGCTTCAGTAGCTAGGGGTGGTCATATGGTAAATGAGGGAAATTTGTTATCATGTGATTAGATAAATGGACTTTTTTTTTGTCATTAAGGCTGCTTTCATTCAACAACGCAGAGGTACAGTACAGAGTATTGTTTACAAATGATTTTAAAAAACTATCATTTTTTAACAGGTTCTTAAACAATGTTCAAGAGTTAATTCTAGCGTTGTTGAGTTGTTTGGATAGACAGTGACGGTCGGGTACTAAATATGATGTATGTCAAATTGAATAGTAGTTAAGTTTACTACGTTGATGTTAAAGATATATAATCAAATATGAAAAATCTGAGGAGTATATTGACAAAAAGCCTGTACTGTCTATATCATTTTTTGCCTGTTTTAATTAAGAATAGAGATCTTCTCAGTGCAGCTATTGATTGGACTCATTTAGTGCTGAGAGGAAAGTTTTTCGAATAACCCCTTCCAATGAAATTTTCTCCAATCGCAATGAAGGGTTTTCTTAAAAAACTCCTCCAACTCTCTAGATCTGTAACTCAATCAGTAGGTGCACTGGTAGAAACTCAACTTTTTTACTAAACCTGTCAGCATCTTATTAAAATATTGGAACTTATCTTTGTCATATTGTATATATGCATCCTGTTCCTGTCAATATCCAGCTAGAGTAATCCTTGATGTCAGGGACATTACAGTTGTAACTGTTGTGTGAATTTTAAGTATCACTTCACTTCCTATGGTATGATAAAATAATCGTGTGCCATCTGATCTTGCGATCAGACAATAATTAAAACTATCACTCGTCGAGGGGCTGCCATGACATACCCATGTGAGCTTATCTCCACAAAACTTGCGGAACACAAGGGTCACAACACAACCTCAGTTAACAGACAGGTTGAACTGAGTTTAGATGATCCTAGTTTTGATGATCCTAACTTTTATTCATTGCAGTAACAAAATTTATTCGAATTACATAACTAAGATAAATGACAATCTCCATCAACAATTCTTCTACAAACCCCACAGCACTGTCCCCTTAACCAAAACTAATAAGATGGTTCAGCGACCAAACATGTCTGTGATCACTTTCTTACCTCACCCACTCACTCTACTCTTTAACTGTAAGATGTGATTTTTTAGACTTCATTTTCTTAGGCCTAAATGTATCTCTACTCACAAGAGTCAAAAGTAAATTAATTTGATATTTCATTTACTTTTGCTGCTCAAATGATTTGATTTAGCTTCTGATATTTACGAGTGAGAATACATTTTGAGTCATAAGAGAATAAGATCCAATGATCTCATCTTTCTTCTACTAGCCTCTCCTTCTGTGGTTTCCCTTTCCCAGAGTAACAAAAAGAGATGGGATCCTCTGATTAGTACATGTTTGAATTGGACTCGATCAGTGCAGAAAGGAGAATTTTTTTGAAAGCCCTCGTTACATAGTATTTTTCTCATTCTCAAAGAAAGACTTTTGTTCGAAAAACTTCTTTCCCATCTCTCCCACTTGCTGAGTCCCATGTAAACCTTGCACAGTTGCAGGAACCGCAATCCAACAAAAACCGTGTAAGTACCTTGCCCTTGGTTTGCCTTCTTCCTCGGCAGTGGCAGATCCTCCATTCCCACCATATCCCACAAACCAGATCCATACTTAACGGGGGGGCGAGGGAGGACGCCGGGTCACGTGCCTCTCAACGGAGGGTAGGGCACTTCTCTCGTTAAATTCCCGTCCCTCCTCTTCCTGCCCCACCCATGCACGTCCGTACTGCTCACCTCTCCAGTCTCCAGCTCTCCCCTCCCCCCTCCGCGCCCCACCCCGGGCCTTCTGCACCTCCACCGCGCCATTAAATACCCCCACAAGGGCAAGCCTTCTTCGCCAACTCCTCCTCTTCCCTTCCCCACCTCTCCTTCCATCCACTCGCGTTCTTCTTGTTCTTGTTATTCTTCTTCCTCTGGTCCTCCCTTTCCCTTCTCTCTGTTGATCTCTGATGTTGCTGCAAGGGCTTCTGGTTCCAGTCCACCTGCTGGTCGCCACTGTCTCGAGTTCTCTTGGTGCAGGTCGGGAACCGGGTCCCTTCGCAGCGTACGTCCCCCCGCTTTCGGGCCGGAATAGCGCACCGGGCGGTGGGACGCGGTCCCCTACTTGCACCGACTGGACTCCGGAGAAACCTCACGGCGCCGAGCTGAGAACTGAGAGAGAGAGAGAGAGAGAGAGAGAGAGAGAGAGAGAGAGAGAGAGAGAGAGAGAGAGAGAGAGAGAGAGAGAGAGAGAGAGTTGTGTGTGTTATCTGAAAGACTGGTTAGCATCTCATAAACGTCTTCTTTTATTTGAGTCCGAGTAGAATTAAAACAGGTTTGAGCTTGCTCAATGTCCTTTCTTTCTTGCAGGAGAGAGCAAAAGCAGAAAAGGGAAAGAGACTGTCTGTGGAGGAGGAATTAAATTAAATAAATACTTAGATGATCCAAGAGTCCTTTGCGAGAACATAATATTATTCCAGAGTATTTATAGTATACTATAAGTAGGCTTATCTTCTTGTAGTGTCAGGACTTCGAACTCAATGCTCTGTTTATCCTGGTCTCTTCGTAAGCTTTCACAAGCTCTAGTAATAGAATTGAGATTCCTGTACAAAACAAGATCAGTCCTGTACCGTATGCACACACTTTGCCAGCTCTGTTCATGCAGGAATATATAAGCAGAAAGTGAACACTGTGGTGCCCTTTTAACTATATATATTTAACTCCTTAATTTGTTGTATATAGCTCACCTGCTTTTTTATTGTATATACAGCTTATGCGCCGTATGGACCATGCCTTGTACAATCTATATCTATTTCCTTTTATAATACATGGATCATGGGTTTGCTCCGTTCGTGGCATGCACCATATATAAGGCACAATGTTACTTGCTTTTTGTTAAGAGTCATCTATATGTGGCTAGCATCTGAGGCATATAAACTGTAGTTTGTCATTTTTCTATCCATATAATTCTGAAGATTATCTTGGTGTATTGGCTGTGAAAATATCTTCCATAGTTTCTATCAAAAGCTGTGCAAACCTCTGCACTATCAGCATAAGCAATTTCTTCACGTACTTACGGTTGTTTCCCAGAAATTTCCTGTACTGACCATTACGCGCTGCTAGGTTTCATCTTCTTAGGCCAGGAAGTCTCTCATGCTAAACGAAATGAAGAAAGGTAGGGGAAAAATTATGTCAATCCCTTTTTCCTGACAGCATTTATCAACAGTTCATCCTTTAAATGCCGCTTAGACCTTTCAAATATTTGCACAATATCAACAAGTTTATATATATGTATAGAGCATGTGTAAGCTGCGGTAGTGCAAACTGGTTCTAAAAAGAATTGAGATCCTTTAAGTGCACATTTGTATGTCAGCCTCAAATTTTGTTGAAGAATGTTGGATTTTCCTTATTGTCAAGGTTATGCAGGAGGACATGTCCAATCTATGTCATTGCCTTGCTCACTGTCCATTTACGCTGAGTAGATGAGATGCAGGTCTTGATGCATGGAGCCAGTTCATTATTTTCATTGAGACAACTCCTTGGGATGCATTTACTCTGCAAAAGCAGTTCTGTCACTGACATGTGGACTGGGCAGATAAGATCATAAAGAAGGGGGAAAAATGAAGATGGACAAAATTAACTGGTGACCTTTCATGTGTATGAGAGTGAGGATTTGGTATTGGGATTATGGATGACTCCCAATTAAGCACCATATTTCATCCAATATTTCGTCATATTACATGTACGGCTAGTAGAAATAGGAAGGAAAAAAAGGTGTTTGCTGGAGTGAAACAAACATCTATTGGTAGCCTGTTAGTGATTATTCTCACCACTGTAATTTGCATATCGTTTACCTATGGAAAGGAAGATCATGAGTACTATCTTATATTGAAATTTCTGAGCCATGCCTGGAGAATTGTGATGATTGCTGCTTTTTTTTTGGTTTCGATCCAAGCTTATTTTGTTTGATGATGTTGTAATGCAAGCAGCAGCACTGGAATACATAGGCTTCACCATGGGATGATTTGAACATAAGTGACCAACATTCCACATTTGGATGAGCTAAAATTAAAAGGTCAGACTGAGCATATATTGATATATACAAATAGTGTAACTCTTAAAAGTTCCAACAAGAGGATGGATGGTTCAGAAAAGCATTCACACGTAAGCGTTGCAGGTTAATTATATATGTATCAAGCTAAAAGAGAATCATAGCCAAATTAACTCTCTCCTTCCTTCAAAAATTGGAACTCCGTGTGCACTCAAAATGCACCTTCGTATTAATTTTCTCATGCCCCAGCCAGCTTCAATTCTCTACAGAAAGTACGTTATAATATTCTTATTCGATTATGAGTTATGGTTACACCTATATCCTGTGTCTCCATCAATTTATTCTTTGGTTTGAGTGTGCTATTTATTGCTGAATATATTAAGGTTTCATTTTTGAGTTCTAACTTATCTAAATGTGAATATCGTTACCATTGGGCTTCCTAGGTGGCACCCATATATATGTTGGGACACAAGACCACCTGGTAGATGTCACAGGTGTTCGAGGAAAGGAGCACATGGCACAACTTTCCTGTAGCTTGCCAAATATCTTGTTATATGAAGATTAATATATATAGCATTCTTTTCTCTTGGCCGATCACAATGTGCCATAGTGAAAAGGAGCTCATCTTGCACTACATATATACTGTCATATATATTAGATCACCAGTGCAACACTAGCTGATAAATTATATATAAGCGCAAGATCCGAAGAGGATTAAAGGACGCACAACTAATTAAGAAAGAGAGGAAGAGAGATTTAGCAGTGATAGTAGTAAGAGGGATGGATGTGAATAAGCAGAATGTGTAGTGCATGCATGCTTGTTCACTGGGGATCGGGTAGGGAGGGCATATGGACTTGCAAAATGATTCCTCAGGTCGAGCCTTCAAGCCATCTCCCTAGAATTGTCTTTAGATCCTCTTTCAAGCCTCTGCTTCCTCACTCTTTCGCATGCAATTTTTATTCTCCTTTCTTTTTTTTTTTTTTTTTGACCAGAAAAAGAGCATGCATTGCTAATTTAGAGTGTTTAGTACATCAGACACATCAGAAATAACAGCAGTATTAACAGAGAGGGGGAGCAATGGAGAGTCCCAAACACCCTCCTTATTTGAAAGCAGGACAAATTTTGCACAGGCATGAGCCACCTTGTTGCAAACTCTAGGAGTGTAACTTAAGCAGATGTTACCACTAGAAAGATAGAGCTGAGCTTTTTCAATGATGATCTTCGCCTTCCAAGATATGAAGCCAATACCAAGCACAACATTGATCAGAACCTGAGCATCCCCTTCTACGAAAATCAACCCATTTCTTTGTTGAGCAAGCTGGAGGGCATGAAGTAATGCAAATGCTTCCACTTCAATAGGATCAGAGGAGTGAACAAGTTTTGTAATGCAAGTAAAAGGAGAACCCTGCCAATCTCTGCCAATAATGCCCAACGCACCACCTGCATCAGAGGTTGCCCCATCGAAATTTATTTTAATAGCACCATGCTTAGGAGGGGTCCACGTTTTCCTGATGATTGAAGGATCTACTGAAACAGTTTGATTGTTACAAGCAGAGGAGGTCTAGAGATTAACATCCATCAAAGCACATCTGATAACAGAAAGAGGTGAGAGAGAAATATTTTCCAAAACCTTCTTGCATCTGGCCTTCCAGATTTGTCACATAATGGAGAAACAAGTAGACAAGTGCCTCCTGTCTTTATCATCTGAGATGAATTGAGGGTTAGACCAATATGAGATTTTGTCAGCCAAACTTTTCTTATCCCGTGGAACATGATAATTTAATGGGGAAGCTTTCCAAACAGTTCTGGCGAACTCACATTCAAAAAGCATATGAGAAATGGTTTTCGGATATTGAAAGCAAACCTGACAAGTACATTCCACATGAGGCATTCTTCTGGAGATGAGATCCGACACTGGGATGGCATTAGAGAGGCATTTCCACACAAAGTGAATAATCTTAGGAGGAATGACTTTCTGAACCTGAGCATGCCAGAGGTGCTTCCAAACTGTACTGGGGGTGGATGGGGAGGCAAAGCTTGAAATATCAGATAAGTATATGTAGGCAGATTTTAAAGTGAAACTGCCATCCTGAGTGGGTAACCAAATGAATTCATCCCCCTTATTTAGCCCATCCAGGGGAAGTTGAATTTGACTGATTCTGTCAGCAATATCATCAATGAACAACTTGTAAATAAGATCAAGATTCCAATGGCCATTTTTTTATGAGCTGGAAAACCCAAGTGGGGAGCTCTGTATCAAGATGTGGTCTGATAGTGGGGGGGCATAGATATTGGGGATCCATCTATCTGACCAGATATTTGTGGTGAGACCATCTCTGATAATTTTGAAAGATAGTACTGAGGTGACATCTCTAAGTTGAAGCATGGCAGACCAGGACATGGAGCAGCTGATAGGCACTTTGGCATCCCAAAAATTAGAGTTGGTAAGGTATTTGGACCTAAGCAAAGAGGCCCAAATAGAGTTCTGATTTTGAATGAATTTCCAATTCAATTTCAAGACAACAACTTTATTTAAAGTATTCAGATCTCTGATCCCCAAACCTCCAGTGGCTATGTGCTTTTTAATAGAGGCCCAGTTACAAAGATGAATTCTTTTGTGTTCCATATTATCACCCCATAGGAAAGCACACATGATCTGATTCAGTTTTCTAATAATTGTCCTTGGAAGAAAGCCAATGCCCATCACATGAACTGGTATAGATGCCAATGCAGAATTTATCAAGGTGACTTTTCCAGCAGTGGATAAGGTTTCAGCCTTCCAATGGGATAGTTTTGTTTTCATTTTATCCACAATGTAGGAAAATTGATCCACTTTGCCTCTACCTATCCAAAGGGGGAAGCCCAAATACAAATCATGATTTTTCATTAAAGGAATGCTATATTTGGAGCAGAATTAAGCTTGGACTTGAGGGGGAACATTTCTGCTGAATATAAGAGTGGATTTTGAGTTGTTCATAAACTGCCCAGACCAGCAACCATAGGTATGAAGGCAATCCAGATAATGATTGAACTCATTTTTCGAAGCCACACCAAACATCACTATATCATCAGCATACATCAAGTGAGAAAGAGTAGGAGCTCGTTTGTTTACTTGAAGTCCCTGAATGCTCTTACTCAAAATTTTTGAGTGGAGGAGCTGGGTCAACATTTCAGCACATAAGATGTAGATATAGGGTGACAGTGGGCATCCCTGCCTAATTCCTCTGCTTGGAATGATCATGCCAGCAAGTTCTCCATTTATGTTAATAGAAAAGGTAGCAGTGGAGATACAAACCATCAGAAGATTTACAGTAGTAGTGGAGAAACCCAACTTATAGAACACATTCGAAATGAAGGGCCATTCAAGCTTGTCATATGCTTTGGCAATATCCACCTTCAAGCAGAAAAAACCAGACTTTCCTTTCTTAATATTCATGGAGTGAACCAGTTCCTGAGATATGAGAATGTTGTCCAAAATATTTCTGTCAGGGACATAAGCACATTGATTGTAAGATATCAGTCTAGGTAGCAGGATTTTAAGTCTGCTAGCTAGAATCTTTGCACATATTTTGTAAATGACATTGGAAAGACTGATTGGTCTATAATCCATAGGATATCCAGTAGGTTTCCTCTTGGGAATAAGGACAACATTTGTATGATTGAGGCCATTAGGCATGGAAGAGTTCTGGAAAATACCCTGAATTACAAAAGTCACCTCCTCTTTTACAATATGCCAATATTTTTGAAAGAAGAGGGGGGAATCCATCAGGACCTGGGGCTTTGCATGAACCCATAGTCATCAGAGCCTTATGAATTTCCTCAGAAGTAGGAACCGCACATCAATTTATGTTGTCTTGATCAGTTACAACATAATGCTCCCCACAAGGCATTTCCCAATCAGAAAAGGAGGAGTCTGGGTTACCAGCATGGTACAAGTCTTGAAAGTAATCTACAAACATATTCTTTATAAGATCCGTGTCATCAATCCAGGATCCATTTGGGAGTTGAAGACCAGAAATTCTATTTAAATTCCTCCTACAGAGGACAGACAGATGAAAAAATTTAGTATTTCTGTCACCTCCTGTTGGGATCGCTGTGTCGGGATCCGATCCTAAAACGCAGCGGAATAAAGGAGTTCGGGACCGGATCTGTCCTGTTTCGGTCGTTAAAATTAAATCGGTGTAAATCGAATTTACCTTGCGCGGAATCGAATCCGCGTCCGTTTTCCGGTTCCGTCGGAGCGATGCCGCAAGTCGCGCAGATGCCCGACCTCTAGCGGTATCCACGCGGTTCTCCTCGCGATGGATCGTCCTCGCTTCCTCGCTCGCTGCGGCGCTCGAAGATCCCGTCTGACTGTGCGTAATCCGCCGCGACATGCGGATTCAGAATCCCCGTCGAACGGGAGGTGGAGCAGTTGGGAACGGCACGCCCAGAGGAGAGATAAAGTGGGGAAGAGCGAATGACAGCTAGGTCAGGGTTGCTGGCCCCGGACGTAGAATCCGTTCTTTTATAAGAAGTCAGTTTGCGGTTTTTCATAAAAACCCAGACTTATCCGAAATCATGTCGGAGTATCCATCGACTTGAAAACCATTTGCGTGTGACCCTCTAGGCCCAATTACCAGTCCAGTTAATAGCCCATTAAGTCCAGTAACCCTTTACTGACCCACTGAATTAATTAATATCCTTATATTCAATTAATCAGCCGAATTTAGTGTCCCACAATAAATTCGGACAGACTGCCGATCACGTTGGATGCCAAGCAACATCGCGTGATCCTGGATGGAACTGGGGTTATCGCAACCCTCTATTGGAACCTTTCTGTCATCGGTTAGCGCGCGGATATAATCCTTCATCCGTACAATGTTCCCGAATCGACCTAGGGCATGGTTTACTGTTAAACCCTATTTAGTCGATTCACTTGAATCAGATGCTGCTAATCTGAATCCGATAACTCCTTATCGATTACAGAGTCCGCCCTTGCCAGGGACTTTAAGCGCATCATTCCCGGAACATTCTCTCTCAAACAACCGAGAGCGAATGATCCCGTATTGAACACACAATTACCTTCGAGGGCATTTCCCTGAACCCGATCGCTTGACTTATTGATATCCCATGGTTAGGGATTCGTTCGTCAAGGTCAAAGCTCAGAAATCTACCAACAAGGTATCCTTGGAGTCTCAGGTCCAAGGATCATCCACGCAACCGTGACAATTGAATCGAGCTGGTTAACAGTGAGGTGATTACCATCCAGCGATTCATAGTCGGATCAGTTCAGTGAACTCATTCACCAATGAGCACCTATAGGTTCAGCATAGTGTCTCCACACAAGTGACTTATGGGATCAGTCACCCTCATCATATGAGCTGAAGTAACCTATACTAGTCTATCCGGATGTTCGATGTCCTATCTCAAACATCCTATGACTAGGAACAATTAAGAACATGTGTTTATAAGTCTTCGGTCCCGTAATTATGATCTCATCATAATCCAAAGACTATTGCACATGTTCATGGACTTCATCGTGATACGATAAACACAGATCGAATTAATTACACACAATGAATTATTGCCATTTATTAATAATCTGAATATATACACAGTATCGGATTGGCTTTGAGGCCATCTAATATTAACAATCTCCCACTTGGACTAAAGCCAATCACTTTTATACAGAATACCCATATTCTCTAAGTGACGCTCAAAAACATTTTGAGACAAAGGCTTTGTAAGTGGATCTGCTATGTTGTCGGCTGAGGGAACTCTTTCCACCACGACATCTCCTCGAGCTATAATCTCTCTGATCAGATGAAAGCGCCGCAGAATGTGCTTCGACTTCTGATGAGACCTCGGCTCTTTCGCTTGAGCAATCGCCCCATTGTTGTCACACAGCAGTGGGACGGGACCAGATATGCTTTCCACCACACCAAGATCGCCGATGAATTTCTTCATCCACACAACTTCCTTGGCGGCTTCAGCAGCAGCAATATACTCAGCTTCCGTTGTCGAATCAGCAGTGGTTTCCTGCTTGGAACTTTTCCAGCTCACTGCTCCCCCGTTAAGTGTGAAAATAAAACCTGATGTTGACTTGCTGTCGTCAGGATCAGACTGAAAACTCGAGTCAGTATATCCTTGCAGCTTTAAGTCTCCTCTCCCATAGACTAGAAATAGATCCTTAGTCCTTCTCAAGTACTTAAGGATGCATTTCACAGCCTTCAAGTGTTCATCACCTGGATCTGCCTGATGTCTGCTCGTAACATTTAGAGCATATGCTACATCAGGTCTGGTACATAGCATGGCATACATGATGGACCCTATGGCAGAAGCATAGGGGACTTTATCCATCACTGCCCTCTCTTCAGGTGTCTTGGGAGACTGACCTTTAGAGAGTGAAATTCCATGTCTCATCGGTTTGAGACCTCTCTTGGAATTTTCCATGCCAAACCTTTTGACAATGGTTTCTATGTACATGGATTGGGTTAAAGCCAGCATCTTCTTTGATCTATCTTTATAGATCCGTATTCCTAATACGTACGATGCTTCTCCCAAATCTTTCATGGAGAAGTTCTTTGACAGCCATATCTTTACTGATGACATCATTCTTACATCATTTCCAATGAGTAGGATGTCGTCAACGTAAAGAACCAGAAATGTGATTGCGCTCCCACTGTTTTTCTTGTATACACATGGCTCATCTTCATTCTTAATGAAGCCATAAGATTTGATCGCCTCATCAAATCTTATGTTCCAGCTTCGGGATGCTTGCTTCAGTCCATAAATGGACCTCTGCAACTTGCGTACCATGTCTGGAGATTCTTTGGATGTGAATCCTTCTGGTTGTATCATATATACCTCCTCCTCAAGGTTTCCGTTGAGGAAGGCAGTCTTCACATCTATCTGCCAGATTTCATAATCATGGTAGGCAGCAATGGCGAGAAGAATTATGATAGACTTAATCATAGCAACGGGCCAAAAGGTTTCGTCATAGTCAACACCTTATCTTTGACGATAGCCTTTTGCCACTAATCTTGCTTTATAAGTCTCAATATGTCCATCTGCACCGATCTTTCTTTTAAAAATCCATTTGCAGCCGATAGGTACTATACCATCGGGTAAATCCATCAAGTTCCAAACTTGGTTGATGTACATGGACTGTATTTCAGAATTCATGGCTTCCCGCCATTTCCCGGCCTCTGGACTTTCAATGGCCTCCTGGTACGTCTTGGGATCATCATCCTCATTATAGAATATCCTTGAACCATCCAAATTAATGTGTCCCACATATCTTTCTGGTGGTTTAGGTACTCTTTCAGACCTACGAGGTTCCTGTGTATCATTTTGAACAGGTTCAGAAACTGACGGTTCATCTGATGAACCATTGCCAGTTTGTGGGTCTGGAACTTCTTCCAGAATTACTTTACTCCCACTGTCCTTCTGGAGAATATAATCTTCTTCCAGAAAGACAGCTCTCCTGGCCACAAACACCTTGTGTTCGCCAGGATGATAAAAGTAATATCTATAAGTTTCCTTCGGATATCCCATAAATCTGCATTTGTCAGTTCTTGATTCCAGCTTATCTGCATCATGTCTTTTAACATGAGCAGGACATCCCCAGACTTTAACATGTTTAAGGTCTGGTTTCTTTCCATTCCATATCTCATATGGAGTGGTCTCAACAGATTTGCTGGGTACCTTATTCAGGATATACATAGCCGAGCTAAGTGCATATCCCCATAAGGACACTGGTAATTTGGACATGCTCATCATGGATCGCACCATTTCCATTAGTGTGCGATTTCTCCTTTCTGATACACCATTCATCTGAGGTGTATAAGGAGGTGTAAGCTGAGAAAGGATACCATTATCCTTTAAGTATTTAATGAACTCAGTACTCAAGTATTCACCACCTCGATCAGATCGGATGGTTTTTATACTCTTTCATGTTTGTTTTTCTACTTCATTCTTAAATTCTCTGAATTTCTCAAAGGCTTCAGATTTATACTTCAATAAGTATATATATCCAAACCTTAAGTAATTATCAGTGAATGTAATGAAGTATGAGAAACCACCAATGGCTTGGGTTGACATAGGACCACATACATCTGAATGTATGAGTTCTAATATGCCTTTGGCTCGTTCTCCAGTTCCACTAAATGGAGACTTAGCCATTTTACCCATTAAACATGACTCACAGGTTGCATATAATTCATAATCAAATGGATCCAAATATCTATCTTTATGCAACCTTTGGAGTCTGTTTTCACCAATGTGTCCAAGCCTACAATGCCACAAGTAGGCTTTGTTCATTTCATACTTACTTCTTTTAATCGAAGATCCGATATGTAAATTATCATGAGACACATTCAATAGATACAATCCATTGGACAAAATAGCTGAAGCTATTAATTTATTTCTGAAATAAATTGAACAACTATTGTTCTCAAAATTTAAATTGTATCCAATTCTATCCAAACATGAAATAGAAATGATGTTCCTTATTATGCTAGGTACATAATAACATTTATCTAATATAAATGTGTCTCCGGATGGTAGCTTGAGCTTCACTGTCCCCACAGCGATCGCCGCAACTCTTGCGCCGTTACCTAGTCTTCGCTCCACCTCGCCGGTCCTCAGCTTACGCCTTCTTGTCAGTGCCTGCACAGAATTGCAGATATGAGATACACATCCAGTATCTAATACCCATGATGTACAATCTCTTATTGACAAGTTTATATCTATCATATAGATACCTGAAGCGTCCTGCTGCTTCACAGTTCCTTGAGCCTTGTCCTTGAGGTATTCCTTGCAATTCCTCTTCCAATGCCCTTTTTGGTGACAGTAGAAGCAATCACCTTTCTCAGCACTTTTACCCTTGTCTTTCTTGACAACCTTTGCCTTTCTCTGAACCTTGTTCTTATTCTTTCGAAAAGCTTGGACTGCAAGTCTTTTCATGTTGGTCTTACCAACCATTAGGACTTGGGGTTTATCCTTCACAAGGTTCCCCTCAGCAGTCTTTAACATATTCAGCAGTTCAGCTAAGGTGGCCTGGATCTTGTTCATGTTGAAATTGACAATGAACTGAGCATATGAAGGTGGAAGTGAAGACAACACAAGGTCTGTGTGCATCTCCTTGGGAAGTGTAACCCCAAGAGCATCCAGCCTCTCCACCCACTCAATCATATTCAGCACATGATTCTGTACTGAAGTTCCCTCTGCCATCTGAGCTTTGAACAGATTCTTCGATATCTCATATCGTTCGATTCTGCTCTGCTCACCAAAGAGCTCCTTCAAATGGAGCATGATGGATCTAGTATCCATCTCTTCATGTTGCCTCTGCAACTCATTGCTCATAGAGGCTAACATGTAGCATTGGGCCATGGTGGAATCCTCCTTCCATTTCTCATACGCTATCATTTCCTCCTCTGGAGCATCTAATGCTGGTTCAGCAGGAGGTTCAGTATCCAAGACGTAGGCAATCTGCTCAGACCTGAGGACTATCTTCAGGTTTCTGAGCCAGTCTGAGTAATTGGTGCCTGTCAAACGGTTGGCATCAAGTATGCCTCGCAACGGGTTATGGTGCGACATTCTCGCCTACAGGAGATAATTAATCGATAATTAGCATATATTCAGATTAACTAAAACAAGATATGGTCTTTTATTATCTAGTTTTACTCCCACTAATTTTCGACGGACTGTATAACCTTCAGATATACAGAACGGGAGACGCCGACTGTCTCCTAGTGGTGATCAGAATTTCCAAGCATCACAGTATGACCTAGGGTAAACACATAGTATCATACTGCCATCTCAGAGCAATCATCTCATGATAATTGCAACTACTTGCAATATCCGATCGTACTTCGGCTCCCAAGTTTTAATGGTCCCGGGTAAACACAGTAGACCATTATTCCCGGTCTAAGCTTTACCATCAATACGTGACAGAGTAAAGTAGAAATATAGTTCCCGGGTAAACACGTGGATGCCTATATCGTTCCTCTACTCTTATCCAAAGGCATCTTATGCCATGATCAACAGTCCTCTCATCAGTTAATGGCAGACCTCGGATAAACACATAGTATCTGCCACCACCGAATTAAGTTCTATCAATCATATTGATGGAGAGCCACGCGGTACATTCTCAATGACTCGCGCTACGGCTTAGAGTTTGTAATGAAGGTTTTACTTATTTAATTTGGTCTCATCCTAGGTGATAGTATTAAATATATCGAATATATTTATTAATACTAATAACCTAGCAAATATAAAGCACACGCATCATATACATGTCATTAGTGTGGTCATGGACGGCACTGCGGTTTGACTTGAGCCAGACAGTCAAACGCATACATTCACACAATAAAACAACTTATATCATGAGTCTGCAAACCCATGAATGCAATGAACTCCTTCATTTTCATCTGGTCAGCAGTTGTGGATCATCCTCGCTACGCGCGCATCCGCCTCGAGTAAATTACATCGTAATTCTCAATTACATGATAATTTAAATGAGGAAGCCTTATGACGATTACATCGAGGTGGAAGATAGAAGTACAATGAAATATGAGAGGGAGAAGTTCGCAGACCTCTATTTATTAATACACAATAAACCACACAATCACATTCCACATCCACAATTAATGCTCGTCCATGACCACCATGTGTTTTATTAAACAAACCACACATGAATTGCGCATCAAATGGCTAAATAAAATTTTCGAAAATAACTTATAATTTTGGTTTCATAAAACCAGGGACCAATCAAAATTGGATTTAGGATTTTCGAAAACTTTAGTATTTATTTCAAGCATGCTAAATTTAAATCTAATTTAAACAAGCAAATAAATGCACATCAATAAATGCACATAAACTCTAATTTGACAAGATTGTAACATTCCATGCAGATAAGATTAACTGGCATTAAATTATAAATTTAACAATTAAATTTATTCCCCAATTATTTCCTTTAATCTAACAATTAGATTGAATTAACAACAACTTGTTAATTACCATTTTAATCCATATTAATCTAATTATTGGACCATAAAATTAAAAACAGAGCTCAATCTTATTGTAAAATTTCATTACAAATGAAAATTAAATTCTGTTTTTTAATTTTGAACAAAAACAGATTAATTAAGGATTAAAAAAAAAAAACAAAGAAAAAAATAAAGGGGAAAGGGGGCAGCGGTCCAATGGACCGGACCGGACCTGGGCCGAGCCCAGCCGGTCCCTGGCTCGGACCCAGGTCCGCCCACAAGGGCGCGGACCTGGTCCGGGTCCAGGGCCGACTGGCTCGGACCCGGGGGCCCGGCCAGGCCCGTCGGGCCCACCCCCCCCACCCGAGCGCAGCTAGGAAACCCTAGCTGCGCGCAGGGTGGGGGGCGGCGGCTCCCTGCCGCCGGCAACCTGCCCCGCAGGTGCCGGCCGGCAGGGCCCCGGCCGTGGGGCGGTCGCCGGTGCCCGGAGGCACCGGTGCCGTCGCCGGCAACCAAGAGCTTCCAACCCCCCCCCCCGAAATCCGTTTTCTGCAAAAAAAAAGTTAGGAACCCCATATCTTTGAAAAATAAAAATAAATCTAAGGGTTTATGATCCTCCCGGTCATGATACAAGATCAGAATCTCGATCCACGACCCCATGGAAGGAATCCCATGCTCCATCGAGCCCTTCCCAACGCTTGGGATGCCTGTGAACAATCCGATACGAGTAGTTCTTCGTCCGGCGAAGAACACACATGAAAATTGCAGAAAAATAAAATTTTAATGCTTACAGTTTGTCTTAAACTTGCTGTGTTCATCTCATGAACGCATCATATGCATGGAATCAATTACAAAATTATCAAAAAGAGATCGAAACGGCGAAAACACAGTGGAACCTGGCTCTGATATCACTGTTGGGATCGCTGTGTCGGGATCCGATCCTAAAACGCACCGGAATAAAGGAGTTCGGGACCGGATCTGTCCCGTTTCGGTCGTTAAAATTAAACAGGTGTAAATCGAATTTACCTTGCGCGGAATCGAATCCGCGTCCGTTTTCCGGTTCCGTCGGAGCGATGCCGCAAGTCGCGCAGATGCCCGACCTCTAGCGGTATCCACGCGGTTCTCCTCGCGATGGATCGTCCTCGCTTCCTCGCTCGCTGCGGCGCTCGAAGATCCCGTCTGACTGCGCGTAATCCGCCGCGACATGCGGATTCAGAATCCCCGTTGAACGGGAGGTGGAGCAGTTGGGAACGGCATGCCCAGAGGAGAGAGAAAGTGGGGAAGAACGAATGACGACTAGGTCAGGGTTGCTGGCCCCGGACGTAGAATCCGTTCTTTTATAAGAAGTCAGTTTGCGGTTTTTCATAAAAACCCAGACTTATCCGAAATCATGTCGGAGTATCCATCGACTTGAAAACCATTTGCGTGTGACCCTCTAGGCCCAATTACCAGTCCAGTTAATAGCCCATTAAGTCCAGTAACCCTTTACTGACCCACTGAATTAATTAATATCCTTATATTCAATTAATCAGCCGAATTTAGTGTCCCACAATAAATTCGGACAGACTGCCGATCACGTTGGATGCCAAGCAACATCGCGTGATCCTGGATGGAACTGGGGTTATCGCAACCCTCTATTGGAACCTTTCTGTCATCGGTTAGCGCGCGGATATAATCCTTCATCCGTACAATGTTCCCGAATCGACCTAGGGCATGGTTTACTGTTAAACCCTATTTAGTCGATTCACTTGAATCAGATGCTGCTAATCTGAATCCGATAACTCCTTATCGATTACAGAGTCCGCCCTTGCCAGGGACTTTAAGCGCATCATTCCCGGAACATTCTCTCTCAAACAACCGAGAGCGAATGATCCCGTATTGAACACACAATTACCTTCGAGGGCATTTCCCTGAACCCGATCGCTTGACTTATTGATATCCCATGGTTAGGGATTCGTTCGTCAAGGTCAAAGCTCAGAAATCTACCAACAAGGTATCCTTGGAGTCTCAGGTCCAAGGATCATCCACGCAACCGTGACAATTGAATCGAGCTGGTTAACAGTGAGGTGATTACCATCCAGCGATTCATAGTCGGATCAGTTCAGTGAACTCATTCACCAATGAGCACCTATAGGTTCAGCATAGTGTCTCCACACAAGTGACTTATGGGATCAGTCACCCTCATCATATGAGCTGAAGTAACCTATACTAGTATATCCGGATGTTCGATGTCCTATCTCAAACATCCTATGACTAGGAACAATTAAGAACATGTGTTTATAAGTCTTCGGTCCCGTAATTATGATCTCATCATAATCCAAAGACTATTGCACATGTTCATGGACTTCATCGTGATACGATAAACACAGATCGAATTAATTACACACAATGAATTATTGCCATTTATTAATAATCTGAATATGTACACAGTATCGGATTGGCTTTGAGACCATCTAATACTAACACCTCCCACATACCAGTTTATCTTGGCTCTTTGACGCCAATACTCATTTTCTTCAATAATGGCCAGCTTTAGGTCTTCATTTACTGCCATACCTTTCTGGATAATGTCATCATTTATTGGAGCCTTATCAATTTCAACCACCTTCTCAGTGAGATTACGAATTCTGTTCTGTGTATTTGTAAAGTTTTTCTTCTTCCATATCAAAAACTGAGATTGTAACTTTGTCGTTTTCCTGGTATAACTGGAACAAAGAGGGGGGGAGCTCTGCCAGTAGGAGGTTACCAAGTCTTCGAAGCCTCTACCAACCGTCCAAGCAGCCTCAAATTTGAAGGGATGTTGCTTCCTTCTGGCCATGGCTTCAGTATTCAGCAATAATGGTCTTTGATCACTAGCAAATCTAGGCAGATGCAGGACCCTAGCTTTAGGAAAATTTAAGTACCAAAGGGAGTTTTCCAGAGCTCTGTCCAGTCTCTCACGAATATGAAATGAGACTCTTCTGTTGTTTGCCCAGGTATAGGCAGGCCCCTCATAGCCCAGATCAATGAGCCCTGAATCATTTATAAAGGAATTGAAATGTCTGATCTGGTGATGACTAACTTGATTATCTCCCCATTTATCTTGCTGCTTGGTGATGGAATTCATATCCCCAATAAGGCAAACTGGAATATCTGAATGGATAATATGCTTATCGAGCTGATCCCAGATTTTTTGTCTATGTGCTGGTTTGGTAGGAACATAAATGCAGAAAAGGAGCCAAGTAAGGCCATTAACTTCCTTAACTTTGGCAATGATGAAATTTGGCTCCGAGTGGGTAATAGTAACATTTAAATGAGGATGCCACCATAACCAAAGACCACCAGCTCTGCCAAGGGACTCAACAATATGGTAATTTATAATACCTCTACAAGTAAAGTATCTATTACTAAAGATCTTATCAGCTTTTGTTTATGCAAGAAAAGTAATGTCCAGTTTTGTTGAAAGGGTTATTTGATGGAGAAAAGGAATTGTTGTGGACCCTTTAATACCACGACAATTCCATGCCAAAATTCTCATTTGGGGGGCTGTGACAAGTTTAGGTCTGCCGCCACGACCAAATCACTGGACTGTTGGGAAGAGCATGGACCATCATCCTGATTTATATTAGCAATTGGTTTCAGAGTGTGAAGGGACCTTCTGAGTCTACTTTGCTTGAGTTTCAGTCCATAACCTTGAGGGTTAACAACACCAGGGGCAAAGTCCATTCTAGTGAGAGCCATGCAATCCACATTCGCATCCAACAGGTTGTCAAAGTACTTTTGCATCTTTTGTTGGTTTTAGTACGTAACTGTAAGGAATCGCCAAGAACGCAGCGGAGAATAAAATCGATTCCTATGTATCGGTCGCTGGGATCGTAAAACGGACAATAAAATTAACGTGGGAAGAACAGTTCTTCACCTTTGCGGGATTTTGAATCTCCCGTGGATGATTCCGACTCGATAATCGCGCACGCGCACGATCTCTAGAGGTATCCACACGAGCTCCCGCTGCAGACGCGTTTTCCTCCTCGACTTGAGTGCTCCGACCAGATCTCAAATCCACCATGCGCGGAGAGAGACAGATCTACTCCAAGAGAGAGAGAAGGAGAGAGAGAGAGGAGATAGAGAATCTGGGGTGAGTAATTCGTCCAACTAACTTTTACCCCTCCCCTTGGCCTCTTTATATAAGAAATAAGGATAAGCACAAGGATTAATCCTCATGATTATCCAAGAGTTTGGCCTTGGATAAATCTCCATTAAATCTTCATGTTTATCCTGCGACTTTTCATAAAAACCCAGATAAGCATGAAATTTAACGTCTTTCACCGTCTGACGAGAACTCTTATGTGTGTGACCTTCTAGGCCCATATATCAGTCCGGTTTCAGGCCCATTAAACTTAGAACTGATTCTAGAGTTTAATATTTAATAATTAATATTTAAACATCATATGTTAAATGATTAATTTAATAAACAAGTGGATTATCATCTGATGATTAATTCACTTGGCCTTCTGATCATGAACAGCACCAAACACTACCTCATGATCCCAGAAGATATAAGGGATACTGTTCCCTTTAATTGAACCTTTTCGTCTGCAGATACCGCACAGATAAAATCCTTCACTCATCCAATGTCCCAATAACGCAAGGGTATGGTTTTATAGTCAAACCCTCTATCGCATTATTTAGGTGGATTCCAGTACTCAGTTAATTTCTAGAAAGACATCTCTTTCATTTGACCATGGCCAGGGATTTCTGTGTACACATCCATAGGACATTCTCTCTCCAGTCTTATACCAAGAGTGAGTGATTCCTTGTTGTTCACTCAATTACCTTCGCAAGCTTTCTACTGTATCTGAGAGACCGACTATCGTTGACTTAATGGTTAAAGTCCACAAGTCAGAGAATCAAGATATAATGGTCCACAAACAAGGTATCATTGGTGACTCAGGTCAAAGGACCAACTGTGCTACTACAACGATTGAATTCCCTGGTTGACTAATAGGTATAATTACCATTCAGGAATTCTTATTTGGGTATGTTCAGTGAACTCATTCTCTAATGAGCACCCACAAGTTTGTCTTAGTGTCACCACACGAGTGAATGTGAGATCATTCACCCTCATCACATGAGCAGACATAACTTGTGTCGATCTTATCGGATATTTAATGTCCATCTTAAATATCCTATGATCGAGAACTGTTTAAGACAAGTGACTGAGGATATTGATCTCACTATCATGATCTCATCATAATTCAATATCCCATGCATTTGTCTACGGATCTTCATTACGATAGTTAATTTCCAAGAACTATAAATGAAAAAATGATTGCCTTTATTAAAAATTTGAACTAGAATGTACAATGATTGGCTTTGAGGCCATCCAATTCTATCAGTAACTGGACACCATGGGTATTACCTATCTGTCTTTTGAGAGGAGTTACCATGACCTGCTGTCCTTTATTTCTGTCAAGACAATCTTTTTGAGAATCCATGTGGTACATATGAATGGGCACATCCAGCAGAGCACTATCATACTTTTTAGAGAGGCTTTCTTTCTTTCTGAGGGTTTGAATTTGAACAATGCATTTAGCATCTGACAGTATCTGACCTTGTAAAGGATTTGATAGCAGGGTATGTGAGACCACCTCGGAGGTTTCAGCACTAGATATATGTTCTCTGACAATGGGGGTATCATACTCTGTCAAGCACCGAGCTAAGGCAGTGTCTACATTCTGAAACAGGTTTGATGGGGCGATACTGGTGACAGAGGCCTTGGAGGAGTTTGGTTGGACCTTTGAGCTGAAAGTAAGTTTCTTTTTGACCTTTGGGTCTACAGTTTCCTTCTACTCAGCAATAATCATAGGACATTCCATACTGCTACCAGTATGGGCCTGAGCATGATGATTTCTGCCATGATTTGTACTTAGGTAATCTTTGTTTGAGCTAGGACGGGAATTGGTAGCTCTCAACCAATTTTCAAACTTAAATTTTATTGCTGACATCATAGACTTCTTCAAGTTTGGAGAGTAGGATTCCTTGATCTGGGCTTTCAGATTAGACAATTCCAAGCAAGAGAATTCTTCATGCCCAATAATTCCACAGTAAGTGCAAAATCTGGTAGTCTTTCATAAGCTACTTCGAAAGATTTAATTTCTCCATCAGGAAATTTAGTCATGATATGGGATGTGAGGGGTTTAGTTACATCCAGGTTAACCTTGATCTTGGCATAAGAGCTCTAGTACAGTGTTCCTCCAGGTCGCGGTTGATGAACTCTACCAAGTTGGCTAGCCAGCTTGATGACCACATTCACACTTAGGAGTTCTTCTGGAAGATCAAATACAAATCTCCTCTAGTAAGCTGATAATGAGATGGGGGGGTGTTTGGCTTGCATCTTTCAATGAGAATCAGGTCTCCATTAAAGAACCAGGGAGTTCTATGGAAGATGCTATCCACTTCTTCAATGCTAGACAAACGAGCTAGGAAGGTGTTACAAGAGAAATCAAGGAAGTGCCACTGACCTTTAGGAGCCCACATTCTGGAGATCCATTCTTTGAGACCTGCTGGCCTGACTTTGACCTCAAAATGAACTTTGATTAGGAAGATGAATTTCCATCTGTTTGGGTCCCCCAGATTAGCTTCACGGAACTTAACCATCGAAGAGCAATCCTTCCCAGACAATAATTTCTTGAAGTTGCTCAGCACCTCAGATTCTAGCTCGTTTAAGTTTGGAAGCTACTCCTTCGCATCTTCCATAATGTAGGCCACATGAGGAAAAAGGGGCAAGATGAAAAGAGGATGAGGGAGTAAGAAAACAGAACAGGTAAAACAGGGGCCGAACAGAAGGAAAGCAGGAATCCAAACAGTATAAGGTAGTTGGTAGGCGACAAACTACGAGTTTGGTATTGGTCTTACGTGAGATTCATGGACAGTAGAGAGGGAAATATGTGAAAGGCTGAGAGAAAGGCATTTAGGAAAAGGGACAAGGTCTCCGAGAGCTGGGGGGGGGGGGGGGGGAAAGCAAGGAGAAGGATCAGAGAAATTGAAAAGGCCAATGCAGGGAACAAGCTGCAGTGGTGTTGGGGAAGAAAGGTAGCAAAGACCACACCCACAGCACCAGCTCTGACGAAGTTATCCAGAGCAGAAAGCTCCGAACATTCCACCCAAGGGGGTGAGGGGAGCAGCGCCATTGAGATTCTTGTACACCTGATTTTTGGTTCTTGTTCGGCAGATCTGATCCATAATCAAAGGAGTGAATATTAAGAATAAAGTAATACTTACCACAGTGCGCCATGCAACAGTTCCTGGGCAACATTTTTTTGTTTTTTTTCAAATTTCAAGGGAAAGGACTAAAGGGTAGAAATGTCAATTGGATCGAGTCAGCTGGAAGGCCTGTAAGTCTGTCCCGATTTTAACGGGGCTTGGGCCGATGAAATTGATCCGACAAAAAAAATTGGCCTGGTCCGACCTGGCCTAGGAATTAAAAAGGCTGGACTTGGGTGTTAGTTGGCCCGACTCGACCCAGCCCGGACATATCAAAATCTTGTTTTTATTAATTTTAATTTTATATGTAAATTATATTGTGTCAATTTAAGTTATGAGAATACTCAATGAGATGTGATTTTGGTTGTATAAACTAGGTATTTTACATATTTATATTATGATGAAAATATGTTATATGTTCTAATTTTAGTAAGTTGATAAAAATTCCTAATGGATATTTGCATTAAGAAGAAAAAAGTAAAAAAAAAAAATTCAAAACCGAGACACGTCGGGCCTTAATCGGCCCACATCAAAAGCTTCTAGGTTGGGCCCGGGCCATGAAAATTGGGCTTTTAAACGGTCCTGGGCTGAGCCCGGGCTGCATCTTTGAGGATCGTGCTGGGCTCGGGCCTGATCAGGCCTGACCCATTAACACCCCTACCAAACGGGACAATTTTAAAGGAGTCATCCATATCATCCGATCTTGATCGGATAGTTCAAAAAATTTTAAAAAATCCCCTAGAGTTGTCCCTTTCTCTTGGATTTTTTTTATTATAAAAAAAGGATAGAAAAACTCACTTATGTTGGATCATTCATGGTGCATTAAGTATTATCGGAAGAGTAATATTTGCTGCAATGCCTCTACTGCTGCAGTAGGGGAGGTTGCGGTGGGTAAATTTTGTTTTGATTTTTTAAAATCAGGTATGTCTTATGTGTTTGTACAACTTGATCTCTAATCGAGTGATCTAAAAAATTATAAAAAATAAAAATTGAGTTCTAATAAATAGTAAAAAATTACTTAACGGGCCAAGTTAAATATATATATATATATATATATATATTATCCGATGGGAGATCGTACTATACAAATATGTAAAACCTTGGGATGTGAGTTTAAAAAGTTTATTTTTTGAACCCATGGGAACATATGTACTACAGTAGTAGGGACATTAGAGCAAGTATTGCTCTTACTCAAATATTAAAGAGTTGGGCCCTTAGCAAGCTTGCTAAATTTTGAGACCACGGGAGCCACTTTTGTAGGTTTGAGCCCCAGTCTTTTACGTACCTCTCTAGGGACTGGACATAGCCCCCCATGGTTCCGTTCCATTTGGGTTTTCTAGCTTTACCGGGGTCTTTTCTAACCGGTAATAATGTCTTTTCTTTCCTTTCGAATGCCTTTGGATCGTTTTCTAAGTTCTTTTTTGGATGTATTCCGAATATAGTCTGATGAATTATGACCATCCATAACTGGATGTATTCAAAAATTATAAAAAAGTTTAAAAAAATTGTGACCATCTCCATATTAAAGTACTGCCAGGTTTGTCTTTGATACAAGACTTTGGTGATTAAAATACTAACTAATTGTCTTATTTTTTGAGACAACCGCACATACCTATGAAGATGGAATTAGATCTCACTCAAATCAAAATCAATTGCCACGAAATTTAAACTAGAGTGACTAGACATATAGAACTATAACTTCTCAGACATGTACGCCATTTGTTAAATATGTGAATCACTAAGCATGCGAATCTAGTTCATATTGGTTCGGAGTACACAAGTCTATGAAAACAAAACACATGGAAGCTTGATCAAAGTCCATTCTTATGGCACATTAAGAATACCAACATCAAATCTAACATGAAAATCATCAATTCAAACACATGCATCTTCTAGGATCATCATGGAGCCACATGCACACAAGGAATCCCAAGCATAACGACATCACACCTATCTCAAACTAGAAGCTTGACCCAAGAAGAACCTCAAGAACAAGTCAAAAGGGAGGAGGAAGAAGAGTGGAAAGAGGCATGGGAAGAAGAAGAGAAGTTGGGGCCAGATCTCTCTCCCCTATATATAAAATAAGTGAAAATTTGCAACCATGCCCACCAACTATGAAAAATAGGTTCTTAACATTCTTATACATTCAATGGGCTAACTAAAATCTACTTTCTAAGGTCCATCAACTCTTATTTGGGTACGAAAGTCTAACCCATTAATCTAAACTATTTCAAAGTCATCTATCAACAATACTAAATGGTTAAATCACTAAGCTCATAGAATTGGATCTTAAAGCCTAATAAGCCTTAATAGGCCAACATAATTACACAGTTCACGTCAATCATTACATGAGCCATTTAACTATCATAAATGCAATTTAACAAATTCAAGTCGATATGTCACTCGATCAAACTATAATCAAACCAGACGACCAAATTGAAAATCGTAAACCGGAGGGCCAAGGTATTACATTCAGTGGCGGACGCAGAAATGTGGTCCAGTGGGGTTCTCAGATTGAGTACTGTGGACCAAGTTGAAGGTAGGACAATCAAAGATGTAAACAGGTCGGATTCGGTACAGATCTAAGGTAGATCCATGACCGTATCTATTAAATTATCGGTTTAAAAATATTATCCGTTAACGATCCTATAAGTTAATAACTGGTCGAATAATTAAATCTGAGTGTATCATGTGTATTTGGTAAATATAAGTGAGCCATCACCCAGGCTCACTGGATCACAAACATTTAACACTAAATAATGAAATAATAATATATAAATGAGTCACCTCCCAGGCTCGCTAGATCACAAAAACTAACATCTAGGAAAAGTAAAATAAAATATAAATGAGCCACCTCCCAGGCTCACTGGATTACAAACATTTAACACTAGATAAAAAAAATAATAATATATAAATGAGTCACCTCCCAGGCTCGCTGGATCACAAAAACTAACATCTAAAAAAAGTAAAATAAAATATAAATGAGCCATCGCCCAAGCTCACTGGATCACAAGAATTGAAGAAAATCTTAAGTAGATTTGATACCTTGACTTAGCCACTTCACGATGTTAGCAATCTTTTGTAACTTTTATATATCGACAACCTAGAAAGGAAGATAAACTTTCCAAAATTAATAAAAGTTTCTTCTCAACATATGAGCCTGCTTAAATAAGCGATCCTGTCACTATGTAAGCATACTCTTGTTCTCAATTTATGCTAGCATTTTCATGAGCTACACAACATAGATATTCCCTCAGCTAAGGCTCATTGTTTCTTTATCTCCATGTCATTCACCACTCTTTTTAATCTTTTTGTGAAGTCTTTGTCAGAAATAACGCCTATTTGGCAGGCTGATGACATTCTGACATGTTTTTCTTTAAAAATGTATCTCCACCCCACAGAAAAAGTATTGAGCAATTTATTAAAGCTGTCTCATCTTCATGTTCATGGATTTTGTTCTTTAGAATTGCCGCATTTAGGACTCATAATCTAAGTATTTCCAATCATTTTAACGCACACATGTTACTGCTTGTTTGTGCCAAAGTCCACCGATGATGTTATATCCATGAAAAGAATCAATTTCAAGCCTAACAAGTTGCCAGCAATATAAAAATCACAACCGAAGACGCATAGTGCATGATGGTTAAAATTTCTGCATGACAAAACTCCATTTGTGATATAGGTAGTACAAATGATATATAATTCACAAAACCGCGTTGAAGCTTCATGGAAGAACTTGCAACAATTAGAAGAAAGTTGTCATTCGAACTGAATTAGAAGGGGAGATAATGTGGGGAAGGCGCCTGGTTTAAAACCTCTTGTTGGAGCTGTCATTGATGTGGGTGAATGAAGGAGACGATAGAGCAAAGCAGCTCTTCTGATTGCCATGGTTCACTCAACTGTCAACAACCTTAAAAGTGTCCTCGCTTGTTCATACTGATCTACCAACATAAAATAGAAATCAACCTAAAATTTACCAACAGATAATGTAACAATATTAAAAGGTCAAACTTAAGGTTCGGACTAGAACACTATCTTCTATAAATTAATAAGTAACACTACACTATCTTCTATAACTTAAGAAGTAACACTTGAACACTTGCAATTCTATCATAACCCATAAAACATATTAATTCCCGCGTAAGAAAAATCCTACCTATGTGAGCACCCATAATAACAGAACCCATTAAAGAAGAAAAAGAAAAAGGTAAAAAAATTCTAAATGTTAAACAAGTCCCATCTTCTCAGGAACCCCTTTCGGGTTGAACTCTACAAGCCAAAAGAAAACACCTCGAGCAGGAATCGGAAGAAACAAGCAGTAAAGCAAACCCTCACAACGAGAAGGATCAAAAGTCGCATAAATTACAAATAATACGCTCTCCCATCACTTGATACTGATCACATATTACGAAATATGGGGAGAAGAGGATACGAAATGAGAACCTTATTTGAGGTTGTTCTTCCTCACTTTGAGCAGATCCCTTGCCCTCTGCCCCTGGTGGCGGCCGCGGTGGCGGTGCAGGCGTCGGCACTGGCCGTGGCGGCGCTGGGCGGAGGGCGGGAGCCGAGAGTGCGAGGGAGGCGGATACAGCGGTGGAGCCGCGGAGCGCTGGAGCCGGTCACCTGGGTTGGGCAGAGCCGCGGAGGGGCCGTCCGGCAGCGAGCGGAGGGCAGCGGGCGCCGGGCTGGGCCGGAGTCGGTTGGGGCTGTGGGTGGTGTAGGTGTTTAGAATACTAGTGTGATTAACATGAAAAATCCTATGTTGTTTAGTGCAAAATAAACCTATTAAAAATAGAAACTACGTGAAGTGATCGCCAGAAACTTTTAACTAAAAAGTTTCAAAAGAGAGTATGATCGCCTACCTGTTTGAACGCGGAAGATATCGAGTCCTTGATTCTCCTCCTTCAGCCGGCTGAAGAAAGAGAGTCCTTTCTTGTTCTTTGTTCTTGCTGTTGAGGTTGAAGTTGAGGTTGAGGATTTGAGGATCGTCTAAAAATCTTTTGATTTGTGCTTGATTTGCTCCCCTTTTTTATTCTCCTTGCTCCGTGCAGCAGGATAGGAAGAAAAGAAACGAAGAAACAATGATGAGAAATTTTAAGCAAAAATAGTATATGTTCTAATCATGACATTAAGCACGCAACTAAACAGCAAACTTACTTGGTTAATGGCTTTTGAAACCCCTTAATCAAATAGGTTTGGAAAGAAATGAATGTGTGTTGTTTGTTTGCATGAAGTGAATGATGAAGAATGATTTAGAACTAATGAATGCAAAAATGAAAAGCTTATGCCCAATGGTTGAATTCTTGAATGGATGAAGATCTTGAAAGGACGCCGACTTCTGGAAATGGCAGCGCTTCGGCGTTCCGACATTATTGCTTCGATCTTCAACTCGCTATCGCTTCGATCAATAATGCTCAACCTCCCTTTTTTTTTTTAACTCATTAAAGATGTAAGGTATTTATAGACTTCTCCTGCGTCCGTGATTAACATGGAAAAACTAGGATTTATCCATCTTAACCGATAGATAAATACAGATTAATTCATCTTTATCTGTAATTATCTAAAACGCGTCCACAATGGATGACGCCTTTCAGATTAATTAAAGATAAGGATAAATATCCGGGAAAACTTATCTTTATCTTTATTAGATAAAACGCGTCCACATGTGCAGACGTCTTTTACAGTAATTAAGATAAGGATAAACATCCGGAAGAGAAGTTAAAATAGCTTAGAAAACCTAAATCGCGTCAACACTCACAGACGCCTTTTAGCTAATTAATCAATTGATTAAAATTCAAATTTCAACGTTAAAACAGGAATAAACTCTAAATGGCGTCCACTAAGGTCGACGTCTTTTAGAATTCTTCATATTTTTAACTGAAATTTCAGTTAAAATCAATTTAATTGATTAACTTAAACATGTCTGCTAAACCCGACACTCAAAAAGATCAATAAAAATTAATCAATGATTAATTATCAGACCATTCTGAGGCATTATTATATGATATGAAATTTATTCGAAATGACGTCAAAATTAGCGTGTCTACAGGCGGAGCCGCGGAGGGGGCCGGTGGCCGCCTGCTGCCGGCTTGCAGTGCCGGTGGGGTGGGGGGGCCTGGCCGCCTGGGGGCTGGGGGCGCCGCGCCGCCGTGCACGGTGCTGGGCTGCGGGTTGCGGCTTGCCTTTGCCGAGGCCGAGGGGCTAGGGTTCTGGGAGTGGGAGTGGGAGCTCGCAGAGGAACGGACACAGCACGGGCGGGGCGGGGAATGGATCGGGCGCTCCGCGCTCGGTTGGCCTACCTAATTGGGCTGGGTGATCGGCCAGGCCCAGTGGGTTCCTGCGTGTGTGGCCAGTGGGGTCCTGGACACTAAAACTTGGAATGGGCCTCTATGCTTTCAAAAGTCCAGTGGGGTCCTGGGACCCCACATCCTATGTGTTAGATCTGCCACTGATTACATTATTGCTCTACCATATTTGATTTGTCAGTTTATTGCATGATGCAGTGGAAACTTTTTGAGAAATATGATGTAATTTGTTATTTTCCAGAGTTGATAGATTTAGATATTTTGGTGGATCTGGTATTGACTTGTAATATAAATTTATTTAGAATTTAAGATGATATTGACATTTATTTTATTTGCCTTCTTTCCTATCAATTTTGTTATATAAGGTTTCATCCCACATACTCTTATGACAGTAAAAATATGAAGCACAAATAATTTTATAAACTATAGGGCTGGCAATGAGCCAAGTTGCTCGCGAGTTTGCTCAAGCTCAGCTCGAAAAAAGTTCGACTCAGCTTGGCTCGTCTAATGAAATGAGCCAAACCGAAGCTTGGCTTTAGGCTGGCTTCTTTAAACGAGTTAAGTTCAAACTTTACCTAGTTGGGCTCGATGGCTTGTGAGTCGACTTGATATAACTTAAGTTAATAAATTTTATATTTAATAATAAATTCTCTGATCAAAACAATCACGATCAAATAGTTCTCTCTGTAGCCATCATCTGTCAATTTTAATAAGCTTGAGCGTTTTATGTACAAAACAAACGGTGCATAAACTATTTTGACTTTTAGGTAGGGGACTATAACATCTCAACTCAATTGTACCCTAAAAGGGCTTGCGGGCATTGGTGGGCATGGGCAGCGAGGGACTTTAGTTCCACATCAAGAATCTTGGCCTAACAAAGCAAATTGACCCTACTTTGGGAGCTGGGCTCTATTTAGACAAATGAGCTCATCCAGGCCATAGAGGTAGCCTTTGTTTGGATAAATGGGACTTGGTCAGGAGGCTGGACTCTATGTGAACAAAACAAATGGACCTTAAGGTACTAGACTTAGTCCAACGAGCTAGGCTTGGGCTCGGTTCTCCTCTGTCAAGCTCAAGCTCAAGCTTGGGTTTAGGCTTGAATTGAAGGTCGAGCTCGGCTCGAGTTTGAAATTTTTTTGTCGAGTTGAACTTAGGCTTAGCAAAGCTCGACTCGGCTCGGCTCGTTACCACTCCTAACTTAAACACATTTTTCATAGTTACTTCATGGAATTGTATTGTGTCCCATCTCTCATTTTCACAAGAAAGCTCCTATGCTCTTTCCCTCTTCCATGTTGAGTAAAATGCAATTTAATTTGTTTAAAGAAGATATAGAAATTATACTTATGATCTTGATTGGTGCTGATTCAAGTTGACTCAATTAAGAGGGCAGAAGATTCACTAATATTATATTCGATACACTAATGAAATGCAAACCCATCTTTTACGATCATGATAATGGTTTGCCCTCTCTTTGAGTCACACTACTATGAAATAAATTGCTCCATCATAGATATGTCACCCTTTAAATGAGTAATGTTTGCTCTCTTCCTTGCTCTTCCTTGTTCAATGTGCACTTGTAATTCTTTCCTTTGGCCTCTACATTCATACAAACCTTGTTAGATTCATCTTTAAGAAGCTCTTATTATTATGAAAAAGTTTTTTTTATCTATAAAGAAAAAACAAATGAAGGAAATATTTTTATTTTCCATACTTAAAATTTTTATTGTTTCTATGATTGCTAATGGTTCATTTCACGTACAAAATATGTCGATATTCTTTTTGATCTCGTGAGCACATGATCTGTGAATGAATTTGCAATAATCTAATGTAATATGAAAATATTTAATATTATGTTTGTGATTATTTTTAGCGATTGTAGTCACATTTGATACTGAGTTTCAGTCATGCAAGTCGAGTGGTGTGTTAGGTATTATATTTTGTAGCCCATGGAATTTAAAGAAAAAGTAGATATGATTTAATGACTTCCATCCTTCTATACAGTATGAATGAAATTTTGAGAAGCTGATTTAGTAGACAAACTTGTATTGCTATGTACTACACTACATGCCTATTTAAATGAGTTCTATTCCTGTCGGTTGACAAAAGAACAAATACGTTACCTTTACTTTTGTAGAATAATACGTTACCTTATTCTTCGTAAAGTTACTTTAACGGAACATTATTACAATAAATTAGTTTCACGACGCACACAGTCACACACAGTGCGTGACGTATTAATTAAGAGATTCTCTCGATATAGTTTTGGACTGGAGTCCAACGGTACTGTGACGAGGAGCGGACCAAATATTGAAAAAAAATCTCTCATGATCCTCAAATTTGACAAATATCTAAATCTTTTTCCTCTTAATACTGCTGGACTCCAGTCTAAAGTTATATTGAGAAGATCTCCTCTCATTAATTAACTAGCCGTTTCATACTATCGCAGCTTTTCCTCTCTATTTTGTCGCGAGGCTGACGTACGTTACATGGACATAATTTCTCTAATTTATCCTTTTTCCCTTTTCACTTCGTAACACAATCCTAATTCTTCAAAACATTTGATTTTAATAACCAAGCTTCAAGATTTACCCAGGTCATTATCAACAAAATATGGTGTTGACAACATCCATTAGGTTGACATCAACTCCAATCAACTTCAATCATGAATGAGTCACGTCTAAAATTACCTATATTGGCCTTTTCCTAATCTCCATCTTCCACTGAACATGTACGTGGGAGATGGGATGTGAGAAACACAATGTTATAAACAAAAGGAAACCAAATGTACATGAGAGCCGAAAATCTCTTTAACTTTTTTCTTTTTGAAATTCTCTTTTAGTTGAGATGCATCTCAATCATGATTTACTATATATACCAAATCGATTCATGTAGACTTGAACAACTTGTACCATGTCAGGGTAAGTTCAAGTTAATACAATTCAACTGAATCTGTATGATTTAATTTTCCTTTTTCATACAAGTTAATCAAATCTGTGTGAGTCTATCAGACTCGTACCATGAAATATTTGAATCGATCCGACTCGCCGAACCCTGATCTCCAGTGCCCGTTTCACTTTCCTTTCTAAACTTGCAAGTAAAGTAACCTCCCCACTCTTTTACCGGTACCATCCACTAAGCCACAAGCAAAAGGCCACCAAGCACGTGGCAAGGCATACCGTTCTAACCCTCCTTCTTCCACGTGGAGCGTTCTTATACAGTCCATCCCCCCTGGCCCTTGCATGCACATTGAGACGGACCCCCCGCTCCTCACCCCCTTCTGCTACATAACCACCATCACCCCCCTCCACCCTGTGCCAAAAACCCTAGCTCGCTCCCACTCCTCCTTGTGTTCCTCTCTCTCCACCTCTGTCTACCACCTCCCCTTGAGCTCCTCTTTCTTGAGGTTGCAGGCGGCGGCCATGTCGAGCTCCGTGGACCCGCTGGTGGTGGGGAGGGTCATCGGCGAGGTGGTGGACATGTTCGTGCCCGCCGTAAGCATGTCGGTCCGCTACGGCGCCAAGCATGTGAACAACGGTTGCGACGTGAAGCCGTCCATGGCCACCGACCCCCCGGCCGTGGTCATCTCCGGCCACCCTGCTCATCTGTATACCCTGGTGAGTTCTTCCTCTTCTCAGTCCGTATCTATTTCTAGCTTTGATCTGTTGAGCTGGGAAGCTGTTCTGGAACAGAAGTTTTCTTTGACTTTTCTGTGGGAATGATGTTGTATGTGCTGGTTTCTGTGGAAGCAGGTGATGACAGACCCGGATGCACCAAGCCCCAGTGACCCGACCTTGAGGGAGTGGGTCCACTGGTAAGGATCCGTTCCAACTTCCTAGTGGAAGGAGTTGATCTAGTCCTCTTTTTTAACTATGCAGCTGCTGTGTCTTTCTCTTTCGGGTCTCCATACTTTTCTTTCTTCCTCAATATCTTTCTTTCTTTACTTAGTTTCTTCGTTGTTTGTGTTTATTTGGGTTTTGTGTTTTTTGCCTCAAAGGAAGGGGTTATGTACTTAATTTTGTCTTTTATTGGTTTATGCAGGATAGTGGTGGACATACCTGGTGGAACAAACCCCTGTCACGGTAAGAAACTCCCTTTTAGTCAAAGTTTGTCGTATCGGATCGACTCATATTGACTCGGACTATTCTTGCTATATAGAATGATCTCCAAATCGGTATGATTCGATCGAACCTCCAAGAGTCGACATGAGTTGACCTGACTCGTACCGAATCATAATCATAAGAGATCCAAGTCGGTGCGACTCGAGTCGGCGAACCTTGTTTTTAACTAGTTATTCCGTAACCGATGGAGAAAATAAAAATGGAAAAAGGGGAAAAGAAAATTTCCTTTTGTGATATATTTTCTTTCTTCCTCTTTTTCCTTCTTTTCTTTACATTTTTTTTCTTAACCCCCCCCCCCCCCCTCACGGAAACTTTGTTTGTTTGTTTGTTTGTTTTTTTGTTTTTAAATCTTCACATCTATGTTGAACATTTATGATATATTTCAGTGGAAAATCATAGCTTTTACTCAGATTAATTAGCTCCATGGGAGCATATTATGAAAGAAGTTTAACAGATTAGTTGATTAGAAAACAATTGAAAGCAAAACTCCAAGGAGAGACAAAATAGTCGTGCGGTGGAAAGGCTCTGTCACAAAACAAACCATGCATGAGGCTCGCATGCACTGGCGCACCGGTGCGCCGGGGTTACGCCGGTACAAAGATTCACGGAAATGCCCTGTCCCACTGTTCACCTTGGTTTCCCCACCCCACCTGGCAATGGCACGTGTGGGGCAGCCGTTATATCCCCATTGTCACGTGTGCTCACACTCTAGACACGTGTGAGAGAATGAGCTGGCAATTCACGTCAGCTTTCTTGGATGCGGGTGGTTTGACATGTAGATCGGTAATGATTTCAATGAGTAGAATCCATTATCATCTAGGATTCAAATATGTTATATCACTCTTTTTATCATCGCAATATGTTATTTCATTTTTTTTATCATCCTGTTGATGAGGAACAGTTAGATCACTGATTTAAAAGCTCTAGTATAAATCTTAAAGTTTTACTTGCTGCACCGTGGCAAGTTGAGCTTCAAACTCGCACATGACCCTATCCTCTAGCTTAAATGCATTTTGACGTCAGCGTAAAAAAAGGATTTTTTTTTTTTTTTTGCAAATTGTGTACTTTGCACGCATCCTGAAATATTCGAGAGCATCCTAGACTTCTTGAATGTGTCCTAATGCATTTGAGACCTCTAGGATGCTCTCGAGTGTTTTAAGATACATCATGAAACTTGAAGCACTTGAGAGCATCTTGGAGCTCTCGAGCGCATCAAGACGCTTTTAAGAGCTCCAAGATGTTTTCGAACGTTTCAAGATGCATCTTAAATCTTGAAGCATTAGAGAGCATTCTGGAGTTCTCGAGCGCATCGGGTCGCTCTCAAGCGTGCTTTCGGAGAATGTATGCGCTCGAGAACTTCAAGATACTCTCAAGTGCTTCGGGATGTATTTGAAGAGCACAGTTTATGGACAGAATTTTTTTTTTTTGCTGACGTTAGAGTGCATTTAAACAGGAAGACATGATCATGTGCGAGTTCCAAGTGACGGAATGGAGCTAGGCGGCCCATTCCAAGTTAGCCCGGTAAAGTACAAGAAGTAAAACTCAATATATTATTACAACAAAAGTTGGGTCGAAATAAGTACACTTGCTGTATTGAGAGTGCCCATTTGCAATGTCCCTCAATGCAATGGTTAAATAAAAAAAATTATTTTTTAATTTTTTTTAAGATGGGTCCAGAAGTGTCCTATTGTCTATTCAGGTCGAATTCTGATAGGACCATCTAAAAAAATCTAAAAAATGAAAAATCATTATTGGATTTGGCTCATTAAGGGCAATTTTTTTTTTACTGTTCATTAGGCTTGATTTTTGTTTTTTAATTTTTTTTTAAGTCGTTTGATCGAAAATTAACTTGTACGAACATATAGAAAATCTTAAGACTCACTTTGAATTTTTTTTTTTTTAAATTTATTAATCTATTGCATTGCGAGATGTTACAACTGACATACTCGGTGCATCAATTATTACTCATGATGATCAACGACTCTCATTGAGTGCCATAAATTGAGCAGTAAAAAGGGGCATATAATAACGTGACAATGTAATTTTTACCTTCATGAAACTATTATTAACACAGACATTTTAATTTATAGCTCTAAAACATTTTTATTTGAGTAATATTTGCTGCAATTCATGGCATTGCAATTCAACACGGATTGCAATGCCATGCACAACAGCCATCCGATCGTGTCGGATGGGACTGTTGCTGTGCAACCCGTCTATTTTAAGAGGGGGAGCGGTTGGGGGCGTTTTTCATTTTTTTTTAATTTTTTGTCAGATTTTTTAAGTTTTTTGAGATGTCCGATCAAAAATCCGAAAATACATTTGGGTTGTTCGGGTCGGCCTCCACCCGAATGTATATTTTTTTTTCAAAAAAAAAATGGACACAAACTCAGATTTACGTGCAATATATATATATATATATATATATATATATTAAAAAATACATTCAAATAGGAACCGACCCAAACAATCCGGATGTACTTTCAAATTTTTGATCAGACGTCCCAAAAAAATTTAAAAAATCTGACAAAAAATAAAAAATGAAAAACGTCCCCAACGTCTCCCCTTGAATAGACCCCAATCTGACGGCTGCTGCTGAGCAATGCCATGCATTGCAGCAGCAAGTATTATTCTTTTTATTTTGCAGGAGTGTGTTGTTTTATGACGATATAATGTGTAAATTTCGCGAAATTATTCGTTAAGGTATAAAGAAAATTTTAACTTACAGCTCTAAAATATTCTTATTTTGCAAGATTATGTTATTTTGATTCACCTAAGTTGTGGATGGGAATTTTGACAGGCAGGGAGGTTCTGCCCTACATGCCACCGCGGCCGCCAGTGGGGATCCACCGCTATGTCTTCGTGCTGTTCCAGCAGAGGGGTCCCTCCCCCCTGGTCGCCCCGCCGGCGCCGCGCTCCAACTTCAGCACCCGCGGCTTCGCCGCCCAGTTCGACCTCGGCCTCCCGGTGGCGATTGTGTACCACAACGCCCAGAAGGAGCCGGCTCACAGGAAGCGCTGAAGGATCCTGCATGGAAGGCCGCCGCTGTGTTTGGGATCTGCAGTCCACATGCTCCTACATGATGGATGTGTTTGTTTGTTGCTGTTGGTGGGGTTGGGGGGGTGCAGGGGGGTACTGTTCCTTCTTAATTTGTGTGGGGGTTTGATAATAAGTGGACAAGCATGGGCTTTCAGGAAGATCATATAAAAGAGTTTTCTTAATCTGGTCTAGTTATCCTGTTCTGGTTTCCTAGTTATCCCATCAAATTGTGCTGTCTGTCTTTGGCTTTTCTGGCTCATTATATTCTAGTGGAGTCTTTTTTATATGATCTGTTCATCTGTTTCACTGCTTTTTTATTTTTATTTTTTTGAACTTAAGAACTTATCTAGGACTCATGGGCGGGTCCTTTAGATTTTATATCATTAAAATTTTTTAAAATACAAGAGGAGACATACTATTTTACCTATGAGAGAGTACATCGAAAAATTAAAATCTTTCTAACGAATCTATCCATCAGAAACGAAGATGAGAGAGACCACTTTTATCATAAGTGATTTCTCCTTTGATAATATTAAGCAATGAAGATGAAATATGAAAAATCTGATCAACCTGAGAATCACATGAACGGTTGGCCAAAGCATCAACAACTCTGTTGCCTTCTCCAAGCACATGACAAAATTGGAGATCCATGCTACCTTTGAAATTACAAAATTCAGTCCACCAGGGGAAGATGGTTCAAAGAACAGTAGCTTAAGCAACATTGATCAAGTTGATGAGGACTACAGTAGCTTAAGCAACATTGATCAAGTTGATGAAGACTAAGCAATCATATTCTACAATAGGACAAGAGTAATCCTGCTGAATACACATCTGAAAGCTAAGAATGATAGTTCTGAGTTCTGCAATAATATTGTAAGTGCGACTAAAGAATTCACAAGCAATAAGAATAATATTATCCTTATCATTTCTAAGAATGACAGCACTTGCAAAATAATCAGAATTACCTCTACTGCAACCATAATGCTAATCTTTAACTTACCTGTAGAGGGAGACCGTCAACTAACAAGCACAGATGGTTACCTCTACTGCAATCATTTGTTTCACTACTTGGCTTCTTGTGGTTGATATTGTGGGTTCAGTGCTTCAATAACGTTCTAAGAGCCCAAGCAAGCTTGAAACCAATCGGTGTATACCGTGGGGTATGCGGCAACTCTTGCTCAAATGTTGAATACGGGTTCTTTGTTCGTGGTCAATAGTAATTTCATTCAACCAAAATAGAAGTAGGAATAGGAATATCTTATCTCAATAACCACTCTCTCACAAGATCAACCAAACCATGGGAGAAGTAGGAAGAGGAATATCTTACTCTCAAAAAAATAAAAAAAGAAAAAAAACCACTCTCTTACAAAAGAGAGACACAATGAAACAAACCTCATTCTCCATATGGTTCAAGTGCTGACCCATGTAAGAAAAAAAAAAGAACTGTAGAGATCAAACATTTCTAATAATAGACTAGTGACATGAATGCTTAATTAAGACAGAGGAGGATGAGATCTAATCACCCAAAATGACTGCATGAACCATCCTCTAGGTCAGGTAATCGAATATCCGGCGTTTAGCACAAAATAGACGAGAGCTCAAAGAACATGCTTTCCCATATATAGACCTATATATGAAGATGTGGTACTGATTTGTGGAGATCTCAAATAGATCCATGACGAACCCATGCATGTTGAAAACTCGGTGTAAGTCTAATGTCCAAGTTTCTGCAAGCTTTACATGGTCAAGCTATGCCGAACATCCGATTGATCTTTTTAAGGGATTTTGCATATGCATTCTTACAAAATATCGTATTTGCATCTATACTCTCAACTCCCACATATTGTTATCAGTATCCTTGAAATCTCATAAATATTGTTGTTATATTTTTATGTCATATTGTTATCAATATCTTTGAAATCTCATAAATATTGTTGTTATATTTTTATGTCAAAATATTATCAAATCAAATCTATGGATTCCTCTAAATTTACTAACATTTTACATATATATCCCTAAATTCACTATAATTTTGCACATGTGTGCTTAATATTATCAAGATTTACGGAATTCTTTTAACATATTTCACGTTATTTTGACGGAGAAACATAGCTGTAACATTTTTTAGATTTATAAGATATTAAAAATAATATGTAGGAATTAGAAATAAATGTACAAATACGATACTTTTAAAGGATATATGTGCAAAAATTCCTTTTAATTATATGAGAGTTGGCCTTGCAGACCTAAAGAAGTTGGATTCTAGAAGGGTTTGCTGGTTTAATACAAATTGCACTTTTTTATGATTAGAGTGGGTAGCGTGTAGGACTGCGAATGAATCAATATGCTAATAGCTCGTAAGATTGTTGGGTAAGAGTTCGATTTGGTTCGTTTATTACACTAAGTGAACAAGTTTGAGCAAAATTTTGAGCTTGGTTCATTAAATGAGCCAAACTTGAACACAAGCAAACTCGGCTTGATTATGCTCGTGAACAAACTCGTTTAAGTACTGGTTGACAGTTCTTTTTCATACTCAGCACTCATTAAGATCTTTTTTAAGTATTGACTTAGTAATTCTAATCATATATAATCTTAATTAATAAGATATTCTAGTATCTTGTAGAATTTTCTATCAAATAGTTAAGGCCGCAAACAACTTGCTACTCGTCATATTTTAATTTGAGTTTATATATTTAAAATAAAAAAATGAATTAAATATATCATAGATTTATTGAGCCCGTGAGCTACTCGATATTTGGCTCGAGTTTGTTTAATATTTAAATGAATCAGCTTTGAACAATCATTATAAAAATTTGGCTTGAACTCGAACTCGATTAAAAATTAATCAACCAAACTAGAATAGAGTAGAAGTCGGCTTGACTCGGCTCATTTGCAGTCCTAATAGCGTGTGTTTTTCGGAGTTGAAGAGATCCTCTCAGTACATGTTTGGACCGGAGTCGAACAATACTTAGAGGAGGAGGGGTCAAATATTGCAAAAAACTTCTCTTGTGATTCCGACAAATATCTGAGTCATTTATCTCTCAGTATTATTGGATTACGGTCCAAATATGTATTGAGAAGATCTCCTCTCGGGCATTAGAGGGGGCTGTACGAACGCCTGCAAAAGCTTTTGTCGGTGTCCTCAGCCCGCATATTCTGATTCTGATGGTTCCAGCACTCTGTCACCAAACCGATCCAGTTCTTTTTTGTCATGTAGTTCGCAGCAGCCGAAGTGGAAAACTTGATCGAGCAAATGGCAGAGAAAACTGTTAATAATCACTGTGGATTGTTTGTTCCAAGTGGTCTCAAACTAATAAGCTTGATACGTTTTAGCCAGTTTACTTCACATTATAAGTCAGTGGGATCATCAAGTCGATGCATGGGCTGTATAGTTTTTTCCTTCTTTTTTTTCCTTCAGAAAAACTGAGTAGAAACTGAGTGATTCTGACAAAGAAGTTGCTGCCTGCCTTTGGGCTGCTCTGTTTCTTTGAAATGAATCCTTTTACACGTCCTCTTGTAATCTATCATATTTATGTATGTACTTCTGAAATTAACTTATTGTTACCGATACTGGTTAGGTCACTCATAGATCCAATATAGTTTTACCCTCAACTTCGATACCTCGCAGAATTTTCAAGACCTTGGTGTCACCTCATGGCTAGGGAGAGGGAAAGGATTCAACCTGCCCTGGCCGCCTCAAAAATCGTACTCACCCCATGTTAAATATATATATATATATATAAATAAATTTTCAAATATTCAAATAAAACCCTTAAGATTGATCTCATTCTCGATATTTTAATTTTCACATTCCGATCTTGAAAATCAATCGGAACCGTCCGATCGAACATGTATAAAAAATTAATATTTAAAAATATTGAAAAATAATTAAAAAATTTAAAAAATTACCAGATTAGTCTTTATGATTGATCCCATCTCCTGAAATTTTAATTTTGATTGTCAAATAACAATGCATTTGATTGGACGTCTACGGTAGTGCATTTTTTTCTCAGGTTGGGCGAACTATGCTGATCTCAATGCCATTCTTGCCTGCATCACAACTTGTGACTTTGCTTATGATACTAAGTCCACCAATAGCAAGCCCAACTAGATCTGAGGATCATTTTGGTAGGGTCCCAAAGCCAAGTTAAATTACATAGACCTGCAGGTGTAAAACTAATTTGAACATATTTACAAGATTTCTGTCGGTTCTGGTTTACAATTCTCAAAGTCGAATCTTGGGCTCCAACTCCTTCTCAAAGGTCAGGAAGAGAAGCAATTGCCCTTCCATATGGTCTGCCATGCTTACAGTAAAACATCTCCACAAAGGCCCTCTCCGTTTGATCCAAGATGGAAGGTCCACCCATGTATGGGAAGATAATTGGAATTTTAATCTTACTAGCCCACCTCTTCCTAATCTGGGTTTTTAAGATAACCTCCCAAAGATGGTTTCTGAACCAACATCTATACAAGGAGATGCTTGAGCAAACATTGTGAGTTGCATTTTATGCCCAAATCATGCAATTAGATAGTTCATTCTTAGCTAGATTTATTTTGAACTGTAATCAAGGGAGCATCTGCCATTACATCCATATTATCCTACTTGCATTTGAACTTTAATTACCTAATAAAATCAAGCTCTATGTTTCCCTTTCAGAAAAAGAAATGACCTCTAGGCAAATATTTCTCCAACTTTGTCATTATGTGTAAGTAATTACGTGAAAGACAGTTGTCACAAAACATGATTTATAGCGATTCATGTATGCATTTGGCACTGCGGGTAATAATAGAGAGAGAAGTACAACTGAACATAAAAGCAGAAGGATCCATTTCCCCTCGCGCACGCGCGTGTGAAACTCACACCTTGAAGGATAACACACTTGCAAGTTGCAAAATATTATTAAGGCCCGGTAGCAACTAACTAGCTTAGAAAGAAAAGTGAAAAATCAGAAATCTCAAGGTCCATTTGTTTGGCGGTAGAAAGCCATGGAAAATCTCATAACTTAAGGTCATTTGGTTGCTGGAAAAAAATCTCTTAGCTGAAAATGGTTTCTCTAATTAACCAAAATAGTCCTAAGACGGTTTTTAGGATTCGGTATGGACATTATGAGTTTTTGATTATACCTTTCAACTTGACTAATGCTCCGACAGCTTTTATGGATTTGATGAATCGGGTCTTCAGGGCCTACCTGGATTAGTTTGTGGTGGTGTTTGTAGATGATATTTTAGTATATTCTTCTTTTGAAGAAGAGCATGCCACGTATTTTCAGGCGGTGTTGCAGGTTCTGAGAGAGCACCAACTCTATGCCAAGTTTAGCAAGTGTGAATTCTGACTAGCTAAGGTGCACTTTCTGGGACATGTCATTTCTGGAGATAGCATTACTGTAGATCCAACCAAGATTGAGGCAGTGATGGACTGGGGCAGACCGACGATAGTAATTGAGATCAGGAGTTTCTTGGGGTTAGCAGGGTATTACAGACAGTTTGTTCATGATTTTTCTTCAATAGTGATCCCCTTGTCGAGAATTGACTCGTAAGGGAGTTCGTTTTGTGTGGACCGAGGAGTGTGAGCGGAGCTTCACTGAGTTGAAGACTCGTCTCACTTCGGCTTCAATTCTAGTGCTTCCATATGGTTCTGGTGGATTCGTGGTTTACTCTGATGCATCTCGTCGAGGTTTGGGTGCGGTTCTGATGCAGTATGGTAAGGTTGTGGCCTATGCTTCTAGGCAGCTGAAGAAGCATGAGAAGAACTACCCCACTCATGACTTGGAGTTGGCGGCTGTAGTATTTGCACTAAAGATCTGGTGACACTACTTATATGGGGAGAAGTTTCAGGTTTTTACTGATCACAAGAGCCTGAAGTACATATTCATGCAGAAGGATCTGAATTTGAGGCAGCGCAGGTAAATGGAGTTTATTAAGGATTATGATCTCCACCTTTCTTATCATCCGGACAAGGCGAACGTGGTAGCGAACGCCTTGAATCGAAAGACGGTCGTATCACATCTTATGATTCAGAAATGGAGATTATATGAGCAGATTGTGGAATATTCCTTTAGGATTCCTCGAGAGGCTGATAGAGCCGTGTTGGCCAGCTTGACTGTGAGGCCAGCGGTGTACCATGCAATGATCGAGACTCAGAGGGCGGATGTAGAGCTACCGTAAATTCTCCATATATCAAAGGTGGAGTTGTGGGATGATGACACGATCAGATTTAGAGGTAGATTCTATATTCCAGCTGAGGAAGAGGTGCGCAGTAGTGTCCTACATGAGGCGTACCATTCTAGATATGCAGTTCATCCTGGAACGACTAAGATGTATTATTGTTTAAGGAGGCACTTTTGGTGGCTTGGTATGAAGAAAGACGTGGTTGAATATGTGGCAAGGTGCTTGACTTATCAGCAGGTTAAGGCAGAACATCAGAGACCAGGAGGGTTGTTGCAACCGTTACCGATCCCGGAGTGGAAATGGGAACATGTGACTATGGACTTTGTGATGGGATTACCCGTGTCACTAGACAGAAGAGACGCGATCTGTGTCATTGTTGATTGATTGACCAAGTCGGCGCACTTTCTAGCTATTAGGAAGGATTGGTCACTCGGTAAGCTGCCTAGGTTATTTGTGGACCGAATTATCTCTCTGCATGGGGTGCCCTTGTCCATCGTATCAGATCGGGATCCGAGATTTACTTTTAGATTATGGAGAAGTTTTCAGAAGGCCTTGGGTATGCAGTTAGCCTTAAGCTCCGCTTACTATTCTGAGACTGATGGGCAGTCAGAGAGGACCATTCAGACACTGGAGGATATGCTCATGGCATGTTGCCTAGATTGGGGAGGTTCTTGGGAGCAACACTTGTCTATAGTAGAGTTTGCTTACAATAACAGTTATCATTCTAGTATCGGCATGGCGCCATATGAGGCATTGTATGGGCGACGGTGTCGATCTCCTATGAATTGGTCTGACATTGGCGAGAGGCAGATAGCAGGGCCAGTGTTGGTACAACAGTGTGCTGAGGTTGTCAGGATAGTACAACAGAGGTTGACTACAGCTCCGAGCAGGTAGAAGAGTTATGCAGATATCCGTAGGAGACCGCTTGAGTTTGGAGTTGGGGACTACGTGTTTCTCCGAATCTCACCTTCCAAGGGTGTGATGAGATTCGGGAAGCGAGGTAAGCTGAGTTCGCGATATATTGAGCCCTTTCCCATTCTTGCACGAATTGGAAAAACGGCGTATCAGCTAGCCTTACCACCCAGTCTTGCTAGAGTGTACGATGTGTTCTATGTTTCTTTGTTAAGGAAGTATGTTCAGGATCCGTCTCATGTCTTGAATTTTTCGGAATTGGAAGTTGTTGAGGACTTGTCCTTTTCAGAATTTTCAGTGCGTATTGAGGATCGTAGAGAGCAGGTCTTTCGGAATAAGGTTGTTCCCTTAGTGAAGGTAATTTGGCAACATCGCTCCGGAGGTGAGGCGACCTGGGAGCGTGAGGATGAGATGCGGGAGCAATTTCCCTACCTTTTCTCGTAAGTTTTCTGTTTTACTTATGCAATCTTGTTATTGGTGCTAGTTTTGTTGCGGTAATTTCGGGGACGAAATTCTTTTAAGGGGGAGGGGGGAGAATGTAAGGATTGGGGTTTTGGATCTGGTTATCGGGTCAGTTTCAGTGTCGGACCCATTTGTTTGGACCCTCGACGCGGTTCAAACGGCGTCTGGTTAGGGGGACACTTTTTAGAATGTGCCACGTGGGCCAGTTTTGGGCTGTGAGAGTATGGCCCCAGTCTTATCGTCTGAATGACGTTTTGCATGGTTGACGCTATTCATAGGTCTGTCAGTGTACGACCTTGTCGTGTCGTCTGATTGACGTCGGTCTTAGACGACGCGTTTTAGCTAGTTTCGGTTTAACTCCGTGAACCATAGTCCCTCAGTTTTCCAATAGTCCAAATGTACATATTAGGAAGAAAGCTAAGGAAGATGTTCAGCATCTGTTGTTCGAGTGTGATTTGGCGAGATCCACATGGATTTCTTCCCCTCTATGTTATTAATCTGGCAGTGACACCTCTTGTTTGGCAGAGAAGCTTATGCTCTGGTTAGACCCTCCATTCCCCCAAGATTCAAAAGATCGATAAGCAGCATGTGGCCTCATGTATGTCCATTATGTGGCAAATTTGGAAGGAACGGTGCAAGCAAGTGTTTGAAAACTACAAAGCTTCTCCCATTGCAGAGAGTAAGAGGCGTGTGAGTGATTGGAGTTATTGGAATAGGAACTTACCACCAGTTCCCTGTTCTGTTAACTCTCCTCTGCAAATCTGGAAACCTCCTCTTAATTTTTAACAAAGTCGATGTGGATGGTGCCACTGGCTTGAGCACTGGTGTTGTGGGCATTATGGTAAGAGAGTCTGTTGGTATGACTTTGATGGGCCATTCCTTCTTAATGATCTGATGGATGGCCATGTTGTGGTACGGCCTAGAGGCTGTGTTTCCATTTTCTAAAGGTATATGTCTCGTGTGAACCATGGATGCTTGATGCAAAGCATATATAAAAGGCTAGCTAGGTAGTTGGTTTTGTTGCAAATTAGGTACTTCATGTATTGTTCGGAGGCCTATTGTAGGCTGGTTGGGTGCACACACGAGGTGCTTATTTTAAGGCCCATAAGATATTTGTTTGTCAGTAATTCTTGCTGCACTTGGGGAAGTCTCGTCCTATCGGTTAGATGGATGGTCAGGGGGGTGAGGACAATCTTAAAGAGTTTGATAGATGAAAGTCTTACTCGACTTAAAACGGTCAGTGGGCTAGCTGTTAGTCTTAGGTGGCCTACAAGCCAATCTGACTATGTAAATCTCGTTCATATTTATTGATATAATGGCATAATATTCATTGTGTATAAATCGTATTAATTATCATTTCATAATGAAGTCTGTGAATATGTGCGATAGTGATCAAATTATGATGAGATCATACTAATGAGATTGATCACTTAAACACACATATTTTTAATCGTTCATAGTCAGAGGATATCCGAGAAGGACATCGGATATCCGGTTAGGCTAGTACAGATTACTCCTGCTCATATGATGAGGGTGACTGATCTCATAAGTCACTTGTGTGGAGACACTAAGGAGAATCTGTAGGTGCTCATTGGAGAATGAGTTCACTGAACTGATATGACTGAATCACTGGATGGTATTGTACCTCACTGTCAACCAGCTTGATTCTATTGTCGCAGTTGCGTGGATGGTCATCGGACCTGAGACACCTAGGACACCTTGTCGGTGGACTTTTGTGCTTTGACCTTGGTTTATGAATCTCTAACCACGGGATTCTAAACAGCCAAGAATTGGGTACAGCGGAATACCGTCGAAGGGAATTGTGTGTCAATAAGGAATCATTCGCTCTCGGTACTTAGAGAGAGAATGCTTTAAGAAGGATGCGTGGAAGTCTCTGGCCAGGGCGGACGATAATATCGGGAAAGGAGTTTTCCGATATTCATCAGCGGTATCCTATCCAAGTGAGTCGACCGGTTAGAATTTGACAGCACGCCATACCCTAAGCTGACTCGAGAGCATTGTACGAATGAAGGATTATATCCAAGCGGTAACTGTCGGTGGAAAGGTTCTAAGAGTGGGTTACTTAACCCCGATACCTTCCGGGTTCACGCGGTGTTGCTTGGCACCCAACGTGATCGGAGGCCCGATCGAATTCGATGTGCGACATCAATTCGATCGATTAATTAATTGATAAAGAGTTATTAATTGATTAATAAAGCCAATGATGAGTCACTGGGCTTATTGGGCTATTAACCGGACTGGTTATTGGGCTTAGAGGGTCACACGCAAATGATTCTCAAGGCGATGGATAAATAAGTGGGTTTTATACAAACCGGGGGTTTTTATGAAAAACTGCACGGTTAGTATAAAATATAGCGAACGGGCTGAGCAGGCCAAGCTGCTGCTAACCCTAGCCGCCCCTTCCTCTATTTCTCTCTCTTTCTGGCCCCCCAGGCCAGGTCCGGATCCTCAGATCTGCTTCGCCGCTTTTCCGACTCCCATTTGACGGGAATCTTCCGCGCGTTGCGGCGACCGGCGGAGGTTTCGTGGCTGCGAAGAACGAGGAACGTGAGGATTTCCGTCGCGAGGAGGATCGCGTGGACTCTGCTAGAGGCCGGGCGCTTGTGCGGCTTGCGGTGTCGCACCGACGGAACCGAACGGGTGCGGATTCGAATCCGCACACGGTAATAACACGGGCTTGAGGCAAGATTGTGGATATGACCAGTAAGATAGTTTTGCCACCCATAAGCGCTCGGTCTGTTAATTTCAACCCATCGAAGGGATGTACGAATCCTTTTCCCAGGGGACCCCCTAAGGTGGATCAAGGATGGAATCCGATCTTATCAGCCTAATCTGATCCCGAGGAGAAGTATACTAAGATAAACTTGGAAATCAGCTTGGATGCAAATCTATAGGATACCCTTGCACCTTATGATTCATAAGGGATTACAATAGACCAGAGGATCCGACTTGGATCTGACTTTCCCCAAATCGGCTCTTTCTCTCAAACAACTGTCCCCAAAAGGGGACTCATGCAACGTATTCTTTCTAATCGGAACTGGATCATAAGTTGTCTCGGGATCGCTATATAAGGATCTCCCTATTCAACATGCCAAGGTATAATGAACAAGCCCTTCCTTTTCAACACCCTCTCGTACTCTGACTTAAGCATCGGAGGGGAATCTCTTAGATTACCACTGAAGGCCTTTAACGGTGTTCTCTCTTGCAGGAGCGGCTGAGTTCCGACCCTCCGATTATAGGCAAAGGACTCTGATCCTGGTAGACGAGATTTCGATCCATCAGAATTCATTCGAATGGTCCGATAAAAAAATTAGACAGTTATTTTTTTTTTTAAAAAAAATCATACCTCGATATAATCAAATAACTTTGCGGTGCAGTGCAGTACTGGTATTACTCTTTCTTTGCAGTTGTACTTCAAGGATAAAACCGTATTATGGGTCGCCTGATGGCGGGGGGGATGCCAATGGGCCAAATGTGATCGACTAGCTGTCCAATACTCCACGATAAAACCATAATGGGTTCCTGCATTCTCATCTCCAAGATTTGGGCAGCCTGATCCCACTTTGGCCCAGTTACGTTAGGTCCATAGGAGTGGAAATAATAGTAAGATTATGTGATGTAATCGGATAACGGTTTCAGAGGTGTTTCTATTTGATTAAGTCATTGGTTTACCAACTACCCACTGGCATTGATGATTCCAAGGCAAAGGCTAGGAATCAAAGCAGAGGATACATGAAAACATTTGGATTAGACCCTATGATCCTAAGGGCGTGTTTGACAAAACTTATACTTGAAAATTATTTTTGGCTTTCACTTCTCACATAGTATAAGTTGAGGAAGAGGGACTACAACTAATTTTGATTTGTTATAAAAGTCAACCATTTCATAACAATCTCATTTTTTCTCCAATATTGGAGGCTCAACTTTGTAACTTTTTGTTGGAAGCTAAAATACAAATAAAATACTATATAAGTGGCTTTCAAGACCTAATTACTTTCATGAAAAATAAGTACTTCCAATTGGAAGTTGCACCAAACATGGCATAAGTCGCTGTAGAGAACCCAATTAAGTCAGTACCCTTCAGATTAGAAATGATGGGAGATGTGCAGAAGGATATGGTGGATTCACTTGGGTCTCATCAAGATTTAATTCACACACTAAGAAGGATGGTAGTCAGTAGGGATGTAAACAAGTCAAATTTGCTGCAAATTTAAACTAAATCAGTGATTTTATAAACTAATAATCGGTTAGATAGTTTGCCATATGCATTCAATCTAAAAAGTTTGTATCCATTGCTTTATTTGTTATGCATATTGGTTACAAAAATTATATGCTAACCATCTTATAGGTTAAATAATCATTCAGGTCTTTATATTTATTTTATTTATATTATTAACTTAAAATATCAAAATCTAAAATTACGATGAATCATTTACATACAATAGCCTCTTGTTTTGTCTTTATTCAAAATTGGCCATGAAGCTATGATTTGGTGGACACTTTTACTTGCATTAAAGAATTATGTCGGATATTTCAGAGACTCATATTCGATATTGTACTTTAAGATTTTAAAAAACAAACATTAGTTATTTCTTCATAGTCCTCACTTGTATGCTAACATTCAGTATACTTTATATTATTTATATTTTAAATAAGTTTTAGAGTTATAGTTTATTGTATTTACACATATGTTTACAAGTCAATATAAATATAAATATGTTTATATACTTTCCACGTCATGGTATCTTATTTTTAAAATTTCACACCATGTTGGTGTCCCACAAGTCACAGCTATAAACTAGAGTTTTTTGGGTGGTTTTAAAAGTGGTGGCTTCAAAATTAATATAAAAAATACAGCTCTCTAACAATTCAAATAACTCCTATATGTGCCCAAACGTCATTAGTCCAAAGTACCTCTGTGATGTCTTGAATGGACAGTGGAAAAATGTGTTTAAGGTCACCTTTCTAAGTCATTAATCCAAAGTACCTCTGTGATGTCTTGAATGGACAGTGGAAAAATGTGTTTAAGGTCACCTTTCTATGAGTCAAGGAAAGAGCTTCCAGACGACAGAATCCCACATGATCTTAAACCTTGTCTCCATGTTAATCTCACACAAACAGCTGTCATTAGCTCTTGTAATTAGATATGGTGTTGCTGCTAGACTGCTGCTTCACAATCTTGTGTAGACAGTGAAGTGCTGTCTCTGGATCTTGATGTCATGGATTTGGGGGGAAAGAATCTCCAACCGGAAGTTTTCTGATGTAGAGTTTAGTTAATTGGATTAGTCAGTAAGATAGAGCATCAACTAAAACAATCAATCATTAGATTGCATGAGCAGTCTCACGAGTGATTAGTGTGGGTAACAATGTTTGTTTAGTACAAAGATAAGACATCCTGCACTTACAATAAAGATAGTTAATTAATGAAAGGGATGTGGCAAATAATCTTCTAAAGAACTCCATATTTGTGAAAAACTCCTTCGATTTTTGATAATATATGTAAAGTCTCCCCAAAGTTTGCTCTCTCTCTCTGCAAATATTTGCCACTGACATCAATACTGCTGTCCATAAGAAATATTTAATAATATTTTTATTATCATTGGACCGGTACCTCCATTGCCTGAGGGAAAGGGAGGGAGGAATAGACAGGTAAAATAAGATTACGATTGTCTGGGATTAAAATGATTTTTTGAGAATTTTTTAGGATAGATTTGATACTTCTTAAAGATGTTTAATAATAAAATTAAGGTGATAAACTACTTTGATATGTTATTGATGCAGTAATTATTTGCTGAGATATAGCGTTAGTGGATAAATGACAGAGGACAATATATGGGCCGGGTTATTTACATATACAAGGTTTTCACAAATATTTAACAGGTAAAGTACTGTATTTGTATGTGTAGTTCTGACTCCTACGTATTGTTATAAATATATGTCTGACATCTTCGGAAATTTTACAATTACTTTTTCATCAAAATACTGTGAACTTCAGCTCAATTTGAAAGAAAGATTCTCTAAATTCTCATGAAATCAGGTATATATGCAGGATTTAAATGAATTGAAGGGTATATATGTAACAATGTCTGAATAAAAATACAGTAAGTTACAGGACTATACAAAATCTCATATTCTATTGTTTGAGAAGCCGCGTGTAGTAAAACTCATAAGAAAACCACGTGAAAGATCTCCATAGGTGCTGGGAAATAAAAAACGTCTATTGATCAGTTGGGGTTTCCCTGTGTGATAGCATGTTCTTATAAACTAGTTACTTGGTAATAAGGAGGATTTGGTCATCTTCTTCGTAGGATGAGAGCTAGGGAGGTTTCATGTTACCAGAATTAATGCTTGTGGGATGCATGCATAATAAGCACAGATTAACAAACACTTTAGGTGCTAGTTAAGAGTTGGGTTTACAACTGAGGGCTTAGAAGATTCAGATGAGAACTGCCTTTAAAGAACTCTTGGGTGTGGACTGTAATGAAGAGTGCCTCGTGCTCATTAACGATGTGGAGGTGAGAAAACAAGAGAGTTATGAGGAGAGAGGAATCTTCGACGTGGGCATGTGATCTCTCTCTGTCTCTGTGAGTCTTCCCTACTTGTCTCTCTTATCTTTTCCCCTCTTCAGTTTCTCTTTGGCTTCTCTTCTTCAGCAGCCATGCCAGCTAGCCAACAACTGGGACTACAAAACTATATGCAAATGCCTCCTATCACCATTCTTCTTACAACCCATGTCTCGCTTCCCCACTGTACTATATATATATATAGAACAGACGAGAGTTAACACCGACAAGTAGCCAGCCCCCGTATCAGTTTATTCTTCAAATTGGAGACTGACCAACTCCATACCCGAGGTAAAGAGGAGCATCTGTGCAAAGGTTTCTTTCCCAAGGTACTCTCCTTTTTTATCTCCAGATCAGGGCTAAGAAGGCATCCCACCATCTTTTGTAGGTCTTCCTAGTTCTTGAAACCTGCCGAGGGTGACTCAATACACATCCTTCCTGTCTCGAGCCAACTCCACCACACAACTGTTCTCCTCCTCCTCCCTTCTAGTTCTAGTTCTAACCTAGTATTCCCAGCTCTTACGCTGCTATGTCACTTGCAAGCAACTGTGCACCACAATACCCGTGTGCCGATTCCTTTCAAGCCTATTGTTTGTACGATAACGAGCATGTTGGAGATTACCTTCAATTGCCTGGTACAACTTCACTCGAGGATTCCTGCCACAATGGTCACAGATGGGCGATGTTTGAAGACTCGGGATTCTTGGACTCCCTTTTAGACCATCAAGCGTGCCATCTTCCGGCCCTTACAGAGCCATGCAACTCTTCAAGCAGCAGGATCTTCTCGTTTGGAAACTTGTATTCTCAACCTGAGGATCTCCAATCCATCCTCCAGTGCAAGGCTTCATCAGAGTGTTCTTCCTCGAACCCATTAATGCTCAGCTTTGAACAAGAGCAGCCAAATAGTCTCCTGAAGTTTAGTTATGGAAAGAACTCTGCTGTTTGGAATGGTAATCTTTCATCTGATCACCAATTGCATCAAGCCAACCGAACGTGTAGTACTAATCCTTTCCAGCCACAAGAGATGAACTGTCTTGAGACTGGAAATGCCCATGGAGCGGTCATAAGTATTCTGAAGGAAAACAAGATAGAGGAAGAGATGGATTGGCTTTACTCAGAAGAGATGCCTGCAGGTGATGCCCTCCAACAGAGAAGAGGGCCGGGAGGCGGCTCATACAAGCGTCCTTACGTGGTACCTTTCTCCCTAACATATACTATTATGGCGAATCCTTTTTGTTCCCCAAGTAGAAGAAATAAAATTTAAAACAACTGCCTAAATAGATATGTAGTTCTGTTAGATATACTAAGGGTGGATGCATCAAGATTCTCGTCTCTAGTCTCTTTGAGTTTGAATTGATGTGCATATCATCCGAGATCCTTCACCTACGTAAGCTTATGATCATATAATGTTACTGTTCCCTTAAGGTTGTTGATGTGCCAAGCCCAAAGAGACTGTGTGATAGTGCCCCCAGGAATTCCGAGACCAAACCAGCAACGTCGTCTAAGGATCCTCAAAGTATTGCAGCGAAGGTATGTACGTTGTTTACTAATGTTCTCACCCAAGTATTAAGAGCCTTGCTGTATGCATCTTCTGCTAATTCAGCAATATATAGTTTATAGATGTTACCACTTCCACACAAACTTGTTGAAACCATATTCACGCACTGAAAGGTAGGTTGATCTTGTTTGTTTAATTTAGAACCGGCGAAAGAGGATAAGTGAACGACTCAAGATACTTCAGGATCTAGTACCAAATGGCACCAAGGTACCTCTTCTTTTCAATTATTTTAGAGCAATATGATCATTCACATACTTCTCAATGTTACTAATTATATGACTTTGATGGTGTTTCGTTCTTTCCCTGGATGTGATTTGCGCAGCTTGATTCGGTTACCATGTTAGAGAAAGCCATAAGCTACGTGAAATTTCTCCAGTTGCAAGTGAAGGTAATGATTTACTCCGTCGTTATAATAATCATATGTATATATGTTTAGTTGTTCCCCAGTTATGCGCAATTACGGCATCAAATAGTAGAAAACATTGTGTAGTTGTTTGAATTAAAAATTTCTCAGCGCCTTCACGTAAGTGCTTGGTGTATATCACAATGCAGGTGATATGCGTGCCTAATCACTTGTTCTAATTTTCCCTTTTCTTGTTTTGACGTTTAGGTATTAACAGCAGATGAACTCTGGCCTACTCAGGGTGGAAAAGCTACTGATGCTGCTCAGATGAAGGAAGCTATTGATGCCATTTTATCTTTACAAAGGATAGAACCGCTGGCTCAAAGTTACCAAAGTAATAAGCCATGATCGATATTGGGGCCAGAGGAAAAAAATTAACAAGAATTCCTCTGTGTAAGAGGAAAAAAGTTGTAATTTATCTTTGATGCTTCTGTAGCCTCTCATGTACTCTAACGGGAAACAGAAATCATGAGGAGGGAAAAGGTTCAAATAAGAGGTCTGATTATGTAACTAGGGTTCGAAAGGGCACTGCCCAGCTTGTCTTTTTGTTGAAACTAGGGTTTCAGTTTGTCAGATCTTCAGATCGACTTCCTTTCTCCCGAGTACATATGGTGACATCTCTAGCGGAATCATACTAAGTTGTCTGAACTATATAGGAAACTGCAACTTTGGTTACCAATGAAGTGGCATCTTAATTAGTAGTTCATGTGGACATTGTTCACCATGTTAATCATTAGAATCTTGGGCTAGTTGCATTCTCATTTAATATAAGTTTTAGGTACCAAATTACCATTCTGCTAGCACTTGTGCTGGAAAATTGTACAAAATAATTTTAGTTAGTTTTACGTACATAGACGTACGTGCACCCGATAGGATCCTCCAACATTAGCTTGACCTACACCGCTGCTCCTTCCTAAAAATCAACTCTTGTATCTAGTACCAACTTTGTGGAGTGGTCTTTTCTGGAGCCTCCTTAATTTGTTAGGTAGTTCAATAATGGACAAGATTAATGCATGGATCAAGTTAACAGATATGATGGACGTAGATGATCAATTTATGATGATCTATCAGCTTTGATCCTTTTCTCTTTACTCATTCTTCTGCTTCCTAAATAGATAGAGCCCTTAAATCACAAAGAAATATTTGCAGCAATGTCCCGAGACATTGCAGCTGCAACTTCATTACATTGGTGAATCAGATGGCCCATGGCCTTGGGCCTTATCTGGTTTGCTGATTGAACGGTAGTTATAATTACAATGTCTGTAGAATATTACAGCAGATATTTCTCTATATCATGATATAAGTATTTACACATACTTTTTTTTGGTACTCTTAGCCCAGTTTGCTCAGCAGATCCCTTATTCCGAATTTTTTATCCAGATCTCTTCTTCCTAGAACAAGTTGATTCACTTTGATACACTTTTGGAATAAGTGATTCTACTGTTTAGATGGAATGACTTATTACATTTTTTCTAGGAACAAGACATTCAAGCTTCAAACTAGAACAAGCGAAATAAGTGGAATATGACATCATGTTCGAACCTTTATCCACCAATCTTTGTTTAGGGGATCTCTTATTCTGAATTTCTTATTTCTAGATCTCTTGTTCCTAGAACAAGGATGATTCACTTAGATACACTTTCATCTTATTCCAAGAATAAGGTGAAATAAGTGATTCTATCTTTTTAGATGGAATGACTTATTAAATTCTTTTTCCTCTTTTGATAACAGAATAAGAGAAGAATAAGACTCCTTATTTCGCAAATAAGGCTAATTTTACTTTGATGCGCGGAATTAGTTGTATTCATCAGAATTGCTTATTGCTTGAATATGTAGAATAAGTAGCTCCACCCAAGACCTAAGAATTGCTTATTTTACCTATTCTGCCGATAGGCTCTGCACCACTATGAAAGTGAAACGTCCATTATTTTGGTATTAGCAATCCGGTATAGATAATTCTGGATAACTCATTCTACTATCAAAGTGGGGTACTAAGAACAAGGCATCTGAGTTTCGAAGAGACATCTACATGCACTATCAAATTGGAACACTATATCCTGTTCGAGCCCTATCCACCAATCAAACTAGGCTAGCTAGTAAATAAAAACTAAGTTGAACTTCTTCGATTATGGACATATACGTATGCTTCTGTTCATCTTTTACATATTATGCAAAAATGAGCCTTATTCATCTCATTATTTATATCACAATAATTTTCATAAATAACTCCCCTTTCAACGCAAGATCCAAAAATTGGTCCTAGACATGCAAATCGCTTACATATATAGAACCTTTTTTTTATCTCCTTAATTACAAGCACGTGTCAATGGGTAAAGGGCACAGGAAACATGGTGGAAGCTTCTGTTTGAGTTACACCATGGCTGCTTCTTCTTCTTCATCTTCAAAGATATTACTAATTAAGAACGTGCGAGTTAATTAGAAATGGGGGGCACATCCCCAAGTTGGCAACAGCCTCTCAAACTGTAGAAAAAAAAAACCACCTACATTAATGGATGTCTAGTTTTCTTTAAGACTTAAATTAGACATCCATTGAATAGGGTGGTGATGCCCTGACTAGAATTCTTGTTTTCCTAGGGAACATGATCACTTTGAGTCCTAATAAGCATGCTCAGAAGCCTTAAACAAAATTAAAAATCAAGATTAATGGTATCATCGAACCATCTCTCTGTGTGTGTGTGTGATAAAGTTTTTATCTCGATGCCATCCATGGCCAATTTTGGAGTTAAGGATCCTTATTTAGGGAAACTATTTTATGATACTTCTTTACGCTTTTCGTCATGGTTATAGGAGGTTCCTGTAAGTTGAAAACGCATTAAAAACATCCTTTTTTTCCTTTAATTAAAATAATTGACCTATTTATGAGAGCTATATATCCAATCATATATTTAGATGGCTCATAATAGTGTGACCAAAAGTGCGGCAAAATTATATATAGCTCCATAGAATTCTGAAATTCCTTGTCACTATATATATCAATCACTATGCTAAGTATTTGAAACCTCATCGGTCGTTTAATATGTGAATTTATTAATTCATAGATAATGATTGATCTTACATTTCTTGTTCAAGATCATTGGCAGGTATTATGTCATTACAAGCTGACGGTGGCGGACATAACCTTTTTTTTTTGAAAGATAGCAGCCATCATTCATTCAATACAAAGGGTAGTACAGAGTACATAGAAAGGGATACGAGCAGATCTGGTAGTACAGGAAATCCCGGAACAGGAGATTTCCCCAGATACATAGCAACAAGAAAAGAAAAAACTACTGGAAAACCAAAAACACATAGGATAACCGCCGCTGAAAGACCACCATGCTGGAACATGAGACCATCTCGCCGGAGTAGTCCAATCGCAGCACAACACCAGAGGAATACGAACATGCAACATCAACAGAGGTCCGACGAAGGATCGCCTTGGGTCGCCCAAATCTAGAACACCATCGCATGAGGATAGTTCGGCTGGAAATGCCTGAGAGAAGTTGCCATCTTCTATAGAACAGCCTAGACGGGGTGGTGGCTCGGGGGCGTTCGCCGGCGATCGACGAACGGGATGAGCTGGAGACACGAGCCACACCATGATCTCCTAGATCCAAAATGGATCAATAGGTGGACGACGAATCTAGACAAGGAAAGGCAATGCCAACCGGAGGTCCGGAGAAAAGAGAACACAAAACCAAGGCAGCAGAAATAAAAACCTAGCCCTAGGCGGCTTCGAGTACACCCACACAGGTGCAATAGTCACAAAACAAGAAATGGAAAAAGAGGAATGACAGGGGAGAAGGGCAGAGGCAGGAGTGCTATAAAGGGGTGAGGCTAGGAAGGGTGAGGGGGAAGACCAGATTTGGAGAGATGGGGTTGAAGGGAGGTCAACCAACACTGACGAGCAGGCGGGGATGGAAAGACAAGGAAACAAGGAAAGAGAGGGGTTTGCAGGAGGAGGGGAGGAGGAAGAAGGTCACCGGGGAAACAACGAAAAGGGAGAAGGATGGGGAGATGCTGGAAGGAGGAGAAGCAAGAGAGGAGGAGGGAGAAGAAAAATACAGACCTGGGGGTGAGGGGGGGAGGACCCAGAGGGGAAACAATCCCCTCCTCCTCTCTCCCCCCCCCCCCCCCCCCCCACGGAATCCGCCGGAGACGGCGATCAAGCCGGCAAAATCGCCGAAGTATCCTCTCAGAAGAGAGCGGACCCAAGAGGGAGGTGACTCTCCCAAGTTCCTTGTGGCGGACAGAACCTAAGTACGTGGTCGGTTAGTTCTCTAAATGTTGAAAGATTAATGGCATTCAATGGCTATCATCTTAATAGTTTTCGGAAAATGTAGACTTGGGAGTAGGACTATAAATTAGTTGGAGACTGAAATAGAAATGGGTGTTTATACTTCCGTTTCTTATATAGATATCAAAAATGGAAGTGAAAATGCATGTCTCTGTTTTCACATCTATTTCCTATATGAAAGTAGAGACGAAAACGGAAACAAAAGTATCAATTTCTTTGTATCTATTTCCTATAAGACACATGCAATGAGATACTTCTTATAAGTAACATGTAATATATGTTACTCATCATAGAGCATCATATAATGTATATATAATGCAATGTTTATCATATTAGGTTAAGATAGTATCTTTATTGTTTAATATTATATTCGACACGAATAAAAGTGAAAACCTAATCCCCCTTCATTAAATTGCCATCATCTATCAAACTAAAGCATTAGCGGTACATCCACCTAGCTTCAAGTTTAGATCCTTCATGGTACTAGTTAGTTTTTGTGACAGGAAAAAAAAAAACTAATAATATATTATCAAAATAATTATCGGAAAGCATATGTGGAAATGAGCATTTTTGCTTTTGCATCTATTCACTTATTGGAAAATTTGGATCAGGAAGTACTTCATAATTGAAAAGAGAAGGCCTCTTTTTTTGTATTTCCGCATCTATTTTTAAAACGTCGAAAATGGATCGAAAATCGGAAAGTTGGACTACCATTTACAGTCCTACTTGTGAGGTGAGTGCACACAAGGCAGGTTTTGGCTGTTAAGCCAAGCTGTTGTATGTACTATATTCCCAACATAACCATGCAATTTGGAAAGCTTAGCCCTATTATCTGATGGTGCTGGGGTAGAAGGGATATCTTAATTCAATTACGAAGACCTGTACATGTGCATGAGTACCTAACACAAAGCAATACTCCAAAGAACTAAAAATTAATATGTCTGGTGACTGAAAATAAAGACGGATGGTGCTTATGGCTATAGGTGGCAAAGGTTGAGTACCAACTTTTGCAATTTAAGGCAAGACTTGTTAAATAAGTAAGCAAGCTGCTAGTACATGTTAGCAAGCTGTATAGATATCTTAGGTCCGTTCCCCTTGAATTTTTCGTAGTCCTTCCTCACGACAACTAATGGCATTAGGTCAAAAGCCTACCTTGAATGAGTCAATTAAGGTATAGCATTAGGTCCCCTGCTCATGGGTGGTTTAAAATGTCAGCCTCATAACATTAAGAACTCTGGGAAGAAGACTAACAATTTAATAAAGTACCTGTCTCCGATTGCCAACAGTTATGATTTACATGTACAACCATCCTTGGGATCTCCAGCTATTTTTACCAATAATACTTAGAATCTACATTAGTTTTGAAACTCATCTCCAGCAATTATATGGAGAACTTGGTTTCAATTAGTCATTGCAGTACTCAAGCATGGAGATTATTGTAGACGTTGCCCGAATCCAGGCAATAGCTGAGTATATCATCATATGCTAACTAAGGGATATCTTGGTATTCCTATCCAAACATGGATTTTGCTGCTCTTTGAATTTCCCGGTTAAAAGGTCTCTCTTGGTCTTATATTTACGTATGTTCATGAACGGTGTTTCTTGCCCAGTCATAATGTCAGCTCTTCAAATTAACTGTTTGGAGACTAGTTGCCCTTCTTAATTTGTGACAATAATGTGGGTGAAAATGGGGAGAATAGTATAGTCATCAGCAACTTCTTTGACTTTGCTATGTTTGCTTAGGATAAGAGGCCATTGTACTTCAGAAGGAATAATTAATATACTATAGCTAGCCTAGCTAACAGACATTAGAAATCATACTATAGTTTAACAGATATTAGAAAAATGTTAATCCGAGGTCATCTATAGACTTTGAATATCTAACTGTACTAGTCAATCCCTAAGGTCCAGTTAGGCACCTGTGTCTATTGATCCGAGATTAGCAAAGCTCATTAGTTAGATAGAGGACTGTAACCATCCAATCGTGGACCAAGCATGCACTCAGAGACTCTTGGAGAAATGTAGTTAAGATGGGTCTTGATCAGTCAATGAATGATTAGTGATGATGACTAACTTAAACGACAACTACAAATTTTCTCCAGCTCACTCAGAGACTCTCAAAACTAATGAAGTCATGTCAATGGGAAGATTAATTAACTAAAAGAGCAACTACAAGTTTTCTGTAATATATGGTGGACTCTTAACATTATAAACCAGCATCAAACAAGACGTCGTGCTAGCGACTTCTAGCACCGGTTAGTCCATAGAGCAGATATCATGCATTTGAAACAGCTTGGAAGATGATGACCATCCCACATTATTGCAATGCATCCAATGGATGATCAACCCGATTACATTGTCATCAATGAACTACTGACTTTGGCATTTATTAAATTTTTCTATGATGGTTCATCTTGCAGTTGGCACATGAATTGCGGAGCAAACGGGTATAGGATCCTAAATGTCATGCACAAATCCCGGGACTAAATGTGCTTGATGAATCTTGATAGATCACAACTTATCCAACGAGCAACACCATCAAAGGTGCTTAATATGGATAATTATGTGATCAGTCTGGGGAAGGATTCACTAACCCAACCAAGTGTTGAATTATCGTTTAGACACTTTCAATGCCGTTCGTGTGTAAACTTCATGTATATCTCACATCCCAACTGAAGGAAAAAAAAAAATCGAGGGCAAATTTCGGAAAATCTTGGCATAAAGCATTAATTATATGTTAACCTAGTTCATCATGGCATAATGTAACATAGTAAGGGTATAGACTACATCGAAATAATTAAGAAGACCATGCACTGATAACGTCGCTAAACTTGTAGGAATAACTCATTGGTGGTACGTGTTATGCAAGACTCGTATCTAGGCTTATTAAGCGAGTAAGTATATGCACTGCTGCACGAGAAACCCAAAGCATACTAAAACACTACGTATCCATGCAGGTGTATTTATACTTGCCCACATGCATGCCAATTAATATTCAGCATTCATAGAGTATTATTCTTGCGTTGCATGGGGCAGTCTGCACGTTTCCAAAGATGCCCCTGCATGAACTTCCAAACGTATGCTTCCTATTGCTAATATTTTGGTTGGCCATGCATTCACCTCAAGACATGCAATCGGATTCGGGCTCCAATTGCCAATATATATTTTGGCACGCATGCGCATGTACGCACATCTTTCTCATACTACTCCCCTGCCCCCATAATTTTTGATGTCCCTGTGCTGGGGTGGATGCAATATTTGTACTTTATGCTTGGTGTTTAGGTCTTTGTAATGATCGATATTTGTACGCCTATATATCGTATTCGGCTTCATCTTCTATTGGTTTTATCCTGTGCAGAGAGAATGGTTTGTGTACGCATGAGAGAGAGAGAGAGAGAGAGAGAGAGAGAAGCACAACCAACGATGAATAAAACATGAGGTGAAAGCACAGAAATAAACAGGAGGAAGAGATGTAGGTTAAATGTACCTGGCAAATGTTCTCACTTATGTGAATGAGATCTACTGCAGGATGCCATCTCACATGATATATGGGTTGAAAATCCGAACACATATACTTGATGTGTGAATTGAAAATTCGAACATATATACTTAGCGAGGTAGTACATGGATGTGCTTAAGAAGTTGGATGTGTATTCAAGAAGTTGTGTATACAATAACATGCACTGAAGGAAAAAACCCCCCAGAATGGGGTATGCCTCGAGTTCCCCAGAGTACCCTCTTCAGCTAAATGCACTATCCGAGGGGAGCTTATAATTGGTGGGCATTCTTGACTACACAAAGGTGCGTATACTTTTTAGTAATTTAATTCTTTAATTTCGGTGTACTGTAAAAAGGTTTCTTCTAATTATAGTTCCCACGCAAACGTTCACCTTAGCTAAATCCGGGGGCTCGTGCAGCCGCACCTCCGTCCCCTCTTATTAGCAGAATTATGGGATAGCTGTGGATAGGGACGCAAAAGGGCCGGCCCAATTAAGTGTGAACTTCTTAGGTGGATTCATGGTCTTATCCATTAATATGCTCTCAGTTTTAGAAGACTGTCCTTTAACTAACCTATATAATTTTGAGAAATTCTTGTTGCACCCCTTAGGGTACAATAACACCCATGTGAAATGTGCCCCTCTACCCTAAAATGACACCTGGCGCGCTCCACATGCCCCTATGCAGCGCCACAATGGCGCCTGATGCATGTTGACGCTAGCCATGTGGGGGCCCCTTGAAGGGAAAAAAAATTATTTTTCGCCCTAGATTTTGGGAAACATATTCGCCTTTTGGAAAACATGTACCCGCTCTGAAGAGCAAGCCCCAGAGCATGCACATATTTCCCAAGCCTTGTGTATGGTCCCCAGAGTGCCAAACGGCGAATATGCTCTCCAAAATCTAGGACAAAAAGTAATTTTTTTCTCTTCAAGGGGCGTCCACGCGGCTGAGGTCAGCGTGCGTCAGGCATCATTGTGGCGCTGCATAAGGGCATGTAGGAGGCGTCAGGTGTTGTTTTAGGGTTGAAGGATGCATTCCATGTCGATGTTATTGCAACTTAAGGGGTGCATTTTGATGTTTTATGGGCAAGTGTTACTGAATTAAGATGTAACCGGCCCCAAAAGTTTCAACTAGGCACCTAGGCCCACAGACCTAGCTGTGATAATCCTATCTCCCTCTGGCTCTACCCATCTTCCTTCTCCTTCCCACTACTGGGAGGACGAAAAGGAGTGTGATGCCGGTAAATGTAGCTACATGTTGTCCGTTGGTGCGAACTCGAACTGTCCTATGATATGCTAATAAGAGGCACAAAAGATGCAGCTGCACAATTAGGGATGAAAATGGTGAATAACAATTCAATTATTCGATTGATTGTTAGTTTGTAGGTCAGTCATCAAGGTAAAGGATGGTCTTTTTAAGTTAATATGCATAGCGGATAAAGTAATATATGTCGATATATATACAAATCTCTTCTACATTGCATGCATGTAGTATACTGTGAGAGTCTGATCATCTAACCAATTATTATATGAAATTGTTATATTTTCTTTCTAATTTTTACTTTTCAGTCCCTATAATTATCTAATATTCCTTGTAAACTCCCACAACTTCATATTTCCTTAAAACTCTTTGCAATCTTTGAATCATCTTAAAAAGTCCCTCCAAAGATATTTTTTAAGATCTTTTATGACCATCTTAAATAATTATAGGAATTAATAAAGAATATAAAGATTGCAAGGGCTTATAAAAACTATTAAAAGATTATATGAATTGAAAAGCACAAACTATTTTTTTAATTTTTTTAGTCAAACCCATATGTCCCTGTATAGCCCATTTTTGATCAAACGACCTAAAAATGAAAAAAAATGAAAATCTGTGCTCCAATGAACAGTACAAAGGTCCTTAATAGGGCAAACCTAATAATAGTTTTTGATTTTTTTATAATTTTGAGGATCGTCCAATCTGAGGTTGGCTATACATGTGAGATCCAACTTCAAAAATTAGTAGTACATGTGGTGCCACTATACAGTACAACAAATGTTACTCTAATTTCAGACGTGTGGGCCAACGAGTCGGACCTTATAAGCAGGCCCGAGAAGAAGAACCTGGCTAAGCTCACGTTATAAAATCATTCCCGTTTCTTCTTCATTAACGTAGAAAGCTAAGATTTAGTTCCACACTCAACAGAAGCTTTATAGGGTGTTTTATTGATGTGCTAAACGACTGTTATCATTAGCAGTTTTTATATTACTATAAATTACATATTTGGTATTTGGCTTCGTTCTGCCAATTTTATTATATATATTCATATATCAGAAATGTTTCCTTTTTCTATGGGGCCCTTTTTGATGACAAGGTTTTGCCGAATTCATAATGTTAAGTGATGACGACTCGGAATTAAAGTGCTCAGATCTAGAGTCCGCACTTGATGAGAACTAAGGTTGGGTGCAATGACGAGGATTGGGTCCAAACCCATGAAGACTAGCCCAATAAGATTAGCCTATTAACAATCAACGTCTCCTCCTAGCGTTGTTTCAAGACCTCAACTGCTCCTTATATATTTCATGGGGAATCCCTGAGAGGTAGGTTGTATTCCCTCACTCTTTTATTCTTATTTCAACTCTTACCTCGGCCTTGTCTGTCATCAGCTCTTGGCTATGACCTGACTTAAGTATCGGAGGGTTTTACTCTGGGGTCACCCGAGGCCCTCTGACCATTATGTTTTATAGGCCGAGGTAGCTCGACCTTATTAAGCTCGGCCTCGTCATCCTCAGCCGCACAATCCAGATCATTGTAGGTCGCCCAAGCTCGTCCATGGAGACCATGGGAGCTCGGATCACCTAGGTATCATTGCTCATCTTCTCCACAGTTCGGCAGGACTTAGGAACTTTTGAACCTCTCCTCGACTTGTTCACCTCGGCAAGGTCCTCGTACCCCAATGCAATAGTTTGGATTGGGTCTGAAGGTAAGCCTGGTACAACACCTCGATAGGTCGGATTCGATTAATCAAGGTTGGACTCAGATCATTGGTCGGAGGTATTTTGTACCGGGCTTACCCTCAGACCCAATCCAAACTTTAATTGATTTGATATTTTGTTGATATACAAGCTAGAATAAAGAAACAAATTAGATAACATAGAAAAACTAAAATAACTTAAAAACAGCTAATTCAGATTAGGGGTGTCTTAGAATTTCTATGTATTTATCCACGAGGACGAAAGAGGCAGAGCAGCTCAAAACTGCACCAGAAATTGTGAAAGCCTGAAGTTTGCTTACCCACACACTGGGTCTACATTATTGAAGTCACTTGGACCCATTTTTTGTATCCTTTTATGGAATCTTTAAATCTTAGAATAATACTTGTTGCACTGTAGCAAGTTGAGTCATCATGTAATACAAGATGTTATTAATCCACTTAGATAAGTGTCACATTGGTTGGATAGCTTTTTTCACAAATGATCTGACAAACATTAATTGTAGGTGTAGAATTTTAGACATGACAAATATATGTATGGGTGACAAATACTCTATGGACATGACAAACACTATTTATCATGCCTACGAAGTATTTGTCACACTTGAAAAATATTTGTCACATCTATAAATTTATACACACACATATAGGGATGACAAATACTTTTCAAGCGTGACAAACATTTCGTGAATGTAACAAATACTATCTGTCATGCCTATGAAGTATTTGTCACGTCTGTAGAATATATATCATGTCAAAATATTTGTACACAGATGCATATAAATGATAAGTATTTTCTAAGCATGATAAATGCTTCGTGGGCGTGACAAATAATATTTTGTCATGCCCATAAAGTATTTATCATGTGTACATACATTTGTCGTGTCTAGAACTTTGCACCCCTATTAATATTTGTGAGGCCACTTATGGAAAAAGCCACTTAGTCCATGATCCTGCCTAGGTGAACCAATGACATTTACATTATAAGATGACTTAACTTGCTGTCTAACCCTCGGTGTAGTAAGCGTTATTCTAAATCTTATTGAAGAAAAAAAAGCAACTCATTAATAGCAAGAGTTTTACTCCATTAATTAATATTTTTCTCTCTAATGAGATTAGAGGGCCATGTAATGGTCCAGGTGATCTCAATCTTTACTGTACCCTCTCTAATGAATCTCCATAATCATATAACAGGCAGAAGGCCCACTTGCTGTGTCATATCTCTTGTAAGAGTAAACTTGCTATAATGTTTCATGCAGTGCAAATTCACATGAATTGCAGTCCCCAGGACATTTTCCATTTGACCATGTTCATAGGACAGTGTGCACTTTTTTTAATTCATTTTTAACAGAAAAAATTCTAAGTTGCGGTACCATGCTAACTTGGTGTCTATATCTTCCGATCTTTGATCAAATAGTCATAAAAAATCAAAGAAAGATAATCACTCTCTAGTGATCCGAACTATAAGAGGGTGAACAAAAGCTACAATACAAGCGTTGCAATGAGTTTCTGCAATGCCCTCAATTTAGCAAGCTTTATTCCTCACATACTTGGAGGCTTTGCAAATATTTTTTACTAGAAAAAAAAAAGAAAGCTAACAAATAAACCTAATTATCTGGTTGCTCCTTACTTCAGCGGACGATTCTTAAACAATCATTTTGCAAGCCTCAAATTAGCCGATAAGAAAACGGATACAATTCTTCGATCAGTTTCTTAATGGACAGAAAAATAAATAAAATCTATTTTGAACCAATTCGATAGAAACCCTGAAAAAAGCATATTTACATTTTATATATTATTATTATTATTTTTTTTATAAAAGAAGATAATATATATCATTTAAAGTGTTGCAACATCAAACATAACACTTTCCTGAATAGAAAGTGGGAGATCGGAGGGAGATAGATTCCCTTGATTACAGGAAATGCCAAACTTGGCCACCGCATGAGCCGCGCCATTTGCAACTCTGGGGATATGATATAGGTCCACGTTCCTTCGGCAGAGGAGCTGTTTACAATCCTACACCAAAGTGGCGATCTTTCAGGGAAGTTTCCTTTGGCCTTAGATAGCAAGAATGACCTTCTGATTATCACCCTCTACCTGAGTATGACCGTTGTGGTTTGATGCGAATATTAATCCTGCCTTGATAGCTTTGGTTTCAACCCAGAGGGGGTCATTATGTGTAACCAATTTAGTAGAACAATATATTACTGTTCCCTGATAATCTCTGACAATAATGCCAATGGCACCATTACCTTCAAAAGTTGCACCATCAACATTGATCTTTAAAGTACCTGGGCTAGGGGTTGCCAGATTTGTTGCAGCCCCAAGGCCCCAATGTAATGTTACCCCTAATCTAGGTTGGGTTCTCTTTGAAGTGTGTTCTTTACCTCTTATGGAATGGTTATTTTCTCTTCTATATAAATTTGACTTGTAGACTAGTATATAGATCAATTGTGTTTGGGATTTGTGTTTCTTACGTTCCCATTTTAAGAGGTCATTTAGTGTGTCGGAAAGTAAAACAATATAAATGGCTAGCCGTTTTCCTTATGTTTGAATTATTGTAAAATATTTTGTGTTATTTTTCATATGTTTAGAATGTCATAAATTACTATACTTCAAAATCAATTGACCCTTATAATCCTCCTTTTTAAATAATTTCAATTTTCAGTTCAAAATCACCACCAATCAAAACAGGAGGTTACAACCACCCAAAAAACTATTTGTTAAACACTTATATCCGAACATTAAGATGCAGCTTTTACTATAACTAGGGATGTAAATGACATCCAAAAATCTGTTTATCCATCCATTTTCGAAGTTTAAAAGTAATAAAAATATATAATCTAAAAGATAAGAATAAGGATATTATCCATATTTGACTGATTTAGGATAATAATAAAGATACATCTTTTTTCAAGTCCGAATATCCATCTATGTTTGTTGTAGTCACCTTAATCCTTGATCATACCTTATTTAAAACTCTAATTTCTAAATAAAATCTCCAATTATGTACCTATATTATTGCACGTCTTAATCTTCACACCATTCTTTTAACACTTTTTCTTCCTTATTCACTAGTTTGCCGGGATCATTTTTACATATGTCACGTGATTGACAAATAAATTTATAAGAATTGTTTAAAAACAACTTATATGAAAGTAGGATTTATTTGTTCCCTCTAAAAGCGAGAGAAAACTAAGCTTACATTCGCTCGTAGTATTGTTCGATAATTTAATGTTTATACATTTGCTTTCGATAATTTTTGATAATTTTAAAAAATAAAAATACAAGAGGATATAGATAAGGATAAGAATACGTATGTTACTTACAAGATAAAAATAAAATAAAAACCACTATTCGACCGATATGTATCTTTTTACATCCTAACTATAACACATTCAAATGATCAGCAAACAAACAGATGGATACACGAGTCACTTGGCAGATACTGTAGTGGACAATCTACTAACCCCGCATTCTACCAGACTAATCTCATGGGCTGGCACGTGCTCCACCGCAAATCACGTGGCGAAGGATAACCAAAAAAAGCAAACCATCGGATTCGCTTTAATCATGGGACGCAGAGACTTAAAAAAGGGAAGGATAACAGAGTCACGACACCCACTGCACCGCCGGCGCAATACGCCCAAATCATGGAGACGCGTTAAAACAAGCGCGGATCTTACCGGCGACGGTATACGACAAACTATGTGTAATCGTGTCGTCTTCCTATTGGTCAGGCACTTGCGCCAATCTCAGAAGACCTCACCCATAATAAAGAGGATTCAAAGGTGAAGTCGACCGTTGACGGGCCCGGCTAATAAGTCGCAGTTCTCACATTCTTTTTCGACCGTTACCCCTCCCCCAAAATTCAAACGAAGCCTTTCTCTCCCCCACCAACAACACCGCCATCCATCCGTCCATGTTCTAACAGACGGCCAGGATCTCTCTTCAGCCCCCCACACCATTCCAGGTCTCCTCCCACCTCCCAAACCCCACCCTGTTCCGAAGAAGGCACGCCCAAACCATCCCCTCTCTGAGCTCCCCTTCTGCTGCTGCTACCGCTTAGAACCCTCACCATTTCCATCATTCCAACCTAAAGATAGTTTTCTTCTGCAAGATTTTTGAGTTCTGGGCATCTGATCTTTCTTCCTGAGGAACCCAAATCCTCGTTTGGACAGGTCGCAGCTAGGAACTCCCATTCTTTAGCTCTTCCTCTCTGGGTTCTGCAGGGAATGCCGGTCTCCACCAGGTCGCAGATCTCCGTTGTCCGAGATGAGCCGAATCTGTCGACGGCGCACCGGCACCGCCCCGCTCTGCCTGACCAAGAAGCGCCGCCCGCCCCGGCCGCGTCCCTGACGCGGAACCCCCACCACGCCCTCAAGGAGAAGATGAAGGCCCTCACCAAGTTCTACGAGCAGCACCAGCACCAGCTGGCCGGCGCCAGGAGCTCAGCTTCCCGCTTGCAGAAGCACGTCATCGCCACCCACCACCCCAGCATCGACCTTCTTGACTCCAGTGTGAAGAAGAGGGGCGGAGGGGAAGAGGAGGAAGCAGAGAACAAGGAGGGTAGGAAGGCCGTGGGCACGGTGATGAAGGAGAACATTGTGAACCTAATGCCGCTAAGCCCGCCGGGCGCTGCCGCCAAGAAGCCCGCCGTGTTCTGCCCCGCCACAGAAGCCAAGGAGAACCTGGAAGGCGGCGGCGTCGGAGACCGGATCGCGGTATTCTCCATCCCCAAGAAGGAGACCGCGGGCGTGGCGAGGAAGCTCTCGCTGGGCGCCCTCGGGGCGGCGTCGGAGCCGAGAGTCTTGAGGGCGAAGAGAAACACCATCGCCGGTGGCGAGCTGAGGACCGTTTCCGAAGATAGCGGCAACGGCGGTGGCGGTGGCGGTGGCAGCCGGATCATGGTGTACGTGAGGCTGAGGCCGATGATGAAGAAGGAGAAGGAGGCCGGGTCCCGGTGCTGCGTCCGGATCGTCGACCGGCGGGACATCTACCTGACGGAATTCACGTCGGAGACAGATTATCTCCGGCTGAAGCGGCTCCGGGGCAGGCATTTCAGCTTCGACGCCGCCTTCGCCGAATCGACGACGCAGCAAGAAGTCTATGCCACCACGTAAGGCATTGGGTTCTTCATGTTCTTGCTTCCTAGTTTCTAGTCCAGACTTGATTAGTCCAGTTGAAAGAATCACATGTGCATCTTGGGGTTTCCCCGTTCTTGCTCACCAATTTCTGAACCAATCCTGTTGAAACAGTCTGCATCTTTTAGAGCTTTTGAATTTAAAGTTGCTGGATGCTTCAGATGCCGATTTGCATCTTCAACCTCCTCCTCCCCTTTAGAACCAAGGCAGTGTTTTCTATGTTGTCATACTCTATCCATGTTCCTACTAAAAAAAAAGGGCTTTTTGCTTGTATCATGTACGTACATTACTTTGAAAATGGAAATCTTTCAGGTTTGCACCTATGTTCCTATAAACATGTTATAATGTTAACACTTCTACATTTAATAAAACATTAAAACATATATGCTCTTACTGTGAACATGGTTTGTTAAAGGTATAGTCTAAAGATGTAAATGACTAACCTGTCCTCGGAAATTGTACTCGTTTTTGCATTTATATTCTTTGTCTAAGTTCAAATTCAAAGGATAAATTATTCAATCCTTAAATCTAATGGCGTTGATGACATATAAACGTTTTTGTAGAATGTAGGCATAATAGGGAACATAGCTTTTATTTGCAGTGGTATACATGCAAATCCCAAATGTTGCAGGGTATATCTACCGTAAAACCAAGAAGAGTCTGCAATTTGAATTGTTTTCCAGATCAATCCTGCCAAAATAATCTGCATCTCTTATTTAGGACATGTAAATTCTAATTTGCTGATCACTTCAGTTGCTAATATGCACCATGGAGTTTACTGTGACTGATATCATCCTCTGCCCCATTTGCATGCAGAACAGCAGAGTTGGTGGAGGGCGTTTTGCATGGGAGGAACGGGTCTGTGTTCTGCTATGGAGCCACAGGGGCTGGGAAGACGTACACCATGCTGGGGACAATGGAGAACCCAGGAGTGATGGTACTGGCCATCAAGGACCTCTTTGCAAAGATCAGACAGAGGAGCTATGATGGGAACCATGTTGTGCATCTGTCCTATCTTGAGGTCTACAATGAGACTGTCAGAGATTTGCTGTCCCCTGGTAGGCCTCTTGTTCTCAGAGAAGATAAACAGGTCAGTAGATATTCTAACACCTGCATTTCAAGTGTTTTTTTGTATTCTGTGAAGATTCGTTTGGTTTGTGGTAGAATATTGTCAAATATCAATTTTGAAATTATCATGTTTAAGACCAAGGAAAATAAAATCCTTGATTTTAAAATTGCTGATTTTGAAATTTCTAGTTTTAGTTTATGTGAGTTTGGAAAATCAAAATCACTTGAAAGAAAGATTTTAACAGTCAACCGTTTTAAAATACGACAATTTACGATACTCTAAACATATAATAAAAATAATATAAAATAATTTATAACAATCCAAACGCATGGAAAATGTCGTTTTATGACTGTTTACGATGTTTTACAGCATTCCACAATATACCAAATGACCCCTAAATGGTAAAATGTTGTAATCTTTTAGCTTAACAATTAAAATTGTGGTACTAAAATTCACACAAATTTTAATCTACAGCAATGTTAGATGGAAGACTAGAAAAAAAAAAAAGTGTCCCAATGGTTGACCGTGCTTCTACAGTACACTGAACCACTTATAAGTGTATCAAATGTCAAGAAAATACCGAAAACTGTATTCTACAGTGTTTTACATCATTTTACAGCACAGCAAAGGACACCTCAGTTCCTTGGGAATTAATTCATGCTGCTATTACATTTCAACTTAAATTCGGTTTGTCTTGGATTTACAGGGAATTGTGGCTGCAGGTCTGACACAATACAGAGCATATTCAACAGATGAAGTAACTATACCAGCTTTCCATTTTCATTAATCTCCATGGAATTATATGTATTAGGATGTTCTGGAAAAAAAAAAACATTTTTTTTGTGTATTGCTGCAGGTTATGGCACTGCTCCAGCAAGGAAACCAGAACAGAACCACTGAACCCACCAGGGCCAATGAGACTTCTTCCAGATCTCATGCTATTCTGCAGGTGTCTTGGTTGTTTCCAAGTGCAACCACGCCTCAATAGATCTTTTTTTTTTTTTCTATCTGATCATGTTTTCTCAATTGCAGGTTGTAGCAGAATACAGAGAAAAGGTCTCCAGCAATGTCGTAAGCCGGTTCGGGAAGCTCTCCCTCATCGATCTGGCCGGCTCAGAACGAGCTCTGGCGACCGACCACAGGACACAGAGATCACTGGAAGGTGCCAACATCAACCGCTCCCTGCTTGCTCTGAGCAGCTGCATCAATGCTCTCGTGGAGGGGAAGAAGCACATCCCCTACCGCAACTCCAAGCTCACCCAGCTCCTCAAGGACTCCCTGGGTGGCCCTTGCAACACTGTGATGATTGCCAACATCAGCCCCAGCAATCTCTCATTTGGAGAGACACAAAACACCCTTCATTGGGCTGATCGTGCCAAGGAAATTAAGACCAAGGTTTGCCAGCTTGCTTATCCAAAAAAAAAAAAAAACAACGAAATAGATTCTGATGTCATAACTTATCAGTAAAAAAAAATAAAGTGTTTACTCTTTATGATCAAATTGTTTTATGTAAAAATGGTCTGCATTCTCTTTTTGTCGCACTTAGATTGAAAAGTAGTACATATCCTATACAAGGATAAAGTTTACTCTTTATAATCAATTGGATTCTTTCCTGGTTCATTAGTATGTTGCAAAAATTTCACCAAGGCTTTTCTATATTTGTGATGAAGTTTTATTGAACTATGAGTCTTGGTTCTTACCTGGTTCATTAATAAGCTGTGAGCCTTGGATTCTCACTATTAGTATGTTTTCTGTAAATTTGTTCTGCAGTCCTTTTTGTGGCATTTAAACTTAGTAGTACGTATCCTTTACAAGGTCCACTAAGTCTTGGACACTTACCTGCTAAATTTTCACCAATGCTTGCTACATTTACGATGAAGATTATCAGACTTTCTTTGCCTCCACTTCAGGCATGCCCAATCAATGAGGAAGCACTGCAGGTGCCCGAGTCTGACACAGACCAAGCAAAGCTGCTACTAGAACTCCAGAAAGAGAACAGTGAGCTGAGGCAGCAACTGGCTCAACAAAAGCAAAAGCTATTGACACTCCAAGCTCAATCCTTGGCAGCAAACAATTCCTCTCCAGCACCCTCCCCAGCTCCTTCCACTTTGATGTCTCCGCTGCCTTCTTCGCAACGAAGATCCAAACGCTCCATTCTATCTGCAGCCTGCTTCAGCACACCAGAATCAAAGAAGCGAGGCGCCAGTGACACCGTTCCTCGTGACTTACATGACAGAGTGAAGGCTTTGGAGATGGAATTGGAGAGGCTGAAGAAGGAGCACAGGCTTCAGATCAAGCAGAAGGATGATTTCGTCCGAGAGCTTATCACTAGAAACAATGTAAGGCCACTGGAAGGAGGTGAGGAGCGAGAGAAGAGGATTGTCACCAGGGCAAGCTTAAGGAAGGTGGAGATATCGGTTGCTGCAGGAGAGCTGAAGAGCCCAAGCCACAGATTTCACTCACCAGCACCGGCAGCTAAGAAGCGCAGCTTCTGGGATATTACTGCAGCAAATAGCCCATCAGTGATTTCAATCAATGGCAGAAAAATAAAAAGCCATGTTGCTGCTGATAGTACTACTACTACTACTACACCAGCTGCTCCTTCCATGCTTCTTCAGGTATAATTCTCTAACTTGAGTTCCACATTTGAAGTTTTGAACAGTACAGCAGAGTGCAGATACAATAGATCAAAGAATAGGGATATTTGTACATATAACCCTGTGACATGCGGAAGTGTAGAATTGCCACTTACATATACATGAATATAACCTCAGTGCATAAAAACAAAGGCAAAAATACCCGTGTTTACTTTCCAGGGATATATAAGTCATGTCGTATAATGGGAGGGTAACTTTTGCACAGCGAGTATTTTTGCACTTATTTTTACACACTTTTGCACTTATTCTGGCATGTAACATTAGGGAGACTTTTGCACTTACTCTTCCAAAGGGAGATTATATTCATTAGCATACGTTTATAAGTGTGGCAATTCTAAAATTGCGCATGTAAGAAGAGTATATTTGCAAATATCCTAAAAGTATGCTAAACACATTTTAATAAAGATGCAATGCGATCACCACTGTCAAGTTATTGATTTGATTCAGCATGTTGTTGTTCTACATGCATGAAGTGCCATGGGTCTCCATCAGTTTCTTTTATGTGGGTCTTCTGTTTGTGAGTTTTGCCCTACTAATGCAGCTTGCATATCGATGTTTCTGGTTTGTGTTAAATTGGGGCCGGAACTTCTGCATCATCTGCCTTTCAGCCGGGATTCACACGTCAAAGACCTGGTCCTGTGAAGAAATAGGAAAAAGAGTAGTGAGAGAAAGAAACAAAGAATGATTTGGACCTGTTTGCTGTTGCTGCCCTTTCCGTCTTTCCCACATTCTGCTGATGTGGGGTGACAGGTGCCCACTAATTTCTATCATGTATGCTAACCAAGATTTTCTTATTTATTTGATCCACTAACATTAGGATGTTCGAACAATGTATCACTAATGAGTGAATTCATTTGATGGGCAAGTATTTGTTTGATCCACTAACGTCAGATATTACTGGCAACATTTGTTTCACAAAACATTTGGAAATTATTGTACCTTACATTCATGCGAGCAAACAAAGCTTCCCTATTTGTTTGATCCCCTAAATTACCCACTCCTTTCACATCAAGCATTTTAAATTGCATCTCAGCTAGAACATGTTCAGCTGACACGTTTGGCGAAATTTTCAGTTCCAAGTCATTTTTGATTTCTGCTTAAACAAATACTAAATGAGAGTAACCACAAGTCGACTCTTCTTTTATAACTTTTTAATCCAAATTTCGATAATTTCAACTTAGAACATGTTTAGAACAGTCTCACATTACAAATAGCCCGTAGTAAGATATGTGGATAATATTAAACTTTTCCCTACTCTCTACGGATTTTAGTTAAACGACTGTATGACACATTGTGTGTATCAAACGTCGTCCACCCAATGCAGAAGATCTTGTTTCATAAGAGGCAACATGAATTGAAGGAAGCGGAAGATAGTTGGAATGGAACACAATTACGCACACTGTGGGAAGTAGTGACGGAAGCAGAAATTTTGTCCAGTGGAGTCACTCGAATATTAGGTCATAAGCATGGCTAGGTCAGTGGAGTCTTAAACTAGGTCATATGAATTCTGAGTTAGGCCAGTGGGGTCTTGGACTGAGTGGATGAGGTTCCAGATTAGACTGTTTTGAATTGAGTTAATGAATTTGACAAAATACAGTAGGATCCCAAGATCCTACTGGATGAACGCTGAATCCGTCACTGATGGAAAGTTATGTGACCATGATCGAATTGCACCTCCAGCATGATCCAACAGTCCTGAACAAAATCGCCTCAACTTTCACATTATCCACTACCTCTCCGTAAATTATTAATGTCGAAAGTCCACTCAATACAACAGTGGAACGTGGATCATATCCCCTCAACCATTGGCCATGAAATTAACTTTGAAAGAGACTTTTTCTTTCAAAAAAAAAAAAAAAAAAAAACAATGGTTGTCGATAAAATACAGTGGAGCATATCAATTACTCAAGTACTATTTATGTATGTATATACACGTAACACAAAGAGAAAGTTTAACTGTAAAGGAAACTTAGCTTGAGCCCCGCGTATGTATGTAGCTAGCTTCTCACAGCATGCCATTTTCGCTTTTAAGGTTTCTTTTTGCTGCACTTATTAGTCACCATTATATTGGACCAAACTTTCAGAGCCCAATAGCACTAAGAATAAATATAAGAACATATTAAACACTGCATGTCTAGAGAGATGGCAAACGCCTGCCAAATTGGAACATTTTATCTGTCTTAATTTCCTTTATTCAATTTAAAGGAAGTTTTGGTTATTATGTTTTAGAATAGTCCCACATTTAGAAAAAGGATAAAATTAAAATGTATTTAAATAGATGGTACTTATTCTACTCAATGCCTGAAATTTTTTGAATTGGAAATATTGAGTTAGATGGCTCGATGACTTGAATATGGCATTAGAACTCATAGTTACAAATTGGTCATGCATCCCATCTCTGTAGTCTATATGACAGAACTTAAAATCAGTCTATGTGTGAGAAGACATATTAGAATAGTCCCATATTAGAAAAATAAATAAAAACTAATGTGTTTAAATAGATGGTGCTTACTCCACTCAATGCCTTAAGATTTTGAGTTGGATGACCCAATAACTTTAATATGATATCAAATCTATGGTTACCGGCTATGCTTTAAGCTTTTGAGCTGGATGGCTCAATAACTTCAATAACAATTTTTCATTGAAAACTTTGAAAAAAATAAAAAAGCATCAAAGGCTAGAATCACAAAAACATTACAAACATGTTTGGGATTCAAATTTCCTTTCTAATTATACGAGGAGCGGGTTAACTAGGTCATTTATTGGTATAAATGATGCTTAATAAAGAACCTATACTGTGACTTTACTATACTGTGATTTGAGAGGGAAACCCCGGATTGTTATTTTAATTCACTAAATTAAGGTACTGACTTCAATCAAAAAGAAATAACACAAAACCTAGAATAATCTGTTACTGGTAAAGTGGAATATTACTCCAACTATTACATTTTCAATGAAGAGAGTTAGATTTTAAGAATATATGTGTCCTAATCAATCTGTTAAATCACGAACCATTCAACCTATACATCATTACCTAAACCTAATATAACTCATCCCGAGCCATAAGCAATAACGTGACGATTCCACTGGGCCACCTCACTATGAGAGGTCCCATGTTTGTATCTCCTAGGGGACCAAGGCCCCCCCACATCTTGAGTTATGTAGGTCCTCCCAGGTACTCTCATGGGATGGGAGACCGGACCCCAACCTCACCCATATAGGTGGGTTAACTGACCAACCCTAAGTTGGAAACATCACACGTTTGAGTGGAACATCCCCACATTAGAATCAAGGATCACAATTCCCAACTTTTCCTTCAGTAGGGGACCTATGTATATGGGCTTTGTTGCCCCACCAAAACCGAAGAGTACAACCCATCTCAAACTTGACTCATCATATATATGAATAAAGTAATACTTGCTATAATGATGGTGCATGATCATTGCAGTGGGTTAATTTTTTTCTTTTAATTTTTTCTAAGTTGTCCATGAGATGTTCTAACCGTATGTACAGTGTAATATCTAATTGGGCGACTTAAAAAAAAATTGAAAATAAAAAATCGAGCCAATGAACAATAAAAAAATATACTTTTTAACTGTTCATTGGACTCATTTTTTTTATTGTTCATTGTACTCGATTTTTTATTTTTTAAATTTTTTTACGTTGTCCGATTAGATAAAAAAAGTACTAACAATTAGAGCACTTCGTAGGTGACCTAGAAAAAGAAAAAGAATATATATATATATATATAATTTTTTTTAACCCACTACAATTCCGGTGCATTACAGCAAATATTATTCATAGCAATAATCAGTACCCCATCTTCCAATCAAGCATGACCGAAAGATTAGCAAGAAAAACAATCACTAATCTTGATATTTTCTATTCCCTTGGCAGCCATCCTGTTGGAAGGGACCGCCCACCAACCTTCAGCAAGCCAAGGGGACCCTCCCTGTCCGGTCCCTTCCACCCCACCTCCTCCACTCTCCCTTTCACGTCCCCGTCTCTGCTTCCAAGTTCCAACCCTCCACCCACATTAATGGCTGCCGACCCCTGCGCCAACCCCTGAGCAGTACTCAGCACGCTGGTAGGCAATCTCCGCCGCGGGGGAGCAGCGCAGCGGCTCCTCCTCCGACGGATAACGATCATCTCAGCTCATGCAGCTGATGGGCGGGCGTCGCTGTCCAAGCCCAAGTGTGGCTTGGTGTTGGCCACCCCACCCCACAAGTGCTGGTGTCCATCCACTGTCTCATTAAGGGGGAGGAGCACTACTGGGCAAGTTGGTGATGGGTGCCGTCCATGGCCGACGGCTCCTCCTTCCTCGTCCCCCAGCTGTTTGTTCAGAGGCCCCCACCGGGCTCCACCGCAGATGAGACGACGAGTATGAGGGATCATCCATAGCTAGCTAGTGGTTTCGTGAAGTCGAGTCTTATTTTAAGTGTCGAACTGTCAGAGTTGATGTTTTTTGTGAAAATGTTAATAAATCTGTAAAAGAAATTTTGTTAAGCTGTTTTTATTCGATTTGCTGAAGAAATCCTTTTTGTAATTTTTGAGAATCTTTGTCCATACATCTTTATAAATTATATATATATAGCGGTTTCATGGACTCAGTCTTATTTTAATTGTCCAACTGTCAGAGTTGATATGTTTTGTGAAAATGTTAATAAATTTGGAAAAAAAAGTTTGTTAAGCTCTTTTTATGTCAAAACGCCGTCAACTCTAATAGAATTCAAGGACATGTACGTAAGAAACTAAAAGTATCTTTTTGACATATTCTACTAGAGTTCACGACATTTCAGTCAAAAAGATGTAACCGTAGCTTTTCAAATATGTTAAGAATAGTTTTAACAATTTTTGGGTGTTAAAGAGTATGTGTACAAACATGATAGTTTCCATAAATATATGTATAAGAATCTCACATTTTCATGTAAGATTGCATGATAGCTAAAATCAAAATCCAAATTAATAAGGCACCATGCATAGACAATTAGCTTAGCTACTTCCAAACCACGTGGTGTGGTGGAAGAGGTGCATGGGTCCAGTCCAGTGTGCTCCGTCTTCCTCCGGTTCTTTAACAAAGAGCCGTGGTTATGATGAGCAGAGCAGGACGAGGACAGTGAAGGTGAGAGGATGGTGGGGACCCGGGTGGGGTGTGGCCGTGTGGGGGAGACATAGGATGGGGTGCGGTGTGAAGGGGAGGAGGGTGTGGGGGCGGTGGGAAAAGGGAGGGCCAAGGTGGGCGCGGCACCTGCCATGGTGCAAGGGGGCCTAGCTAGTGAGCACCGGAAGAGTAGCTGCAGGTGGAGCTTTGAAGTCCGCATTAAATGGAGGCCTGATGGGCCGGGGTCCCGAGCAACGAGGAGAGCAAGGAATCTCCCTAGATTTCCATGTCTCACCTGTACCCAACACAACTCTCTCTCTCTCTCTCTGACAGAGCAGAGCTCTCTTTAGCTCCTGCACCCTCCCTACCTCTACTTGTGCAAAGCAGAGCGCTCTCTCTCTCTAACTCTCTCTGAGTGTGCAGAGCAGAGCTCTCTTTAGCTCCTGCACCACCCTCCCTCCCTCCCTTTGCTTGTGCAAAGCAGAGCTCTCTCTCTCTCTCTCTCTCTCTCTCTGTCTGGGTGCAGAGCGGAGATGCCTTTAGCTCTTCCCCCTCCTCTCCATCTACGTGTGCAAAGCAGAGCTCCCTTAAGCTCCCCTCTTCCTTCTCTTTTGTGTCTCTGCCCATCTCTCTTTCTCTCTCTGTGTGTGTGCTGGTGTGCAGAGCAGTGCTCTCTTTAGCTCCTTACCCTCTCTCCCTATGCGCGTGCAAGCCAGACCTTCCTTTATCTCCTCATGTGTGTGTGTGTGTGTGTGAGTGAAGGGCAGGGCTCCCATTGGCTAACCTGTGCTGTCTCTACTCGCTGGCTGTGTGCATGCAGTCTGTCCTCGGAGGAATATAAAAATTCATGCACGCATAAGATAAAAGTTGGATCGGGATTTGGAATCACACCATGAGTCTAGAAGAACATCACCACACTCTCACTCTCACTCTCAGACTGAAAAAATAATGGCAAAATAAAGGAGAAAGATTGCACTTTGGAGCCATATATAGGGTGCAGACCATTGTTTGTAGGGGCACACCAACAAACAATGAGATCTTCTGGATCTCAAGATGATATCATTTGTCAGGACAAGGCAATTTTGTAAGACGCGATAATTATATCTTTAAATAATGAGTAGAATGTACGAAAGTCTACCATATTGAGATTTAGAGGATTTTGTTCCTATCAATAATGTCCATCTCTCTCACTGCATGTGCAGAACAGGACTTCCTTTAGCTATGGGCTCTGCTGTCTCTACCTGTTGGATGTGTCTATGCATTCTGTCCTGTGAAGAATATAAAATTCATTCACACATGAGATTTTGAGTTGGAGGAGAACTAATGGAGAGAAGGAAAAAGATTCACAGAGCATGGGATATTCTCTCTCTCACACCAAAAGACTAATGAAAAAAAAAAAGAGATTACAGTTTGGAGTGATGTAAGCTTGCAAATGTTGTTGGTGGAGCTAGGGATTCCAATTGTACGGATGACATTACATCAGTCACCCTTCCTCCAAGGTGTGACCTGGATCTTTCTAAGGGGCACAAGACAAGATACATGACAAATTTTTTCCTAGCAATTGGTGATTACATGGTCATCCCCTTGGTCTTTGCATTGTACAAAACTGACAGTCAAAGATTCACAGGTGGTTGTTCCTAGACTGCCCAAGAAATTCTCTGCAACCAAGACACTAGAGAGATCTGTACATATTTTTATTCCATATGGTACACTAATTTGTTCATTATTAGTCCATTAGCAGGTAAGGGCAGAGGGTGTCCCACTGTCCCCTTCCCTATTTTGTCCATCTCTTCCCCTTCTGTCTCTTCTCTGTCTCACCTAGCAAGACACCAATAATTCCACATGATCTCATGCATGCACCCCACACAGGTCCAATAATTCCATGGACTCATGCATGCATAACATATTAATATCACCCATCCAACTTGAACAAGAACTCCTCAAGCCAATCATTTAGACATGCTGTCCCTTCCCCTCTTCTTCTGGATATCTCTGAATTCTGTCTTTGTTCCATTTAGAAAATTGGTCACAACAGTACATCACTTCCCCTGGATTACAAAATCACCATATCTCTGGCAGGACTCCAGGACAGTCACACACCACAAAGTTGAAGAATTCCACAGGTGAAAAACTAAAAATCAAGAACCAAAGCTATATATACACATTGCACACACCAAGGTTAACATATCCCCATCACATTACACTGTTACTACAATGCTTGCTTAATTAAACACTGCTCCCCAGCCCACACCCCCAACCGAATTGCCCAAAAACCCAAACAACCAGGTTATTTTACCCAAAAAGACAGAGAAACGCATTTAGGACAGAAAGAAAAGAAAAAAAAAACTGAAGAGCTTGTCAAAACTAGATAGACCCATTTCTACCAGCTTCCTTCTTCTTCTTCTGGTGGTGGTGGTGGTCAGACTCTGAGCAGGTAGATGCTGAGCTCGGGGCCGCCATGGCCGTCGGGGCTCATCATGTAGAAGGCCTCGGAGTCCCTCGACCCGACTACCCTCTCGAACCTGGCCCTCATGTACATCATCTCCCCCTCCTCCTCCCCCTCCCCCGCCTCCCCCGGCAGCACCCCGGCGCCCATCGACACCGGCTCCACCGCCCGCAGCAACCTCCAGTCCGCCGGTCCGCACGCCCGCCGCACCGCGTACCCGCACTTCCTCCCGTTGCAGTACGTCCGCCACAGCGGCTCCTCCAGCAGCCGCCGCCGCCCCGCGCCGACGCCCTCCGCGGGCCTCTTATCGCACTCCAGCGCAATGCGGACCAGCCCCGACGCCATCTCCCGCACCAGCCCGCTGGTGGGGGTGGCGAGCTCGATGAGGATGGCGGGGCAGGCCTTGGGTTCGGCCTGGAAGGCGAAGTGGACGTGGCCGCGGCGGCGCCCGAAGAGGGTGCCTGTCACCCGCGAGCCCAGCCCCCCCGCCCCCGCCGCCGACCGGTGCAGCCGCCCCGCCGCGACGGCCGCCATGAACGCCACCCGGAACCTCGACACCGCCGCCCGGGGCGCCTTCTTCCTCGCGGGCGGGGCGGCGGGGGGCGGGGCTTCCTCTGCCAGCTCGCCGTCGCGGGTGTTGTGGGGGTCGCCGCCGCTGGGGGCCGTCTTGGCGGCCCAGTAGAGGTGGCGCTTGGAGAAGGAGAGGGAGGAGGAGTCGTCGTGGGGGGTTCTCGCCATGACGGTCCTCATTTAAAGATGGAGAGAGAGAGAGAGAGAGAGAGAGAGAGATGATTGAGGTGAGGAGGAAGAGGAGAGAGAGACAAAAGAGAAAGTGGTGTGGAGAGAGATGGAGAATAAAGACAATGGAGAGATTGTGGGGGAGGGAATGGAGAGTTGGAGGGATGCTCTTTTTCTATGATGCTCTTCTGCTTTGCTTTGCTGGGGCTGAGATAGGAGGTCTATCATAGAAGACTGGCCTTTTGCCTACTTGAGCTATTAAGAGAGAGAGAGAGAGAGAGAGGGGGGAGAAGTGTTCTTTTGTCTTGTGGAGAAGGGGGGGAGGGGTGCCCATTTATTACAAAGTTTCTAGTCCCACTGCTACTGTTGATGCTGAGGTGGGGGACTGGGGAGGCAGGCAGGAGTGCCGTGCTTTTTTTTTTTTCTGCAGTGAGGGGTTACTTTGCAGTGCAGTGCAGGGTAGAGAGAGAGAGAGAGAGTGACAAAAGCAGGGTGAAGTGACCAGACCCCATCTAACTGTTAAGAGAAATAAAATCAGAAGAAAGCAACTAGGCAGCAACAGACATCACAGGACTCTCAGACCCTCCCTGCCATATGTACATGTGTGTGTGCATATGAGAGAGAGAGAGTGAGAGAACTGATTGAGAGTGGTGGCTTGATCAGGGAAGGAGGAAGGGAGGAGAAGAGAGAAAAGACTGTAGAGTGAGAGAGGCTGGAGAGGGAGAGGAGACAGGGAGAAAGAAGGTGATTGAAACAGGGATGAGGCTGCTGGTTTTTTTTTTTTTTGAAACATAGCACTGTGGCTAAAGACTCAACCTAATTATATGAGGATTTGGAATCGAACCCCAGCCCTCTCTACCCATCCCAAACCCCCTCCAATAAACGTCTGAAACTGACGGAAACCATAAAGAGGGGGAGGACGCGGCGCGAGTCGAACTCGCGTTGCACGCTCAACGCAAAGCGCCGGGATGCCCACCGCTACGCCGAAAGCGTACGGGTGACTATATGACCCCACATATAGGGATATGTATCAGCATTTCGTGAGGGACCCATGACAAGGAGAGAGAGAGAGAGAGAGAGAGAGAGAGAGAGAGAGGAGAGGCTGAGGCCTAGTGGGCAGTGTCTGGCTTTTGTGGAGAGCATGGGAAGGATTCACATTCACAGAGCACCTAGAATTGGAGTTACCAGCAATTTTGTAGCAGGATGGCAAAGGAAAATGACCTGGGATGCATTTGGTACAGCCTAAGGTCTGTTACATGTGCTTTTCCAGAAAATATCATTATATGAATTATTTGGTATATCTTTTCCAGAAAAGATCATCATGTGCTTTTCCAGAAACATGCCCACCAATTACCATCAGATCCGAGTTTTAAAATCCATGTAATGATTAATTTTTTTCCCAAAAATCTGTGCATGTAATAGATTTTCATTCTTAGATTAAACAGATCCAAAAGTTCAGTGGACAGCACAAAGTAAGAAAAGCAACGATGTTGAGAAGATGTGCTAATTCTCCCATTATCTTAAAAAATTTAAATCATGAAAGAATTTAGAATTTGTGTGGAAGATGGTCTTTACATATCTTGTATCGTCTGTGTGGAGAACAGGATACTATAAGAAGCTAAAATTTATAATTAAAATCTCATTTAGATGCAAAAAAAGTATTATCTAGATTTTTGACCTATGTTTATCTTTAGATTATCTTATAAAATTTTTAGTCGGTTTTCTTAAATACAATCCAAGATTATGCTTGATGTAAGTTCAAGAGAAAATTCATAGTATGACTTCCATATCCCTGATAAAAAATATTTAAAATATTATAAACTAGCAAGAAAATTCATTCCTCTAGAAATTAAACTTAAGAGGCTTCTAAATTTTATGATAAGTAAAAGGGACAAGCATGTAAAAACAAATGCAATAACATTATTTTTGAATTTTGTTCCATGAATAAAATAAGCATAATCATACTAATAATTACTCGTAAATCATTTTTTGGTCATTAGTTTGAGAGTGCAAACTTTTATAATTAGCAAAATTTAGGATGATCTATTAAAATGAGTGAGGGTATCTTAGGTACTATGTTAGAGGAAATATACCTTTTGCCCTAAATAGATGTAAACTTTAAGAACAGTCCCTCTTTTAGATATTTTGAAGTGATAGTACTTTTCATTAAATTCTAACAGAAAATACTTTTGAACTTTCACAGGTTTAGCTCAGTGAAAAGAGGATACTGAGCCGTAGAAGTCATTTGTAACGGTTCTATTTCAGAGCTTTCTAGATTTAGATAAACACCAGGAGTTTCTTTCCCTTATGATGGGACATTATTTTTATGAAAGGTGATTTAGTGGGCTCGACCACATGATGCAGTCAAGCACCACAGTCAGAGGCATTTTTTTACTTACCCTCTCCGTAAAAAGCGGAAAGGATAAAATGAAAAAAAGTATCCTCACTGTAGCGCTCGGCCGCATCGAGTCCACTGAATTGGACCTCTATTTTTTATTGGCTTTAAACCCCATTCAACCACCGAGAAGCACGATTTTATAGGTCTTTATGGTATATGCCCCTTCTTCAGAAACAAATGTCAGAGTCATATATCTATTACACATTCTTACCCACTGGAGAGAACAGGGTAGACACAGTTGTCTCACTCACATGTGAGATGCTCCTACTAATTAATGGTAGTGTTCGGCACAACCACCAGCACATAAGATGGATTCAGACTCAAACATGCGGAGGAGTTGTCCTTCTAATGGCAGCATCGTTTCCATTCTCTGTTCATGTTCCTCATCGTTCATGTTCCATCTCTTTCGCCACTGATTGCATAGATATGGCCACACAAGGTTTCGGCATGTTCGGTTGCCGGTTTCGTGTAACAACAAAGACCCATCGTTTCCTGTTTACATTTGCTGAAGTCTAATACCATTGTCTATACAGGTAAGTGTCCACGACTCCATTTGATTTCATGTCAAATAGGCTACATGGAAGGCTTTTTCCAAAAAGTGTAGCACAATAGCTCATTGTTATATCACAATGACTCGTTGCTAATTCAAATAACTCTAGTCAATAGAAAACTTAATTCGTTGAGTCTCCCTTCTTCCACTTTTAGCTGCTTTGGAGTGAGATTAAATGTTCTTTTCCAAAGCAGGAATTTTCTTTTTGTAAGTGATAAATTGTATTTTCATTTTATTGTAAATTTATTCTTAAAAAAAATTGCCATTCGAATACATTTTTTTTTGTAGAACCAAACGGACCTTTGGTTGAGAAATGTGAGTCTACTTTTCACATTTCCACTGACTACTTAATTATTTGCTGAACAGACGTAGAGCACCTGAGGGTCCGGTTTGGTTTCGGATATGCCGAATAGGGATAGGTATCGCCTTCTTTTAAGAGTGAATTAATCATATTCTCATTTTAATGTCAATTTGAGGAAAAGGAGTAGTAGTGATAGGCGCTGTAATAGTTAGACCACGAATTAATGAGAGGGTGGTCTGATAGGATATCTTAGAGATAAGATGGGTTAAAGTTTAGGTTGATAAAGAAGAAAATGTGATGTCACGTCGCTAACTAGAGGGTGTATTTATCTTCTTGCTAATAAAGTTGAGAGTCAGAATGGATAACTTATTCAAAAAGAGTTAAAATGCGCAAACCCTACGCCGTTTACGAGTTTGTTTGCCCTATTAAGTCCAAAGATATATTTATTCCTTTATTCTACATAGTATGAAAAATAAAAAATTCTAAGTAAAATTAAACATGAATAAATTAATAGACAAACATAAATGTTCCTTAATTAAGCTTGTCATCCATATAGATGAGTTGAGCATATTTATATTCAAGCTACCATTCTTTGTTACTTGAACTCGACATTTTTATTCAAAACTATGCTTGTTAGTCAAACGAGGCTACTCCAGGGTTTTATCTAGGGCTACCAATGGGCTGGGCCCAGCCCGTTCCACCATTAGCCTGGCCCGGCCCACGCTTTAGCCTGGCCCAGTCTGGCCCAGCCCGCATCTCCTTTGTAAAGCCCGTGGGTCCCGTTGGTGTCCGTCCCAGCCAGAAAATTCCGATTGTCTCCACCCACCATCGCCCCTGCCAGAGAAGCATCCACCCTTGGCCCCACCTCCGCCGCGGAAGCCTCCACAACCCTTGTCGCCACAGGCACCCTTATTGTTGCCGGGGATCAATTGAGGAGATGGAGGGCAAGTTAAAGACGATGCCAACGCCGGCGCCTGTGGCGGTGACAAATGCGCTTAGGGTTTTCTTACGGTGGGATCCAACATGGCTGGAGCTCGATTTTTGGGAGGAGGCAAATAAGGCGTATCACGGTGGCATGCCAAGGAGAACGATCGAGGCTCACTGCAAGGAGTGCCCAAAAGGCTTGGGAAGGGCGCCGGAGGTCATGCAGCCAGTGGCCGGCAGCCTGCGCACGCACTCGCTGCCAGCGACTTGAGGCTTCCTTACACGTTCTGCTCGGCGACCCTCCTCCACAGCCGCCACATCCACCATTCACCCAGGCATCACTCCGCCGCACGTTCCCCCCTCTGCATAGTTGAGTTGGGGTCGCCGTCACCGCATCATAGAGTGCTGAAGGTGGCGGTGAAAATGAGGGATGGGGTGGCTCTTGGGGTTGGGGGTGATTCTAGACTCACTATCGGCAAGACTAGAAAGGGGGGGCATGCTCGGCCCGTCGGCCCTACCATCCGCCCGACTGTGGCCCGTGAGCTCAAAGTGTCAGCCTGAAACTCGACCAAGAGCTGGCACGACCGAAAGCCCGTGGGTCAGCCCGGCCCATTGACAGCCCTAGTTTTATCGAGCACATTCACATCTTCACAGATACGAAAGAATGCAATTCCTGCATGACGTAATATCTGTGTGTACACGCAATTCTCGCAAGCAAGTTTAACAATCTTAGCAATGATAGCCATCCAAGAATCCTTAAATTAGAGAGCCTAAGTTTCAAACTTTGGTGCCATTTAAATAATCTCCAGCAGATTCTATTAATTATGCTATTTTTGTTAGCAAATGTGAACATTTAACTTAGCCCCCACAGGGCACGGACCCAGTTAGCCTAAAACCCACTATGTTGCCATGAAAATTGGTAATTTGTTGTGTTGCTTCTCCAAAGCACTCCACTCCAGCGGGTAGGATCTTGGTATAGCTGTAGCATGAAAATTCTTACTTTAAAGGCTGGTAATATCACCAGAGAAATTGTATTTCCTGCATATCTTTGCAACATTAAGATCATCTCTAGGAAGGTTTCCCGACTACAAATGAAACACCTTTCCATAGAATGCTAGGGAGATCTCTGGTCTTTCTTAGTTCATTCGTTCTATCCACCTCCCACTATCACCTTCTCTCACCCTCTCCACCACTTCAAAAATGTCAGACTCCAATGCACTCGTCACGCAAATGAAAGTGAGGATTGTTAAGTAATTTTCTCTCAACTTCACTCACATCTAATGGAGTTGCAAAAGAAGCTAAGGCTCATGATGACACAATCAAAAGCTTTACAATACTACAACGGTGCAACTGCCTTCTTCTGCCAGACCCCAGTGATGCTACTTTACCAGACGAAGCACATCTTCCCTTGCTGCAAACAGAAAACAAACATTCCTTCATCCGTATCCTGTCATGGAAATTTTCATATCTCCGGTTCAATTACTGGCAGCTTTTCCTGCACCCCATCTCACCTTGGAGTCATGATTTAAATCCAGCAAGAATCATATGCCGAGCTCTACATGGTTATAACCTCAAAAGTATACCCGATGTATGTTTATTGAGCTTTCCCATCCATCTTCCACTATGTTTATTAGGCTTTCCATCCATCTTCCACCCGTGGTTCTAGTTGGCTCATGATCATTCCGATCGGATCCTTATCTCATTATTTTGGGATCACTAGTGAACCTTGCTTTGTCTGTCAGTTCAATCTATCCAATATCATATTCGTAGGAAAGTCAAGCTCTTTTTTATTTAGTTCAACCAACTCATTCTAGACCTTCTTCAAGTTTTCTCACCCTCCACTCGAATTTAATCACATTCTGAAGGTCACAATCATCCCCCCCCCCTCCCCACCCTTAAGACAACAGAAAAGTTAAAATAGGAAATCATAAAAAATGAGTAATGTCCACACAAGTGGATACAGATAAAATAAGTTCAACACGGTACAATGACAGCCTTGCTGATTCAATTTTTTTTTCCGTTCTAATGATTGCTTCTGAATTCCTTGACTGATGCAATTTTCCGTCAACAGTGTATCCAAAATGCCCCTCCCCTTCCCCCACTCTCCCCCCCTAAATCGCAGGTGCATGAATGGTAAATTTTACACAAACACCAGATCTACTGGTACAGGAAACATGCACTCAGATGTTGGCATGTATGGCAAAGAATTGTTACCTCCTCTGATGATGCCGATGGTTAGACCTGTCTCTTCTCAGTGAGTCGTCAGCACTTGCACTGTACTGGCTCTCAAAGGCCCTATGATCTAGGGTAACCGTCCGACTGTAATGCTCTCCTGAGGATTGGGAATGACCTGACGGGTATGGTGAAGAGCTTTGGAGAGTGTGACCTGGAGACCCTTCATGAGACAAAAAACCCCTCCCTCTATCTGACAGAGACCTACGAAGATCTGGACTTCTTGGAACAGATCTACGATCATACAGACTATGAACGGGTGAATGAGAGGGTGCAGAAGAACTGAGCCCATAGTCTGAGCTTGGTTGACCATTTTCTCGACAGTCCCAAGAGCGTTTCTGATCAGGGAGATTCCCTCTGTAGGTCTCAGAATGCATTGACCTGTGTTGTGATCGGCTCTTAAATGAGTCTGAACTGGACGGGAAACCTGGTGAAGCTCCCCAACGTCTCCAGTCTGCATTCTCGGGGATGGCTGCATTTAATCCTGGGAACTCCACAGTCATCTTCTTCTCCAGTGGTTCTGGTTCACCCTTTTCAGGAAGCTCTCCTTCCTCATATTCTGTTTTAATTTCCTCATCTGCATATATAGTGATTCCTGAAGGCTGGTCTTCGTCCTCTTCTATATCTACAAAACATAATGAAAATAGGTGAAGAGTGAAAATAGATTAAGATAAAAGAAATGATTACAATTGTCTCCAGCATGGATAACAAGCTCAATGAACTTCTATTTCATCGTGTCTTTCATAGTACGGAAATTGGCATGAGATCATCTAAAAAGAATGTGAACACATGGACAACATGGCAGATGAATTGTTAGTGTGAAGAAAATCAGGAATTGTTTAACTGGAAAAAAAAGAATAACACTGTCTGATTAATGATATTTTTAAGCAGTAGAGAGTATGAGGCGACTTAAGAACAAGAATTAGTTAGAACAATTAAGATCTTGCATCAGCATATGATTTTGCAGATATACCTTCTATTCGCACAAATATCTGATCTGATAGAGTTAGCCAACTATGGGTTTCCCCTTTCCAGTCCAGTGTTGAAAAAGTTTTAAAACGTTTTTTCCTCCATATGTACACTTGTACCCCATGAAATCAACCTATTGTTCTACATTCTACAAAAAAGCAGCACATCCTACCATTCCGGTCAAGTGACAAAGTTATGGCTATGCAGTTCATGTTAAATACCACCTTTTCAAGAGCCTGAGCATCAAATACTGGCATCTCAAGTCTCTACCGGATTTTTTTTTTCAGTAATTTTTTACCTGATATTGCTTACGCAGTTCATGCTTTCAGCTAGTTCATGCAATGGCCTCCATGCATGCAATGGCAAAATGTCAAGTTAATAAGTTATGGTGGGAAACGCTGATTTATAGCCTACTGTCATTGCTTAAGATTTCTGTTTTGTCATGCTCCCAAATCTTGCATGGAAATAATCAAAGCACAGTTTGTCTTGAAGCACAAAAGCATTAATGAGCCTCGTGTCGATTTCTTCTGTGATGGATATTGACACAATGACACCTCATGCAAGAAACTCACAGATGAAGAGGCAGGGGAGTGGCAATCAGCTGTTACAGATGAGGAGATTGAGGTTGCCAGTAGTAAGATGTCTACTGATGTGTCCTCAGGGCCAAGTGGCTTCTTTGGAATTTTCTATAAAAAAAACAATAGCATAACGTTGGAAGGGAGATCATTAATGTAGAGTAACGTGTATCTTTACTTTTGGATAATTGGATCAGCATCATCAACCCAGCCTCTCCACCAAAGCTCATTCAGGTTATCTTTTTTCTTTTGCAAGCTTCTGGTGCTAAATCCACAATCGGTTTGATAGTAAGTACGTGGGTTTGCAATGTACCTGCTGCGTGAACACTGATCTGCATGTGCTAGCACCACATTTAACCATGGTACTAGAAACTGGCTGAACTGGACTGTAATGCTCAGAATTGGCCAAAACCAGCCTTGGAACCGGAAATGGAATTGGGACTGGTCAGGACTGATCAGGTTTTTAATACCTTGCATATAAACCCATATAGAATTTTATTTATGCCCACAAAGAAAACTGCCCCAAGTTGAGTTGATTACTCAGATTCACATTACCCAACTCTAACTCTCCACATGACACTGACGACGACGATAGAGAATCTCCACTTCCAATATTATACTCATCCACTGATTAGAAACACATTGATCCAGAATTACAATGTCTACAAGACAAGTTTGACACATAGCAACAATGTACCTTGTAGAAAAATCTCAGGAAACTGCCATTATGCAACAGCAGCAAGTGGAAATAGTTTATTTTGAAACTGGTAATCTATAGAACTTGTCTTGATTAGATTACAAAAGAATCAATCAATGGGAAACAATAGATCTGGAAATACAAATATAAAACCTCACTCTCCATATAGCCATTCCATAACCTTTTTCCCATGAGATGCTTCCGTGATTCTTTTTATAGCCCGATCACTTACAACTCAAAAGCTAGACAATCTGCAAATAAGGTGTTCTAGTGACCTTCAGTGTGGCAAGGTCTCCCAATGGTTTATAATAGGCTTCTCAACTTCAAAGCAATTTCAGATGTCGTCAATTTTCAAAAAGAACAGTACAGATTGGTTCAGAATCTTTAGATAGCTTCCTCCAGAGTGAAAAACTTCCAACTTTTGGGAGAGAAGGGATATTTAAAGTGCAGGAATGATAAATACATAACCTTTCAGAAGTTTCATGTGGACGTAAGTGGTGCCTTTAGAAATCATTCTGTCTTTTTCCTTTTCTTATTCTTGAACAAAAAATCCCAGCAGTGAAGGAACCAGATGACACAAAATTGGCAACCATTTGAACATCTGTACATGAAGAGAATGAAGAAGGGTGTGCACCATGAACAAGACATCCTTGGTTCTTCCCTTTTCTCTTCTAGTGGCTTTATTAATATAGATGTGATGAAATGGAGAAAAAAATTATATCAACAAATTTTCTTTCCTATTTTATCACAATTATAATTGCTTATTTAAACACAACTGTGAACAAGATTCAGAGAAATACATGGTATAGCAAAAACCTAAGACGTGCCTAGCTCATCACTCATCTGCACGTGCACCCAGCCGCCCCACGAATAAGCATGAAGTTGAATGTTTGCCGTTACAGTCAGGAGGCAAATGACAGAAAACAGAATAAATTGGGCTATTGACTGGGAAGGGAGTAGGAGAAGCCAAAATATAGTAACAAATAATTGCACTTGCACGCTGAACTATTCAAGCAGGGAAAAAAGGGGTATTCAAAAAAATAAAATACAATTTCCATGCCTCAATTTCATTGTGAAAGCAACAAATGAATCAATCCCAAGTTAACATTTTGTAAATTTATGCACATGTTTTAACATTTTTCTAGAATTTCCACTTTCTGATATGAACATGACAAGATAGAGAGATTCAAGGTAAACATGCCAGATTGCAGATTAAATGCGTCACTGCAAGGATGAAATTGATTCATACCAAGATATCCCGGTGGGTACCCCAATTCACGCATACGATGTAGCCAAGGGGGTGGATCACTCTCCTGGATGTAAGCATTATCTGAAATTAGTAGGGATGTTGAAAATCTAGTAAAAGAAGTACAACCAAGTGGATAGAAGATAATTCTGACCTCCAAATTCCACAAAACAAGAAAGACAACATAGAGATCTATAAGTTAGTAGAGATGAGTAAAAAAAACTAAGATGGTAGCTGGTGGAAGAACATTGTATCATAAACATGACTTTTTCGTTTTGAAGTATTTAATGACATTCTAATCTTGTCTACTCCAAAATGGAGGCCTCGGAGAAAATTTAGATTAGATACCTTGATATGCCTAAGCACGTCATAAAGAGTGAAACTCCAAGATATCTCCCCCCCCCCCCCCCCAAAAAAAAAAAAAAAAGGAAAAAAAAAAAGGCATGAGGGTTCACCTTAACGAAGGCTCACCAGAGGACATATTTAAATTATCTAGTGTTATGGGGGTTCATCTTAATGAAGGTCCACCAAAGCACATGTACTTCAATTATCTAGAAGGGGACCATATCTCACGCTATTACATTATGTTGACCAACTCAATCCCAAGGTCTCACCATTGTACTCTACATGCAATGACAAGTTGGACAGAAAGAAGCATGATGCCATTAGATACTCATGATTCCCTGTAAGATAACCAAACGGAATTACGCTTTTTATCCAGATTGGTAGCTGATTTAAGTGCTCACGTTCAAGAACCACAGTTCCCTATTTCACATGACAAATGCATAGAATTATGTTTTTGCCCAGATTGGTGCATAGTTGTCAAGGGTCAAGGCAATGACCTAGGCATCTCCTCGGCACTGCCAAGCTGCAAAGGTGCTGGCCCAGGCCCAAGGCGTCATTCATGGACCTTGAAAAGGTGCGCTAGGTGCCAAAGGCGGTCTAGCACCCACCTATGTGCACCTTGCCCAAACATCCTGTTAGTATTTTTATTATAAAATTTCATTCTTATAGTTCTTCTTTCATTCACATACTTAACTTTGATACTTCACTGCAATAGATTATTTACTAATTTTCATGTTAATGTCATGTTAGTGTTATTTACTTGTATTTCATATCAATGTCATATTAGTGTCATATGAGATAGGTTATTATAAAGTAGGCAACTAGGCATGCTTAGGGACCCCAAACACACCTTGAATCACCTTATCACTTTGACACCTATGGATTAGTGGCTGATTAGAAGTCCAAGCATTACAGAATGGCCAGTTCCATCTGCATCGGCAAAAACCAGTTTTTTTTTTTTTTTTTTGAAGGTGACTAAGTGCCCAAAATTCATTTACAAGGAGGAAATATAAACATACAAGAAGAAAACAATTCCCCTAGGGGGCACAACTAAATCTATCAAGATTATTCCCTCCCTCCATCTCTTCCCCCTTTTTCTTTTTCTTCTTTCTCAGAACACGAGGAAAGTAGAAAGAGGAAGAGAAGCCACGGGGCAGGCACCTGCTGCTGCCCCACCCAGACCTCCCTGCTTATGTTAAACCTCCGCCTTACATGCCATCCTCAATGCTGTAGCATTAGAGTCCATATCCAGATGGAACAGCTTTCCCCTGATACCTGCCCTGCTTCCTCTAAGCCTCCTATGGGCACATGCCGACCTCCGCCTAGGATGCATCTAGGTATTCTTCTCTTCTTTTGTATTTTCTTTGCGTGCAGTTTGTTTCTTCCCTTTTTGTTGATATTTTGAAAACAGGATATCCCTGAGAAGCAGAAAGCAGACCCAAGAAAAATATAGCAACCCTGCCCAATTTGGTGGCCCGGCTCTATTTAACAACCCTTGTATATATAAGCCAAACAGTTCTAACAAGATGCAATAAACAATTGAACTTTAGAGCACACTCCACCACCCCCGCCGAAAAAAAAGGGAAAGAAAAAAAAAGAATACACCCACACACACAGAGAGGTCAATGCACCAACTGCACATAGGACAGATACTTGAGAAAAACATGTAAGCTAACATAAGGTTGGTAGGCCAGTCCAAGTACAGTCACCAGGACCGTGGAGTCAATACAAGATTCTATCCAACACCATGTTGATAGAACAAAGCTCTACGTAAGCATTTAACAAGAAGGTGAACTGAAATATACATATTATTAATAGGAAGTAAGATTGGTTCAAGAAAAACAAAACAGCATATGTTTATGAAATGTCATTAAAAGAGAGTAAGAATTAACAATGCTAATGACAATATTTTATGAAAGATAGCAATCCAGGGATAATTCACTAATAGTAATAGCAAAGTATAACTTTCAGAACTATGAAAAATTTATTTACCCCGATACCCAGACATTTTCTTAATTCAGGCCCTAGTACGCCTGCTTTCAAATCATCATACTTCCCAGAAGAGCTCTGGTAGTATCTTGTTGGATTACGAGAACCAGAAATGGAGTTTCGCTTTGAACCATGTTGTTTTCGAGCAAGGCTGATGGCAACATTATCACGGGGCTTTGGGCAATCCTTCAATGAATGGCTGTATGAACCACAGTTGAAACAACGAGAAGCCTCAAGTTGGTCTACCCTGAAATCAAATGAATAGCAAGAAAATAACAATGATTTATCATAATTGCACATTGGAGTATAACCAGTGAAATAAACAAGGTTGTATTAAAGCCATATGATCTCAGGGATTGGACACTTCAGACCATGGTTTGCTGTATTGTACCAGATCTGGGACAGAGTCGGATCGGTATCATACTGTATCTAGGAAGATACAATCTGGTACATATCAGCAACATGGCAAACCTTGCTTCAGACCACATTGGACATGCTCAAACGGCAGACAGTGCTCCAAGGTATAGCACCATTGCATGAACAAACACAAGATTGCGATGTTACAACATACCACCTCTATCCCACAATGATTTTCGCCTTTAACTTCATTATTGTATTTAATCCAAATTCCAAAATTATTTTTACTCATGGTCATAAAGAGGATATTTTGAAAATATAAAAATTGCAATTATGAAGTTATCTACATGTGTTTCCTAAAGAAGACAATCAGAAAGGATCCGAAATATTACGATGGCATGTTGAAGCATAATTATATAGCTAAACTAGCATCTAATTAAGCCTGAAAGAAACCTTTTTCTTCCAGACATCATACAGTTCAGACTACACAAGAACTGGCCCGCAAACTCTATATGATACTGTCTTAAATTAGGATGTGTCATCATCAATCATGCATCATACTGAAGGACATAAGCAATGATGTTGTTCTTAAAAAATACACTGCATCCAAGACAAGTTAACAAAACACTAACAGGGGAAAAGAATACCGTAAGAAAATACAAAAGCCAGCAACACCATCTCATTTAGAGGAAAAACACAGAATAACAGAAAGATGTTCAAACTTGAGGAACACCAAACACCAGTGATTTAGCGAACAAGCTTTATGGCGCATTCTTGGAGAGGGGCTATGCTGACTGCTTGCTGCAAGAGGAAACCACATGGCACAAAAGATATCATGGTTGGGAAAAGCTGGAACCAAAGTTTTAAAAAACTAGCCTGTTTGGACCAGCACTGGTTCAACCACACTGAACTGCCACTGCAATTCTGGTTCTTTCTGGTTCTAAGACTGAATCAGCCAGTTTTGTAATAATAATAAAAAAACCATCCTAAAAAGGCTCTGAACAAGCCCATAGAAGTTCTGAACAAGCCCAAGCGTTTTTAAGTCAAAATATCCCAGACTTTCGCATTTTAGAACATTTATTCATATTTTATATAAATAGTTATACTATAACTAATGGAATCCAACCCCAGCCATGATTTCCCACGAGTATTATCTCTACTAAAAAAATAACTAATGGAATCTATCAGTGGATTTCAGAACAGGCCAATTCACGCCTGAACTGGCCTTTTCTGAGCCTGAATGGGAAACAGAACTGACAATCCGGTCCTATGTGTTTTTTTTTTTGAAAGTAACCGGGTCCCCCATGATTCCAGTTCTGAATCCACTTCTCAAAACCAATGACTGGCAGATACAGGAACATAATTTCTAATTGGCGGATGGTGTAACAAGAAGTCCATTAAAGAGAAAACCTGTCATGAAAACAAGGAAAGAACATTAATTCTTCTCATTCATTAAGATGAAATACTGCTGGCTGAGCATGAGGGTGGTTTTGAATCTTTTGATAAAGGAATTCTAATAATCTATATACTATATAGTAAAGTTTCATACGGTCCGGTTCTTTTTATTCGCACGGTCAGTTCTTTTATAGTCCTTACTTTACGGTTTAGCCGGTTTGGTTTTCTTCAATGGTTCTCTTGGCCTCTCATCCCTTGGACTCGTGAGAGATCTTTGCATACACATCCTTTGGAAAGGGGATTAACAGCAGCAATGGATTCTACTCCCTATTTATTAAGGCTGTAAATGTAAATCTGATTATTTGACATTTTAATTCATTTTTATCTTAAAAAATAAATATAAATAGCAAAACTCTATCCTTCGGAATAGGAAATCTTCAATAACTTATTGGGATTGGGAAAAAATTATTATTTCTATGTCTTAATTCTAATTTTTAATTATGTTGAATATTAAAATTTATAAATAATAATAATAATAAGATAGAATATGTAAATGTTGAATATTAAAATTTATAAATAATAATAATAATAATAATTTTTTCAACATCAATACTTGTAAATATAGCGAATTTGAAATAAATCCCTGTATCTTGTGTATTTTGATATTAGTCCCAATAAATTTAATATAATTTAGTAATAAATTCCTCCAGTTAAAAGAACCGTTTAAAAGAGCAAATATTCATGAATATTCTCCCAACTAATGTTAAAACAGAAAAATTATTTGAAATGACTAAAAAAATCAAGTCCCAAGGAAAATTAACAAATAACTTTAATAGGTCGACCTTAAAAATAATTTTTAATTTTTTAATCGTCCAATGAGAGAACTGGTTACAGAGCATGTGGGGCATGCTTGAGCAACCTTAAAAGATTATTTTCTTTAAATTTTGGTTGCCCCGACAACCAGTGTAGCACAGGCTGCTGGTACAAGTAAAACTCAAACTTTAAATAGGGGAATAAGTATTTTTTTTTCCAGAATGAGTTAAACTTAAACTCATGCGTAACTATAGTAGAGTTAAAAAAATTGACAGAAGCAAATGGTAGGAATAAAAAACTAAAAATTTTAAGTATGTAAAGATTAATATCAAAATATACAAGATACAAGGACTTATTTTGAATTTACTATGTTTATAAGAATCGATATTAAAAAAATCTTAATTATATATATATATATATATATATATATAGTGGCTTTAGGTAGATGCATACAATGGAAAAGAACTAGAATTAATGGTATTTAAGTTGTTTCTGATAATTTTTGAAACTATTTTTATATCGAGATAAAAAGCAAAACAAGAATGGTGTTCATTGTATATATTCTATCTTATGACTTTAGGTAGATGCATACAATGAAAAAGAACTAGAGCTAATGGTACTTTAAGTTGTTTCCAATAATTGCTCGCTACAAATAACTGAATCTAGTGCTGTACTTTATTTTTAAGTCAAGGGAAGGAAACCGTGGAGCTGAAATAACTCAACCAGAACACCTTTTAAAAGATTACGTGGTACGATTGGATCAAATAAGCCCTTATCGAATAAATTCTCAGTCTCTTGTAAACCTTCGGGTACTGTCCTATTCAATGTTTGTTCAATTACTCCTTTTACTCGCAAATGCAATGTAGGCATTAGGTTCAGCAAACAGGCATATATCAACTAAGCGGTATCCCATAACAATTGGGGTCAAGGAATTTCAGTTCATGGGAGGGAGTATGGGATCTGTAGTAGGCAAGAAAATCACCCGTTTGATCGAATATGCTACTAATCAATCTCTAACTCTTATTGTATGTGCTTCTGGAGGAGCACGCATGCAAGAAGGAAATTTGAGCTTGATGCAAATGGCTAATTTGAAACTATTTTTATATAGAAATAAAAAATAAAATGAAAATAAGAATACCTCTCTGCTCTTATTCGTTATCCCTCTCTGCTCATCTGTCTGTCTGTTGACGAGTCAAGAGATTAGACCCTTCAATTGGAAATGCAAAATCTTACAATACATATGCCCTTTGGAAAGGAGAGTACTCAGTAGCAGCAGCAATGGATTTTGCTCCCCATTTATTAGGGCTGTAAATGTAAGTCTGATTGTCTGACCTTTTAATTTATTTTTCATTTTTTTTAAAAATACAAATAGCCAAAATTCTATCCAATAACTATCAGAATCATAAATCTTAGATAAGTTATAGGAATTGGAAACGAAAAAACTATTATTTTTATATTCTAATTCCAATTTTTGATTATGTTAAGTATTAAAATTCATAAATAATTATAAGATTTTTTTCAATATTGATCCCTATAAACATAGTGAATTCGAAATAAATCCCCGTGTCTTGCATATTTTGATATTAGTCCCTATAAACTTAATATAATTTAGTATAAATCCTTCCGGTCATATCGCTTAAAAAAATAAAAATTCATAAATTATTCTTCCAACCAATGTTAAAATGGACGGAAAATACTTGAAATGACTAAAAAAATCGAGTCCGATGAACAATAAAAAATGAGTTTAATGGGTCAAACATAATAATAATTTTTAATTTTTAATTTTTTCTTTAATCGTCCAATGCCAGATGAGGTTGCAGAGCATGTCGGGCATGTTTCGGTGACCTTTTCTCTTTTTTTTTTTGATTGCACTGACAGCCCAGTGAGGCACAGGCTGTTGGTGCAGCAAGTAAAACTCAAAATTTAAATAATTTAAATAGGAGCATCAATAATTTTTCCAGAATGAGTTAAATTAAACTCATATGTAACTATAGTAGAGTGAAAATATTCAAGATACAGATTAATATCAAAATATTCAAGATACGAGAACTTATTTTGAATTCACTACCTTTATATTATATATATATATATTATACATTATGTATGTTCTATCTAATGACTTTAGGTGGATGCATACAATGAAAAGAACTATAATCAATGATACTTTAAGTTGTTTCCGATAATTTTTGGAAACTATTTCCATTTCCAATATCGAAATAAAAAACAAAAAACAAATGGAAATGTGATTTTAGATTATATCGGAACCCAAATAAAAAAAGTTGGTTGTACTATCGGAATCAAAATTGAAAATTCAAGTGCACATAATAAATTCCTTTTTTAATTTACACAATTTTTGATATTATTACTTTACACAATTCTTTCATCACAAAGCTCAGGTGCATCTAAAAAATAGTAATTTTTTTTACTTTACACAATTTTTGGTATTATTTCATCCTCATTTTCATCATACTTTCTTTACAAGCTTTGAACAAGACCTTTTACATATTCAGTTTCTAATATTTATTTTGATTTGTGAGGTTCCATATGCACCAAATTTTTGCTTCACAAAGAAGATACACGCGCAAAGCGCGTTACATTAACTAGCATGTTAAAAACTAGGCAAGAGAAGTATCAATCTATGATAGCTGGACGAAGACAACTGAAGATGCGCTAGTCAAAGTGACTTCATTTGTGGGAGCTCAAAACTCAGGAAACAAATACCAGGGACCGCCAGCTAAAAAATATTGCTTGATCAACCTATTAAACAGTGTACAGATAATTTAAAAAAAAATGTCGGGAAGGATGATCTCTCCTGGAATCATTGATGAGTAGAACACTTCTAACAGGATGAATATGGCTCGGTAATGCCAAGATAGCGCAATAGATATTACATAAACATGGTGCTCGTAGAAGATATGGTCGTCAAAGGCTAACTTCCAGAAAGCTTATGACATGATAAGCTGGAAATTAGTTTACAGGATGTTCTCTTACAACAAAAAGTTGGCAGCTAGTTTCTTGACAAGACCATTCTGTCTTCCAACCCCAGGAGTGGAGAGGCTGTTTTTGACATGGTTAAGGAGATGAGAATTTAAGGGGATACGGTCGGGTGGTGGGATGCTGCACGGGAGCATGTGGGCTATCTTCTTCTGATCCTGCATGGGACTGACCCTGTGGGCTATCTTCTTGGAGGAATCTATACTATATATATAAAACCGAGTTCCCTGGTGCCACGTGTCAACACCAAAATCCTTTGTTTCCCGCTTAAATTCTCTCTCTCCCCTTTCCCTATTAATATATATGTCCCCTATTAATTCTCTCTCCCCCTCTCTCTCATTAATTATCTCTCTCTCCCCTCTCTTTGCGTAAGTAGTATAATTATTATCATCATCATCATCATCATCATCATCTCTCTTTCTCTTCTTTTATATTTTCTCTCTCCCTATTAATATTTCTCTCCTATTTTTATCCCCTATTATTATTAATATTGTTGTTGTAATATCTTGGCATAATAACAACTAATTTTAACACTATTATTATTATAGTTTCATAGATTAATAATAACTAATTTTAATATTATTTATTATTAAAAAACTAATATCAAAATGGTAATCTCATCTATACTATATATATAAAACAGAGTTATCTGGCGCTACATGTCAACATCAGAATCCTCCGTTTCCCGCTTAAATTCTTTCTATCTCCTTTTCCTATTAATATCTATGTCCCTTGTTCATTCTCTCTCCCCCTCTTTCTCATTAATTCTCTCTCTCTCTTCTCTCTCATTAATTCTCTCTCTCCCCTCTCTCTGCCTAAGTAATATTATTATCATCATCATCTCTTTCTCTTCTTTTATATTTTTCTCTCTCCCTATTAATATTTCTATCTCCTATTTTTTGTCCCCAATTATTATTAATATTGTTATTGTTGTTGTTGTTGTAATATCTTGGCATAATAATAATTAATTTTAACACTATTATTATTATCATTATTATTATTATTATAGTTTCATGAATTAATAATAACTAATTTTATTATTATTATTAAAAAATTAATATCAAAATAGTACTCATGGGATAATGATAATTAATTTTGATATTATTATTATTATTATTACTATTACTATTATCATCATCATCATCTCTTTCTCTTCTTTCACATTTTTCTCTCCCTATTAATATTTTTATCTCTTATTTTCTATCCCCTATTATTATTTGTTGCAATCTCTTGAGATAATAATAACTAATTCTCCCCTCTCTCTCTCATTAATTCTCTCTCTCTCTCCTCTCTATGCCTAAGTATTATTATTATTATTATCATCATCTCTCTTTTCTTTTATATTTTTCTCTCTCCCTATAAATATTTCTAACCCCTATTATTATTAATGTTGTTGTTGTTGTTGTTGTTGTAATATCTTGGTACAATAATAACTAATTTTAATTTTAATATTATTATTATTATCATAATCATCTCTCTTTCTCTTCTCTCACATTTTTCTCTCTCCCTATTAATATTTTTATCTCTTATTTTTCTATCCCCTATTATTATTTGTTGCAATCTCTTCAGATAATAATAATTAATTCTCTCTCCCCCTCTCTCATTAACTCTCTCTCCCTCTCTCTCATCTCTCTCATTAATATCCTCTCTCTCCCCTCTCTCTGCCTAAGTAGTATTTATTATTATTATTATTATTATTATGATCATCATCATCATCGTCTCTTTCTCTTCTTTTATATTTTTCTCTCTCCCTATTAATATTTCTATATGCTATTTTTTTGTTACCTATTATTACTAATGTTGTTGTTGTAATATCTTGGTATAATAATAACTAATTTTAACACTATTATTATTATCATTATTATTATTATAGTTTCATGGATTACTAATAACTAATTATTATTATTATTATTATTAAATTAATATCAAAATGGTAGTCTCATGGGATAATGGTATTTAATTTTGATATTATTATTATTATTATCATCATCATCATCATCATCTATCTTTCTCTTCTTTCACATTTTTCTCTCTCCCGATTAATATTTTTATCTCTTATTTTTATATCCCATATTATTATTTGTTGCAATCTCCTGAGATAATAATAACTAATTTTGACATCATCATCATCATCATCATCATCATCATCATTATCATTATTATTATTAGGGTAGTCTCATGAGATAATAATAATTAATTTTGATATTTTATTATTATTATTATTATTATTATTATTATTATTAATGTGACCAGTCTCTCTCTCACTTTTCTCAGTCATTTTATTATTATTATTGTTTTTGATGTTGTTGTTGTTGTTATTATTAATATTGAGACAATCATTTGAGATAATAATAATGATAAATTTTAATATTTATTATTATTATTTGAACAATTTCATGAGATAATAATAACTAATTTCATTATTATTTTTCTCTCTCCCTATTAATATTTCTATATCCTATTTTTTTGTTACCTATTATTACTAATGTTGTTGTTGTTGTAATATCTTGGTATAATAATAACTAATTTTAACACTATTATTATTATCATTATTATTATTATAGTTTCATGGATTACTAATAACTAATTATTATTATTATTATTAAATTAATATCAAAATGGTAGTCTCATGGGATAATGGTATTTAATTTTGATATTATTATTATTATTATTATCATCATCATCATCATCATCTATCTTTCTCTTCTTTCACATTTTTCTCTCTCCCGATTAATATTTTTATCTCTTATTTTTATATCCCATATTATTATTTGTTGCAATCTCTTGAGATAATAATAACTAATTTTGACATCATCATCATCATTATTATTATTATTATTATTAGGGTAGTCTCATGAGATAATGATAATTAATTTTGATATTATTTTATTATTATTATTATTAATGTGACCAGTCTCTCTCTCACTTTTCTCAATCATTTTATTATTATTATTGTTTTTGATGTTGTTGTTGTTGTTATTATTAATATTAAGACAATCATTTGAGATAATAATAATAATAATAAATTTTAATATTTACTATTATTGTTTGAACAATTTCATGAGATAATAATAACTAATTTCGTTATAAACGAGATCAGTCTCTTTCATTTTTTCCCCAATCTATATTTCAACACAACTAATTTTAACACTATTTATTATTATTATTATAGTTTCATGGATTAATAATAACTAATTTTGATATTGTTATTATTATTATTAAATAAATAATATCAAAATAATAGTCTCGTGGGATAATGATAACTAAATTTGATATTATTATTATTATTATTATCATCATCATCATCATAACTCCGCCTAGGTATGAGTCTCCTGTACTTAGCCGGTCCCAAGTCCGGATAAAGGAGGGAGGTTGCGGTAGGTGACAACCAGCGTAAAAATCTTGTCACATCTCATGATATGGACTCAATCAAAATTAACGTTAGGGCGTCCTCTACTTACGACGCGCTGCACCGTAAGCGACGCGCCACGTCGACGGATGTAGTGAGAAATAGACAAGAGTTGAGGGCATTCCCCGCAAGCGACGCGTCACATCGACGTCCGGATGTGGTGTTAAATGAGCTAGGGTTCCCACATTATGGACGAGTGTGGGTAAAGAAGTTAGTCCATGGAACTGAACAGAGAATATGACACAGGATAAACTTAGAAAATAATAGATGTTACTATAGAAAAAATTCTAAGAAAGAGCAGGTTGAGAAGATGATCAGAGTAAGTTCTTGGAATAGAGGGTCTCTTACATAAAAGTTGATGAAACTTGTTAATACTATGGAGAGAAGAAAAGACAATATTACTTGCATTCAAGAGACTAAATGGGTAGGAGAGAAAAGTAAGGAAGTAAGAAATACAACCTATAAATTGTGGTATACAGAAAATGAGAGAAATAAGAATGTGGTAGGTATTATTATTGATA